>JAVSCE010021969.1:0-594162 GCA_032199065.1 Smutsia gigantea | reverse complement strand
ACTGGAGAAAGCAAAGTGCAGCCACAGGAAAGAGGACTTTGTGTTTATGAGACAAGAGTGGGATTTTTAGAGCTGGGGAAGACAGACCTCTTGATTTCAGCAATTAAAGGACTTTGGGGTTGGTGAATAGTGTGGGTCTCAGAATCTGCAAGTGAAGCAAAGAAATTAGCCAGGGATGGGGAGGCTGAGGGCTGGTGGTCTGCAGGCCTAGCCAGCTGCTTATACTCTTCTTTCTCTCGGTAGAAATAATGGTTAAGCTGTAAATCTGAAGTGAAAGGTGGTTTCTGTTAACTCAGTTAATGGATGACATTTAGTGCCTGAATATTTAGGAGTGTGTGGATGTGCATCCACCCATATGGAGAATTTGAACCCATTAGTACAGAAATGACTGTGGGCCAGCAGAGGGAATCCATTCTTCTTATAATTCTCTTTTCACCATCCTACTGAAGCTGCTGGCTTTCTTGAAATACGTGCTTTATCAAACATTGTGAAGGGTAAGAATAAGAAATGAAGACTTATGAACTGTGACTTGAGCCAGGAGTCTGTTGTCACCGAACAGCATGCTTGCTAAAGCTTGGTCCTCCTTGCGGGCTTCTCTGCTGTTAGAGCTGCTCCGAGTCTTCCTGAAGCTAAGAATAAGCCTGTGATTGGGTCTGTTGCTTTCCAGACACACTGTCTTAGGGACAGACAGAGATGTGTGGCTGATCAGACCCTCAGATGGGGAGAGGCCCACCTTAGGGGGACTGTATCTTTCCCTATAGCTTAGAGTGTGGCAGTAACTGTACTCCAGGGGGTTGTGGTTGACGCCCAAGGCTGTCCTCCCGGTTGGGTGAAGTATCCCAGCTTCAGGAGCAGCATCGGTCCTCCCAGAACTAGCATACCCAGGCCACACAGCACATCAGTTGTCACCTTTTTCTTTAAAGGATGTGGGTGTGAAAAACAGCCAGTGAGATTGAGACTCCCCAACTTCTGGTTCAGCTTCCTGAACTCTGCACTTTGTAGAAAAGCTCAGTTGGAGTATTTCAGGGAACTGGTGAGAGAGACCAAATTCCTGAGCTCAAATTCCTTTTTGGCAATTTAGCAGCTGTTAATTTTCTTTGAGCCTTAGTCTCTTTATCTGTAAAATGGAGATACTGCTGCTTAGTAGGGTGGTTTCAAGGATTAAGACAGAATGTGTAAAGTGCTTAATTCCTGTCTGGCTGAGTACTTGCTGACTGCATAGTAGCTGTAGAAGCAATAATTGAATTCCTACTGTGTGCCAGCTCCTGTACAGGCGTTAAACATCCGGTGATTCTGATTCCCACCGAGGAAAGCCAAAGGTTAGTGTAGTTTGGGTAATTTATATTTTAAACTGTTAGTCACATTTATGAAACTCATGTGCAGAGCAATTTAACTTTAATTAGTTTTAATTAGACTTATAACAAAAGTAAATTTACTGAATAGGATTTATTGAGATAGAAGTAAATTATCAAAGATGTGTGAGAATATCGAATGAATGCACTATGACAGAACTGTCAGATTTTTGTGTGTTAAATTTTCTAAAATTTATTTAAATAATAAGTAGTTACTGTCACACTCTATTTAATGCTATTTAAATATTTTAAAACATCTTCAGCTCTAGTTTAAGGTTTTATAACAGAATAATATTGTATCTGAGAGTCTTAAAACATGTTGGGTGTTCCTAAAACTTTGGGACTATAAAACTGAACTAGAGACTGTAAAACTGCACTCAGGGTTTTTAGGCTGTGTATTAAGGAAGTTTGACTTCAAGCTTATTAGGTAGTTGACTGAGTTGCTGATGTCAGGGTCAGAGCTCCTTGCACCTTGCATTTCTCTTAGGCAGTAAAGATTGAGTCATCTCCCCCCCCTGCAGGTAGATAGTATGGGATGATGTCTGTGGGTACGTCCATCCTATGAGTCATCACTCTTAGCTCTTCTGGGAAGAGACGGATTTATATATGACTACAGGGAAGAACATGGAAGAGATCTCTAAGTGATATTCTCATGGAGCAATTCTGGATTTCTCCCAGTCTCCATTACCTTCTTCTGGGGAACTTTCTGATCATCATTGTCTTCTAGAGGTTCTCCAGGCCCGCTTTCACTTCTGTTCTGACTCTGTGATGTTTGCTCTTGATTTTTTTTATGATTTGTGATGCTCCTGCTTTTTAAAGTCATATTTATTGAACTAGAGATCATCTAGTCCAACTGGGCTTCCTTTATAGATGAAGAAACTGAAGCAGAAAGTTAGGAAATTTTAAAGTCTCACAACTGTTTCAGCAGAATCTTACCAGAATCTGGATTTGAATTTGCTCTTTCTGACTTGTGCTCATGCCATCTCTAAAAGGGAAAGTCAGAAATGTCCTTCATACCTGGAGAAATTGGCCAGCATCTGAGTTTTGGAAATGTATTAAATTATGTTGATTTATTACACTATTTCCCATGTGAGTCAGGGCTATCTATTTAAACATCTGCTCCTTGACCCTCCTCCTGCTGACCCTCATTCCAGCTGGCCATGGGTCAGCTTCTGGGTCCTTCCTTCTTTGCCTCTCACTCCCCCCCCGCCCTTTCTGGAAAGCCCAGTGAGGGGTGACTGGAGCCAGCCCAGGAGCAGAGCTATGTCCAAGATGTGTACCTAAGCACTTGCTTCCTTGTATTCAGAGTGCCATGTGGCCTAGGGCCATCATCCAGGGACTCTGCTCAGTCACCTTGAGTCCTGAGACTGGAGAATGAGCTAAAATGGGCAGGGAAACTTAGAGGACATCTTGGGACTCTGCAAGAAAGCCGAAATAGACAAGTTTAATTTTAACACAGGCTCTTGTAAGACCATCAAGTAATGACTTAGGGTTGGAAAAAGGGTCAGAGTATTAGTATGATAAGAATAATTTCTTGGGAAAAATCAGGTTAAATGCTCATATAGTAAAATTCTCTGTGACTGTAAGGGAGCAGTTACTCTGCTTAGTTTTGTATACTACTGGTTTAGCATTAACAATGAGATTAAGATTTAATTTAAGATTAGTAACCAAAAGAGTACAGGAACTATGGCACATGGTTCTCTAGGACCTTAGTTCATCATATCGCTATAGACAGAGTTGGCCATTGAATTATTTGGCATTTTCAAGAGGAATAGTGGAAACACAAAAGAGAATACTATTGTATGTTTAGATGATGGGGTCAGTTTTACCTGGAACACCGATTGCCTCCAAGTAAGCCTGTTTTGAGAAAGGACATAATCATATCTCAAGAATCAGTTTAAGTTTCTCCATGAAAGCCTTTTGAGCCCAACCTATACCACAGCAACTTCTTCCTTTGAATGTCTGTAGCATTTAGTATCATGTGTCTGACAGTCTAATGGTTTTGTGTTTAACTGTTACCTAAATTTTTGGAGGATGAGTCACTCTCTCCCAACTGGATTATAGGTTATGTGAGGGCAGGGGTTGTGTGTTCATTTCTTTGCCTGATAGCACCTAGCATATGTCTTGCCGATTCAATGGAATCATATCGTACACTCAATTTAACGTGTGAAATCAACTCTTCCAGCTCAGGGTAGAGAGGGGGAGAAACCCCTTTATTAAGGCTTTGCTCTGAACAGCCCAGAGTAGCCTTGATGTCTGCTGCCCCCAGGGAAGGGGAAGCTATAGCCAAAATGCAGAGACATCCAAAACATTAATTCTTGGTTTTTGAGTTTTCAAGAGCCCAGGTTCCAGAGAAGGGATTTTCATGGGTGATTTTTAATTACACTTGACTTTTGCCTTAAAGGCAGACTTAGAGCTTAACCTCAGAAATACCAGCTGACCTGCACTGTGGTAGGTACTCAGGATTCGTTGGTTGTTAAATAATGAGACTAGGTAGAGAAGAATGGCTGTCGAATACGATTCTGAGAGCAACTTTACCAGGGCATGGGGGTCAAATGGGAGTAAGCATGTGAGGACACTTGTTAATTGATGGCTAAAGCTTTAGTTATTTGAGGATAATAAGGAAATTTTGGATATATGAAACTGTTCAGGCGGAGTGGTGGGAAAGCTCCTACCCCCTCCAGTGTGAGCTGTCAAATGGCGATCTGGGTGACCACATGTCAGAACCAGTTTCAACCATGGCCTCTTGCAGAGGATGGTCAGAATTGAGCTCTGTTGTAATAGGCACCAGGGTCAGGGCCAGCCCCCACTGCTTGTTTTAGCCTTCTGTGTTTGGGTACAACATTAGGATCAAATAACTTCATATTTGCAAGGGAACTTAGAGATTCTTAAACCTGGTTGGTCATCAGGGAAACATGGAGGATCTCTTTATGAAACATACAATTCTAAAAAGCTCAGCCCACATCTGTTGCACCAGTTTCCATAGATGTGATCCAAGAATCTATCCTTAAAATTTTCTGGGTTTGAGCTAGATAAGCTTTCCTTTTCTACATAGAAGACAGCATAATGTAGTGGATAAGAGCAGACTCTAGAGGTAGCTGGGATCAAATCCTGCTGTGCCATTCACTAGCTGTGACATTGTGCAGGATACCTACAGTTCTGCCCTCAGGTTCTATATATGGGGGATTTCCCCAAACACCACAAAGCAATTTTTGGACACCAGCTGGGTGTCCTACGATTTAACTCAATTCTGACACTGTTTACCTGGAGATAGCATCGGATCCCACAGGTTAAGGGCTCAGTCCTGCAAGACTGCCCCAACCACCTCCCTCAGACACCAACTGCAAGTCCAGGCCGTCGCTTGTGCGTGTGATAAATGAGCTGTAGATTGGAGGTTCCTATGACTCCCTCCTTGGGTCTCATTAATTTGCTAGAGTGGCTAACAGAACTCAGTAACATTTTACTTATTAGGTTACTGGTTTATATTATAAGAAGGTAATTCAGGAACAGCCAGATAAAAGATTCATAGGGTAAGATATGGGGAAAGGTCTCAGAGCTTCATGCTCTCTCTGAGCTTGCCACACTCCCCAAATCTCCACAGGTTCATCAACATGGAAGTTCTCCAGACTCCATCCTTTTGGGTTTGCATGGAGGTTTCATCGCATAGGCATGAATGATTGAATCACTTGGTGCTGGTGAATGAACTCCATCTCCAGGCCCTCTCCTTCTTGGAGGTCAGCAAGGTGGGACTGAAAGCTCTAACCCGCTAATCAAGGAGGTCGGTTCTCCTGGCAGCTAGCCCCCATCCATTAGTGTGTCCAGAAGACCCCTCATTAACATAACACACCTTTATTGCTCTCATCAATTAGGAAATTCCAAGAGTTTCAGGAGCTCTGTGCCAGAAACAGTTGACAAAGACCAAAAATACATTTATTATAAATCACAGTACCTAACTTCTCTGGGCCTCCCTTTACTCAGCTGTAAAGTGAGGATAATTGTCCTTACACTACTCCTGGCCCAGAATAAACATTTCGTGTTTGTACGATACATGTGGAAACCAGGGTTGTAAGGGGTGAAGTGGCCATGGCATGTCGGGCAAGTCGGATCTAAGTCTATGTCTTCCATGCTTCCTGGTCTGTGTGGTGTGTGTGCTGTTTTGGAGGGAGGGGGTTTGATTTTGATAATGTTAAGTGTACATCTTCCCTTTTTTTCTATTTCATTCTACAATTGCCATGTTTGGAAAGTACATCTCAGAAGAACCATGCCTTTTGGTAGCTGCTGGGTGGTAAGTAAACACCAGTGGAGCGTCAGTATGTGGAGGAGATGAACAGCAGACTGGTGCCTGAAGATGAGGCTCTGGCTGGTGGTAACTGTGTACAGGGTGCCCTTGGGGCGTGGGTTGTGCAGTTACAGGGTGGAGTTATTCATAAGGATGCCAACTATCTGGTGTCCTGATCTTCCCAGACCTTTGTGACTTTGAAAGCATCCCCCTGCCAACCCTGGGAGGCTGAGTAAATTGTACTCCACCCAGGACAGGGATGGTGAAGACTTATTTTTCTCAGTCTTTTGTTTGGAGCTAATATCTGGTAGGAAGATGCTGGGCAAAGCTGGATCCGACGACAAAGCTGCCTGAGGTCGGAAGCCGCCCAGGTGAAGTGTGGAAGCACTGTTCCAGCAGACTTCGTTTGTTTGTTAACTGGCATTTAGTATAGCAAGCAGTGATCTCTTGGGACTAAGTTAAGAGGCTAATTGTTAATTAGTCTGGACCTGGGCAGGTATATTGGCTTACTACCAGCATCAGTCTGTTTTCCTAATAACAGGGTGGAATGATCACCATGTAATCTGCTGCTGTCTGGCTTTTCTGTTTAGATAAACAAGGCAAGATATTTCTGAATCAGTTTACCTGTTGCATGGATGGACACCTGTGCAGAGTGACACCTCTCGCAGGCCACAGTATAGCAGCAGACTTTCCCTCCTACACTGATCTGTCCCCCCCGCCACCCCTCTCACGCACACACGTGCTGAATCCCAGTGTTGGATGCTCTTTCTAAAGGCAAGAAGACTTGAGAAAACTTTTAAGTCTCTAAAACCAATTACATGATCTGGAAGACTTCTGAATTAGGGGGAATGGGAAAAGTGCCACTCAAGCAAGTGCAGAAGGCAAGAGCAAGTGGCATGGAGCCGCCTGAATGTCTGCTTGCATTTTATTTGCCAGCCAGCTAGATACATTTTGTGTGACATACAATCTGAAGATTACTTCTTTTGAAAAGTCATTTCAGGTGTAGTATAGGAAAAATATTTTAGAGAAATATGCTTTCTAAGCCTTGGAGTATAGCGATGAAAAGAAACTTTGGAATAATTTGAAAGGGACACATACAGAGAATAAACAAAGCACAGGGTAATGCCTACTTACCCGAGGTCTGTGCTTGGTTTGCTTGGTGAAACCTGTGCCACTACAATTTCTTCATGTTGAAAAGGGCATTGATTTGTGTTGAAGTTGTTTTAATTGTGTTTTATTTTACAATGTGTCATACAAATGATAGTAAACATTTCAGACTCGGTGGGTAGACTCACTGAACTGTAAGTCTCCTGAGCCAAATAACCTCTTGTCTTTGCAGAATCAGAGTCCTTCTCTTCAGGATGTAGCCATTGATCAAATGGTCACAGTCTTCTGTGGTCCTGACAGAGCAGAGGGTATAAAGCTAACTAGAGGGTCCTCATCAGAGTGAGTCGCAGTGTGAAACGGTTGCTCCCTGGTGTGGGTGGCCATTTGGCAGCATGGGTGTTTGAAGTTCTATTTTCCTTCCTCCTTGCTGAGCAGAGTAAGAATCCTTCCTGGATCTCTTTCCTACCGAAACATTGTGTATCAGTGTAAGGTGATGGCTTGACTCCCTCCTACCGACAGTGTAGTTTTGTCTGTCTTGAGAACAAAGGTATTTTGAAATAATGAAATAGAAATGCTTAAAATTCTGTAAGGCTCTGGAGAGGTTGGAGGTTGGTAGGAAAAATACATGGGGTGAATGTGAGGATTGAAAACCAATGGGTTGGGGCTTAAGGTATCCAGCTTTGCTGTGACCCAAATGTCAGAGTTTTCAAACAACCAGCTTGAAGAGGTTCAGATATGATTAGGTAGATATGCAGAGATGTAATTCTAGGAAAATGGCATTTGCCACTGAGGCCTCATGGCTGCTGAGACTAGACCCAGGTGCCAACCTTGGACCATACTCAAAAACAGTTGTGAGCTGGCTTTAAGATCTGGGTGAAGGAGAGGTCTCACATGGATCCACAAGTGCAAAAAGATATGAGCCTGGTCACTGTTGGGTCTTCTAGGGGCTCAAGGATAGAGACCCTGGGGAAGACTGAAAGAGAGGCCAGCTGAATTAGATGATCCAAATCTCAAGGGAGGACTTGGGGGGCCCACTGGAGAAATGTTTTAATGCCCAGAAATGGTAAAGCCATTTCAGGTGCCATATCAGATCAGCCAGTTTAGAAAAAAAAAAAAGTACTTTCCAAGCCTTGTATTATATTTAGAAGGGGTTCAAGGCTGCTCAGACACCACCTGGGAAAGGGTGTGGGAATGCGGGGGAACATCCTGGGGACCCTCACTCAGAGGATGAGCCCAGGAGGGAAGTGTTGAGAGATACGGATCCCCCAAGTTTAGCAGAACCACCAGCCAGAAGCCATCTGAGGTTTCTTCACTATCCTAGGAAAAAAATTGGCCTTATGTATGTATATGTACAAATAAATGTATATTTTATATTTCAGCCTGAAAGAAGTAGGGATATGTATCCTTACTTGAGCACAAGGAACAACTAAAAACTTTGGAGGGGAATGAGCTCAGGACCTGCTAGAGAAGCCAGCTTTTTGAGGGTTTTCCTGTAGAAGTTGTTAGTTGAGGAGACATTTCCTTGCGTGTTTACTGTGCTAGACACAGTTTCAGTTTTAGTGCTAGATGTACAGCAGCAAGCAAAATAAAAATCCCTGCTTAGGTTCTGATGGGGGAGACAATAAATAGGGAGATGAACAAAATAGATACTGGGCTTATGATAGATGGTAGTGAGTGAGACGGAGGCAAATACAGTGGAGAAAGGGACTAGGGCATGAGAATTCAGTGGGGAGGGTTGGTAATGGGTCCACCAGGGGAGACTTCACTGAGAAGATGAAGCTGCAGGCCATGTCTTTGGAGCAGGGAGAGTATTTCTGGCAGCAGAAATAGCAAGTGCAAAAGTCCTGAGTCAAAACTAGCATGCTTAGAAACAGCAAGGAAGCCTGTAGTCCTTGGAGGCAAATTGTGCAGCACCCTTTATAGTTTCAAACTTTGGCTTTCCATCTTGAATGAGATGGGAAGCCATTAAGTGTTCTGAAAAAAATGTGACATGTTCTGACTTAGATTTTAAGTGGATTTCTCTAGCTGCTAGTTTGAGAATAGACTTTATGAGGGCAAGGATAGATGTAGTGATATTCATTAGGAGGCTCCAGTAATAAGAGATGATGGTGGTTTGGACCAAGGTAGTAGCAGTGAAGATAGACGTGGTTGCATTCTGGATGTATTTTGTGGGATCAACAGAATGTCCTATGGACTAGGTATTAGGTGAGAGAGAGTAGAATGTCTCCAATGTTTTTGGCCTGAGCAGCTGGAAGGATGGAGTTGTCATAGGATGGTTTATGGAGGGCTATAAGCAGAAGAGATTTTGGGAGAAGAGCAGGAGTTTGATTTAGACCTGTTAGGTTTGAGACGGCTAGCCATTCGAGTGGATTTGTTGATTAGGTAGCTGAATAAGGGTCTGAAGTTCAGGTGGGAAGGTTTGGATTGGAGATAAAAATTGTGGAGGCCTGGGCTTCTGGGGTTTATTTGGAGTGATGGACTGAATGATGGAGGTCATGAAAGGAGTGAGGATAGAGACTAAAGACAAAGCTGTAGGGGACTCCCATGACGAGTCAGGGAGCCGAGGGAGACCAACACCAGGAGAGGAATGGCTGGTAAGGTAGGAGAACGAGGAGCTGCGCTGCTGTAATGAAGGCATTTTGGAGAGGGAGGGATAGGTCAGTTTTGTCAAATGACACTGAGAACTGGTACTGGAATAGCCATGGGAGGCGGTTGGCTGTGGGGAAGTGGGAGCGATGCCTGGATGGAATGTGTTAGTGAGAGCTCAGAAGAAGTGGAGACAAGGAATGGGAACTCTGAATTTTGTTGAAGGGGGGAGCCGAGCGAAAGCTGGAGGGGAAAATGGGATCAAGAGGGAATTTGTTATTTTTTTTTAAGATGGGAGAAATTCTCATGAACTGGTTTGTTGATGAGGATGATTCGGTAGAAAAATGAATGCAGGAGAGCAGGGATTGCTGGTGGGGTGTCTGCAAGCAGGTGAGAGGGAGATGCCCACGGAGGAGTAAGCCCAGTTCCAGGAGCACAGGCCAGAGAGAGGGAGATGTCCACGGAGGAGTAAGCCCAGTTACAGGAGCACAGGCCGGAGAGAGGGAGATGTCCACGGAGGAGTAAGCCCAGTTACAGGAGCACAGGCCGGAGAGAGGGAGACGCCCACGGAGGAGTAAGCCCGGTTCCAGGACCACAAATAGCCATCACACCACCGAATAAACGGGCACTGATGCCGTGGTAGTTGTCCTGGTGGGCGGCTGTGAGATTGTTCTGGTTGCTTCCAGTTTCTCAGTGAATAATGGTAGATCATTAGCCCTAAGTTACTCAATACCTTGAAGGAGTGAGAAGTCCATGCTAGAGGCAGAGGAATGTGGAGTTGAAACCTGCTTCTTCATGTCCTATTGATTTGACCTTCGCCAAGGTACTTGTCCTCATCAGTAAGATGGAGGTACTGAAAGTATCTTCCCCACAGGGTTATGGACATTAAAGGTGGTGAGTAGAAAGCATTTAGCATAGTGCTCAGCACATCTTGTAAACATCTGCCTTTGCTGTTGTGAGTGCCTTAAAGTAAAAAACATGAGTATAATTCCCTGACATGGGGGAGTTTTTGTAGCTATTTTATCTTTACAGCAGAAGTGGACAGCAGAAGTTCCCCTTTGGGGTCAGGTCAAAGATGAAGTTGCCCCATGGGCGGGGCTACAGCTGGAGTTGGGGGCAGTTCACAGGCAGATGGGGTCCGTAATGTTGCCTTGAAGAGAGGAAGGAAACATCCGGGATTTGGAAGAAGGAAGAGAAAATGGCAACACGTCCAAGCCCTTTAATGATCTCCAGTTCCTTACGTTATATTTGAGCTACAGAGAACCACAGCTTTTTATTTTGTTAAATTCTTACAAGGCCCATTTCAGGTGCTGAGTGCACATTTCCCATGTGGGGGTATCTGCAGCCCCGGGATCTGGTTCTGCCTTAGATGGCACCATGTCCATGTGTCCCCCAGGGCGGACACGTGAGGGCATCACGGCGTTGGCTGGTGGGAGTGCGCGGTGCGGGCGGCAAGTGCCCGGGAGCCTGGTGGGAGCGCCAAGGCCTTCCTGGGGCCTGGCGGATTGTTTTCTCACACTGGTCCACGCATCTAGTGTTGCACTGCATGTATTGAATAAAATTGATGCATGGACTTGTGGAATTGTCAGGAATGTGGAAAACAAGGCCAAATAGGATCTGAAACACTGCCAGTTTTCAGTCTCTTCTTTCAGGGTACATGGTTAAGGCTGAAGAGGCAGCTTGAGGTAAATCTGAATCTGAAAGGAGATAAGACTATCTCAGAAATTATGCAAGAGAAAGAATCATCGGGCCCTTAGCATCATTGTCCTAGGTGTAGCCCAAATTAGTAACAGAGCTTCTCCCTGAGATAGCATGGTGGTGAATTATTTAAAAAAAAAAAGTTGTCTCATTATAGTGCAGAATGAAATATATATATAAGTTTTTAATATAAGACATGAGGCTTTCAGAGTTCAAGCTTGTGGTGGTCGCTGGGCTATGCTCCATACACACTCACTTCCTCCCTCATTCAAGGCTTTTATGGAAATGGTTGGGAAGCACTGACTAGCCCAGCCTTTTCTTCATCGAGGGATGCCTGGAAACCCAGAAAAGTCAGGTGACATCTAGCTAGTGGCGATGTGGGCCTGAAGCCCAGCTGCCTGATGCCCGATCCACCCAGTGCCGTGCCATACACGTCTGCCTTTTGGTGAAGTAGCCCATTCTCGGAATTAAACCTCTGCTTAATGGGACAGTATCTCAGTTTTTAAATACCTCCCTGAATAATGATCTGGACTTGCAATAGCAAATACACAGCCACTGTCGCCCTTTTCCCCCTGCTGACGTGCCACATGACCACAGTGCTTTTTTTCAGCTGAGTCTCAGAATTCCCCAGGTCAGCACCGTTAGATGGGTGTTTGCATGTAAGACAATGCCCGTTTGCCCCCTCAGCCTGGCCAAATCCCCTGCATGTGGAGGGCACTTAATGATGTCTGCCTGATGGATATTATCCTTGCTGGCTTGCCACCTTCTTAGGAGCAAAGCTTCCACCCTGCATAGCACACGCCGACCCGCTGATGCCCTGAGGTCCTCAGGTATCTACCCTGGGGGACACAGGCTTGTCCATTTTTGGTTCAAATCTAATAGACATAAATGGGTACCCAGTAGGTGTTTGTTGAGCTCTTTGAGTTGATTTAATTTCCCAAATGCATTAAAAAATTGAAAATAGGGAAGTGGGATAACCATTTCTTTAGAATGATCCTTTATACCTTGGTACTACTTCTACGTTTTAAAACATTGTAGTACAATACATGACGTAAATTGACCATCTTAACCAGTTTTGAGCATATAACTCAGTAGTGTTAAATATATTCCCTTGGTTGTGAACATGTTGGTACTTGATAAACCTGTTCTGGAGTGCCCAGAAATGAGGTTGTCCATATTATGAAGCCATGAAATACTGATAAACTAAACTTAAAATAACTAAATGTAGAATTGTGCTAAGTCATCTGATATGCTATTCTAATGTAAATCAGTGGCAACAGAATGGAAGGCTTAACAAATTTATGGTACAAGTTAAGAATTCCGACTCATAGCTCATTATGCATTCTGTGATTTGGTGAAGGACTGCTCCTTGTTGCATTCAGCGGCTGTGCACCTGACCCCACTTGTGGGACCCCAGCGTTCCTCATGTATCTACTTTGAGAAACCAAAGTCATTCGTCTTAGGTTTTTGACTCTCAAAAGAAAAAATTGCAGTGGACAAAAAGCCAGCTGTCTTGGTTTGTTTCTCCGTCTTCTGCCCTTACTATCTGACTCCTAGTAGCTTTGAAATGAAATAGCAGTTTCGGTGCCTCAGTGAGTCCAGGTTGGAGCGGGGGTTTGCTGTGACGGTGGCACATCCACGGGTCGGAGTCTGCAAGGAAGTGTTTGTTCAGGGAACTCAGACTAGACCGCCAGCTGTGGTAGGCCACCTGTGGCTCGTCCGGAAATACTCGTTCATCATGCGCTCCCCTCCTCACCCGTACCCCGGCTTCCTTTAGAGGCCTGTTCTTCGGTTACCTGGGCACGGCTTTGCTTCTCGGCTCCTCAGCTCTGATTTTCGGACGACTGATTGCTGTGTTGCCCGGCTCCTGTTGAGTTTAGTTTAATAGGCACACTTTACTCTCACTGGTTGTCATTATGCCGTTTCTAATCTCTCTGGGAGCTGTCAGAAAAGAAGCCCTGTGGGCCCTCTGAAGGCAGGATGTGGGATCTGATTTATCTGTGTGTGTGCCCAGAGCTTTAACATGGGGCCTGACATGGATCATCACTTAAAATGAAAACAAAATTAAAATTATTCCTTTAAATAAACAAAACAAAAATGTACTTTAAAAGAAATTTCAACCCCATGTGCGAGCCAGAAGTATTTTTATCTGCACTAAAACAGTGGCTGTATTCTGGTAATGTTACCCTGTAATGCTTTGGTGGATTTCTTTACCATTGAAACTATTTACCACCTGCACAAGTTGGGAAAGAACCCAGTAAATGATCTAGAAAACAATCTCACCCTTATTTTATAGAGCAAGAAATGGAGGCCTAGGATTTGTTGTAGATCACACAGCCAGCTACCAACAGGGCTGCACCTACATCCCTCCTCCCCCTCAAGTCCAGAGGGCTTACTCCACTTGAACTCCTGACCTTCACCTCCAGCAACCACCCCTAAGCAGTGCCACCTGAAGCTTAGCAGGTCTGTTCAGACCTCACCAAACTTCTCTGAAAATCTTTCCTCATCAAAGAGTTGCCATTCCTGAGTTCCTAGGATAAGCATTTCTCGATGAGGACCCAGGCCTGGATTTGTCTTTGATCACAGATCCAGGAGCAGTTGTGCATTCCCCGTGTGGATTCCCACCTGCTCTGTTTCTGAACAAGGAGGCCTGGCTCCTTCCATACCTCTCATTCATGACTTAGGTGAAAGGTGAGGTGCCTGACTCAGGCCATGACTCCCCTTGGCCCCCTGCAGCAAGTGGGTCCTGGGGAGGGGCTGGGAGGTGTCCACACCACCTGAGGCTGAGGCATTTGAACCCTGTGGCTTTTAATAAATGGCCCTCACTGCACCTTAGCTTTGCATGTTGGGATGGCCCCAAACCGGACAGATTTATTTCCTTCTAAAGAAGGATGTGAGGGATTGTGTTGACGTTTCCCTGTTGCTAAGATGTTCCCCTGAGTGCTGTCAGTGCCGTGGACTCTTTCAGTGAAAGGGAGAGTTGCCCTCTCTGATGCCATCGCATTTATTTCTGCACCTCACTTGACCATGGTGGAAAGCTGATGAACCCTCGCAGCTGTTTTGTATTTCCTTTCCTCTTGCCTCCGTTTGCACTTCATTATAATGCCCAGATGGTCAGCACAGTGTCCAGCGTATGGTAGGTATGGACTTATGTGCTTCTTTATTGATGTGTTGTCATGCCTCTGGAATGTGCTGTAAAAATCAGTCTTTAACTTCTGTCTGCCTGCATCTGCCTACATAAGATAGCATGTGTGAGCTTGTCTTACACGATCATGAGGACGGTTTTCTTCATGACTTCTGGGTACTGAGGGTAGCCTCCCTGATCATTTCTGTCATTTTGTCTCCAATGTCCATCAGCTGACACCATTTTTAAACTACATTTTATTTTTTACTACAGAATAACATATACAAAAACTACAAAAAGACGTGGAGTTAAAATTTCCACCCCCCCCCATCACCCTAGTCTTCCTGGAGGAAACCATTGTTTTTCCAGTTTGTTGTGAATCCTTTCAAAGGTACCTATATGTTCATTAGAAAATATGAACATGCACATTGTTTGAGCATGTGGAAACATGCCGTGGGTATTGTTCTGCACCTTGCTTTTTTCTCTTGGCATGTTTTAGAGCTTGTTGATGTTGTAAAGAGCTTCCTAAGCATTTTTAATGTCTGCATAGTATTCAGTTTTAAGGGTGAAGCATGATTTGTTTAACTAGTTTGGGTATTCAGGTGATGATTAATCCTTTGCTGTTAAAAGCAGTACTGCAGTGAAGAACTTTGTATCCCCCTCATTTCTCCATAAGCAGAGTATCAAATAGTGTGGCGGTTTGCTCAGTGTTGTTTCAGTGGTCATGGCTGATTCTGGAGGAGTGGCGGGCTGTTCTTTGTGACTTTCTCTCACAGACTATGTCTGTCTACCCTCTGTTTTATCACAGGCTACTCTACTGGTGGGGTTGCTGGAATCCTTTCAACAACTAGGGTTGACAGTCCTGTATACCCAAGCTGTTGGATTCCTGATTGCTTCAGCATTTGTGCCCCACCTGTACCTACACTTGTTTAAAATAAAAGAAACTTGTTAAAATTAGAATGGCCTGTTGGAATGTGTGTTAACTGGATACTGATAAGAACATGTGTAGTGCTTCATAACTGCATTAGCGTTTACAAGGTTATTTGACATTTTTTCATTTGATCCTTGCAACACCCTGAGAAAATTAAGATAGAACCGTTTAACAGATGACACCTAGCTAATTGATGGTACAGCCAGGGCCTGAACCCACCAGGCCTTCTTGTAGTTCCCTCAGTATTTCTGACTATGGGTTTGGCTTGCCAGTCTGTTACGGAGCAGATAGAAGGTGGGAGCTATTTGGAGCTAGTAGCTGCTATAAACACTGTATACCGTATTATCCCGACAATGAAAGGCCCAAGTAGGACTGATTGTCAGCCAGTGTATACCGTCAAAGTGTAGAACTAGTTGTTGAAACTATTGAAATACTTCCGGTTGGTATATAGCTCGACCCCAGTTCCCCTGAACGTGGCCTGGCCACTCTTCCTGTATGACCCCCCCCCAATGCCCCCCACACACATACGTATTCCCCACATTCCAACAAGTAAAGAGGAAATGCCCTAATACAACGGGGCCTCTGGGATGCGGCTCCAATGCTACATCACCATCTATGCTGATTAATTTTCTGCCAAGTCATATTGGTCACTAAATATTTTTAAATACAGCTGCACCTTAAACAATGTGGGGATTAGGGGTGCTGTGACCCCTTGTGTAGTTGAAAATCCATGTATCACTTTGGACTCCCCAAACACTTAACTACTAATAACCTGTTGACCTGCAGCCTTACTGATAACATAAATAGTTAACACATATTTTTTATGTAATATGTATTATAAACTGTATTCTTGCAATAAAGTAAGCTAGCAAAAAGAAAATGTTTTTCAAATTGTTGCAAATCTCCAAAAATTTTTCTAATATATTTGTTGGAAACAACCTGTGTATAAGTGAACTTGCACAGTTCAAACCCATGATGTTCAGGGTCAGCTCTGTCATCTTCAAGTGCAGGAGTGGAACCATAAACAATGTAAATGTTTATGAGTGTAACTTCTGTAAATATTGTATATTTATATACATACACTTTGAAGCCTTTTTTTTTTCATAGTATCCTATTTCTAAACCTTTTCTTTCTTTTTTTAACCTGGAAGACCTCTTTTGATTTTGCTTTTTGTTTTCCTGTTACATAAAGGTCTCAGTGGCTGGTGTGAGGTGTCAAGGACCCAGAACTCATTCTCTTTGTTTTGCTCTACCACAAGTAGCCTCAGCCTCTTAGGGCAAGATGGCAGCATCTACGTGATAGGTGGGACAAAGGGACAAAGAAGCCCAGGGCCAGAGGTGCATGGAATACTGTCTTTTAAAGACGATTGCTGGAAGCAACGGTGTGCCACTTCACCGTGCATCCCATTCAGCAGGACTGAGTTACACGGCACGTCCAGCTGGAAAGGGAGGCTGGGGTGATTAGTCTTTATTGAGAGTGGCCTTATGCCCAGCTAAAAATTTTTTTTACTGTGGAAAAAGGAGAGAAGTAATACTGGGCAGCAGCCAGCAGTCTCTGGCAAAGCTACTAAACCTGTTGTTTCAGTTATCTCACTTAGAAAATGAACTGTGTGATCATATTAATATCCTTTTCAAAACAGAGAAATTTGGATTTCCTAAGTTATTGAAGTAGTAAAGTGGATATGGCCCACCTACCAGGTGTGTGCTTTTAAAATATACCCTTTCTTTTTCTGGTTTTTATTAAAAATGTTTTACTGAAAACTGGAAATTGAAGTCACTTTTTCCTTCTCAAATGAGCTATTTGATAACAGCTTTTAAGAAATGAGTCTTTTTTTTTTCTGTTAAGAGTTAGCACTGATAACATTGATGCTCGGTATACTCATTCAAAAACCTGCTAGGTAACAATATACTCGAATTCAAAGTTATTAAACATGATCAATGAATTATAAAATAAACTTCATTTTATAGAAATTTACTAAGCACCTACTACATGCCACATACCATGTGAAGGTCAAGGATGGAAGGGTGAGCTCACAGTACTGTTCGTGCAGGTCCTTAGATTTGGTTCCGTGAAAGGACAGTTCACTAGAAGGACAAATGGGATTTGATTTGCAACTAGAAAGTCAGAAGCACAGGGTACATCAAATGCCTCATTTATATAAGGTCTGGCAGCTGCTTTGTAAAACTGAAAGAACAAGATTGCTCAGAGACTTTCATTTTTCCTTCTGCAGTAGATAACAGCACTTTTATATATCTCTTTGATGTCTTAAAGGTAATGAGTTGCTTGGTCAGCTGAAAAAGCCCTTTTCAGGGACTGATTTTATTTTTTAAATGGGGTGGTTATATATTTATACCTATACTTATCAGTTTTAGTTGAAATTCTTGCTCATTTTGAATGTATGCCAGTGTCCAACTGTGTTTTTTACCTGTTGGGTGCTAATTGTATTGTTTTTCCTTGAAATTATTTTGAAGTAAGTGTTGAACCAAGGTCACTCCAAAAATTGATACCAGGGAAGAACCAGAATTCCTTCCCCGCCCCCTTCTCCACTTGGCTGATCTGACAATTCTTGTTGGCATTCCATTTAAATAGATGAAATTGATGCTGTGATTTCAATTTTTTTTTTCTGGTAGATGGTTGAGGTTTCTGAGCTGAAAGAGGAGTTGAGTTCACTGTGGATAATAAAAACATGCTCTTCTTTGGGCGTTCCTTTATTGCCTGAGCTCCCTGGTTCTTGGTCAGACACACCCCTAGTAAACTGTACTGAGTCAGGTAAGAACTGGAACCCTCAGGCACAAAACGTTACAGGAGTTTCATAGCCCCTGGAGACTGGGTTTAGTTCCAGCATGTTTCTCTAAGGAGACATGCAAAAAGTCTCTTGTGAAATTTTGGGAAGGTCAGGATAAGATTACTGGTTTGTGATCCACATAAAGGCAACATACTCTTTGGCCGCCTGTGGCATTGATCTCAAAGTGCTTTATAGACCTTAATTATAGCCAGCCACACTCTTGCAAAATAAATACTTCTTTTTCGAAAAGGTGATAGATCAAAGTGTTTTAGTGATGTTATCATCCAGTTAGGCAGAATGCAGACTTTGAGTGTGATGGTTTAGACAAAATGAGGGAGTGGTGGGCATAGCTCCTATTTCATCACTTACCAGCTGTGTGACACTGGACAAGTTACTTGTCTTCTCTGAACCTGCATCCACATTTGTAAAGTGGGTAGTGGAAACAATGTCTACTTAATGAGCTCACAGCTGTGTGCCTAATATATTACAAGAGCAAAGGAGCTGAGAGGTGTCAGTGCATTATTAACAATAGCTTGTTTGCTGTATGTAATATGCATGTAGGTTGTATATGTATTATGTGGTTTCTTGGAAAGTTATTAGAAATCTAGTCTTTTGAAAGTGAGATTGTAGTTTCTAGAGAAAATGGAGCCTCAGTCTTTTCATCACCATTCTGTGTAAACATGAAGACCTGAGTCTAGGAAGTGAACAGATTTGTTCCACTGTGAATTTTAGCTCATAATTGCCCAACTGGATCAGCCAGTTAGGTTAAATAAGGCTGTGGTTTTTCTTGGCCAAATACCTTTGAGGTTACCAAAAAATGGGACCAAATTCTGCCTCAAGGAGTTTATAGCCTAATTAAGTGGAATTGGGAGAAATCTTTGCCCAGGGACATTTATTTTGGAGAGGTGAAACTTGAATGCAGGGTCTTGAAGGCAAATTTTGTATAAAGACTGGATCTGGAGTTTGGAAATTGTTGGTGAGGAGAGCTTTGGTGGAATAGAATAGGGACAGGTAGGCAGGAAACATGTAAGTAAGCAAAGGCGCCAGGGCCTCCGTGTGCTTGGGAGTGAGGGGAGTAGGGGCACATCCTGGTGGATGGCTAGGGTGTGGCCAGATGGCCGGGGAGTGACCCCAGCTGTAGGGGGAAGAGTGTGGCATGTGGGAAAGATACTGGCCTTGAAGCCTTACTTAAGTCAGCTAGTAAATTTGGTGAACGTGGGAATTCACTTGGATTAGTTATTTAGCTTAAACAACATTCCAGAGCCATTAAGTAGCTTCTTCAAATTAACTGTGAAGCTGCTCAAATGCCTGGACGATCACTGAAACTAACTTTTTCTATGAAGGTCTTGTACTGTAGTTTCCAAGGGTGTTTTGCTCAGGTTGCAATAACTGGGTTGGTTTTGTTTATTTCTAAGATGCAGATACCCACCTCCAGATTGCTGATGCATTTAAATAAAAGTATATATGAAGGACTTTGGAATTAGTGTCCTACAAATGTGACTACTTTGCTTGCTACTCAGGTTCGCTGCCTCCCTTGTTAAGAAAAATATTGGGATGCATGAATAGTATCTGCCTAGGGTAGACTTAGTCAACCTGTGTGTTGAACGCCAAGGCTCTGCCAGGTCCTGAGCTAGAGGGCAAGAGAAGAGCTCCTGCACCCAAGGAGCCAGTAGCATTCGGTGGAGGAAAGATGGGCAGTTGACACAAACAACCAAATGTAATTTCAGCTACTGAATAAGGGTATTAAATAGGATGAATATGGGGAGTGACTTCGGGAGAGTTCTGGCTAGGATGACCAAGGAAGGACCTCTCTGGGGTGGTGACTTTTGAGTTGAGCCCTGAGAGATGTGAAGGATGCAGCATAGATCTGAGGGACGAGTGTTCTAACCGAAGGCAGCAACCGCAGAGACCCTGAGGTGGAAGCCAGGTTGGGGTGGCAGAAGTGCACACCTGAGTGGGGATGAGGCTAGCGGTGGAGAAGGGACAGTTCGCACAGGGCCTTGTAGAGCATGGCAGGAATTTGAGTCTCATGCTAGTGGGAACCCATTGGAGGGCTGTAAGCAAAGAAGTGATATTAGGGAACTTAAGTTGTAGAAAGAATAGCGGTTGCCCTGGGGAGGGTGGGCTGCGGTAGGACAAGAGTAGAGCAGGTAGACCAGTTAGAAAGATGCTCCAGTTGTCCCAAGTGTGACCTGATGGCTTGGACCACCCTTACAGCAAAGGAGCCGCTGAGAAGTCGGTCAGGGTGAAATGAGGCGGAGCCGAGACAAGGTATTGATGCGTTGGATGTGGGGTAGGAGGAAAGCGAGGAATCACGGATGACTCCTAGATTTCTGGCCCAAGCACCCCGCAGACAGTATACATTCACCAGCATAGTGAAGGCTTGTAGCGAGCATGGTTGGGGGGAAGCTGAGCTCTGTGTTGAACATATTAATGTGAGATGCTGAGTGGAGGAATCTAATAGGAAACTGGGTGTCTGAGTGTGGGGCTCAGGGGAGAGGTCTGGGCTGTGAGAGATGTCTTGAGAGTCATCTGTTAATGGAAGGTGTTTCCAGCCCCAGGAGAGGAGTCTAGCTGGTAACAGGAAGGAGTCTGGAGCAGCCAGCAAGGGGGGAGGATAAATCCGCCAAGCACCGGCTGGCTCACAGACCATGCCACCCCTTTTCCAACTGCCAGCCCAGTCTAGTGCCCAACTGGACAGGGTTAGATGGTCAAAACTGAACTAGACATGGGAAGTCAGACTTACCAGCCCCTCTCCTCTTCAATAAGGGAAGTGAGCTCACAGTGCAAAACTCTTGTGGGGCAATTTAGGAATGATCATAGTGGACACAGTTCTAACCTTGAAGAATATACAGATCATGGACACACTCAGTTAAATAGGGGGAGAAAAGGGTACCCTCCTCCAAGAATTATCATTTGAGGCTCTAACAGTGAAGAGGAGCCCCCAGCACTTAATCTCACTGCAAGATTGTGGAGGAATTCGACATTCTGGGGATTCCTCTCAAACGATGTAATGACATACAGTTTTAGAATTTGGTTCAGAAAGAGGAAGAATGTAGTCGGTATCCTGTCCGGCTTCCCTGACCATTGAGTTCCTCTTTCCAGGAGATTCATTGTTTTGACTCTTAAGGTCTTAGATGCAGGCTGCATAATTGACAATGTGACCTGGGCAGGTCCTCTTTGCACCTCCATCCTTGTTTCCCTAAAATTAGAGGTTCAGTGAGATTAAGCTGGGCTCCTTGAGCTCCTTCAGGAAACCAGGGACTGGTGGGGGTTGGTGAGCAGTGGGTGCATCCAAAGGGGTCCCAGGGCTCAGGGACTGTGCGTGTGGTAGTCAGCACCTGAGGAGGCAGAAAGGGCTGGGCTTCACTGACACAGGTGATGCTCAGGTGGAGATGTGGGGCAGACTGGGGACCGGTGACCCTCTGGGGATTGGGTGACATTCGCAGAGCGTGGAAGTGCTAACAGACATTCAGAGGGTCAGTTTGGTTGGAGTCTAAGTGGGACATGGAGGGGAAAGTGACAGGGACCGGCTCCCGTTTGGTGACCCCTTATATAGGAATAGGGTGATTCTCCTATTTTCTCATCTGTAGGTAGCCATGTGGAACATCCAAAATGGGTCAAGTAAAGACCTTCAAAAACATTAAGGCAGTGAATCAGTTCTGCATGTTTAAAACCAAAAACAAAGTTCAGACTTCATTTGACAAGTAGAAGTTTCTAAAGCTTTCTCTCAAAACCCATCTAATGAGTTTGTTTTGGTGTTTGGTGTAATAGTGGATGAGGTACAAATGAGGACATTTATGTTACCTAAAGCTACATTTTGAAATCTCTGAGCCCCTCTTGTGGCTTTCCCCATGTAGTGTGGGCGTTTGGTTGAGGCAGACTCGCTGTCTGTGCAAGGTGTTGCTAAGCATTCTGTTTTGAGACCAGTTTCCTCTTCTGAATGCATTAACCAGTAGGAAATTTCTGGAAATTAGAACCACTCTCTCCTCCAATAGGTCCAGAGGAGGTGGCCCAGTCACACCACAGGGCAGAGCTCTCACTTAGTAAGGAGCTCTGGAACGTTTGCTGAAGGAGTGAACCGGTGATTGAACAGTGGTGCTCAAACTGGCAGCCGGTGTTTCCACATCATCTCACTCCGAGGTTTGCTCCAAGGCAAAACTTTTTTTCGGTTTAAAACAGTTTCATCTTATCAGTTATAGTTTAACTTTTACATACATTAAAAAAATCACAGTACAAACAGAAAGTAAATGTTTTTTCAAAAACAAATTAGAGTCCTCAGAGGAGTGTCTGCCTTGCTGGTGTTAGGCCTAAGGATAAGGGGTGTGGGCATCAGAAGGCAGTTCCCCCTTTTCCTTTGCCTTTAGAGGACTACTTGTAGAAAAGGTTGAAGGTTTCTCAGAGGTTAAATCTGCGGTGTTGAAATTATTAAAAGTGAACTCTGCCTTTTAAGTATGCATTACTGTAACAAACATGGTTCATTTGTTAAAAATACCTGTTGAGGGTCCTTCAAGTGCTAAGGACCCAGCTGGATGCTTGAGGATACAGCAGTGGACAGAACAGATGTGGCCCCTGGTCCCACAGAGTTGTCATGTAATGATTAACCACGGTCATTGCTGTGAAGGAAAGGTAAGTGAGAAATGACAAGAGGTGGCAGCTGACCTCTTCTGGAAGGTATGGGAAGGTTTTTAAGCAGGGATCAAAGCATCAGTAGGAGGATTCTGGGAAGAGAGGAGAACATGTGCAAAGGTCCTGGGCCAAGAGGCAGCATGGTGGTTGAGGGCTTTGAAAGAATCCCAGTGCAGTTGAAGGGTTGAGAGTGAGGGAGAGCGTTAAACCCAGGGTGTGTTCCTCAGAACTACTTAACCTAAAATGTTTTTGCTGAGGCTGTCGTTAAATTCAAGTTCTTGACATCTGAATACAACTTAATGTGAATAAGAAGGAGACAGTTAAGACTTCCTGCTATGGTAGACCAAATAATGCCTACAAAGGAGGCTAGGTCTTAACCCCCCAAACCTGTGACTGTATTAGGTTAAGTGGCAAAGGGGAATTAAAGTTGCTAATCAGCTGATTTGAAGATTGGGGAGGTGAGCCTGGATGGCCCAGGTGGGCCTGCATAATCACGGGTCCGTACGTGCCGAAGGAGGAGGCAGAGGAGAGACTGGAAGATGCTTGCCGCCGGCCTTGCAGATGGAAGGAAGGGCCATGAGTCAAGGAATATAGGCAGTTTAGAAGCTGGTAGGGCAAGGAGACAGATTCTCCCCTGGGGCTTCTGGAGGAACTGCTGACATCTTGATTATTTAGCCCAGTGAGATCCATTTTGGACTTAGGAACTACAGAAGTGTAAGCTAATTTGTGTTTTAAGGCACTAAGTTTGTGGTAACTTGTACAGCAGCCAAAGAAAACGCAAGGTCTCATTGCATAGATGGCTTGCCACCTAGTCACTTGGTAGTGACCACCTCTGGTCCTTCCTTTGCTGGTCACAGAGCAGCGGAGAATGGCTCGTACACATCATACCTTGAGCTGAGCTGCGACTGTTCTTCAGTGAATATTTACTGCGTGTCACCATGTGCCAGAGCCTGCTCTAGGGGCTTGGGATAAGTCTTTGGCTAACAACAGCAAGATTCATCAAGCTTCATTCTGGATGCCTCATATCCCTGACATATGCAGAGGGCTGGTGAGGGCAGAGGTTTCGTGTCTGGACACCCACTAGACAGTGGGGCGCTGCCAAGTGGTTGTGAATAGCAGTGACTTTCCCTGAAAAAGAAGACAGTTTCCCTATCTGAACTATTTCTGGAGAACTAGAGTTTTATCCTACATACTTATATTTAGTTTTCCTTTCAGGTTTTGAATGATGAATCAGTTTTGAAATGATTCTTTAGGACTGATAAAATAGGACACATCAACTATAATATTTGCTAATACACAGCTCACTACTGCTGGATATAAATTTATATGATTGCAGAGTTCTGATTTTTGTTTTTAGATCTCCAAATAATACCAGTAAGAAAACAGGGTGGGAGAAAGGAAGGGAAGAAATCTAGAGTTACCTAAACAAGAGCAATTTGATTTGCATTTGCTAGTCTTTGCTTTCCATCTTTTTCTAAGATTTCTAAAATGAAACTCATTCTAATATTTCAAATGTTCATTTGAAAACAAGAAAAACATTTCACTATAAGCTACCCCATCATCTTAACAGAAGTCAGCATGAAGAAAGTATACCATAAGGAAAATAGTTTTTAAAATTCCGTAACTAAATATTTTGGTTGGAGAGCCTAAGACAGGGTGTTAGTCTGATAATTGACTGCTTTTTCAGGTTCCAAAGGAGAAAGAAGCAGGCCCTGAAGTAATATGACTTAGAGGCAGCAGTGCTGAGTTTAGATAGAGGAACAAGCAAGCTTCAATGCCTCCTTAGCTCTCTTCAGGTGGAGAAGGGATGGGAGGAGGATCCTTAACCAAAGAGAGGGGAGGAAAGGACACACAACCCGCTACCTGGGCAGGCTAGAGGTTTGCTGCTGGTAGGGGTGAAGGGTGGGTCGGAGGGTGGAGAGCTGTGGACCTTCCATGTTGACAGCTGGTACTTGGAAAGCAGGTGCTTCCCCCTCCAGCCAGAGGGCTGGACAGTGCTCTGTCAGTGGACACATGGAGGGTCCACCTGCCTGGGGAAGAGGGGCTCTCATACAGAGCTTTGTAACCAGACAAACTGCCCTGGTCATGTGGAGATTGATTGTAGGGCCTCCCAGGCCAAAACGACTCACCAGAGCCTGTGAAGCTTTGGCTAAGCCCAACCACACAGCTGGGACTTCAAGCATAGTATTATTAAATCACGTTGTGGAATCAGTCCATTTTCATTGCTAGTTTACATCTGAGGCTGGGGTGACTGCACAATCTGTTTACCAAACCAGACATTTTTGAGAGTGAAAGCGGGCCCAGGACAGTGGTGTGAACCAGGAGTGTCCTGGAGAAACCTGGGCCTCTTGGCAGCCTAGCTGAGGCGCTGGAAGCTTTAACCACTTTGTGGATGGTCTTGCCAGAAAGGACTCAGTAGGACATGGCCTTTGTGTGGAAAGGCCTAGACCTTCTGGAAGGAGAGAGGATGCGACCCAGGGGCCTGTCAGCAGCATAGAGAGCTCTCCGATGTGGGGGTCTTGAAGTGCTGTTTTCTCTCTACCCTGGAATATGATGCAAGATCTGTTTTCATCCCCAAGTGATCACACCTTATATTTGAGCCCTTATGAAATCATTCTCCAATGAGTGCAGCCCTGCTGATTATTTCAAACACCGAATTTCGGTTGTTATAAACACATTAGCCTAAAAGGACCTCAAGCATTTATAATTGTGGATGCTGATAGAGGTTAAATTTACTTTTAAAATATTTTAAATAAGTTGATGTAAAGGAGGCAAGTCTAGCTCACATTTAGAAATAATTCCTCAGGACTTGACACTGTAATTTTAAGTCTTGCATGTTGTTATAAACCTTAAAATGTCCCAGAAATGATCTGGAAAACTGGGTTAGCCATTGCTTTCAGAAACTAATGTTAAAGAAGCATTGGGAGTTTGAGTAAAATTGCTTCATGAAATACAAATGAAAATACTTTTAAATGAATGTTAGTATGTTATTTAAAATGATCAAATATTGTCAGTTGACTGTTGCATCTATATTCATAAAAGCTTAAACATATAAATTGACCAAAAAGCCTTTTCTTAATTTTTTTTTTCCGTGCAAGGAGTCTTGTATGTAGGCATACATGGTATATGAGGGGTGGTAGTAAGGCGATATGTGGTAACAGTTGGAAGAAAAACATTCACCTTCAAACTGTAAGGAAATAAGGCTGGGATAAAAATCTGATTCCTTCAAGAAATGATTGATTTTTGACTTACGATTTTAGGTGCCTGGCTAGCTGTACAGGTTTCCCTTCAGGCACAAGGCTCCAGAATGGCTGAGAAATTACTAAAAGGCAAACAGCAGATGGGGTCTGGCCTTCTGGCCTTAGTGAGGGAAGGAGCCACAGTCTGGAGTACATCACGCAGGGACCGGGGAAAGGGGGAGGTGGTCTGCCCTGAATCATCAGGGTAAGGCAGGAACTGGGAACGAGGCGTGGATCTGGAAGTGAAGGTCTGACTGCAGGGCCACAGATGAGACCATCGTTCCCCATCTGTACAGAGTATAGTGGGCTGGTGTTTAACACTCTGGCCCCAAGCAAAACAAAATCCCATAGCACTTTTCTGGGGAGGGGAGGGTGTACAGGCATGTTGACAGGTGCATGTATTACAAAGCTTAAATTGATTACAAGTCAAAACTAAAGAAAGGATCGTTGTAGAGGCAGACAGGGTAGTTTTGGCTTTTTTTTTTTAAGGCGAAGCTAGGGCTTCTAGTGTGAATGCTGGCACCTCAAGAATTCAAGCCTTTCTCCCCCAGCATTTGAAGAGTGGTTTGCAGTCTGACAATAGCTCCCTACCCACTTGGCCTAAAGGGACTCCTGCCATCAGCAGACCCCACCCAGACTCCCTTTCAGAATTCCTGCTCAGGGTGAGACTGAGCCACAGGTGGAACTTTTTAGATAACAGCAAAGCCAGAGAACCAAAGATTATCAGCCATGTGATGAGAGCTAGCAGCATAAAAGAGAATGGCTGAAGTGAACCAATAGAAAAACTAGAAGAAACAATCCAAGAACAGAAGGAGAAATGTGGGGAAAAAAGCTCAGGATTTGGGGAACATGTTAATCCACAAAATAAGAATAAAGTGTGTTATGTAAAAGGTACGATCAGAGCTTTTGGAGATTGCAAATATACTGAAATTTTAAATTTCCAATTAGAAGTACTAAAAGATTAAGTTAAAACCTCAGAACTATAGAAAGGGAAGGAAAATGAGAAAAAAGAGATTATTCCAGGAGGTCCAACAGCTGACTAGTCAGCAAAGGTTCCAGAAAGAGAACAGAAAGTGGCAAAGTGAAGTGATCAATGTGCCATATGAGTTTCCTGGAAATTAATGTTCTTAGTCTACGGATGAAAGAGGCCACGCGGTACACGGTGGAGTGAATAAAGGCTCTCATACAGATACACTGTCATGCTGTTCAGAGCACCTGGGGTAAAGTGGAGAGCCTAAAAGTTGCCTTCAAATAAATGAAAATTGGAGTCACATCAGAATTTTAATTGGCGACACCGGATATTAGAATAAATTACAGCAGTAACGTCAAAGTTTTGAAGAAAATGGTTTTCGACCTACAGTCCTACACCCAAACTGTCAATCAAGGGTGAGAGCAGAATGGCAGTTTGTATACAGAGGGAATCAGTTTGCTCGTCAGGTACTGTTCCAAAGGATGATATTTAAGAAAATCAAATAAGAGGAGGACATGGAATCCCAGGTCAAGCAGATCAGCCCAGGAAGATAGGAAAGGGCAGGCCCAAGATGGCCCTGGATAGCAGGCCCAGAACAGTCAGGCTGTGTAGTAGCAGGGGGCCAAGGGTCTCTGGGGAGGATATCTGAGCAAAGAAGAGATCCCGATTTAACACGAGCTATGATGGGGAGCTTAGAATGACTGAGGCTAGCATAAAAGCAAACAGTGCAAGAAAAAAAGCAAAGAACTGCCAAGAAAAGCAAACGTCATGCTCCAGATGTGAAGTGCACCAAGTGATTGCTGGAATGTAAGAAAGATCTATTTGACCTTGATGCTCGGAACAGTTTTCTTTGAGGCCAAGGGCTTCTGATCTGGTCCCTGAAAGGAGGAGGATAATTTCAGTGCAGTTTGGTTCAGCACTGAGTGATATTTACCTGGCTACATAAAAGACCGCATGACCCAGCTGTGGCTCCAGGACAGTGGGAGTGGTGATAATAGCTCTGATAATAGTGTAAAAGTATAGGAGTTGGAGAAAGCAAGAGGAAAGTTTGGGGCAAAAAGGTCAGAGTGCTGGTAGTTTTGTCTCATCAGTTGGGGAATGGAATTTGTCAGAAGCTGATGTAAAGAGAGATTTAAATAGATTATTTAAAATTTGAGGAACTGAAGCAATACATTTATTAAATGCCGGAGGAAGAATAGCAAGTAGTGTTCTCACCTTTTCATGGTCTGGGGTCAACAGTTACTGCCTAAAGTTGATAAATCAAGAAACAAAAGTACAAACATGACATCTAGAGTTAGAGAAGTAAATCCAGATTTTTAAAAAAATGTATTTTTCCAGAGAGGGGAGCTTGTGATAAGTCTAAAATCTGTGGCTTCCCACCATAAGTTCTTTCTTACTTTTTGGTTTCTTATTTAACAAAAATTAAAAATTGGCTTCGAAGATAGGCTAAATGTCAAGGTGACATAACTGCCGTTGTAATGCCGTCTTCTAATTTTTTAAAGCTTGATTTGGACACACTAAGAAGGCTGTTTTTTAAATTAAGCAATAATAGTGCCCTTGTTCTAATGAAGCAGTGTCTCACATTTCCTGGGACAAAGTCGCATAGCTAGAGGCAGAATCTTTAATCCTTGAGGAAATGAATTATTGCCAAAGACAATGAAGCAAAGCTGCTATTGTCCTTAGAGTTTTAAAAGTGACCCAATATTTAGAACTTTTGGTTGATGTAGTTCTGCCGAAGTATGCTAGCTCTACTTGGCGGGGGGGACTTGACAGTAGGAACCAGGAGTGTGGCTTACTTGAAGAAGTTTGAAATAACTTGTGGTTAATAGCATGATAGTGGATCCTGAATCTTTGCCAAGAATTCTGAGCTAGACTCCAATGACCTGAATTTATATTATAAAACCACAGTACTACTGCACTTGTGTAGTTAGCCTTTTACATTCTATTTTACTCTTTAAAATTTTATTTCTCATCTTTAAAGGTGACATTGTTTTGCAAGTTTTGAGTTTTGTATTTTAATCATGGGTTTCGAGTCTGCCGGAATCCCTGGGCAGTTTTTATGTCAGTATAGCTTCAGAACGGTGGAGGTGATTGTAATCTGAAATAACCTTATTTCAAACCCAGATTCTTACCGTCCTTGACACACTTGTTCTTTTGGCCTGCTGTGGGGATAGGCTCCCCATACCGGGTTCGTTTAATTCCCACTGCTTCCCTGTGCAGGTCCTAATTTATACCCCTTGGTCCCTGTCACTTGGAATATGGTTGTTACTGTAGTTCTGAATTCCTTCATACATACTGGGAGAATCAGTAACAAGAGCAGCTGCCATCTCTGTTTTTGAAGAGAAAACAGGCCGGTAAGCAGCCTGGCAGCTGCTGCCCTGGGCCGTGCCTGGAGAGTGCCTGCCGCCCTCACTGAACCCAGGTCCCAGGGACACGGGCACAATGGGAAGAAAGCCAGGATTTGAGCAGAAACCGGATTTTGGTGTGGCCTGCGGGTCTCCTCGGTGTAGACTGCCCCTCCTGGAGCCGTACCCGCTCTGCTAGCTCAGGAGCTGGCTGTGTTTGGTATGGCTTCGACTGGTGCCCGGGTCCTATAGGACTTAAATTAGGAAGGAGACGGGTTGCACCAGGGATGGGGTCATTGTGTGGCGGGGCACAGCTCTGGTTTTGATTCTTTGTTCCCGTCACCATAGCTTCAGCTAGTGGGCTCTGACCTCCTATGATTAAGGCTGGTTCCAAGCAGAATTAAGAGTTTATTTCCTGAACCAGAGAAAGCCTCTTTGCCTTGAAGATTAAGACACCTGCCAATTGTAGGGTTTGGTTGGGGCTACTGTATTCTGGCCTGAAGAGGTCTTCTTACCTTTCCTATGACTGGTTTTTATTTAGCTCTGCCCCCAATTATTGTTACCCTAATTTTCCTAAAGCATGCCTGCCAAGAACCGATGCAGCCGGAGCAGAAGTTATCCTCTGCCTCAGTTGATCAGTGTCTGTTCTTCTTCTCTGGCCGACTTTGGGGCCTGAGGCTGTAGGACAGAGTCCCAAGTGGGACAGAGTCCCAAGAGGGCTCACTTGCCCTCTGTCCAGGGCCCTGGGAGGAAGGACGGTGCTGGGTGCGCAAGCAGGCAGGGCCAGCAGGGAGGTGGTGCTAGAGCCCCTCGGCCTGCTGCTGCCATCCTTCTGAGTGGTCGGCTTTCATCTGTGGGGTCTGCCACCGGTAGCATGGGGGACTTCCACAAGAGCTTGGCATTTTTATTTTTAGCACATGTGAAATTGTGTTGCCATAGCCTCTATGGACCCGCTGGCAAACTGGAGTTAAATGCCTCTCTTTGTCACGTTCCTGTCAAAGGCCTGCCTTAGGCATGGAACAAGAGGCACAAGGGGAAGATGGAGGGCGCCAAGGAGGGAGACACCCTGCCTGGCTCTGGCAGCCAGGAGAAAAGGGACTGGAGGAAGCGGCCCGCTCTGAAGGGCCGTCCATGGAAATGGAACAATCTCCGCAGCTTTTTAAACAACAGGAAGTACCGTCCCCGGCAGGGTACAATGGTCAGTGGAAGCCAGGGGCTCTGCAGGTGTGTGTCTCTGGCCCTTCGCCCAAACCCAGGCAGGGCTCCGCGGGACCCGGCTACCTGTCCCCAACCCCTGTTTGCTGCATCACCGACTCCCACTCCTCCACGTCCTCTGGCTCCTTCCCTCTCAGTGTTTGCAGGGGCTGAGCCCCTCACCCAGCCACCTCCAGCTCCAGTTGCCTCTGGGTGACGCCCTTCCTTGCCGGCAGGTTTTGGCGTCCTCCTCTGGATGGCACACAGAACGCCATCCTGCCCTCCAGGGACCTCTACAGGCCTGTGGTTTAAAGACCTGCTTAAGGAGCTGGCTCCCTCAGGCCAGAGTTTGGTGGGAAGGGCAGCAGTCTGTATTCATACTAGGAGGTTCTTGAATGTTTGTGGAATGAATAAGTGAATGAATGAGCAAGCAGCGTACACAGGAAATAACAAGCCCAGTACCTGCCTTAGGTAGCTTGCGGGCTGCCTTGGGTGTGGATGAGGAGGAGAGGAAGTGGTCAGAGAAGATGCTGTCATGACCTTGGATCTCCTGACTGCTCCTTACAGCCTTCCCTCTGGAGCTGGTAACCTCTGTAGGCAATCTCTTTTGGACCTTCACCCCACCCAGCTGCAATAATGCCTTGACTCTGCTTTCATTCCACCTTTCCATATTTTGTCTTATTTGTCAGTAAACAAAGCAGTTCTTGTTTCACTGTTTTATTTATGTAGGTTTTGCCCTTTCAGCTAGATTGTAAATGCCTTAAAATTCTGGGATTATTTCCTAGGAAGCATTCTAAAGGAATGAAAAAAGCATTGTTCCAAAGTAACTTTTGTCCTGGCTACCCACTAGCTGTGAGATCTGAGGGGCAGAGTAATTATCCTCTTTCCAAAGGCCTCTGTTTTCCCATCTGTAAAGTTAGAGGGCTTAAATGTGTGCCCTGGTGCTTCTAGCACTCACGTCCTGGGATTCTGTGCTTCTGGCCCCAGCACCTTGCTGATCCCTACCAGTCCCTGCCACAGGGTTCCATCTGCCAGGCAATTGAACTTGCTTACAGTCTGTCTAGCCTGGTTCTCCTCTCAGCTACTTGTCAGAGCTCCTGGGATCAGGGGCAACAGTAGTGCAATAGGTAGGTGTGGGGCAGCCCTTGGGAGGCCCCTGCAGCCCTTGGCCTTGCCTCTGTTCTCTGCCAGGGAGTTCCAGGCAGGCACCAGGGATCTCGCTTTGATCCTGCTGGGTCTCCATTCCCATTAGTTTGTGCTGTTCCATCCCTTTGAATGCCGGGTGGATTCTGAGGTGGGGGCTGACCATGCCGTGCCCGCCATCCAGGGATCCGGAAGGAAGGGTGATGCTAGGGACCCATATTCACATGCGAGCCAGCCCTGTTCTGTCGCACTTTGCCTCACTGACTCTCCCTGGGCAGAATCTGTCTCCCCCCCCTCTGTATTTTCTGAGTATATTTTCCTCCTTTTGGATCCACTGCATCATATTGGTTAAAAACATGTTAAATCCTTTACTGGGATCCCAGAGACAGAGGTGATAGGGACTGTTGTATTTGTGGGTTTGGGTTTTGTTTCCTTTTGTGTCTTTGCGGGCTTCCTGAAGGCCAGGAGTGGCTTGTGTTCTGTGGGGAGTGTGCTGTTTGGTCACATTCGTGTCCCCAGCCCTTTGCCACTGCTCTAGCCTCCTTTCTTTCTGTCTGTCAGATACGTTTTCTTTCTCTTTTTCTTTTCCTAGTTGCACCATCAGTCAGGCAGATCCAAAGATGGTAAACCTGATTGTGAGTAAAGAGCATTAGCAAAAGGAACCCCACCCAAAAGTGGTAGGTCTCCAAAGATCCCTCCTGGCTGCTAAGTGGTGAGATTTTAAGGATTGTGGTTTGGCGTTAGGGACTCTTAATAGGCACCAAGGGAGGTGGGGAGAAGGAGTATTAAGATGTCTAGTACCGAAGTAGCAGCACCAGACCCTGCCCAGATCCTCTGTGCGAGACTGAGCGGTGGTGGAGGAGCTTGCTGGGGAGGAGCGTGCCCAGAAGTGCATGGAGCGAGGCCCACGCTGCCAAAGAGATTCAGGCACTGTATTCTGGTCAAAGGTTAGGTTCTAAATCAGTATTGTTAAAAGATACACTGAGGCATATTTTTAAATATTATGAATTTATCTGAGCAAAAATCTATTAGAATCTGGCGCCCCAAACTAGTGTGTTTGGGGGTGCTCTGCCAACAGGAGCCAGGGGAAAGGCTCTTACAGAGAAAGTAAGGAAGCAAAGAAAGGAAATTGTTTGGGGCTGTAGCTTAAGTCGACCATCTGTGAATGATTGTCCGTAGGGTTTTTGTAACCTTTGGACATTTACAGGTTCAGATTTTTGGCTTACGTAGGCTGCCATGGCATTAAAGCCACATCAACCTGACGGCTTCCTTGTTTAATTAATTTAAAGGTATATACACTGTACGCTGCAAATCCACGGTATAGTCAAAGTACTCTTGAAGTATCTCAGGTTAGGGTGTTAGAGGTTGACATATTATTGCTTGTTACGTTAATGTGACCATTTTCCTCCTCCAGTGTTTTGTCTGTTGAGTTCCATATGTCCTTGGCTTAAGTTTAAGGATCAAGGTTCATGAAAAGTGCCTTTTAAAAGTTCAGAGTCATACTCAGCAGAAAGCTGCTGATAGTATGACACATGTGGGCATGATTTTCCCCTTTGTTTCAACAGCCTCGCTTCTTGTGCTTGACTCAGGCAGTTGTGTGTTTGTCTATTACACGAGCCAGTCACAGGCAGGGACTGCTCTCCCTCACCACCTAAACTGGCAGAGGATTAGTAGACTCCTTGGCAGAGAATAATCCCACCATCTCTTGGTTCTTACTAATTGGACTGTTAAATGTGCATTAAACGCAAGTCTCCAAATTCTCTGTTTTGTCAACAGGTTGCTCGTGGGGGCTCCCCGGGCGGCGGCCCTTCCGCTGCAGAGGGCCAACAGAACGGGAGGCTTGTACAAATGTGACATCACCTCTGAAGGGCCCTGCACTCGGATTGAATTTGATAACGACGGTGGGTTCTTCACTCAGTGTTCACCTGACCAACTCTTCTGTACCCTACTTGCCCTTTCCATGAAGAAGGAAAAGGGGGTACAAACGGTTACTTTTGGGGAGAGGGCCTCTTTAATTGCATCAGCCTTGACTGTTTCTTGTTTGCCTGAAGACATTTGCTTTGTAAGTCGCCTTGGGATGCGATTTCCTGCTGTCCACCCCAGCCAACCCTGCCTGCTTTCTCAACTGAGACCGTGTGTTGATGTTGCCACCTAGTGGTTTGTGGTGGTTCTACAGGAGGTGGTTGAAAAATTGTATTTACAGCTGCAAAGAAAATTGAATGTGCATGTCTTGTACACGGCAGTCAGAAGCTGTCACTTGCTGTTAAAATATTTGGGAAAAAGGCTATTTTCAGTATCAGATCTCTATGAAATGAGAGCTGGTCGACATGGGTAAATTTTGCCTGACTGTCTCAGAGAGAGGCTTGTTTTGTGAGGGCTCTGTATATTGGGCACAGCAATTAGTGTACTGACAAGCTCCAGCCAAACCTAATTTGACATATATGGTCTAAGTAGATTTGCAGATTCGTGTTTATGTTCTTCTCTTGCATTTTCATCTTTTAGAAATAACTTTATTTTTCTTCCTGATTAGAAAATAATATGTTGATTGTAGGGAACTTGTAAACAGAATTGACCTTAAAGAAAGACAGAAAGCCCACTGTAATCTAGACACAATCACTCTTTATTTAACGTATTGGCATTTTTCCTTCTGTCTGTTTAAAGTTGTTTAGTTTTCATATTTTTGTAATCCAGGATTGAAAATAATGCCTGCCTTGCTTCTCACAGAGGAAGGCAGAAAGTTGGGTGTCAAGTCACACGGTGGGTTCAAACTGATACTGACATGAGCACATGGTGGTCTTTGTGGTCTCTCTTTTTGTGGGGGAGAGAATAAAAGCAAAGATATCACTTTTGTTTTTGGCATTGATAGAAAGATACAAGATAAATCTGAGGTCCCATCCTCCCATCTCCAGTAAAGAACAGCACAGTTCATGCGGTTACGTGCATATCGGCAGTATGCAGAGAAGTGGCCTTTTTTGTTGGTTTGGCTAGTAGCTCTGAGTCTGGAAATTGGATTTTCATGTTGTTGCTGTAGGAGGCGTTTATGAAGGGCAGCCCCTTCATCTCGCCATTTTCAAATGCCTTTCTGTACTCGGGACACTGAGTGTGGGTGTGAAGGCCCACCAAGTAGAGCTCTGTATTTTATGGGAAGGAATTTATGGAAGAGCCTTGCTGACGACCACTTACCCATTTTCTTAAGATGAGAAATAGTTTCTCTGGATTGAGTAACTGAATTACTAAGTAGCAAGACTTCGGGTCTAGGCAATTTAGAAGCCATTTCTTGTGTTTGTGTTCATCTATTGGTTAACTGCCTGTTTCAGTCGCTTTGAAGCCCTAACTGTGTGTGTGTGACATGTGTTGCTTTCCACAGCTGACCCTTCATCAGAAAGCAAGGAAGATCAGTGGATGGGGGTCACTGTCCAGAGCCAAGGTCCAGGGGGCAAAGTTGTGGTAAGTGTACAGAAGTCTGTCATCCCACCATGTCTGAGTGCCTGTTAACATGCCAGCCCCTTATAGCAGTGAACAAAACAGGCAGAGCCCCAGCCCACATAGAGGGTACGTTCTAGAGAACTAACTGCTTTAAAGCAAGAATTGATGTCAAGAAGAAATCACAACATTAGTTTCCCTGTGATTCCCAATAACACTTTGAAGCAGCCATACAACTTGCTTTTCTTCAGAACTTTCATACTAAAGAACTTACTAATAAACCTTTATTGAATATACTTAAGTATTTTTAACCTGTGTTACATGGAGGGTAGCCATGAATACCCTGTGAAATTACAGAGATTATTTCATCTCTTCCTGCCGTGTAATTCTGCCTTTTAAAATAAACTTAATCTCTAGAGTTTAGAGTATAAATCTATAAGGAAATAGTGTGTGTAAAAGGAAAATGTCTTTGTGTTAGCTGTGTTTGCGTGATCCCTTTGGAAATATGTCCATATTCTTCCCTTTGGTACAAAATTACTTATTTTCACAAACATACTGATATGAAAGTTTATACAGCCATTTTCAGTTAGGAAAATGAAATATTTCCCATTGTTTATGTGACAAGTTAATTTACAAATAAAGTTGTCTGTGGGTTATAGATGGGCATTTAATGTTTGGATTGGAGCATTATTCTCTGGATGAGAATAAGACAGAAATCCTAGTTTCTGTATGCTCGTCTCTTCAGTGCCACTTGGGGGAAGATGTGGTGATTTTGGATCCAACCCCAGGATGAGGACACATGTAACATTCCACTTAGTATTAACTTCTTTAGTATTGACAATTTTATCAATTTGTAATGAAAAACAAAGGTTTGTAGACCTGAAGGGGCTACTTTATTCCATCTGTTTGCAGACATGTGCTCATCGATATGAGAAAAGGCAACATGTTAATACAAAGCAGGAATCCCGAGACATTTTTGGAAGGTGTTACGTCCTGAGTCAGAATCTCAGGATTGAAGATGACATGGATGGAGGAGATTGGAGTTTCTGTGATGGCCGATTGAGAGGCCATGAAAAGTTTGGTTCTTGCCAGCAAGGTGTAGCAGCTACTTTTACTAAAGACTTTCATTACATTGTGTTTGGAGCCCCGGGCACTTACAACTGGAAAGGTATGACACGTGTATTTATGGAAATAGAGACTACATAATTTCTATTATATGCCACAATGATTCAGTACATTTTAAGTTAAAAGAGAATGTATTATAAGCACTTGTATATTATAGAAGCAGGATAGGATATTAAAATCTCTAAGTTATATGATTTTTAAAAACAATGGTGGAAATGTATGTTTTAAATGATTTTTTCCCTCTACCAGTAATTTACATTAATACAAGTAGTTGACTTTTTGTCTCTAAGAATATAATAATTAACAATTAACATTAGTTTTTACTGTCCTATATTTGCCTGTTCCATGACATGGAGAGTTTTAATTTTAGGGTAGTGATCTGAAAATGAGAAGAATTAAATGGTATTATGCACATATAGACAATTCTTTCATTATATGTTAAAAGGCCATGTTTTGCTATCAAAGCAGTAAAATTAGAAAAGCAGACGACAAATAAGGGCATTTGAGATGACAGTTTTAGATAACTTGTGGGAAAGTTGTTTAATTACTATTGTGATTCTGGTCAAACAGAGATGGAGGGAGGGAGGGGAATGGCCCATAGTTCTGACTGATCAGTTAGTTGGTCAGGTCTTGTAATAAACTTTAACTCCTCTAAAGAAACTTAGCAGGTGTAGAAAACCTCCATGTTTAACAGACAATTAACCTAACTCTAATCCATAATGAAGATAAATGCATCTGATTTGGAAATAAGGCTTTTTTTGAGAAATTTATTACAATAAATACTATGTCATAACATTTTCATTGGTAAGGAAAACAGGAAAATTTACCCCTTTTCATTTAAAAATTTCCAAATTAATTCCTATTAGAAATGACCCTTGGGAACACCTCCCTCTGTATGTCGTCATAGTAACTATGAGACTTACTTCCTTTGGCTGCCCCATCCCTGACTGACTCACGCAGCAGTGTTTGTCAGGTTATTTTGATCTATAACACACTGAATTTAGAAAGAATTTTATTTTAGCAAGAATAGATGCCATATGTAGTAAAACAAAACAACAAAAGCATCCATCTATTATGCATGTTTTAGTGGGAAACATGTCTTACCTGCTTTATAAACCTGATCTTAAAATGTTACCATTTTTCAAAAGTCATACAGTGGGCTTAGTGTATGAAATCTTCTCTTAGTTACTGTGAAAATTTTAAAAGATGAAATCTTAGTAGAAGTGATTTGAAGATCAAAATATTAATTTCACTTTTATACTTAAGGTAAATTGATTTAGGATAACATATATCAGTTATATGATTTTAAAAATTGTTTTCTGTAGGTTTAGTTAACCAAGTAAACATTCCATTTTTCATTTAGGTTCATGGCATTATATAGGTAATTCATGAAAATACATGGAGCCTTGTTTTTTTAATCATTAAAACAAATCTCTTTGACATAAGAATTTATATGAACATGATTTTTTTAACTTAAATTACCTCAGAAGTCACACCTCTTTCCTCCGCCTTTTCTCCCTCCAGACCTTCCCTGTACTTAGTGAGAGCATGAGGAAGGTCTGGTAGGAACCATCTGTTTTATTTTGTTTCATCGTCATTCTCTTGTTGTTTTTACCATTTCATTCCTTTAGGGATTGTTCGCGTAGAGCAAAAGAATAATACTTTTTTTGACATGAACATCTTTGAAGACGGGCCTTACGAAGTCGGCGGAGAGAGCGACCATGACGAAAGTCTGGTCCCCGTGCCTGCCAACAGTTACTTAGGTAGGAGCGAGGGCGGTGCCACGCCGCCCGTCCAGGGCCTCTGTGCGGCCCGAGCTCGCCCCGACCTCCGCCCAGATGGGGCCAGGTGGGCCGCGGCCGGCGGGGAAGGCTTGGCCGTCGCGAGACCGACGCTCGCGGCCCATCTCGTCCGCCCGGGGCGCCCGTGACGCAGCAGGAAGCCCACTGCCCCCCGAGGCTCTGTCGTCCACGCGGCAGTGTTTCCTGAACGAGTTCGGCCCCCGCAACCGGACAGGCCGCTCACGCAGCTGTGAAAAAACGGCTGGAGGTCAGCCCTGCGCTGGGCCGCCTTCTCTCTGGCTTCAGGGCCTCTCTCTTTCTGGAGATGCCCTTGAGAGCGGCGTCCATGGAGGTGCTCCGGTGGCCGGGGAAGGCCAGGCCCTTGCTTTGGGGTCGCCGTTCTCCGCGGTCTCCTGGTTTGGGCCCCCGTGTCACAGCGCCCCCGGGAGCGGCCTGGCCGCCTTCCAGCCGAAGCTGAGCAGGATCGCCAGGGCGGCTTTAAGGACACGCAGACTGTGTCCCAGGGCCAGCTCCGTAACTCCTACGGCGTGTTCGCATTACTAATGGTGTCCTAAATTATTCATGTGCATTATGGTAATTACACAAAGGCTTTTAAAAGCTTTAATTCTTGGTATGAGTTGACATAAAGAATAATTACTTGCATTTCTTGGAAAAAAATGTAAAAAATCTCCTAAACCTAATTAGGGACCTATTTTTTTCTAACCATATGCTAGAGATATTACTGGAGTAATGGAATGTGCAAAAGGTAAAAAGAGGCATAAATATAAGAATAATTCTACATCTCATGTAAGTAAACATATTCTAAAACAACAAATAGATGTGTATGAAAGACACTGTTAATTAAAAACTTGTCAGACCCTCCCCGTCCCCCAAATTTAAACCTGATGTGAAGGCAGAGGACAGGGAAGACAAGTCATACATCCCACTTGCCAAGTCCCTGCAGGGGCGGTGAGTCACGCGCCGTATGTACGTAACTGCTGCACCGGTCTTGGGTGAGCCGCCCAACAGTATTATAAAACAAGTATCATTGTCCCTCTTTTGCTGATGACAGGAAGTGATTTAGGGAGATTAATCTCCTAGTCCAAGGTCACACAATTAATAATCTCCCAGCCAAGGAAAGAAGTTCTGGTGGAAGTGGCCAGGGCGGGGTGGGAGGCACTGGGTGCGCGGCTGCTGCGGTATGTGCGGGGCAGGAAGGGAACACAGGGTCGAGCGGTTTGCAGTCTCAATTATTAAATACGGTTTTTCAAGGTCAATATTGTCAACAAGCCAGTATTTTATTTGAATATATTTAAGCAACCTCTCTTCAAATGGATTACTTAGGGTTACTTATGATGAGAAGTATTTGATTTTAGTGGCTCTGGTCAAGAAACTTAACACTTTGGTATTTAAGGTGATGCCCATGGAGTTTATAAGCATAGCTGCTATAGTATATATTTTTTGTTAAACACATTTGCACTTTTAGACAGATTTCTTCAAAAGTGTGTGGGTTCCTAAGAAAGTCAAGTTCGTATTGTTACATTTTTGTTGTCCATGCTGCCCATGCATCTGCCATTTCAAAACACCAGTGGGTTTTAGCAGTAAAATGACATGCTTGAGGTTTTGGAGCTGGCAAAAAGGGTGGCTTGCTGGCTGCCATGGTGGCCTCGTCATCCAGAGAGAATGGCAGTAGCCGTGCTGCCTCTTACCAAGCGTAATTGCTTTTTCTTCAATCTCTTCCATCCCGTGCATGTGTACAGGCCTGCTGTTCGTGACCAGCGTTTCCTATACAGATCCCGATCAGTTTGTTTATAAAACACAGCCTCCCAGGGAGCAGCCCAACACATCCCCTGATGTGATGATGAATAGCTACCTAGGTTTGTGACCTCTGAGATGACAAATAAATTGTCTTGCTCATGGTCATTTAAAAATTTTTTTGATCCATACAGAGCATACATCTTTTTATTTTCTATTTCATTTCAAGTGAAGCACACATAAAAAGCCTGCCATGGATGAGGCTCTGCTGCCAGAAGGCATTCAGAGCTGGATTCGATTATATCACCCTGTTCTAGACTTCCAGCTCATCGTGTTTTTCAGCTCATTTCACAATTTGAGAACTGCAACAATAGTGGTGAAGCTTTTCATAAATAAAACCCAATAAAAAGGGTGAACTTACACCATTCTGCTCTTGCCTTGCCTTTATATAGAAAGCTTTGCTCAATTTGAATGGTTTTGATGTGGGCATTTTTATTTGCTTACCACCAGATCTCAGTAGTTGTAATCTGACACTGTACTGATGCTTTATAATAGGTGTTCCAACATTTTCTGCCCTCCGAACAAGTATGTAATTGATATGGGTGACAACTTGCTCACCTCTCTTGTTTATACTAGGTTCTCAAATACTGTATCTCATTATTCATGGTTTTGTTTGCATGTTTGTGCTGAGAATGAAGTTGGCCCAAATGGTGATGCTGTCTGTGGTATGTTAATGATGTTAGCGTTTGTTCTTGCCTGCTTACCAAGGAGATTGGTGACTATGGAAGTGCCTAATCATTACATTATAGCAGAACCCTATATAACAGGCACTCAGGTATGCTATGTCAGGGTGTATCTCTGTGTATACTTTCCCGTGATACTTTAGTGTCTAGCTTGGTCTCCTTTTATCACAGTTCTAGTATTAAAATGGGGTTTGAACTGATTCTTACGGTGCATGAATGCTTTGTGATTTAAGTTACACAAATGCTAAATAGTGTAGGTGCTCTTCTGTAAAAGTCTTAATCTATTTCCATAGAAATAGATTTTTTATATTTCTACAAAAGCAATGAAATGGCCTACTTCTTTGGACTTGGGTCAAACCCAGTAGCCCTGTAACTCTTTCATATTATAAATCTGATAGTTGGGACAGAGGATCAGAAGGAGAAGGGACGGGAAGCAAAAGGAAAGGAGAGAGATGGAGTCACCAGTGTTAGATGCCTCCTAAAATACAGGGTTGATGTAAACTGTGTTCTGTTTTTCTAGGCTTTTCTTTGGACTCAGGAAAAGGTATTGTTTCCAAAGACGACATCACCTTTGTATCTGGTGCCCCGAGAGCCAATCACAGTGGAGCTGTGGTTTTATTTAGAAGAGACATGAAGTCTGCACATCTTGTCCCTGAGCACATATTTGAAGGGGAAGGGCTGGCTTCTTCATTTGGCTATGATGTTGCAGTGGTAGACCTTAACAAAGATGGGTAAGAATGTTTTAGGTTATTTTATATTTCAAAGAAATCATTGCTGCTTTGATTTTTATAGGTCTTGAGAAGAGCCATCCTTTCAGGTTAGTTGATTCAAAGAATATTTTTGCTGCCAGATCTTTACCATCCAAGCACATCTTCATCACTTGTATTTTGGCAGCAGACATTCATTACCCTTTCCAGGGTGTAGGATTACATTTCAGTTTTCAGATTTTACTCATGTCTTGGGATCATGGGTCCATGAGAATGAAAATAGGAAAAAAAATTAACACGAAAAATGACACCTACATAGTTCTGTTCTTTGTTTCTTAAGAGGCTGTTGGAGCATCCAAGATGTCCTTTTGAAAGTAGGGATTGGTGACAAAGTCCTGGCATGGATCCCTGGATGGTGGTGCCAGTTTGGGGTGGGTGATTGCGTCTTCCCTGGGAGTCTCTGCACTGTCATTCTAGCTTGGGGAACTGGCCTCAAGTTCTTACCTGTGATATTTTTCTTTGGGCATTTATTACAGGCTATCTTGGTTTTTTACAAATGTTTTAATTGATGAGATATAAATTCCAGATGGTCCTTTCTGTTTTATCTCTGTGTCTTAGTACCAGGGCTGGCAGTATTCTTCCTGAGCTGACTGGTATTTTAGCTGGTGGCTCAGTTTTCCCCCTCATTGTGTTTTTAGGTGGCAAGATATAGTTATTGGAGCCCCACAGTATTTTGATAGAAATGGAGAAGTTGGAGGTGCAATGTATGTCTACCTTAACCAGCGAGGCAGATGGAATAATGTCAAACCAATTCGTCTTAATGGAACCAAAGATTCTATGTTTGGCATTGCTGTAAAAAATATTGGAGATATTAATCAAGATGGCTACCCAGGTATGTAATGGATTGTGAAATGGTTGTAATTTTTATAGGTAATTTGATTGTCTAAGATAATTGAGCACTATGGCATCTTATTTTAAAACATTGTGTTGGAATATATTTAACATGTAGTGTTTGTTGACATGTGATATTGTCAACAGATATTGCAGTTGGAGCTCCCTATGATGGCAAGGGAAAGGTTTTCATCTATCATGGATCTGCGAATGGAATAAATATCAAACCAACTCAGGTAACCAGATAACCTGGATTTCTATAATAAGGGTCTCAGCTTTTTGCCATGTAAAAGAATATTGAGGTATATGTGAATTTTCATGTTGATCATGTTTTACTTGCAAGTTTGTAATTGTATCAATTTTGTTTTTTTAATATTTATAATTTGGTTTATTTATAAATGAACTCTTAAACTTCAGTTCAAAAGAAACTTGTGTGTCCTTTTCAAAGCATAGAAGAGAAGCTCATTTTGGTGGCCCAGTGTCCATTCTGACGCTCTGTTCATTTCAGGTTCTCGAGGATGGCAAGTCGAATTATTTTGGATATTCAATTGCTGGAAATATGGACCTTGATAGAAATTCCTACCCTGATGTTGCTGTTGGTTCCCTCTCAGATTCAGTGACTATCTTCAGGTATATTACCCCACCTCGGACTTCAAGCATGTTCAGTGATCAGATTACACTAAAACTTTGACCTTTTGAATTGAAATTTGTAACAAAAACTTCAGAGGCAAAGGCTTCTTTGAATTTTGAAGGTTTTTCTTTTGAGAGTAGTATAACAATGTAATAAAAACCTATTTTATAAAATTGAATTTTGAATTGAGAAAAAGGTCAGAGTTGGTGAAAATTTTTACTTCATATATGTATATTTAAAACCTTATATTTTCATAAAAATGAAAACACATATAAAATTTGACAGTAAAGAATAAAAAGAAGGAAATAAAAATCCCCTATATTTTACTGTCCATTATTAAATTCCAAAATTTTGGTGTATATCCTTCTAGTCTCTTATTTTCTGAGAATGAATATGTATGTTTAACAAAATTAAGATTATAATGTATATATTGTTTTGTAATCTGCTTTTGTCAGTTTGTAACGCCTAGGGCACTTAGTGCATGTCAGTTTGTGACGCACAGTGGGCTTTGCCCCTGTCACTGAGTACCGTCCTGAAGTGACATGAACGGCGGCTCTGAGGCCTCACGTGACTGGGGCATAGTTCATCTAACAGTGTCACTGGATGTTCATGTTGCTTTCCGGGTTGGTTTGTTTCCATGGTACGCCAGGCTGTGGTAGACATCCATACTTCCGTTCATGTTCTGGATCATCATTCCCTTACGATAAATTCCTAAAAGTTGGAAGTTGCCGGGTTGAAGAGCCTATGTTTTTTAAGACTTACTTTAATTCAGGTTCACCAAAATGACCTCCAGAAAGGCTGTTAACAGTTGCCCACCATCTGTGTTTTTGAGTGTCCTTTTACAGGTGATTTCATCATTGCTTTAAAAATTGTCTTAAAAAAATTTTTTTTAAGTAGCACCTTCTTGTAAAAATAAATAAATAAATAAATACTACTGAATTGGAGAAAGTGCAAGTTACCCAATATGCCTATCCTCTTCCACAAAACAACTTTTAATACTTTTGAGTATCTCTCTACTTCTAGGGTGTCATCAAAAGGCCATACTGTAACTGCTGTTCTCTAATCAGGTTCTTAACAATGTAATCCCTGAGTTATGTTTCCCTGCCAGTACAGTACAGTATAAATCAGTCTTATTCTTCTTAACAACTTAATATTATTCCATTATATGAATTTAATTAATCCTCAATTGATGGAATTAATAGATAGGCTCTGACCTTTAGCTATTATAAATAATGTATATCTATGTAATAGGGTTGTTATTTTTTCCTTAAGAGACATGCGTAGAAATAGAATTCTTAGGATAAAGGTTTACACATTTTTTAACATATATATATTTTTTATATTGTTATTGTTAATATACAATCACTTGAACAACATTATGATTACTAGACCCCCTATTATCAAGTCCGCCCCACATGCCCCATTACAGTCACTGCCCATTAGCACAGTAAGATGCTATAGAATCATTACTTGTCTTCTCTGTAAATACTGCTTTTCCCATGTCCCCCCCTCTACATTACGTGCGCTAATCGTAATGCCCCTTTTTCCCCCTTATCCCTCCCTTCCCACCCATCCTCCCCAGTCGCTTTCCCTTTGGTAACTGTTAGTCCATTCTTGGGTTCTGTGAGTCTGCTGCTGTTTTGTTCCTTCAGTTTTTTCTTTGTTCTTATACTCCACAGATGAGTGAAATCATTTAATGCTTGTCTTTCTCCACCTGGCTTATTTCACTGAGCATAATACCCTCTAGCTCCATCCATGTTGCAAATGGTAGGATTTTTTTTTCTTATGGCTGAATAATACTCCATTGTGTATATGTACCACATCTTCTTTATCCATTCACCTGCTGATGGACACTTAGGTTGGTTCCCTTTCTTGGCTATTGTAAATAGTGCTGCGATAAACATAGGGGTGCATGTGTCTTTTTCAAACTGGGCTGCTGCATTCCTAGGGTAAATTCCTAGGAGTGGGATTCCTGGGTCAAATGGTATTTCTATTTTTAGTTTTTTGAGGAACTTCCATACTGCTTTCCACAATCGTTGAAATAGTTTACATTCTCACCAGCAGTGTAGGAGGGTTCCCCTTTCTCCACATCCTCGCCGACATTTGTTGTTGTTTGTCTTTTGGATGTTGGTCATCCTCACTGGTGTGAGGTGATATCTCATTGTGGTTTTAATCTGCATTTCTCTGATGATTAGCGATGTGGAGCATCTTTTCATCTGCCTGTTGGCCATCTGAATTTCTTCTTTGGAGAAGTGTCTATTCATGTCCTCTGCCCATTTCTTAATTGGATTATTTGCTTTTTGTTTGTTGAGGTGCCTGAGTTCTTTATATATTTTGGATGTCAACTCCTTATCAGATATGTCATTTATGAATATATTCTCCCATACTGTAGGATGTCTTTTTGTTCTACTGATGGTGTCCTTTGCTGTACAGAAGCTTTTCAGCTTGATATAGTCCCACTTGTTCATTTTTGCTTTTGTTTCCCTTGCCCGGGGAGATATGTTCACGAAGAAGTCGCTCATGTTTATGTCCAAGAGATTTTTGCCTATGTTTTTTTCTAAGAGTTTTATGGTTTCATGACTTACATTCAGGTCTTTGATCCATTTTGAGTTTACTTTTGTGTATGGGGTTAGACAATAATTCAGTTTCATTCTCTTACAGGTAGCTGTCCAGTTTTGCCAACATCAGCTGTTGAAGAGGTCATTTTCCCATTGTATATCCATGTCTCCTTTAATGTATATTAATTGACCATATATGCTTGGGTTTATATCTGGGCTCCCTAGTCTCTTCCATTGGTCTGTGGGTCTGTTCTTGTGCCAGTACCAAATTGTCTTGATTACTGTGGCTTTGTAGTAGAGCGTGAAGTCAGGGAGCATAATTCCCCCTGCTTTATTCTTCCTTCTCAGGATAGCTTTGACTTTTCGGGGTCTTTTGTCGTTCCATATGAATTTTAGAACTATTTGCCCAAGTTCATTGAAGAATGCTCTTGGTATTTTGATAGGGATTGCATTGAATCTGTAGGTTACTTTAGGCAGGATGGCCATTTTGACAATATTAATTTTTCCTAGCCAAGAGCATGGGATGAATTTCCATTTATTAGTGTCATCTTTAATTTCTCTTAAGAGTATCTTGTAGTTTTCAGGGTATAGGTCTTTCACTTCCTTGGTTAGCTTTATTCCTAGGTATTTTATTCTTTTGGATGTGATCGTGAATGGAATTGTTTTCCTGATTTCTCTTTCTGCTAGTTCAACGTTAGTGTATAGGAATGCAACAGATTTCTGTGTATTAATTTTGTATCTGGCAACTTTGCTGAATTCAGATATTAGATCTAGTAGCTTTGGAGTAGATTCTTTAGGGTTTTTTATGTGCAATATCATGTCATCTGCAAACAGGACAGTTTGACTACTTCCTTGCCAATCTGGATGCCTTTTATTTCTTTGTGTTGTCTGATTGCCGTGGCTAGGACCTCCAGTACTATGTTGAATAAAAGTTGGGAGAGTGGGCATCCTTGTCTTGTTCCCAATCTTAAAGGAAAAACTTTCAGCTTCTCACTGTTAAGTATGATGTTAGCTGTGGGTTTGTCATGTATGGCCTTTATGATGTTTAGGTACTTGCCCTCTATACCCATTTTGTTGAAAGTTTTTATCATGAATGGATGTTGAATTTTGTCGAATGCTTTTTCAGCATCTGTGGAGATGATCATGTCATTCTTGTCCTTCTTTTTGTTGATGTGGTGGATGATGTTGATGGATTTTCGAATGTTGTACCATCCTTGCATCCCTGGGATGAATCCCACTTGATCATGATGGATGATCTTTTTGATGTATTTTTTAATTCGGTTTGCTAATATTTTGTTGAGTATTTTTGCATCTATGTTCATCAGGGATATTGGTGTGTAATTTTCTTTTTTTGGGGTGTCTTTGCCTGGTTTTGGTATTAGAGTGATGTTGGCCTCATAGAATGAGTTTGGGAGTATTCCCTCCTCTTCTACTTTTTGGAACACTTTAATGAGGATGGGTGTTAGGTCTTCACTAAATGTTTGATAAAACTCAGCAGTGATACCATCTGGTCCAGGAGTTTTGTTCTTAGGTACTTTTTTAATTACCAATTCAATTTCTTTGCTGGTAATTGGTCTATTCAGATTCTCTGTTTCTTCCTGGATCAGCCTTGGAAGGGTATATTTTTCTAGAAAGTTGTCCATTTCTTCTAGGTTATCCAGTTTGTTAGCATATAATTTTTCATAGTATTCTCTCATAATTCTTTGTATTTCTGTGGTGTCTGCAGTGATTTTTCCTTTCTCATTTCTGATTCTGTTTATGTGTGTAGACTTTTTTTTTATTGATAAGTCTGGCTAAGGGTTTATTATCTGTTTTGTTTATTTTCTCAAAGAACTAGCTCCTGGTTTCATTGATTTTTTTCTATTTTATTCTTCTCAGTTTTATTTATTTCTGCTTTAATCTTTATGTCCCTCCTTCTACTGACTTTGGGCCTCATTTGTTCTTTTCTAGTTTCATTAATTGTGAGTTTAGACTTCATTTGGGATTGTTCTTCTTTCCTGAGGTAGGCCTGTATTGTAATATATTTCCCTCTTAGCATGGCCTTCGCTGCATCCCACAGATTTTGCAGTGTTGAATTATTGTTGTCATTTGTCTCCATATATTGCTTGATGTCTGTTTTATTTGTTCATTGATCCATTGATTATTTAGGAGCATGTTATTAAGCCTCCATGTGTTTGTGGGCTTTTTTGTTTTTTCTGTGTAATTTATTCCTAGTTTCATACCTTTGTGATCTGGGAAGCTGGTTGGTACAATTTCAATCTTTTTGAATTTACTGAGGCTCTTTTTGTGGTCTAGTATATGATCTATTCTTGAAAATGTATAATGTGCACTTGAGAAAAATGTGTATCCTGTTGCTTTTGGATGGAGTGTTTTGTAGATGTCCATTAGGTCCATCTGTTCTAATATGTTTTTCAGTGCCTCTGCCTCTTTTTTTTCTGTCTGGTTGATCTGTCCTTTGGAGTGAGTGTTGTGTTGAAATCTCCTAAAATGAGTGCATTGTATTCTATTTCCCCTTTTAATTCTGTTAGTATTTGTTTTACATATGTAGGTGATCCTGTATTGGGTGCATAGATATTTATAATAGTTATATTCTCTTGTTGTATTCACCCTTATATCATTATGTAATGTCCTTCTTTGTCTCTTGTGACTTTCTTTGTTTTGAAGTCTATTTTGTTTGATACAAGTTCTGCAACTCTTGCTTTTTTCTCACTATTAGTTGCATGAAATATCTTTTTCCATCCCTTTACTTTCAGTCTGTGTATGTCTTTGAGTTTGAAGTGAGTCTCTTGTAGGCAGCATATAGATGGGTCTTGTTTTTTTATCCATTCAGTGACTACATCTTTTGATTGGTGCATTTAGACCATTTACATTTATTGTAATTATCGATAGGTATGTACTTATTGCCATTGCAGACTTTAGATTCATGGTTACCAAAGGTTCAAGGGTAATTCCCTTACTATCTAACAGTCTAATTTAACTCACTTCATATGCTATTACAAACACAACCTAAAGGTTCTTTTTTTTTCCTCCTTTTTCTTCCTCCTCCATTCTTTGTATGTTATGAATCATATTCTGTACTCTTTGTTTAGCCTTTGGGTGACATCTATTTAGCCTTAGGTTACTTCCACCTATAGAAGTCCCTCCAAAATGCACTGTCGAGGTGGTTTGTAGGAGGTAAAGTCTCTCAGCTTTTACTTATCTGAAAATTGTTTAATCCCTCCTTCAAATTTAAATGATAACGTTGCCAGGTAGAGTATTCTTGTTTCAAGGCCCTTCTGCTTCATTGCATTAAATATATCATGCCACTCCTTTCTGGCCTGTAAGGTTTCTTTTGAGAAATCTGATGATAGCCTGTTGGGTTTTGCTCTGTATGTGATCTCTTCTCTCTCTAGCTTTTAAAACTCTGTCTTTATCTTTGATCTTTACCATTTTAATTTTTGTATGTCTTGATGTTTTCTTCCTTGGGTCCCTTGTGTTGGGAGATCTGTGTACCTCCATGGCTTGAGAGACTATCTCCTTCCCAGATTGGGGAAGTTTTCAGCAATTACCTCCTCAAAGACACTTTGTATCCCTTTTTCTCTCTTTTCTTCTGGTATCCCTATAATGCGAATATTTTCCATTTGGATTGGTCACACAGTTCTCTCAATATTCTTTCATTCTTAGAGATTCTTTTTCTCTCTGTGCCCCCACTTCTTTGTATTCCTCTTCTCTAATTTCTATTCCATTTACGGTCTCTTCTACTACATCTAATCTGCTTTTAAATCCCTCTGTTGTATGTTTCTTTTCAGATGTGGAATTTCTTAATGATTGAATCTCCAACTTAAATTCATTCCTGAGTTCTTGAATATTTTTCTGTACCTCCAGAAGCATGTTTATAATTTTTATTTTGAACTCTCTTTCTGGAAGATTGCTGAGTTCAGTTTAATTTGGCCCTTTTTCTGGGGTTTGTGAGATTTTGGTCTCAACCATGTTCTTTTGACGTTTCATATTTCTGTGTGGTGCCCACTAGTGCGCAGAAGCTCCAGTCTCTGGAGCTGCTCAGGCCATAGAGTGAGGTTGGGGTCGTAGGGGAGCAGAGCTGGTGCCTGGGGGAGGAAAGATCTATTTCCTGATTCCCATCTGCCGTGCCTGTCTCCAGTGTCAGAGCAAGTGGGCCAAGCACACGTGTAAGCCTCTGTGCTTTGAGTCTCTAGCTGTTGTAGGCAGGGCCTCCCTCTGGCTAGCCTGACGCCAGCACAGTGACTGCCAGGCTCCGAACTGGTGCTGGCAGGCTAGGAGGAAGGTGCAGCAGGCTGCATGTCACAGTGGGGGGCCTCGGAGCTGAGTAGGCAGCCAGGGGGATGGAGGACCTGAAGGTCCTCAAATTTCCAACCAGGTGGGCAGAGCACGCCCAGACAACCTTGTCCAGCTCTCCCTTCTCCCATGCAGCAAGCTCTGTGCAAACCCCACCCCTTCAGCAGCCCTCTCACTGCTAGGAAGCCTCTCAGACTGCCCGCCTGTCCTCTGACACAGAGCGGCCGGATGTGGATCGCCTCCTCCACAAAGGGCCAGAATGTCAATCTCTCAAGCACTCTCCCTGCCCAAGCTCCCCAACATCCATAGCACCATACAATATAGGCTTCCTGCTCACAAGGCAGATCTCCAGGGCAAGGCGCTCAGCAGTCCCAAGCTTTCACCCCCTCCCCACTCTGTTTCTCTTTATCCCGCCTGTGAGCTGGGCTGGGGGAAGGGCTTGGGTCCCGCAGGATTAAGGCTTTCATATGTTACACTGTTTCGTGAGGTCTGCTCCTTTCGTGAGGTCTGTATGCAGTCTGGTTCAGCCTTCTTTCTTCTTGCTGTTTTAGGGTTAGTTGTATTAATTAACTATATTTTTGTACTATTTGTGGTTTTTGGAGGAGTTCTCTGTGTCACCTCTCATGCTGTCATCTTGAATCTCTACCCATTTTTTAAATTAATGTATAATACAGAAAAGTTGTAACTATGTTCACAGAAGCAGCCTATGTGAATGCCTATTTTTCTTATAATTTATTTTGGTATCGTTAATCTACAATTACATGTGCAATATTATGGTTATTAAACTACCCCCTTCATCAGGTCCCCCCCACCAACCCCATTACAGTCACTGTCCATCAGCGTAGTGAGATGCTATAGAATCACTACTTGTCTTCTCAGAGTTGTACAGCCCTCCCCGTGCCCCCCCAACATTACATCTGCTAATCGTAATGCCCCTTTTTCCCTCTTATCCCTCCCTTCCCACCCATTTTCCCCAGTCCCTTTCCCTTTGGTAACTATTAGTCCGTTCTTGGGTTCTGTGAGTCTGCTGCTGTTTTGTTCCTTCAGTTTTTTTCTCTGTTCTTATACTCCACATATGAGTGAAATCATTTGATACTTGTCTTTTTCGGCTTGGCTTATTTCACTGAGCATAATACCCTCTAGCCCCATCCATGTTGTTGCAAATGGTAGGATTTGTTTTCTTCTTATGGCTGAATAATGTTCCATTGTGTATATGTACCACTTCTTCTTTATCCATTCATCTACTGATGGACACTTAGGTTGCTTCCATTTCTTGGCTATTGTAAATAGTGCTACGATAAACATAGGGGCGCATATGTCTTTTTCAAACTGGGCTGCTGCATTCTTAGGGTAAATTCCTAGGAGTGGAATTCCTGGGTCAAATGGTATTTCTATTTTGAGTTTTTTGAGGAACCTCCATACTGCTTTCCACAATGGTTGAACTAATTTGCATTCCCACCAGCAGTGTAGGAGGATTCCCTTTTCTCCACATCCTCGCCAACATTTGTTGTTTGTGTTTTGGATGTTGGCCATCTTCACTGGTGTGAGGTGATATCTCATTGTGGTTTTAATCTGCATTTTCTGATGATTAGCGATGTGGAGCATCTTTTCATCTGCCTGTTGGCCATCTGAATTTCTTCTTTGGAGAAGTGTCTATTCATGTCCTCTGCCCATTTCTTAATTGGATTATTTGCTTTTTGTTTGTTGAGGTGTGTGAGTTCTTTATATATTTTGGATGTCAACTCCTTATCGGATACGTCATTTATGAATATATTCTCCCATACTGTAGGATGTCTTTTTGTTCTACTGATGGTGTCCTTTGCTGTACAGAAGCTTTTCAGCTTGATATAGTCCCACTTGTTCATTTTTGCTTTTGTTTCCCTTGCCCGGGGAGATATGTTCATGAAGAAGTTGCTCATGTTTATGTCCAAGAGATTTTTGCCTATGTTTTTTTCTAAGGGTTTTATGGTTTCATGACTTACATTCAGGTCTTTGATCCACCTTGAGTTTACCTTTGTGTATGGGGCTAGACAGTAGTCCAGTTTCATTCTCTTACATGTAGCTGTCCAGTTTTTCCAACACCAGCTGCTGAAGAGGCTGTCATCTCCCCATTGTATATCCAAGGCTCCTTTATCAAATATTAATTGACTGTATGTGTTTGGGTTAATGTTTGGATTTTCTATTCTGTTCCACTGGTCTGTGGGTCTGTTTTTGTGCCAATACAAAATTGTCTTGATTACTGTGGCTTTGTAGTAGAGCTTGAAGTCAGGGAGCGTAATTCCCCCTGTTTTATTCCTCCTTCTCAGGATTGCTTTGGCTATTCGGGGTCTTTTGTGGTGCCATATGAATTTTAGAATTATTTGTTCCAGTTCATTGAAGAAAGCTGTTGGTAGTTTGATAGGGATTGCATTGAATCTGTAGATTGCTTTAGGTAGTATAGCCATTTTGACAATATTTATTCTTCCTAGCCAAGAGCATGGGATGCATTTCCATTTGTTAGTGTCCTCTTTAATTTCTCTTAGGAGTGTCTTGTAGTTCTCAGGGTATAGGTCTTTCACTTCCTTTGTTAGATTTATTCCTAGGTATTTTATTCTTTTTGATGCAATTGTGAATGGATTGTTTTTCTGTTTTCTCTTTCTGTTAGTTCATCATTAGTGTATAGGAAAGCAACAGATTTCTGTGTGTTAATTTTGTATCCTGCAACTTTGCTGAATTCAGATATTAGTTCTAGTAGTTTTGGAGTGTAGTCTTTAGGGTTTTTTATATACAGTATCATGTCATCTGCAAATAGTGACAATTTGACTTCTTCTTTACCAATCTGGATTCCTTGTATGTCTTTGTTTTGTCTGATTGCTGTGGCTAGGACCTCCAGTACTATGTTGAATAACAGTGGAGAGAGTGGGCATCCCTGTCTTGTTCCCGATCTTAAATGAAAAGCTTTCAGCTTCTCGCTGTTAAGTATGATGTTAGCTGTGGGTTTGTCATATATGGCCTTTATGATGTTGAGGTACTTGCCCTCTATACCCATTTTGTTGAGAGTTTTAATCAGGAATGGATGCTGAATTTTGTCAAATGCTTTTTCAGCATCTATGGAGATGATCATGTGGTTTTTGTTCTCCTTTTTGTTGATGTGGTGGATGATGTTGATGGATTTTCGAATGTTGTACCATCCTTGCATCCCTGAGTTGAATCCCACTTGATCATGGTGTATGATCCTCTTGATGTATTTTTGAATTTGGTTTGCTAATATTTTGTTGAGTATTTTTGCATCTACGTTTACCATGGATATTGGTCTGTAATTTTCTTTTTTGGTGAGGTCTTTGCCAGGTTTTGGTATTAGAGTAATGCTGGCTTCATAGAATGAGTTTGGAAGTATTCCCTCCTCTTCTATTTTTTGGAAAACTTTAAGGAGAATGGTGTTATTTCTTCTCTATATGTCTGGTAGAATTCAGAGGTGAATCCATCTGGTCCATGGGTTTTGTTCTTGGGTAGTTTTTTGATTACCGATTCAATTTCGTTGCTGGTGATTGGTCTGTTTAGTTTTTCTGTTTCTTGCTTGGTCAGTCTTGGAAGGTTGTATTTTTCTAAGAAGTTGTCCATTTCTTCTGTGTTTTCCAGCTTGTTAGCATATAGATTCTCATAATATTCTCTAATAATTCTTTGTATTTCTGTGGGGTCCGTCATTATTTTTGCTTTCTCATTTCTGATTCTGTTTATGTGTGTAGATTCTCTTTTTCTCTTAATAAGTCTGGCTAAGGGTTTATCTATTTTGTTTATATTCTAAGAACCAGCTCTTGGTTTCATTGATTTTTTTCTATTGTTTCATTCTTCTCAATTTTATTTATTTCTTATCTGATCTTTATTATGTCCCTCCTTCTGGTGACTTTGGGCCTCATTTGTTCTTCTTTTTCCAATTTCAGTAATTGTGTCTTTAGACTATTCATTTCGGAATGTTCTTCCTTCTTTAAATAGGCCTGGATTGCAATATACTTTCCTCTTAGAAGTGCCTTTGCTGCATCCCACAGAAGTTGTGGCTTTGTGTTGTTGTTGTCATTAGTCTCCACATATTCTTTGATTTCTGTTTTGATTTGGTCGTTAACCCATTGATTAATTAGGAGAGTGTTGTTAAGTCTCCACGTATTTGTGAGCCTTTTTGATTTCTTTCTAAAATGTATTTCTAGTTTTATACCTTTGTGATTTGAGAAGTTGGTTGGTAGGGTTTCAATATTTTTGAATTTACTGAGGTTCTTTTTGTGGCCTAGTATGTGGTCTATTCTGGAAAATGTTCCATGTGCACTTGAGAAGAATGTGTCTCCTGCTGCTTTTGGGTGCAGAGTTCTGTAGATGTCTGTTAGGTCCATCTGTTCTAGTGTGTTGTTCAGTGCCTGTGTGTCTTTACTTATTCTCTGTCTGGTTGATCGGTCCTTTCGAGTGAGTGGTGTGTTGAAGTCCCCTAAAATGAATGCATTGCTGTCTATTTCCTGCTGTAGTTCTGTTAGTATTTGTTTCACATATGCTGGTGCTCTTGTGTTGGGTGCATATATATTTATAATGGTTATATCTTCTTGTTGGACTGACCCCTTTATCATTATGTAATGTCCTTCTTTGTCTCTTGCTACTTTCTTCGTTTGGAAGTCTATTTTGTCTGATACAAGTACTGCATCACCTGCTTTTTTCTCTTTGTTGTTTGCATGAAATATCTTTTTCCATCCCTTCACTTTTAGTCTGTGTATATCTTTGGGTTTGAGGTGAGTCTCTTGTAAGCAGCGTATAGATGGGTCTTGCTTTTTTATCCATCCTATTGCTCTGTGTCTTTTGATTGGTGCATTCAGTCCATTTACATTTAGGATGATTATTGATAGATATGTACTTACTGCCATTGCTGACTTTAGATTCGTGGTTACCAAAGGTTCAAGGGTAGCTTCTTTACTAACTAACAGTCTAACTTAACTTTCTTGTTAAGTTATTGTAAACACAGTCTGATGATCATTTCTCTCCCTTCTTATTCTTCCTCCTCCATTCTTTATATACTAGATGTTTTATTCTTTGTCTTTAGTTAGTATTTGGATTGTCTGCTTTCTTTGCTGTGAGTTTATTTTTTCTGGTGACATCGTTTTAGCCTTAGGGGTGCTTCCATCTAGAGCAGTCCGTTTAAGATATCTTGTAGTGGTGGTTTATGAGAGGCAAATTCTCTCAACTTTCGTTTGTCTGGAAATTGTTTGATCCCTCTGTCATATTTAAATGATAATCGTGCTGGATACAATATTCTTGGTTCGTGGCCCTTCTGTTTCATTACGTTAAATATATCATGCCGTTCTCTTCTGGCCTGTAAGGTTTCTGTTGGGACGTCTGATGATAGTCTGATGCGTTTTCCTTTGTATGTGATCTTTTTTCTCTCTCTAGCTACCTTTAATACTCTGTCTTTATCTTTCATCTTTGCCATTTTAATTATTATGTGTCTTGGTGTTGTTTTCCTTGGGTCCCTTGTGTTGGGAGATCTGTGGGCTTCCGTGGACTGCGAGACTATTTCCTTCACCAGTGTGGGAAAGTTTTCAGCAATTATTTCTTCAAAGACACTTTCTATCCCTTTTTCTCTCTCTTCTGCCTCTGGTAGTCCTATAATTCGAATATTGTTCCGTTTGGATTGGTCACACAGTTCTCTTAATATTCTTTGTTTCCTAGAGATCCTTTTTTCTCTCTCTGCCTCAGCTTCTCTGTATTCGTGTTCTCTGATTTCTTTTCCATTAATAGTCTCTTGCATCTCATCCAGTCTGCTGTGAAGCCCGTCGATCGCTTGTCTGATTTCTGCATTGTCTTTCCTCACTTCCCGTACTTCCTCCCTCAGCTCTTGCACAATTCTCTGTAGATCCATCAGCATGGTTATGACTTTTATTCTGAATTCTTTTTCAGGAAGACTGTGCATTTCCATCCCTTCAGGCTCCCTCTGTGGGGTTGTCTGGTTGATCTTAGTCTGGACCATATTCCTCTGTCTTTTCATGGCTATAGAAGTGGTTCCTGGTAGTTGCCACGTATGTCAGCTGGGCTCTTTAAGACTTTAAAAAAAATAAAAAAAGAAAGAAAGAAAGAGAAAAGAAAAGAAAAAAGAAAGAGAAGAAACAACAAAACAACAAGAAGAAAAAAGAAAAAAAATTGCCCACCAGGAGTAGATTCTGTGGGGATGCTGTAGGTGGTGCTGTTGCTCAACTATTCCGCAGTCGTGGCTGCGCGGCTCCGCAGGGCCCTTTATAGCTCAGCCTCGCAGGGTGCTGTGTCCTCTCAGGTATAGCTGCACGCTGTGCGCTTTCCTGTGTGTTCTGGTCTCTCTTTTAGGAATAGTTGTATTTGCTGTATTTTCATAGATATATATAGTTTTGGAAGGAGATTTCTGCCGCCCTGCTCATGGCGCCATCTTCCCAGAAGTTCTCTGTTCTCGGGAGTTGGGTCCTCGACGCATTTCCCGCTGGTAGAGGGAGAAATCCAGGGCAGACGGCACAGGGTAGAGGAGCCGGAAGGCTGACAGAGGCTTACCAGAGCTATTTTAAGAACAATGGACAATCTGCACTGCCGAGCTGTTTATAAAACCTGTATTCTAAATGAAGCTGTGGAGAACGTGATTTTATTGGTTCCAGTTTGATAGCTACATATTCATTGGTGTAGAGATTTTTTACCTGGGCTGGCCGTGCTCTGAGGCTCAGATGGGGCGGGAGCGGCCCCCTCCAGGAGGCGCCGAGCGCTCCTCCACCCACCCGCAGGGGCAGCTTCCCCCTTTCCCGGGGAGGGGCGGGGGGGGAGGAGAGGTGTGGGAGGGGAGGCGGAAGGCGGGGAACCGCGAATGCCTATTTTCTTACACCCTTACCAACAATGAACGTGATGAATCTAATTTATGCCCACATGCAAAGAAATACGCATTTCTTTGATTGCTAGTGAGAAGGAACCATTTATTTGTTTTTAACAATTTGGCCATAATTAGTATTATTTTAAAGAGTATCTTTAAAGAAATGGGCAATAATGTACAGTAAAACCCTAATGAAAAGAGAAAGTGTGTATGTGTACACACAGTGCCATCATTACCCTGTACATGTCCAGATGGGTGCCAGGTGTAGATGTAGCCTCAGTATTTAATATGCAGTCCTAAGCAAAACCCCTGGGGATAAGAAACCAATACCAGTGGGTCACTTATGAAGAGAATGCTATAAAATTAGAATATAGGGTATATGTGTGTGTGTGTGTGTATATATATAATGTATGCAATGTAGTAGAGAATACTATAGAAAAAGTCCTCTGGATAAGTTGTAGTATCTAAGAAAGCCATTTCATGTGACATCTGAGAACCACAGAAGTTACAGATGGCAAAGTAGGAGGCGTGAAATAAATGGAGAAGACTGTGTCTGAGATGTGAGTGAGGCTAAGAAGATAAGGTGCGGTCAACTAAGTGAACATGTGTCTGATTGGGGAAAGGGAGTGGTCAGGACAACACTGATAGATAGCCGTGGTTTGTGGTGGGTCATCTCATCGGCCCCAGGACCTGTCCCCTCCTTCCAGCTGTCACCCTGGAAAATGGTGTCAACTGTGTGCCTAAGAGGTTGAAGCATTCAGCCTGCATTCTGTCTGGTGATTCTCAAATACTGCCTTTGTATGCCTGTTTCTCTCTGTTCATATAGGATTAACCTAAAAATATTCAATGTCTTTAGAAGATACAAGAGTATATATAAAACCATTCAACTATTTCAGCAAGGTTTCCATCAAAAAGCAATTTGAACTTCTGTTTCTAATTTGAGGTGTGGCCCTCCCGTATCATGAAGACTTGACATCCTATACCAAAATTTGGTTTCCAAGTCTTTTCCAGCAGATAATCTATCTTTAGTTAGTTAAATATTTGCCTCTGTATGTAATTGATATTTTAATAAACCTTTTGTTCTTACAAGTAGGTTGACTATGAACCCTGTAAATGTGTTCCTTCTTCCCTCATAGATAGTACAAAAGTAAATTTCAAAATCCTTTGATAAACAAGAGGAGAACTGTCTTATTTTACAAATAAGGAGATGGAGGCCCAGGACTAACTTGAGCTTTTGAGGCTGGATACTATGAGAACAGGATTACATCTTCAGTCATGGGCATTTTTTCTACTAAAGCAAGCTAGTTTATCAGGGTATTTAGTAAAAATGCCAATTAAACACAAGTCAGCAGAGCCAGTAAGATTTGCTTTATATGTTATGACACATTTTTCATGATTCATATATGTGCACTCAAAATTGTATGTATGCTGTATGTTTAAAAAACAGAAAAATAGGTTTTAGGCAGAAGTGTGTGTTAAAATATTTCCTTTTGAAATTGTGCCACATTAAAACCTTAATACTATGATATGTAAAAACACTCTAGCGTTAGCAATTGGTTTTGAAATATTTGTGAGCTTTGGCCTTTTAAATATGCTCTCAAAACTTTAATTAGGAATGTTATCTAGTTAGTATCGTAGGAACTAGCAGCTGTCTAAAATGTACAATCACAATAGATAGGTAAACATGTGAGATAAAAGGACATGAAGAGATGGGGAATGTGGGCAGCCTTGGCCCTTTTCTTGGCTCTCACGCCCCCACAGAAGTCCTGTGCCCTCTCCAGCCTTCCGACAGATTGATTCCAGAGCCCTGAGCTAGCTGTCTGGGATTTGGAATGTATTTTCCTATCAAATCACTGTTCTCCAGGGTGGCTGGGTTCACTGCAAGCCTCCCAAAGTCAGTCTGACCGAATCTGTGCGGCAAGGAAACCCTGGAGGCCCCACTGAGTTCTGGCGGGGGAGAGGCGTACGACCTCCGCATACCATCAGGTCCTCGGCCACTGTCTCTCAGGCCTGGGGCTTCCGGCAGGCACAGGCTGGTGGTGACCCTGCTGGCTGGGGGGAGTGGGGGAGAATAGGTAGGGAGAGAAAAGATGCTTGTGTGTGGGGAGAAGGGCTAACAGAGTGGGATTCCAGCTTGAGTGTTCATGAGGTTGGGTTTGGCAGAGCAGAGGCAGGAAAGGGTAAGGGATTCAAGTGTTTGCTTATAGAGAGATTTTGAGGGAGAGAAGTTGTAGTCATTTCTGGTAGCAGGAGGTCAAAGACTTCAGGTTGGGGATGGGAGGTTCCGAGGGAGGATAAGGGTGGGCAGGTGTTTGTGAGATGGAGACCTGTAAGTTCAGGATTACTTGTGTTGCTAGAATTCACATGTATGTAGAGACCCTGGCAGTGAGCACCCCAGGTATTCAGTGTGTGTCAGTGTGAGCTTTTTGGAGAGTATTTTGGCAAGATGACTCATAGTTAAATATGCGCATACTCTTTGAGAAATTCTGCTAGGAGTTTATTGTACAATAAATTCAAATGTGTACACAGATGCATGTACAAGGATGTTTGTCAGAGCTTAAGGTCTAAAAACAACATAAATGTCTACCAGTTAGGGACTGGTTAAATAAATGTCACACTCGCACAATGCAACACCACCAGCTGTGAAAAACAATGACTTAGACTTATGCACATAGATATGAGAAGACATTTGGAACATTAATGAAGGGGAAAAGTAATATGCAGAACAATAAGCATGAAAATATCCCATTTGAAAAGATTGTATGTTTTCATGCTTTAGATATTTTAAACAGAACACACGGACTATACCACGTGTCTGAAAGGGCATGCAGGGCTGCCTCAGAATTTGGGTAGCATTCAACTTTCACATCTTGCACCTATTACTCTTTCAATTTAAAAACTCTCAAAGTATGAAATATTTTATGATTTTAAACAATGTTATATTTAAAGTTTTTAAATAACAAATAACCAGGATTTAAATTATACCTGTTCACAGTTATTTAGCTGTGGGGGAACATTTTTTTTCCACGTGGTCTTTAAAACGTAGTGGGTAGCTGAGGAGGCTCTCTAGTATATGAATTCATCTTACATTCAAGGTAGCGAAAGGCTGAGCTTGTTTTTCACTCCTTTGTTTCCAGATCCCGGCCCGTGATTAACATTCAGAAAACCATCACAGTAACACCTAACAAAATCGATCTCCACCAGAAAACGTTCTGTGGGGCACCTAGTGGCATATGGTGAGAGTTTCTGCTGTGTCCCCATAATCCCCCGGTTCCTCGTCTCTGCTGTATGGTGACCCTGTCGCTCAGAGAAGCCACAGGGAAGGTTAAGACAGAAATGGGCAAAGGGAAGAAGAATCCGTCACATGAATATATAGTATTTCACTCATCACTGGCAGTGGAAGGATTTGAGGATGGGGAACACATTGGGTTGTTTCTGCTTCAGTACGCAACTTTTAAGAAATATGTGTTTGATTTTATATACAGCCTCAAGGTTAAGGCCTGTTTCGAATATACTGCCAAACCCAAGGGTTACAATCCTTCAATAGGTAAGTACCTAGTACATTTAAAAATTATATATTTTCTGTCTGCCATGTTGAAAATTCTGCACAAATAACAAAGAAATGAAACTGCAATGGCCAAAATGTGCCCGTAAATTCTTGTTCAAAGAATTAAGTGTATCTGTTACCTTCTTTTCATCAGGAGGATGAAGCACAGGAGGGAAAAACTCTCAATTTGTTTCCCATCTGAATTTTCCAGAGCAGATGGTTGAGGACAGAATGCCCTAGAAAAGTACTCATTTGCTGCCACAACCACTTCCTCCATTACTGCCTTTGAAAAGCAGTGTGGAAAATTGGTTTGTGGTTGTGAGGTCGTGGGTGGTGGGTGGTGGTGGTGGAGGGGTGACTGCAGGGTGGGAGCACTGCTCAGTTTGTCCCCTCCTTGCCCCTGGATCCCCCTAGAGGCCTCTGGGGCCCAGAACACCCAAGCGTGTCCCCGCATGCAGGCCCCTGGGGGGATTTGAAGGCTGGCCAGGGCATTCAGAGACTTGGGCTCTGCCCTCGGTTCCAACTCTGATGCTGATTGGCCCTACAACACAGAGCAAGCCCCTTAACGTTTGGGTTCTTATTTTCCCATCAGTTAAGAAAACAATGCCTCTACTAGGAATTACCGTATAGGGTTGTGGTAGAGATCAAATGATAATGTAGGGAAAGCAGTGTGTCATTTGTAAGGCATTCTTCTCCCTGTCTTGTCATCCAGGCAGGATTTTTGCCACAGATTTTTGAGAGAGAATGGTGCTCCCCCAATAGTGCTTATCCCCACGGCCACCTCTGGTAGGTTTTAGTGGCAGCCATAACCCCTGCAGATGTAAGCTGCCTGCTCCAGAGTGATACCGTGGGCAGAACATCTTTTCCCCAAGAAGGAAGTACAAACAGTGAGGGTGCTTCTGTGTTGGGCCCAGCCGGGGCCCTGGTGGCTTGGCATTCTGGTGTGGCACCTCCCCAGTGGAGGCTTTCTTGAAGGACAGGATGGTTCTGTCCTCGTGGTTTTCAGTGTTTGCTTCACCTTGACGCAGTGAGTTCTCTTAAGGTTTCTCCTTGTTACCTAAAGTATTACTTGGTTTTCTCTATTAAAAAGGCATCCCTTTTAAACATCCCAGAATTAGATGTCTACCTTCACCCAGTTCACACTGTGATAGGGCTGTTTAGCCCTTAACCTTCCAGATGTAATCTGTTCTCAGGCGGTTTCTTCATCTCCCTGACCTTTTTAGGCTCTTGCAGGGCCATCTGCTATGTCACGTCTCCGTGGGATCTGCAACCTTGCAGGAAGAGGGCTTGGTGTCAGTGTATTAGGCCTTTGTGCTTGGGGCAGGGGGTGGGGGGTGGCCTTACACTTCACTTTTTGATGTGGCCTGTGTTTTATTGAGTATAGAAAACCACTGTTTGTGTGACTCAATGAAAAGAAAATGTCCTCCATGATTTCTTATCTCTGTTATCCTTTTAGTATTGTTTGTGTAGTTTTTACTCAAATGCAGTACCTTACATTTGTCTACTTGGATGGCAGGCCTTGTACCATTGTGTGGACCATGTGGAGGTGGACTAGAGGCAAGGAGAAAATGATTCTTTGACTAGACAAGGAGAGGAAACAGGAAAACACTTTTATTCTGTTGGTTTGTCATTTTTCCAACCACTCTCAGTTTGACTATAGATGTGAAATCTCATTTAAGTGCTCCTTGTCTTCCCCCAAATCAATCATTTATATAAAATAAATTACTTTTTCTAGCTTCAGTGTGGCATTTGACACCATGTATATCAATTTTATATCCATTAACCAAGTGTTTATTGATGGCCTATTATAGGTAGAACTTTTTTCTCTGAAGACATTTGGAGAAAAACTTTTTCATTGCTTGTACTTACATGAAATAAGGAAATTTTAAATCAAACACTTCCACAAAATTACCTAAGTTAATGCATCTAAAGTCTGTTCCCGCTGTGTGAGAATGTGAGCTTATTGCTTGACCAGGCTGTTTTAACTCAGCAGTCCTCAGATGTGTTGTTCCACACATACAGATATTTATAATTGAGCCTTAATTGAGTATTCTACTTGGCTTGCCTCTCAAAAAGTCAGCAAAGGTGGCCTGCAAGGATTTTAAGATGATGTGAACTGTCTGGAGGGTTAGGGAAGGTTGGAGGGGGCTTGGTAGATAAACGGTTTTAATGAGCCCACCCCCTCCCCTACTTTGGCTGTGAGAGGCACTCAGCGTGTGAGCCTGTCTGACTCATTGTGAAGTTAGCAGGTCACTGATAAATGGATGATGTCAAGGCTACAGAGGGCCTACAATGGAGGCCCATTCCATTTGGCAGAAATTACTATAAAAACTGTCAGTGTTTCTAAATTTTGATCTTACATATCTGAATAGCTATTGTTTCATCATGAGAATAACATCGTATTTGTGTGTGTGTGTGCCAACATGCATTAGTGTGTGTGCTGGTGTGGTGCTGGTTATTCCTGCTCCTGTCCATCTATTCTGCAAGTCACATTGTATGAGGTGGTGTGCCACTGCTGGGGAGTAAGTGGCAAGTGGACACATGTGGTTCCTGTCCAGACTTTGCCCGGGGATGATGGTCAGGCAGTTACAGTGCAATGGGTGAGTAGCGGCTGAGACATAGAATATTGTCGGGTCTCCCAGGAGGGATCAGGAAAGGCTTCCTGGAGGAAGTAAAGTCCATGCTGAGATCTGAAGCTGTAGGTTAGCCAGGCCATCAGGGAAGGTGGAAGAGGTAGGGAACCACTGGCAGAAGGAGAGAGCAGCTCACGGCCTAGAGGAAGTGGGAAGCTGACATCTAAGATGCTTTATAAAGCAGTTGTCTTTTGTGTTTCTCACAGACTTAGAAGCAGGTGCTGCCTCTGTCCTTCACTGTATGACCCTGTGCCAGTCATCCAGCTCTGTGGCTTTCCATTCCCTCATCTGGGAGAAGAGGGTATTAGAAGCTCTGGAAAAGTCTCTTAGAAACTCTACTGTGAATATTAGAACATGGGTTTTTCACTTTCTGTATGTCTGGGGGTGTCTCCCTTGAGGCCTGTCTTCTCTGGCCCTGCACATGCCATGGTTTGCTCCCCTCCAATGGTCAGTGAGTGATGCATGCATGTGAGTGATTTAAGTACTGGCCTGTAAAGAAACGTTAACAGCTACATTCAGCAGAACACCAAAGAGTGCATTTTGAGGGCAGGAAATGAGATGGTGATCATCCAAACCCTGGCTTGCCTCTGGGCTCTGTGGATATAGGTGATCACAAGCAGGCTGTGCCTTCTAGGACTTGGGAGGTGAGGAACTCTGGCTGTGGGCGCTCGCTTAGCCGATAAATGGGCCCTTTAGCCACTGGGAGGAATATGTTCTACGTTTGAATTATTCTTCTTCTAAGTGAGAAGACTCATCCTATTGTCAAAAGACTCCACTATCTCTAATATATATTATTCCCCTTAGATAACTATCCTTTATGAGTGCTCCTTAAACTTTAGTGTGTCTACGAACCACCTGATGATCCTGTTAAAATGAAGGTTCTGGTTGAGTAGGTCTGGCTGGGGCCTGAGGTCCGCATTGCTGACAGACCTCAGGAGACACTGCAGCGGCTGGTCTGGAGGTCTGTTTTTGCATGTCCAGGTGCTAGAGCATTTAAGCCTGGGACTGTTGAATGGGGAAGTGTTTTTAGGCCTTTAGTGGGTGTTGAGTCCCCTTGTCTTATCTTTAGTCCTGAGTTCTTGCAGTTTTACCAGAAACTGATTCTTGGACACTGCTCAGGTTTTAACTTATTCTCGAGCTCCCCCAGGTGGCCCAATGGAAATTTAACTTTAAAACACTGTTAATGGCAATAGGCTGGAAAAGCCAGCTTGATTTGAAACTTCATAAATCAGTCAAAATGTACATTACCAGGAGATATGAGGAGAAACAACGGCAGTGGGGAAAACTGTTCTGCAAGGAACTAAGATATTTTAAAAAGGAACTCACCATACTTGTGGCTGACCTGTGCATGAATGTGCTTTAAGTCCATGTGATTTTGTTCATTTTATCTAGCCATTCTGGGCACAGTGGAGGCTGAAAAGGAAAGAAGAAAATCTGGATTATCTTCAAGAGTTCACTTTCGAAACCAAGGTTCTGAGGCCAAATATACTCAAGAGCTAACTCTGAATATGCAGCACCAGAAGGCGTGCATGGAGGAAACGCTTTGGCTACAGGTGAGGGCTGCAGACAGTCAAAGCAGTTTTTTAAGTTAGGTGTTAACTTCAAAAAGTTAGGTGTTATGGTGGCATATGTAGATTCCTGAAATTTATACAAGCAACCCATTTTTCAATACAAAATAAAAAATTGTCCTGGAGTTCCCCGATAGTATTTACACCATGCTTAACTATCTCTGCATACTTTTCAGGAAAATATCAGAGATAAACTGCGTCCCATTCCCATAACTGCTTCAGCAGAGATCCGAGAGCCTAACACTCGGAGGCGAGTGAATTCAATTCCAGAAGTTCTTCCAATTCTGAATGCAAATGAACCCAAGACAGTACATATGGATGTAAGTCTTTCTTACCAAAGTTTTTGCTATATTACTCTGCTAAATCAAATGTCTTTGAAGGCAACAAAACTCGTGATTTGCTTTAAAAAGGCCATTCCTCTGTATTAAATAAGATTTAAATATAGGCAAAGTTTGTTTGAGATGTGTCTCCCAAATTAGCAATGAATATGGAAATATATGGAATACAATTTGGAGCCAGAAAGTGTTTTTCCTCATAGTTTTTGGCCGCTGCAACATATTGAAACAATAATTAGTAGAACTTACTATCCTTACATTGTTTCTCCTATAGCTGTATATAGAAAGAACACATTGCCTTTTACCATTGAGAACATTAAAATGTAGGAAACAGACTTAGTTTGATCATTAAAATCAAGGAATATCAAAATTCAGTAAGGCAAAAAAGCATTAGCAATGAAATAGTCATATATTGCATCATGTAGCCTAGGTAATTTTAGGAAGAAAAGTTTTTATTATATGGCTTGCTTTGTGTACCTCATATGAGATGGGGTCTGTTTGCTAGAGTTCAGGATGGTTGAGATGCAAGATGAGGCTGGGGAGCTGTGACGTCTTGATCTGGCATTATGTACTTGCTATTAAAGTCCAGTTGGTGCTAGAGTGTTGGTTCTACCGCTTCTGGTTCTGGTGGCCCACTGAAGAGGCTTTTTGGAAGAGAGTACTAGCTGCATTAGGCTTAGGGTCTGACACCTAAATCTATACATTGTCAGTCTTCATTGTCACCAATAAAGTTCCTTATACTTTTGTATACTTTTTGAATTACACTTTTGATGTTATTATCCCATTAACATGTTTTGTGTATGTTCCCAACTCTGTTCATCCTCCTAAGTCTGTTGTGAGGATTAAATAAGTTAAAACACATACTCCTGTGTTAGGTAGCACCCTCCTTGTTACTGGCAGTTCTATAGCAGCCCTGTACAGTAGGGTGGTGGCATGCCCATATTCCCTATGGCGAAACTTAGACTGAAAGATTAAGTGACTTGCCTAAAGGCATGCAGCTATGTGAGTGGCAGAGCCAGGTTTGGAGCCAAGTCTGTGTGCCCGCAGGGCCCACACTTAACTGCACAGCACCTCCGTGCCCTGGTCAAAGCGTTCTTCAAACAGTTCTGTTAAAGGGTAGAGTGGGCATTAAAGGAAATGGTAAAGTATGGTTAAAGCTTGAATTCTGCTATGGTAATTGTCACTCAGGGAAATGAACGGTATGGGATCAGCCAGTCTCCTGTGTGGAGTCCTAAACGGTCTAAATTACAATGGTTCTGTCTTCCTACAGGTGCACTTCTTAAAGGAGGGGTGTGGAGAGGACAGTGTGTGCAACAGCAACCTTAAACTAGAATACAAATTCTGTACCCGAGAAGGAAATCAAGACAAATTTTCTTACCTACCAATGTAAGAATCACTCTGTAGTACCAGCAAGGTCTGGCTTTGCAGTGGCTTTTTATTAAGAAAGGTTTACTGAAAATGTATTGAGGACTTTGGTTTTGTTTTTTGCTTTCTTATAGTCAAAAAGGTGTGCCAGAACTAGTTCTAAAAGATCAGAAGGACATTGCTTTAGAAATAACAGTGACAAACAGCCCTTCTAATCCGAGGAATCCCATGGAAGATGGTGATGACGCTCATGAAGCCAAGCTCCTTGCAACTTTTCCAAACACTTTGACTTACTCTGCATACAGAGAGCTGAGGGCTTTCCCTGTACGTATTTTTAGAGACCAGCTGGGCGGAGAAAACCAACACTGTGTGGCAAATGAATGTATTGTGACCTAATGTGTTTTTCTGTTACAGGAGAAACAACTGAGTTGTGTGGCCAACCAAAATGGCTCACAAGCCGACTGTGAGCTTGGAAATCCTTTTAAAAGAAATTCCAGTGTAGGTGATGTCTTCACATACTGTGCTTTACTGTTTTAAATACCATTACGCTGTAGATATGCCTGGCCTGTGTTGACAGCTGTTTCTATTTTTTAGGTTACTTTTTATTTGATTTTAAGTACAACGAAGGTCACCTTTGACACCACAGATCTGGATATTAATCTGAAGTTGGAAACGTAAGGGTTATTTCAACCTTTCCATTCAGAGTTATTTCATGAAAACACAGCCAGTCAATGAATTGGCCTCGATCTAATTCATAAAGCGAATGTAATTGTAATGAGAAAACTGACTGTTAAAATAAAACCCTATTGTTTCCTTTTTCATTTTCAGAACAAGCAATCAAGATAATTTGGCCTCAATTACAGCTACAGCAAAAGTGGTTATTGAACTGCTTTTATCGGTCTCCGGGTAAGTGTTTGTGTTTAGCATAACAAATCAGTGTTTGAAAGAACCATTTACAATCCTCACTAAAACTGCTGTTTTTTAATTTAACAGAGTTGCTAAGCCTTCCCAGGTGTATTTTGGAGGTACAGTTGTTGGTGAGAAAGCTATGAAATCTGAAGATGAAGTGGGAAGTTTAATAGAGTATGAGTTCAGGGTAAGTGGAGCAGTTGGTCCTTTTATTATATATACCGGAAGCTAACATATGCTATATAGTCTTGAATATATAATTTTAATTAAATAAATAAATAATAATAATAATAATAAATAAGCATGATAAATGCTCAGTTAAAACTGAATTTATGAGTTTTTAAACAACTTACTGGCTTATAGTAAAACTTCCGTCCTCTTGGATAGAGAACAGCTGTCATTCAATAGAGGATTTTGTTCAGAATTCTGTTCAGTTTGGTCTTTTTTAAAATTAGAGTTTTAATGTACATGTGGTGTAGAGACAAGAAAATACTTGGGTTTTTTTTTCCCTGGAGTTTGTCTATAAAACAAAAACCTCAGTTCATGTTTGACTTACTTCTCCCTCCATCAGAAGGCCATCCTACTGCTTACGGCTGTGTGAGGGCAGATGTGGATGTGGCATATGCCAGTCAGGAAGACTGATGAGATATTCACGGGGACTCTCAGTCTGCTGAATGAATGGAAACGCACGGTTCAGAGTTGGCTCATAACTCACACGTGGGTTTGGGGAACCACATTCCTGAAAGCATAGCGACCGTTGTTGGAGAAAGTCTGAAGTGGCAAGAAGGCACCTAGCCCTCCCTCCGGCAGGACGGAGCTCTCCTCTGTGTTTCTTTTAGCATGACAGACACAGTGGTGACAGGTAGTGGTGGCAGTGACGGCACCTGGCAGGCATGGCTGGCGAAGTCTGGGGCTTCCAGAGCAGCCCTGCACACAAAGGTGCTCACACCTCTTCTGACTTCTGCTCCAGGAGGTTGCCCCATCCCTAGCGTGGCTGTGGAGATTCCTGGCTGCCAGAATGGTTTTCCTCAGAGGCACTGCTATTCGAAGCTTCCGCTGGGTAGCAGAGGACAGAGGCAGCTTTGTTTTCGTGGCAGGCGGGGTTTCCTGAAGGCAGGTCGCTGTGCAGCACAGGCCTTGCCAAGCAGGATGGTGACAGAGCGGTTCGCATGTGTGGCTTTTCTCAGGGTGTGGCGTATCTGCATTGCCGATTCTGTTGCACATAGCAGTTGTTCCTGGACTGAATGAGCAGTCATTTCTCTTTGCCCTTTTTTTCCCCTTTGTTTTTGACAGGAATCATTAGACACAAATCTGTTTTGAATACCCTGTCTGTAGCCCATTCTTGGAGCCTGTACTTTTATCATGAGGTTATGCCAGATACTTTGTTTTTTTTCTCTTGGCAATGGGAGTCGCTACTTACTTTTTACATTAAGAGAATTACACTGAGATGATACGTATTTTTTTCTAACAGGTAATTAACTTGGGTAGACCTCTTAAAAATATCGGCACAGCATCTTTGAATATCCAGTGGCCAAAAGAAATTAGCAATGGCAAATGGTTGCTTTATTTGGTGAAAGTAGAATCCAAAGGATTGGAAAAGACAGCTTGTGAGCCACAAAGTGAAATAAACAGCCTGACCCTAAAGGTATGTTGGTGGGTTCATCTCACGTCTGCATGGATGTAAATAAGCGAAGCTGACTTTTGAGAGGGAAAGCACTGCCTTACTCAGGAAACTGACTTCCCAGCATGCTGGCTTTCCTTTGGCGTCACAGAAACTTGCCTTTTGTAGCTGCGTGACCGAGGCAGGATGAGGAGTTCTGCCGATCATCGACCAGTAAGGCGCATCGGTCAGGGTCCTTCAGTGCTTGCTGAAGCCAGTGGCATTTTCTGGAGTTCTGTGCCCCAAGATGGCACACAAGGGGGCTGGGGTGTGCTGCTGGGGTGGGCCAGCCAATGTGGATTCCTGGTGGAACGAGCCCATTGTAAAAGATACTGGCACCTTGAAAGCTTTTCATTCTTATTTTTTGAAATAGCAGATATCCACTGAGCCCTTGCAGTGTCTCGGGCATCGCGCTAAGCGTCGCTCGCGTTTTCTCATTTCATTCTCTTGACAGTCCTGCGAGATATTTTCCTTTTCCCCACCATTTCATAGATGAGGAAATTGAGATTCAGAGAGACGGACTTTCTTGGACTCACTCAGCGCTTAAGAGACAGAGTCTGTGTTCAAGCTCAGCTCTGCCTGCTTCAAAGCCTGTGCTCTAAGTCCTTCTCTGTACTGCTCCACACCTGAGTGACTGGCTTATCATTCATGCTCCAGTTTGATAAAGATCTGCTGTCATGGCATGCCTTTTTCTTTTATTTAAAATTCTAAAGTGACTGGGCATACCCAGTGTTCATAGTTGGTGGCTTTGAAATGCAGTTTTGAAACATCTTACATGGCCTAGTTTTCAGAATTCTCCTTCTAGTAAGTCATACGCAAGCTCTTTTTGCTTCTTTCCCTGGTCTTTAGTGTCACTTATCTATTCCAGATGTACTGACTTGGGGCCCTGTGTGGGGTCCTGAGCCAGGTGCCAGGGATGCGGGAAAGACACTAGATCCCTGACCTCCGGATGCTCTTGGTTTGGTGGGGAGACAGAAGAACAAAGAAAGCTTCCTTCTCTTTTCCTGAGTTTTATGGTTAAAGTGGAAATAAATGATCTTAATAAACTTACAGTAAGGTTGGTAATGACACTGCAGATTTTACATTTAAATTAGTTCTGCTCCCTTGGTGATGGGAGAAGGGCAAATGTTAATTGTCCCTTGTGTGAATTTGGCGTTATCGGGGAGGGTGTGCCTGGGAGGCTTGTGCAGTGGTGTCAAAGAATCACGTTACATGGAACTACTTTGGATATAATTCTTTTTAGGAGTTTCACAGCTCAAGAACGAAGCGGGAAATCACGGAAAAACAGATAGATGATAGCAGAAAATTTTCCTTATTTTCTGAAAGAAAATACCAGACCCTTGTAAGTATATTTCAAGAGCTGTGAATATTTAAGAGGATGGGAGGAAGGTCCCCCTCAGACGGTTGCACTTACGTCCTCCTCTTTCTCCAGAACTGCAGCGTGAATGTGAACTGTGTGAACATCAGCTGCCCGCTGCGAGGGCTGGACAGCAAGGCCTCCGTGTTTTTGCGCTCAAGGTTATGGAACGGCACATTTCTAGAGGTGTGGCCCTGCCCTGAGGCTGTCCCCTGGAAGTCACTTGCCACCTTCTAGGACATTTCTTACTTCTCTAATGCATTCGACAACTTTGTCTCCAAACAGGAATATTCCAAAATGAACTACTTGGACATCCTCGTGCGGGCCTCCATTGATGTAGCTGCTGCCGCCGAGAACATCAAGCTGCCAAATGCAGGCACCCAGGTGAGAGGCTGCTGGGTCTTCGTTCAGTTCAGAGCCAATCACTCTTCCCTCTGCCTGAGGGCCTGCACACAGGCTACGTGGCATTCATTTCCCTCACGGCACTGTTACCCCCTTGAAGGGAAATTAGATAGTGGCTTATGGTGCTGCCACCCCAAGCTGTGTTTTAATAGAAGCATTGAAAAAAGAAGTGAATCTAGGCTTACCTAGTTGTGCAGTGCACACAGTAGTTTGAGCGCTATTGGCTCAATGAAAGAATGCTTGTACCTCCCAACTGTACATTCACTCCATGTCTTAAACACTGTCCCTGATGCTGTAGTACCTGTTGGAATTCAGATGGAGACCCCCAAGGATGGTATCCTCACTGCAGCATAAGGGAGCTCACGGCATGTGTGGCCAGCTGCAATTATTAGAAAAGATCTCTTTGTATATGAACCCAGAATTCAATCTTATAAACTCAGTCCCTGGTTATGCCCGTGAGAACAAGTCCAAAATACGTCCTATGTCTTGGCCATGTAGCAGTCTTTGACATAATGGAAGTAAACTGCCATGCTTCCTTGGACATGTCTCTCCTGTTCTCTGCAGAGCTAAGCATCCAGATCTTCAGGTGTCTGCCATGCCAGGCAGGCAAGGCTGAACTGGTTCTAGCCTCTCGCCTTCCTGGGCCACCCCTGGCCAGGCGTGACTCCCAGGGGGGCAGAGAGCTGAGATGTGATCTGCCTAGTTCAGCTCACCCTGAGGCCATTGCCTTACAGCATCTCAGCCCCACATTACTGTCAGTACTGCCTAAAATTTGTTTTTTAAATGTTTGCTGAGAATTGTGTTTGCATTTTTAGAAGTTACTATTTTTGTGTTTGTGTCCTGTTGAAACTTGCATTTCATCACAGTTTGTTGTCAAGATATAGTTCCCTTATCCTTGAGCAGTTTTTAAAAATCTAAATTCATGCCGTTAAATGTATCCTCACGTTATGTGATTTGCTTTTGGTTCATTGTTTCAGTTTACAGAGTTATTTTGAGTCTTCATCATTTGCCTTCTCTTAACTTTCTATCCTTACAATAATAGGCTTTATCTTTTTTCAAAACTGAGAAGTGTACCTTCTATGTCATCAAGGTAATTTAAAAAAATATGGAACAGGCCTAGGAATGAAAGCTTGTGGTGAACCACTAGTGAGGAGTGCCTTGCTGGGGGTCCAGAACCCAGGGGTCTTATATCAAGCTCATGAGGTAAAACCAAAATGACTGCATGTCACAGATCAGAATGTTTGGCAAAAGAAACTGAGTGGAGATGAAAGACTGTGAAATTACAGTTCCTGAGTTGATGTGCTGATCTGATCTGCTTATGGAAATATTCTGGTTTCAGTCCTTTAGCCAGCTGAAAATTCAGTGAGTTTCCCTGGTCACTCTGAAATCTAATGACCCTTAACTATTACAATTTATCATCTGAACCAGAATAAATTTGGGGCAAATGCTAAACTGGTGGGATGCTGAGACAAGTGGTGTAAACCAGGACTGTCCCAGGCTCACCAGGACATATGGTCACCCTGGCCTTATATTATTTTTGCATGTTACTCCAGCTCACCTTTCTACTATCAATAGGGCTTCATAAAGTAGAAGCCTATTAGCTTGTAACTAAACCACAACCTCCCTGAGACTCCTTTCTGTGCCTCTCCCACTGAAGATAGCTGCTATAAATTTCTGTAACTAAGTTAGCAGCCTTGAGAATCACTGAGTTTTTAGAGCTGGAAAGGGAATAAACACTTTAGAGGGAAGGGACTAATATTAATAAAGCATTGATAAGTGTGCAGTTTACTAGCCATTTTACCTATGTGCTCTCATTTCAACCTGAGAAAAATGTCAATAGACACTGTATTCATTTCACAAAAAAGGAAGCTACAGAGAGGGATGTCATGTGGGGTCCTGAATTGAAACCTGTGGCAGTCTGATTTCAGGGCTCCTGTTCTTTGACTTTATAATACTTGCTCTCCATTAAGTCCCCAAATCTTAAATTCAGAGGAGCAAACTGAGTCCAAGGAAGTTCCTCCCTCTCAGGTCACAGGGACACGCAGAGGAAAGACCAGGCCTTGTTTTCTGGAAGATGATGGAACCAGGGCCCCAGCATCCAGTCTGGTGACTGGGCCATAAATTTCTTAGGGCTTGGAGAACTCGTGCCTGCTAGTGGGAATTGGAATCCTTGCTGTGATTCTACTTGATTTAGTAACTGGTAGGTCTGTGAATGGAATGCTGGTCTCATATCTTAAGAAGCCATTTCTTTTGAAAACTGAAACATTTTCCTTCTCTAATCTTCTGATAGCTTTTCAGTTAAGTGATTTCTGAGATACAGTAGCTATCATCTACACGTTTCTTTAGTGTTTTAGGGTACAGTTTTTCTGGGCCTACAGATTTGCACTGAATTCAAGTGTCAGGAGACCTTTTTTATTCCCTCACTTATTGTTGTTTTCAATCTCACCTTTATCTTGGTTCATTTTTCTTTGGAGACAGAAGCAAAGGAGGTTGAGTAATTCAGTTTTGTCTTTTGGTCTTAATATTGAAGTTTCTTCTTTTTATTCTAATTCTGGCTTTAAAAAGAAAAACCCCTTTTTGTTTCCTTATAACTCAGTTTCAGGAGCTTTGTGTTCACCTCTTAATAAAACACCATGAAGATATTAGTGTAACAAAGTCAGAGAAGTTCACCTAACTGAACTGATACGATTGTTATGCTTTAGCATCAATTAAATTCAGTCCGTCCAGTTAACAAGCACTTATTAAGGACACACTGTGTATCCTCCATGCACAAATGCTAGAGAAGCAAAGTTGAATAAGATACAGTGTCAGTTGTTAAGAATTTCATGGCTAGATGACAGTGAACCAAGAGAGAATTGTTGACTTAAGCCAAGGAAGGAGGGGATCATTTATTGCTTGTATTATATATCCCCACTTCATTCCTAAGGAAATAGGAAGAGACTACCTAAGCATCCTGGCTGCCAAAGATAAAAGAAAATGTCGTAGGTAAAAGCAGGCACATCGATCATTCTTCAGGGGAATGAGGAGTTCTTGTTTGTTTGATTTTGGCTCTAAATTCAGAGAACTTGAAATGTGGATCCTTTTATAAGATGGATTTCTGATATGAGAACAGTAAGGGGATAGTCTAATAGAGTTCTATAAAAGATCTGAAAATGCCTTCATCAGGTGATCTCTTACACTGACGCTCTGATGAAAGTGGAGGGTATTATGTTACAGAATGATATGGGGCAATGATTTGGGCAGCGGACAAGCTGATGTGGTCTTAGCACTGTTCATTGGTGGTGGAATTTAATGCGTCAGGCGCACATAAGCCCTTTTCCCTCTTACGGGCTCATACATGATGGATGAGGTTCATATGGACAGGTCATCCCTCTGGAAATGCCTGATTTTAATGAAACAAGCAAAAAAATGTTTTTTGGAGTAATTTCTGCTCACCTTAACCTGTAACAGCTGCTGTGACAAGGCAGACCTCTGGGAACTGAAGCACACGGTTGGTCTCCCCTTACCCAGTTCTAAGGCCAGCTCCCCACTTACTCCCAATCCCAGCTGGGGAATGACTGTCCTACAGAAACAAACAATGAAATCTTGCCGACTGGCCTCTCTGGTCCTTCCTGTACTGCATGTGACCTTGCACATACACTGGTTTGCAGAGCTCCTCCGCCCTTCAATGTGTGGCCCAGCCCCTGCTTCAGTCCTCAGTTTGATGCCCAGTGGGTTTTACAATTTCTAAAAGGCTCCAAGGTCTGGTTTGAATGGTAGCTACACCGGGCCTACAGCTCTCAGCTGGGATCCCACCCACACCCTCCATCCCATCCTACCCCATTACATTGCTCAGCCCTTTCGCTTAGCAGCAGCCATTCTGGGGAGTGGTTTCCCCCTACCGTCAGACATTTAAAAGGCTCTGATGCACAGTGTGCTTATAAGGCTGATTCCCCTTGCCACAGACCAGTCTCCGTGCTCCACTTCCAAATTCATTGAACTTACTCTTAAAGATCAGGATGGCCCTTCCAGGCTGTCGCCTTTCCCCCAAGAACCATCGGACGCCTTGCCTGGGCTAGCAGATTTCAGTGGCACAGCACGGCTCATTGAGATGATCTGTTGGTTTTGTTCTAGAGTAGTCGAGCTTGCCGGTCACATCAACTCCATTATTTCTTCCCTGGTCTCTCATCATTCTTTTTTCCTGCTTCAAGGATACCCCTTGTGCTGTGACTAGTAATCTCAAGAAAGGGTTGTTTTAGCTTCCAGCTGGGACACTTGGCCAGGGGACCTGCCATGAGAGGACGTGAGCCATGGGGCTCCCCTGGGGCTGGGAACCTTGGGGGAAACCTCAGAGAGCATAACAGGAAGCAGAGTAGCTGCCAGAGGTGTTTATGCATGCCTGTTACAGTGTCTTGCAAATGAGTTTCAGATCCAGGCAAGTTCGCTATAGATTCACTGTGACCAAAGAAATTTACAGCCAAGGGTTCTTGGGGTGAAAAGGCATACCCAACTTTATTTCGAGGTGGCAGGTCAGTCCCCCAGCGCTGTCACCACTCCAGCCTCCGCTCCGCTCTCCTCCAGCCTTCCAGCCCCCCCACGCAGTCTCTGGCCGAGCCCTGGGCGGAACTCCTTACATTAACACAATAAAGTCTTATTGCCTAAAGGTGTGGAAGCGGTAGCATAGCAACAGGCCAATTACATTTAAATTCAGTGAGGCTCCTGGCCATAGGAACCCCACTTTATCCACATACAGTCACTACAACAAGATGAAGATTCTAAATGTGAATTCTTTCCTATTTAAGTAGTTAAAGAAGAGCAGTTCTCTTTATGTATATTCTGTAAGTCAAATGAAGTTGAGATGCTGTTTTCTAGTGTTAAGTAGAAAGGGAAGTATTTTAATGAGATTTTAAAAAGAATTATAGAAGCATTGAAGCACAGTGTAGACATAGCATTTTTAGGTAGCATTGAATTCACTAATGTAGACTACTTGGCTACAGACACTTCTCAGAAGTTAAACGCTCCCTCTAAGTTTTGCTTGTCCGTCACTTTACATTCTCATAATTCAGAAATATCAGAAACTTCAGACTGGTAGATCTCTATAATCAGTGTAGCTTACAAAATTATATTAGTAGAAATCACCAGGTCTCTTACATGCTTTGAAAAGTAGTCTCCTGGCACTGAGACAGGGGCCGTGGGTTTAGTCAGAGCGGGGTGAGGGCCTCCGGAAAAAGCAAGGCAGGATATCTGCAGTCAGAGCAATATAACTACATGCAAGGAAACCCCCTACTAAAACTCTGTGTTAAACATTCAGCTCTATAGAGTCATTCTACAGTGAGATTAGTTAATATTCCCCAGATAAAAAAGAGTAGCACATGTTTTTATTATGCTAATCATTTATAATCGTGTGTAAGATTCACTTTGGCATGCTAAAAGGCCCAGGCCTATGCGCTGTCTTTCCTCCTTCAGATCTGATGAAGTGATTTTGCAAACTGGGCAAACTAATTTAGCATGCAGGCCCAGCCATAAACAACACAGTAAAAGGCAAGAAGGATTCCACCTTAAAGATAAGATTGCGTTTTAATACCCAAGAAATTAAGACGTTAGAAATTCTTAACTTACCCTTTAGCAAACAATACCTCAGCCCACCTTGGGGCTGAGCAGGTGGCCTTGTTTCATATGCCCCCAGACCAAGATGCTGGTATCTCAGGGAGAAATCCTCAGAGCAGGAAGTTGCTTGGGTTAAGTTAATTCTAAATATTCAGAGACCACTTAATAAGTCCACACCTCTAAGCTTTTTTTCATGTTCTCAAAAATCCTCAACTGCCTATAAAACCCCTGGACAACGCACCACACTGGACTCTCTTGTCCCCTCCCGGTGTGAGCCAGGAGCTCTGTCCTGTCACTTTATCTCTAAATAAAAGCCTGTACCTGGCTCTCCTACCCTGAGTGTTTGTGAAGCTCATTCTTCGGCTTCGTGAACAAGAACCCTGGCATCAGCATTACAGAAATCCACTTGAATTCTAAGCCCTTATAACCAACTTGTTGTGTACAGCCATAAGCTACTTTTTAGATTTCATTTCTATTTAATTGGTATTTGCCAACTATCAAATGTTTAGAGCTTAAGCTTCTCATCAGTTGTGGCCTAAAACTCTAAGCTGTTTCTGATTTTAAAAACCCAGGGTCTAATTTGTCTGCATACATTGTTGTAGAAGATGGCACCAAGCCATTTCAAGAAATTTTACTGTTTATGAGAGTCCTTATTTGATATCCTAAGGAAAAGTTAAAATTATATCAGTAATGCAGCTCTATCCCTACCTTTATATTTCACAACATCTTTAAGCTCCGAGTGAGGAATGTAGGCCAATTGTGTATAAACTGGCCCTTTTATTTCCACTGCTGAAAACTAAGTAAGAGACAGTGATGAAACAGAAATGAAAGCAATTTGTGCCGTATATTGGTAATTGTTGAAACTTGGTGACATATAAATGATGGTTCATTATTCTCTACTTTTGTTTATTCCAAAAAATTAAAAAAGATAGCAAAGAAATAACCATTTTTGTCAAAACACAATCCAGTCTTTTCCAGTGCTAGGTAAAGATCTCTAAGAAATTCCTCCTGGAGCAATATTCCATTATTAAAGGAAAGGTCTTGCATCAAAAAGGCCTCTCCTCTGTCCACAGGCTCCATTGTCCAAAATGTGTCCAGAAGCAGAATTAGAACTATAAATTCTTTGTATTGATTTTTTTTTGTATTGATTCTTATACCAGTTTATAACAATGTTGCTTTCTTTACGCCCCCTAGGTTCGTGTGACTGTGTTTCCCTCGAAGACTGTAGCCCAGTACTCAGGAGTGCCTTGGTGGGTCATCCTAGTGGCTATTCTCGCTGGGATTTTGATGCTTGCTTTATTAGTATTTTTACTATGGAAGGTAAGTCATATCTGACATTTGAGTTTCATGATAAAAAACCTTATTTCATGTTTTAAAGTGTGAATTAACACTGATAGTATGTATGTTGCTTTTTTCATTGCTTTTCCCCAACATTTTATTAAACTTTTCCAACATACAGCAAACTTGAGAATTTTACAATGAACACCTGTATATCATCTACCTAATGTTCCTTGTTCATTATAAGGAGTTTCTTAAATGTATCCATTTTGTTTTTCACATATAACTCAGTGTGTTTGGCAAATAACAATTCTAAAAATTTTACAACTTTAACATTTTCTTCATCTAAACCAAATTTCCGGGCATCATATCAATCTGAATCTGTGTCCCTATTTCAGCTTCTGTGAGGAAATGCTCCCTGGGGATTGTTACAGTCGCAGCTAGACTGAGAGTGGGACAGCATGAAGTCAGTGACCCCACCTCAGGGAGGGCTATCACGGCTTATCGAACGTGACCAAGATTTGGACTCAGTGTGATGTACTTCATTAAAATTTGGTCTTGCAAATACAATTTAACTTCCTACTCGTAAAAAGTCTACATTACGAAAATGCATATGACACAGGTGGATACTTTTTTGCCAAAGTTTGACTTTTAGACTGAATTCTCAGGGAGTAATGGAGGGTCCACAATCCCATTTCAACAATTACAAACTGCAAAATCTCTGAAAACTAAAAGTCTATAATAACTTATTTGGCAGCAAAAAACTTCACATCTTAAGAGAGGCTATTTATAATCTTTATCCTTTATTATTTAGTATCACTGCAGAAATATCAATATTTTGATTACAGTGGCATTGTGTAGGCAGTGTATTACTTTTCTAAAATGTCAAAAATGGGATTTCCAAACATGTCTGTTCCAGGATTTTGGATAAAGTATTATGAACCTCAACCAACAATCTGTACAATCAAACCATTCTTATTCTTTTCTTGGATCTGCAAGTATAATGAACAAGGGTTTAGGCTATTCTCACTTTCAAATATTGGGCCTTTCTTTTTTGCTTTATTTTTTCAAGTAACCTCCTTTTGACAGTCTGAGATAATTTTCTGGTATCCTCCAAATGTGTGATTGAAACTTGGTATCTGCTCGTGGCAAGATTCCTCCTAAGCCAGTACTGCCTACTTAAGGCAGTAGGTCTCTCTGGTTAAGCACGGCCAGCCAGTACAGAAGATGCTCTGAAAACTACTTTGGTAGCAAAAACTGAATTTGAGGATGGCCTTGTGCTTTCTGGAAGAGGTCACAAGAACAGTCTTTCTCAGAGCAGGTATTATGGGCAGTCTTTAATGAGGGTGAGACATAGCAGTGGGTTGAGAGTTAAGACATCCAAAGCTATGCTTGGGCAAATCATTTCACCTCCCTGGGGCACTGATATGCCTTATCTGTTTAATATGTGGGTTGGACTAGATCTCAATTTTTTTTTGAAGTTCTAAAGTATTCATACAAGTGGACCTTTAATCAACTTCTGTAGCCCTCACATGAAAATCATTATTACTTTATACTTTCCTTTCTGAAAAAAGAACTATTTGTTTTTATGTGTTAAAAATCCTAGGATTTGAGGTCCAGAAAGGACTACACAGTTCATCCTTTTAAATTGGGTTTTGCATATCTGTGTAAGCACCAATATTAAGCTAGGTGGGCAAGGGCCAATATCCCCACTTTAACCAGAGCAATTCTGATTTTATCTGCTTTAAATATAGGCATTCTACATAGGATTTTGGGGGGAGGTAAAGTCCTGTGTGCTGTCCCAGTCACATTTATCTTCATGCCCATGGATATTAAGAATGTTGCCAAGTCGGAGGCAGAACTGGGACTCTTGGTTCCTGACTTAGTCCTTTTCCCCCTTCATTGACTAGCATGAGTTATTGAAAGTTGGCCGGGTGTGTTCACTGTGCATCGAATTGAGAGTCACAGTTAACAAGATAAATAGTCTAGATCAACACAGCCCAGTAAAATTTTCTGTGAAAATGAAAGTGTTCTGAAGCTGCACTAGTCAACATGGTAGTCACCAGTCCGTGTAGCTGCTGAGGACTATAGCTAGTGCAGCTGAGGGGTTGACTCTTTAATTTAAGTTTGAGTAACTATATGGACAAAGCAGATCTAGATTTTTATCTTCGTGAGTTGCCAGACTAGCAAGCAGAATTTTCTAGGAGGGCAGAGAATTACTCAACCAAGTTATATTTCAAAGGGCAGTTCTGTGGCCCTTATAAACTAGATAAAAGTAAAGTTCCCCATTGTTGAATGAAGGAATTACAGTAGAAAGTAGAATCATGCTCTTATACTCCTTTAGAGTGACCTAAGCTGAGGAGCATAGGTTCGTTCCTACCACTTAAGGGTCACGTGGTGGTTCAGAATTTGGGGAAGTGACAGCAATCATTCTTTCACGATGATATCTTTGAATTTATACTGTGATTTACCCCACAAATCTAAAGGCCTCAAGTGGATGGCATTTGTTTCATAAAATTTACCGTGAAAGGCAGAAAAATACAGTATTTTATTTGGATCTGTGCTAAACTTAAGGTACACTTTGACCTTTGTCTCAGTAAGCTGCAAAAGTCAACCTTTTGCCTGAAGTCCATATTCTCCTGCAAGAAGAAACTACCCAAAGAGCTATAATCCGATGTGTATATATTCTCCCTTGTAGGTGATTTTTGGCCTCAGGATTTCTGTTACAAATAGAAAAATCAACTAGCTGATTAATGTCATCCATATAAATATCTGACCAGAGACATGCGGTGCTAGACCTGGACGGGGTGATTGTCATAAAATGACATATTGCAGTGGCTGCTCACATTTGGTTGATCCATAGTGATCTCTTTGTAAACAAGTTATAAAATAGAAAATAGGTTCAAATCTGAGATTTTAATTTGTTTCGCTCTTATACACAAAACTGTGAAACTGACTAAATACCTTGCTTCCTTGTAGTGTGGTTTCTTCAAGAGAAATAAGAAAGATCATTATGATGCCACATACCACAAGGCTGAGATCCATGCTCAGCCATCTGATAAAGAGAGGCTTACTTCTGATGCGTAGTATTGAGCTACTTCTGTACTTGGTAATTGATCAATGTTTTTTAATTGCTAGCTGTGGGACCTGCTGTGGTTGTGGTGGCTGACAGTGAGAGCAGCAGCTTGCTATGTGTGTGTCCCATTAACAGGTGTTTCCAAATGTCCACACTGGCTTGCCTTGCTTGGATTTATTTTATTTCATTTCAAGGCTCAGTTTTTCAAAAAATGCACAAAGAATCTTTAATTGCAGGTGAGTTATTTTGTTAGTTGTTAAACATCACCCACAGCGATGAAGAAAACTGCCATATATTTCCACACCAAAGGAGGCTTCAGACCTCCATAGTGTACCTGTTTGCCACATATTGTGAATCTATTATGTAGCATCACAGTTGGAATTTCAAAGATGCCTTGAGAAGTCATTCCAGATTTCTTTTCCATTTTGGCATTTCCCACAGCTAGAAGCTTGTGTTGACTGCCTAATTAACCTATTGCATGTTGGAAACACTGATTCTCTTGATGAGAAGGCTTCCTCACTGTCATCTTTTTGATCTCTTTGCTATAAAGTGATGGTGGAAGGCTGGAATGCTTTTGTTGCTCAGAAATTGTTTTATGCTACCTAAGCATGCAACTTCCTTTTCCTGCCTCTCTATTACAGGTCAAAGACCATTGCAACAAACTGACCATTGGAAGGTGGACATTATGGCCAATTTCAGAAGGTTTTTTCCCAAAGTGACTTTCAGTATACAAAACTAATATAAAATTTCTCTGGTCAGTTTTTATTTCAGTATGTTGTAATGGAGCTTGACCTTGTTTCATGTTCCCAGATTTTATTCAGCCTTGGGTCTCAGTTGATTTTAAGTTCGTGTTTTGCTTCTCTTATGTGTAAATCCATGGAAACAGGAATTGGCACTGAGTCCATTTTCCATTTCTGTGGGCATAAGAAGATAGAATTAACTCCTATAATCCCTCACTGTGGTACTGCTATGATGAATCCCATTTCCATTTCAGTTTTACATTTCACCTTTGATTTACTCCTTTGTTTAAATAGGGAAAAGGCCACATTTTTTTTAACAGATTAAGGAGTCTAGCAAGTAAAAATGGCCTTAGAACAAAATTTCTTGGTCCATTTTCCTATTAATTAAGTGATAACTATGCTTATTTTATTTTGCCCCATGACATTTTTATAGCATAACATCATTCAACATAAATGTCCTGTTCCTACTGTTACATAATACACACATTAATCATCCATTTCATATAACCTCTTCATCGTTTTTTAAAAAATACGTACATTTTATTCATTTAAAAAAAATCAATCTGATTAAGAAATTTCCAGATATATTCTCAGTAAAAACCTACTTTGGATCAGATTGAATAAAAATGAATAAAATACACATTCATTAATACAGTAAATGTCTTTTGCAAAATGAGAAATTAGGGGATGCTCTGAAAATCAATGTAGTGATCCTTTCCTAAACTCTCTGCAGTACATGGTTGATTTTATTGCAGGACACAATTATATGATTTATTAATTTGGAAGCACAATAGCAAATCCAGATAGTTTAAATTACCTTCTAGCTAATGAGGGATGGGTACTATAGCCTTGGAGGAGAGGATATTCTTAAACTGACCCATTTGAACATGGCATATTCAAATATGAATTTGTAAAATATTTATGACCTTATTTCCATTTTGTTAGTGGGAAAAGGGTATGCAATATCTTTGGTTTATGGCCTTTAAAAAAGTTCTTTAAAATGACATGCTAATAATTTGAAAATTAGACTTCATATAGTATTGATTATTAAAAAAAATGGAAGCACTGTTTCATTAACTCAAATTGTTAGTAAAGAGGTAGCCTACATTGTTATTAAATGTGGAAACAAGAAAAAGACTTTTCTTTCAGTTTCACAGCTATTCTATATATCCCCACTGGCTGCTATTTCTTTTTGACCTATTAGTTCCTTTTTAAAAGAACCTACCATTTTCCTTTGCCCAAAGGTAGGCACAGCCGAACAGAAAGCTTAGGCATTCTCCAGTGGTGCACTCACTTTTCTTGAGATTAATTTGTTTCTCTTTCCCCCTTCTTCAGTGTGGATTCTTTAAACGCTCCAGGTACGATGACAGTGTTCCCCGATACCATGCAGTAAGGATCCGGAAGGAAGAGCGCGAGATCAACGAGGAAAAATACGATAACCTTGAAAAAAAACAGTGGATCACAAAGTGGAATGAAAATGAAAGCTACTCCTAGGTGGGTGGAGGGGCAAAAAAGCTTCATAGTACCCACGCTGTTTTTTTTCCCCCAGCTCAAATTCAAATGGATTTAAAAGCCTGTTCAGTACCTGAATATTGATTTCAGCCAGACTACATACAGTACGAACCTACAGTTTTAACTATGGATATCATTATGTGGCCCAAGGTTCTGTTTTGCACAGCCAAATTTCAGACTGTTGGAATGGATTTTTTTCTTTAACTGCCTTAATTTAACTTCCCAGTTTGCCTTTGTCTTTGTCGTGGCTGACTCCCCTGTGCTGGGGAAGGGCTTGCCGCCTGCACCCAGTCACTGCGCTCCCAGACTGGCCGTCCCCACCCTCAGCACTGCCCTTGTGAACGCTCTTCCCAGAGGAGGACTGCAGACCTACCCGTTAACTGTCCTGCGTCTCAAGACTCTGCCATCAGGGTAGTTGTGTCTCAATGTAAAGTGCTTTCTTAAATGTGCAATAGAAGGTAATGTTGCCATCCTGCGATCTTCCTCCATTTCCTAGATGTGTGAATACTTGTTCACACCAGATACGTACAGGTTTCATTCCCCCTTCTCACCAAAACACACAGGTGCAAGAGACTTGAATGCTAGTTAAACTTATTTGTATATGGTATTTATTTTTTATAAAACATTTTCTTATTGACTAACAGGCCAAAGATTCTCCAGTTTACACTTTAGGTTGGATTAAACAGTCGGAATTAGAATATGGGAAGTCACTGGTTTGACCTAACCTATTTACTGCAAAAAAGAACATTCTTTATAAATATATTAGAGAGCTGTTATAATTTACAGATAAGTTATTAAGACATCACCCTTCACGACAGTCCTCACCCCCTCCCTCCAACCCAAAAGATTTAAAAAATAGGATTTATCCCTAAGATGTTTAATTCTTACCAGACATCGGGTATTTTTTAGGTTAGAGCCCTGTGTGATTTCTGAGCTCTTAGAAATAACGGTGTGTTTGTTGAACTTCAGTGCTGTTTAGTTGCTGCTGCAAATACTGTATCTTCAGGACTTGAAGGAAATGGTGAGTGCCTACAGTGGACCCGAACCAATCTGGTATAAGACTACTGAGTCACATAGAACATCATGGCTTTTAAGTTTTTAAGTGTTCTTGGAATCATTTGTCAGTGAGTGAGTTGATGGGCTGTTTTTTGCTCTGGTTCCTCCCCTATCTGTGCCCCCGAAACCACTTTGGGACTGCTCCAATTTATTGTTTAATTTAAAAAATGGTGGTGGGGAGGCAAACATTCTATACATTAAATAGACATTGAATAGATATGAGGGCTGAATTTTAATTATTGCATTTCCAAATATTAAGCTATATGAGGAGCAACAGCAAATGGGCTAATTTGGATATAGTATAAGCAGTGTCTCAGCCACAGCTGCATGTGCCATTTTGCTTTGAAGGTTTTTTCTTTTTTTTCCAGAAATCTTAACTGCCCTTAAGATACTTAGGACATTTAGTTGTACTTTGGAATGTTCACTCACAAAAATTTCTCCAAGGCAGGTTATAACAGTGTTTAAAATCTCAGTTTCATAAGTAACTTAGAGCCTACTGCACTGGTTCTACAGGTTGCTAAGAAGCTGGTATTGTGAAAGTGCTTATAGACTCTGTTATAAAAAATGTCCTGAAAAACGGGGAGGGGGTGGTCCAACAACAGAAACAAGAATGTAGTGGTGTTTAAATTTAAACATGTCATCTCAAGTCAAATCACTGGTCTGTTTGCCTTTGCTACATTTTATACTAACTAGCATTGTAAAATTATTCATGGTTAGGAAATACCTGTGGATATTTGTATGGAAGTATGAAATAAATTTTTTAATGAAAGTGTTCATTGCTTAGTAACAGCATTGCATATGTGAAATGAACTCTAAAATCATGAATGACCTGAGCTGCCTTTATTTCATCATGCCAAACTAAAGGTTTGACGTTGTTTTATTCTTGGTGTCCCCTATGATCTCATATCAGCCAAAGGTAGTGCCCGACAACGGCAATGTAAATGTGATTCAGGTTTGTTTTCTTTTTGGCTCTACCATTTAGTTGACACTCAAATGATCTTAAAGATAGATACTTACAAATTGAGAGAGACCTGTGCACGCTGATTCATCTGCTTCAAAGGCTTATGCCTGGGAAGGACAGGATATTATACTTAGTGATGGTTTCAGGGCATGAAGCCTATAAGTTCTTACGGTTAAGTTGCTTTCTCCTTAGAGCATGTTTTGGATGTGAGAGCAACCCAGCAGGGGTGTGTCATTATATTGCTCTCCAAGACTGATTTCGTAGAATTGACTGATCAGAAAATATTTGCTTTACCTCAAGAATTTTAGATTTTTATGGAACTTCTCTAGCTGGATTATCACAATAAATGAAAATAAGGCACATATGTAGTGTCCCCTGGCCCAAATAAATTTCCCATGTAAAGTGTATTGTTACCATCTAAAAATACGTATGACTGGTATTTTATTTTATTTTGGTATCGTTGATGTACAATTATTTAACATTATGGTTACTAGACCCCCCTATTATCAAGTCTCCTCCACATACCCCATTACAGTCACTGTCCATCAGCGTAGTAAGATGCTATAGAATCATTACTTGTATGACTGATACTTTTTAATGATGTGACTGTGACTTTTTTTAGCCACAGTCTCACCTCTTGGGTACATCCAGGTTAAGTCACTGCAGCAAGGTGTAATCCCCAGAACCCCTGAGAGTGTCCCTAGCTGTGGCCTGGCCATAGCTCTGGCATCAGTGACCTGGGCTGGAGGGCAGGGCCGTGCTTTATGTGACTCCCGTGGTTCTTCCCGACTCTCTCCCTCTCAAAAAATCACACAGGAAAGCCTTGGAGTGGTAGCAGTATTGCTGACCCTTCAGTACCAGTTGTCTATTACTTGCCACACCCTCACAGTGGGTCATGCAGTCATGGCTTATGGTCATGTCCTTCTGGCTGAGAACATTTTAGAATGTGGGGCAGATGTAGATGGGGAATGCTTTCAATTTCCCAAACCAGAGAAGTAAGGAAAAGACTGAGATTACTACCCTAAATAAAAACATCGTAATGAAAAACTGATTTCTAGTATGCTAACCCATGAAAGGACAATGTGGAAAAAGACATACTGGAATTGACTGGTTTCAAAGGAGGAAAAGAGTTAAAATGCTGTAGGTGGCTGGGTTCCACATAAATCCATCCTCAGGCCTGAGAAAATGGGAATGTGGAAAAATAGTTGTATGCTATCTGAGCTGATGAAAGGTAGCTCCTTCAGACCGAAGGACAGGGTCCCACCGCTTGCATTAAGCAGACAGGTTCAAAGAAGAGAATGAACAGTGATGTCCAAAGAGGGGCTACTGCAAAGAAACATGTGGACATCTGCTATTCTAGTAGTTCCTGATTATAGCCAAAGGGCGAGTGTTTTCTTTCCCTCTAGTACCTTACAAAACATGTTTTGCTGACTGAGAAGGCACTGGATCCAGCCATTAGAATGTGGGATCCCGTATACTAGTGTCTGAGACCAGGTCTGCAGAGGTGTTACCAACAGAGCCATCTAGAAAGGAAGTTATAAAGTAATTCACAGTTAAGTCCTCTAAGTGAACTGTATAAAGCAAATCAGAGTGAGAAAAGTGGCCTAGTTCAGTGCAAGGGTGGACCAGGTGCCACCAAGGGCAACACTAACCAGGTAAGAGCTGGTGATTACCCTGGAAAGAATTTCTGTGGCAGCACAGCTCAAGTGCCTGGGTCTGCCCTTCGCCCTTAACCCTGGCCGTCTCAGCCTGTGCTGGGGGCATGGAAATGTGCGGAGGCAGGCACTTATTATCAGAGATTAGATAAAATTGATCACATTATTCTTCTAAAATATCCACAACAAATCCCAAGAAACTTTGGGGATAGACTGTGCTTGCTCTGGTTATCCAGGAGCCTAGCAGGCAAGAATTCAATTCACCAAACCAAGCTAGACAGACAGATCTGAGTATTCTCTTAAGATCCTGTCATTGTGAAATGGAGATTGTTTCCAATTGGAAGTAAAATTTCTAGGGATGGTTACTAGTCTCTGGGGATATACATACAAATAAGATGCTGGCTTTGACCTTTTATAGGAAGAGACACAGAAGGAGCCTGAATCTACTTCCTCCCGGGTATGCACAGAATCTATACCTACACACACAGCAGTTCTTTCTGAGAAGAACTGAGGGTGGAATGAAGAGCTGTTGCACAAAGGGTTAGACCACATTACGAAAATGTCAGAAGAGATGGAGACAAAATAATGGTAGGAGCCCCATCCCCAATGCTGTGACCTGCAGCACAGAGGTGTATTCAGTGAGGAAGCTGTGAGTGGACTCGCCTACCCTTGGGTACAGAAAAGAAAAAACCCTACAGTTTAACAGGCAACTAGACTATGTGGAAGAAGCCGATTTTCAGAACTAGAGCACCTACCAAATGGCAGGGCAACTGCTAGAACTCTGAGAAACATTAATATTTATGTTTCCCCCCCACCCCAAACAGTGACAGCAGTGACAAAAGCAGGGTCTGGAGGCCCACACTACCTCCAAATGTACCTTGAGACAGCCCCACCACACACACTCCACAACTCAGAAGTGCCTGCCCACAAGCCAGCAGTCCCACCAAGGTGGCATCAGTATGGCACACAGTCTTCTCCCACCCACACCAAATCAGTAAGGAAGAAGTAAAATTGTCACTATTTGCAGATGCTATGACATTATATATAGAAAGCCCAAAGACTTCACCAAAAAACTATTTGAATTAATAAATCAGTAAAGTTGTAGGATACAAAATCAATATACAGAAGTCTGTTGTGTTTCTATATACAAACAACAAACTAGCAGAGAAAATAAGAAATCAGTTCCATTTACAACTGCACCAAAGAGAACAGAGGCGAAACACCTGTACACCGAAAACTATAAGAACATTCATGAAAGAAACTGAAGATAATACAAATAAATGCGAAGATATTCTATGCTCATGGAAAGGAAGAATTGTTAAAATGGCCATACTGCCCAAAGCAATCTACTGATTCAGTGCAATCCCTATCAAAACACCAATGGCATTTTTCACAGAACTGGAGAAAATAATCCCCAAATTTGTATGGAACCATGAAAGGACCCATATAGCCAAAGCAATCTTGAGAATCAAGAACAAAGCTGGAGGTATCATGCTCCCTATTTTCAAACTATACTACAAAGCTACAGTAATCAAAACAATGTGGCACTGGCACAATACAGATCAGTGGAACAGAATAGAGAGCCCAGAAATAAACCAACACTTGTATGGTCAATACAGGACAAAGGAGGTAAGTCTAAACAATGGCGAAGAGTCTCTTCAGTAAATGGTGCTGGGAAAGCCGGACAGCTACATGAAAAAGAAATGAAACTGGATCACTGTCTTATGTTATGTACAAAAATAAAGCTCGAAATGTTGATAAAAGTCCTAAATGTAAGATCTGAAACAATAAAATTCCTAAAAGAAAACAGGCAATAAATTCTTGAACATTGGCATTAATTTCTGGATTTGTCTCCCCAGGCAAAGGAAGCAAAAACGAAAATAAGTGGAACTATATCAAACTAAAAAGTTTCTGCAAAAGAAACCATCAACAAAATAAAAAGGCAACCTACCAACTGGGGGATATATTTGCAAATGATATATCTGATAAGGAGTTAATATTCAAAATAGATAAACTAACACCAAAACCCTGCAAATTATCTGATTAAAAAATGGACAGAGGATCTGAATTGATGTTTTTCCAAAGACGACATCCAGATGGCAAATAGACACATGGAAAGTGCTCAGCATCACTTATCAGGGAAATGCAAATCAGACCACAATTGAGATAACACCTTAAACTAGTCAGAATGGCTAAATAACAAGATAGTAAATACGTGTTGATAAGGATGTGGAGAAAAGGGAACCCTTATACACTGATGGCGGGAATGTAAACTGGTGCAGCCGTTATGGAAAGCAGTACGGAGGTTCACTCAAAAAATTAAAGACAAATACCATATGACCCAGTGATTCTACTTAATGGGAATTTAACCAGAGAAAACAAAAACAAAAAGCCAAAAGACACATGCACACCTATGTTCAGTGCAACATTGTTTATGAGAGCCAAGATACGGAAGCAACTTAAGTGTCTAACAATATATGAATGGATGAAGAAGTCATGCATGTACACAACTGAATATTACTCAGCCATAAAAAGAATGTTGCCATTTGTGAAAACATGGATTGACTTAGAGGGTATTATGCTTAGTAAAATAAGGCATACAGAGAAAGACAAATACCATATGATTTCACCTATATCTGAATCTAAAAAACAAATAAAATAGAGATTCCTAAACACAGAGAACAAACTGGTGGTTGCCATGGGGGATGGGCAAAATAGGTGAAGGGGACTGTCTTGCCAATGGGTTTCAGCCCCGGACAAGTTACCTATGGATTCAGTGAGACGAAAGAAATAACAGTGGAATGTTCTTGGGGTGGAAGCGTCTATACCCAACTTTATTCCCACGGTGGCAGGTGAATCACTAGAATCCCATCCACTCAGAGCTAGTTTGCATGCGGCAAGCCGCTCTCTGCCCCTGGGCCTCTCTGCCCCCGTAGCTGTCTCAGTCTCTGTCCTCGGTGCTGCCACCACTCAAGCCCTGCTCTCCTGCAGTCTTGCAGCTGGGCCACCGTGTTGCGCAGAGCACTGAGTGGAGCTCTTTATATAGAGTCAATAACAACGTATTGCCCACGTGTGTAGTGAGCTAGCCGACCAGGGCCAGGTGAGAATCCTGACCATAGGAACCTTTTCTTTATCCACAGGGATAAAGAAAAACAAACTTCCAATTATAAAATAAAGTCATGGGGATGAAAGGAAAACACAGGGAATATAGTCAATAATATTGTAATAATTTTGTATGGTGACAGCTAACACCTACACTTACAGTAGCAAGCATTTCATAATGTATATAATTATTGAATCACTGTTGTACACCTGAAACCAATATAATACTATCAACTATACTTCAATAAAAAACAGATGGTACTGATAAACACAGGTGAATTCACTTACAAGTAAAATGCACTGAGGTTGAGAACTGCTTTAGAGGTCGTTGGATGGCCTGAACATGTATGGAGGGGTATCGGCACTTGGTGGAAATTCCTCATTTCTGCTTGTGGTTCTTCCACTGCACCAGTAACAAAAGCTGAGAAGCTAGAGGCATGTTTGCAATAAAAAGGGAGGCAAGTGAGCCGGGTGTGTAAGAGCCAGATATGAGTCAGACTGCTGGCGTGTGAGTTAGCTTCACCTCTTAGACTATAACTCTGGCAAGTGGCTGACAGTTTCTTCTGTTGTAAAATAGGACTAATAATAGTACCCATCTCATAGGTTCTTGTAAGGAGCAGATGAGATGATCTGTAAGTGCTCATTAAATGTTACTATTTTTATAATTACACTTGTTATGTAGATGCATACAATGTTACAATAGGAAGGAAGCATGGAAATCTAGTTCTATTTCCTCATTTCACAGGTGGGGAAACATAGTTTATTTTTATTGCCACTGATGTTTTGTCTCTTCACTCTTCAGTGTCTCTCATACCCCATGACTTACGAGTGGGTGTTACAGCTACTACGTGCAAGCTACCCTTTTTAACTTACTAGAAAATACTGTGAATCTAACTTATAAATGTAAACAGCTTAGCAAAATAGGTAATTTTGTACAACATGATTGACCTATTTCTATTTTAAATTGTCTCAGCCCTTATTACAATGACCATAATGCAGGTTTGGGTTGGGGCAGACATAGAAAGTCAGTGTGTAAGGCATCTTCAAACTGTTAAGTCCTGACTCTTCATGTTTTTTTTTTGTCTGAAATGGAAGAGTGTAAAAAGAGCAGACTCTCTTTTTTGAACCGTTCCTAAGTTCTACACATACACTATCAATTCTCTGGTTCCCTTAAGTGGAAGGTACACTGTGGTTTTCTACTGCTAGGCAGAAAAGACAATACTCAAGAGAGCCCACCCTGTGCTTGAGTTACATCACGTATATTAAGCCAGAGTTTATCATTGGAAGAAGTGTGAAAACTCCCTGCTCCTCCCTCCCACATCATAATGCATTGACTAAAAGACCTGTTAAAGGCAAAAAAAAAAAAAATTCTTTTCCCTAGGAAGACTGGGGCCTGTTCATTCCAAAGTGTCACCAAATTGTTGCCAGAACTGAAGTCCTAGGGCACCTCCCTATCTGAGGAAACCCCACGTGGTTAGAAAATCTTAACAGAGTGCTTAAGACCAGCCCTCATCCTTTAGCATACCCAGGAATCACCAAGGGCTCGTTTGGGTGCAGTACTGATTCAGGCAGTCTAGGGCAATGAGTCATTTTTTTAATATAATTTATTTTGGTATCATTAATCTACAATTACATGTGCAATATTATGGTTATTAAACTACCCCTTCATCAGGTCCCCCCAACCAACCCCATTACAGTCACTGTCCATCAGCGTAGTGAGATGCTATAGAATCACTACTTGTCTTCTCTGAGTTGTACAGCCCTCCCCGTGCCCCCCCAACATTACGTCTGCTAATCGTAATGCCCCTTTTTCCCTCTTATCCCTCCCTTCCCGCCCATTTTCCCCAGTCCCTTTCCCTTTGGTAACTATTAGACCATTCTTGGGTTCTGTGAGTCTGCTGCTGTTTTGTTCCTTCAGTTTTTTTCTTTGTTCTTATACTCCACATATGAGTGAAATCATTTGATACTTGCCTTTTTCGGCTTGGCTTATTTCACTGAGCATAATACCCTCTAGCTCCATCCATGTTGTTGCAAATGGTAGGATTTGTTTTCTTCTTATGGCTGAATAACATTCCATTGTGTATATGTACCACTCTTCTTTATCCATTCATCTACTGATGGACACTTAGGTTGCTTCCATTTCTTGGCTATTGTAAATAGTGCTGCGATAAACGTAGGGGTGCATCTGTCTTTTTCAAACTGGGCTGCTGCAGTCTTAGGGTAATTTCCTAGGAGTGGAATTCCTGGGTCAAATGGTATTTCTATTTTGAGTTTTTTGAGGAACCTCCATACAGCTTTCCACAATGGTTGAACTAATTTGCAGTCCCATCAGCAGTGTAGGAGGGTTCCCTTTTCTCCACATCCTCGCCAACATTTGTTGTTGTTTGTGTTTTGGATGTTGGCCATCCTCACTGGTGTGAGGTGATATCTCATTGTGGTTTTAATCTGCATTTCTCTGATGATAAGTGATGTGGAGCATCTTTTCATGTGCCTGTTGGCCATCTGAATTTCTTCTTTGGAGAAGTGTCTATTCATGTCCTCTGCCCATTTCTTAATTGGATTATTTGCTTTCTGTTTGTTAAGGTGCATGAGTTCTTTATATATTTTGGATGTCAACCCTTTATCAGATACGTTTTTTATGAATATATTCTCCCATACTGTAGGATGTCTTTTTGTTCTACTGATGGTGTCCTTTGCTGTACAGAAGCTTTTCAGCTTGATATAGTCCCACTTGTTCATTTTTGCTTTTGTTTCCCTTGCCCGGGGAGATATGTTCATGAAGAGGTTGCTCATGTTTATGTCCAAGAGAGTTTTGCCTATGGTTTTTTCTAAGAGTTTTATGGTTTAATGGCTTACATTCAGGTCTTTGATCCACCTTGAGTTTACCTTTGTGTATGGGGCTAGACAGTAGTCCAGTTTCATTCTCTTACATGTAGCTGTCCAGTTTTTCCAACACCAGCTGCTGAAGAGGCTCTCTTGTCCCCATTGTATAGCCAAGGCTCCTTAATCATACATTAATTGACTGTATATGTTTGGGTTAATGTTTGGATTTTCTATTCTGTTCCACTGGTCTGTGGGTCTGTTTTTGTGCCAATACCAAATTGTCTTGATTACTGTGGCTTTGTAGTAGAGCTTGAAGTCAGGGAGTGTAATTCCCCCTGTTTGATTCTTCCTTCTCAGGATTGTTTTGGCTATTTGGGGTCTTTTGTGGTTCCATATGAATTTTAGAATTATTTGTTCGAGTTCATTGAAGAAAGCTGTTGGTAGTTTCATAGGGATTGCATTGAATCTGTAGATTGCTTTAGGTAGTATAGCCATTTTGACAATATTTATTTTTCCTAGCCAAGAGCATGGGATGCATTTCCATTTGTTAGTGTCCTCTTTAATTTCTCTTAGGAGTGTCTTGTAGTTTTCAGAGTACAGGTCTTTCACTTCCTTCATTAGGTTTATTCCTAGGTATTTTATTCTTTTTGATGCATTGTGAAATGGAATTGTTTTTCTGATTTCTCTTTCTGTTAGTTCATCGTTAGTGTATAGGAAAGCAACAGATTTCTGTGTGTTAATTTTGTAACCTGAAACTTTGCTGAATTCAGATATTAGTTCTAGTAGTTTTGGAGTGGAGTCTTCAGGGTTTTTTATGTACAGTATCATGTCATCTGCAAATAGTGACAATTTGACTTCTTCTTTACCAATCTGGATGCCTTGTATGTCTTTGTTTTGTCTGATTGCCATGGCTAGGACCTCCAGTATTATGCTGAATAACAGTGGAGAGAGTGGGCATCCCTGTCTTCTTCCCGATCTTAGATGAAAAGCTTTCAGCTTCTCGCTGTTAAGTATTATGGTAGCTGTGGGTTTGTCATATATGGCCTTTATGATGTTGAGGTACTTGCCGTCTATACCCATTTTGTTGAGAGTTTTAATCATCAATGGATGCTGAATTTTGTCAGATGCTTTTTCAGCATCTATGGAGATGATCATGTGGTTTTTGTTCTTCTTTTTGTTGATGTGGTGGATGATGTTGATGGATTTTCGAATGTTGTACCATCCTTGCATCCCTGGGATGAATCCCACTTGATCATGGTGTATGATCCTCTTGATGTATTTTTGAATTCGGTTTGCTAATATTTTGTTGAGTATTTTTGCATCTACGTTCATCAGGGATATTGGTCTGTAATTTTCTTTTTTGGTGAGGTCTTTGCCAGGTTTTGGTATTAGAGTGATGCTGGCTTCATAGAATGAGTTTGGAAGTATTCCCTCCTCTTCTATTTTTTGGAAAACGTTAAGGAGAATGGGTGTTATTTCTTCTCTATATGTCTGGTAAAATTCAGAGGTGCATCCATCTGGTCCGGGGGTTTTGTTCTTGGGTAGTTTTTTGATTACCGATTCAATTTCGTTGCTGGTGATTGGTCTGTTTAGTTTTTCTGTTTCTTGCTTGGTCAGTCTTTGAAGGTTGTATTTGTCTAAGAAGTTGTCCATTTCTTCTGTGTTTTCCAGCTTGTTAGCATATAGATTCTCATAATATTCTCTTATAATTCTTTGTATTTCTGTAGGGTCTGTCGTTATTTTTGCTTTCTCATTTCTGAATCTGTTTATGTGTGTATATTCGCTTTTTCTCTTAATAAGTCTGGCTAGGGGTTTATCTATTTTGTTTATTTTCTCAAAGAACCAGCTCTTGGTTTCATTGATTTTTTTCTATTGTTTTATTCTTCTCAATTTTATTTATTTCTTCTCTGATCTTTATTATGTCCCTCCTTCTGGTGACTTTGGGCCTCATTTGTTCTTCTTTTTCCAATTTTAGTAACTGTGTCTTTAGACTATTCATTTCGGAATGTTCTTCCTTCTTTAAATAGGCCTGGATTGCAATATACTTTCTTCTTAGAACTGCCTTTGCTGCGTCCCACTGAAGTTGTGGCTTTGTGTTGTTGTTGTCAATAGTCTCCATATATTCTTTGATTTCTGTTTTGATTTGGTCATTAACCCATTGATTAATTAGGAGAATGTTGTTACGTCTCCATGTATTTGTGAGCCTTTTTTATTTCTTTCTAAAATTTATTTCTAGTTTTATACCTTTGTGATCTGAGAAGTTGGTTGGTAGGATTTCAATGTTTTTTACTTTACTGAGGTTCTTTTTGTGGCCTAGTATGTGGTCTATTCTGGAAAATGTTCCATGTGCAATTGGGAAGAATGTGTATCCTGCTGCTTTGGGGTGCAGAGTTCTGTAGATGTCTGTTAGGTCCATCTGCTCTAGTGTGCTGTTCAGTGCCTCTCTGTCTTTACGTATTCTCTGTCTGGTTGATCTGTCCTTTCGAGTGAGTGGTGTGTTGAAGTCCCCTAAAATGAATGCATTGCTGTCTATTTCCTGCTTTAGTTCTGTTAGTATTTGTTTCACATATGCTGGCGCTCCTGTGTTGGGTGCATATATATTTATAATGGTTATATCTTCTTGTTGGACTGACCCCTTTATCATTATGTAATGTCCTTCTTTATCTCTTGCTACTTTCTTCGTTTTGAAGTCTATTTTGTCTGATACAAGTACTGCAACACCTGTTTTTTTCTCTTTGTTGTTTGCATGAAATATCTTTTTCCATCCCTTCACTTTTAGTCTGTGTATATCTTTGGGTTTGAGGTGAGTCCCTTGTAAGCAGCATATAGATGGGTCTTGCTTTTTTATCCATTCTGTTTCTCTGTGTCTTTTGATTGGTGCATTCAGTCCATTTACATTTAGGGTGATTATTGATAGATATGTACTTACTGCCATTGCTGGCTTTAGATTCGTAGTTACCAAAGGTTCCAGGGTTGCTTCTTTACTATGTAACAATCTAACTTAACTCTCTTGTTAAGTTATTCTAAACGCCGTCTGATGTTTCTTTATTCTCTCCCTTCTTATTCTTCCTCCTCCATTCTTTGTATACTAGGTGTTTTATTCTTTGCCATTAGTTAGTATTTGGATGGTCTGCTTTCTTTGCTAAGATTTTATTTTCTCTGGTGACATCTTTTGAGCCTTAGGGGTGCTTCCCTCTAGAGCAGTCCATTTAAGATATCCTGTAGTGGTGGTTTATGAGAGGCAAACTCTCTCAACTTTCGTCTGTCTGGAAATTGTTTAATCCCTCCATCATATTTAAATGATAATCGTGCTGGATACAATATCCTTGGTTCGAGGCCCTTCTGTTTCATTACGTTAAATATATCATGCCGTCCTCTTCTGGCCTGTAAGGTTTCTGTTGAGAAGTCTGATGATAGTCTGATGGTTTTCCTTTGTAGGTGATCTTTTTTCTCTCTCTAGCTGCCTTTAATACCCTGTCTTTATCTTTGATCTTTGCCATTTTAATTATTATGTGTCTTGGTGTTGTCTTCCTTGGGTCCCTTGTGTTGGGAGATCTGTGGGGCTTCTGTGGAGTGCAAGACTATTTCCTTTCCCAGCAAGGGAAAGTTTTCAGCAATTATTTCTTCAAAGACACTTTCTATCCCTTTTTCTCTCTCTTCTTCTTTCTGGTACTCCTATAATGCAAATATTGTTCCATTTGGATTGGTCACACAGTTCTCTTAATATTCTTTCATTCCTAGAGATCCTTTTATCTCTCTCTGCCTCAGCTTCTCTGTATTCCTGTTCTCTGATTTCTATTCCATTAACAGTCTCTTGCATCTCATCCAGTCAGCTGTTAAGCCTGTCGATTTCTGCATTGTCTTTCCTCACTTCCCTTACTTCCTTCCTCAGCTCTTGCACATTTCTCTGTAGATCCATCAGCATGGTTATGACTTTTATTCTGAATTCTTTTTCAGGAAGACTGTGCATTTCCATCCCTTCAGGCTCCCTCTGTGGGGCTGTCTGGTTGATTTTAGTCTGGACCATATTCCTCTATCTTTTCATGGCTATAGAAGTGGTCGCTGGTAGTTGCCACGTATGTCAGCTGGGCTGTTTAAGACTTTAAAAAGAGAAAAAAAAAAGAAAGAAAGAGAAGGAAAACAAAAAACAAAACAAAACAAGAAAAAACAAAACAAACAAAAAAACGCCCACTGGGAGTAGATTCTGTTGGGATGCTATAGGTGGCCCTGTTGCCCCGCTATTCTGCAGCCGTGGCCACACCGCTCCGCAGGGCCTTTTATAGCTCTGGCCGGGGTGGGAATGAATGGGAGGCTGATGATCTCTGTGGGAAATCGATGTGCGGCCACCCTTCCCCAGTCGCCAGCTAAGGGGTCTGAAACTCCCCAGGACTCCCAGCCTGCTGGGCTGAGTGTGCCAGGGCGATCCGGCTCCTCCACGGGGCTCCTGTCTCTTTAAGACCACCGAAGAAAGTGCACGCTTTTCTTTTTCTTTTTTTCCTTCCCGGGAGCCAGCTGCAAGCACCCTGGCACGTTCCCCGCTCAAATCCTGCACCCTCTGTCTCTCCAGTCTCTGCTACACCGTGCAATGTGTGTCAGCGCTCCCCGCGCAGATCACTGGGGCTTGTTATTTCACGGGTGTACTTCCACTCCCTCCCGGCTCTGAATCCTCTCCTCCCGCTGGTGTGCTGGGGTGGGTGAGTGCTCAGGTCCTGCCGGGTTGCGGCTCTGTATCTTACCGGCCTCTTGGGGTGCTGAGTCCTCTCGGGTGTAGCTGCATGCTGTGTGCTTCCCTGTGTATTCTGGTCTCTCTTTTAGGAATATTTGTATTTGCTGTATTTTTGTAGATAAATATAGTTTTGGGAGGAGATTTCTGCCGCCCTGCTCATGCCGCCATCTTCCCAGAAGTCCAATGAGTCATTTTTAACAAGCTCCTGGTGCTGCAGTGTAGCTGGTCCATGGGTTACATTTTGGGTAGTAAGGGTCATTGGAGTCTGTCTTCATTTAAGTCACTTCTCTGCCACTTACTACTTGTGTGACTTTGGGCAAGCTTACTAGCCCTTAATGGTTTAATTTTCTGTAAAATGGTACATGGAATAATCAGAATTATAGTCTGGGCTTCTAGGATATAGGCACCACCCAACTCACATCTACACAACTTCCAACCTTCTAACATCCTCAACCATGTGGATAAAGAGCAATCATGGCACATTTTAGATTTTGTTACCTCTTGAGTATATAGCTTTTAGTTTTGACAGGATAGATCACATTAGTCTTAGACTACTCTTGTGAGCCATGCCTCCCCTGCTAGAAGCAAAATCCTCTTACAGTGAATACCATTACACCTGAAAGGGGACCAAAGTGCCTGTTCTAGCAGCTGACCCACAGAAGCATATGTTGGTTTGGTTACAGTGACTTCTTTAAGTTAGTAACAAAAGAAAACGATTGAAATATATGGTTCAAGCTGACTCTAAGGGTTAAGCTTTTGCCATTTGCCATTTCCTTTCTCAAGCAGCAACTATTCTTCAATTTTCCTTTGTACGTTCACAGCACAAACAACCCAACTACACCTGCCAGAAAACAAACAAAAATAAATGGAAAGAACACTTAAGCAGTGGGGGTAGATCCCTGTGGATTGGCTTGCTCAACCTCTATTCTTGTAGGAAGACCTGAAAAGCTAAAAAAAACTTTCCAGATGCCCTCGCAGCTAGGATTTTACATATGAATTAGATTCTGTGAATTGCATGCCTCCATTTGCGATCTGAAAGGTGGACTCATGGTGGGTGTTTCTACCAGCAAGCCTGGTTGTGGAGACGTCAGGTTCAGTGTTGTGTCTTCTAGCTTTCTGAGTATCAGAGAATGGTTAACTGGTGGTGTCCTCCGGATCCCTTTTCCTGACTATGGATTGAAGCTACAGGTAATTGCCTTCACCTCAGTTTCCAGTGACTACCCCAGAGATCTCCAGGTGGGTCATTATTCTAGAGATTATCTTCAGAGCCCTAGCCTAGGCCCCATTTATTATTATTTTTTTAGTCTCCTGAATTAAATCCCTTCATGCCAGTATCTCAAGTGGTTACTGTTGTATGCACTGATTATGACTGATATGGTCACTTACCCCCCAAAATGCTAAAAGATCTAGGAAATTGAAAGAAAAAATAGGCAGACAGGACATGCCTGCCTTCTTCCAGTTAATGCTGGATTCAGAGTACTTTTTACTGCCTTTACGATCAACTTGATTTTTCAAGACTTATATTCAATAACCTCATATCAAGGTGAATCTTGGTTCCTCATTTTTCCAAATCTCCTCTAAGAAAGGTTGGTAATATCTATGTACATCACTTGATTTAAAACAATCAGGGAGAGAGGTCCAAGTTGGCTGCACAGAATGAGTCTGAACTCACTTCCATCTACACACTGAACCTACTATACCTACACACAGAGCATTTCCTCCCGAGGAAGTACCAAGGCCTGAATGAACACCTCCTGCGATGAGGGCTAGAAAGACCAGCCTGAGAAAACAGCAGACGAGACAGAGATATAGTAATGGTGGGAACCTTAGCCACAAATGCTGTGAACTGCTATAAGGAGGGACATCACTGAGGGACTGGAACAAGGATTTGCCTGCCTGAGGACATGGAAAAACTGTGATTTCAAGGGCAACTAGACTACAAGTGAAGGAAGCTGATTTTGAGAACTAAAACCACAGATGGCAGGGGAACTGTTAGAACTCTCTGGAATAGGATGTGCTAATGAGCACCATTATTTATTGTCCCCCTGCACCTTAACAGTGCAGACAGGAGCAGGTCTGGTCACACATATGAGCTTCAAACTCAACTGAGGGTGGACCCCACCTGCACTAAGACACCCTCACTGGTGATCTGGCAGTCCCACCAAGACAGCACTAGAGTGGTGCTCACATGGATTTTCACTTGTCCACCTGGGAGACCCCGAAACACCACCCCTCTGCTGCAGCCACAGCTGCCACCCATCTAGGAGCCTCCGTGACCACACCGCTCTACAACCAACCACCACTGTATCTTGGCCCTGGCCTGTGATAATCTGGGAGACCCCTGAACAGTGCCCATTTGCCCCTGGCTGTGTCACCAGTCCAGATCCAGCCAACGCCCACACAGGAGACTAGCAGACCATGCTCCCAGCTACCCTACCAGTGTGGGCCCAGCTGGCACCAACACAAGAGACCAAAGACCATGCCCCTCCATCCACAGCCACCCTGCCAGTGCAGCCCTGGACCTGTGCCCACACAAAGGCTCTCCAGATCATGTCCTGGGAGCCGCAGCACCAGGACACCCTGGCCCATGCCCACCCAGCCTCCAGCTAGCCAGCCAAAACAAGCAAGAACACACACTCCACCTAGGGGACATTCCTACACAGAACCCTGACCTCTAGATTAGGAGAGGTAGCCCTATTATCTAACCATAGAAATAAACAGAAAATCAAGCAAAGTGAGGAGACAGAAGAATATGCTCAAAACAAAAGAACAAGTGAAACCTTCAGAAAGTGTAGTGCTGTTGGAATGCATTCAAACAAAGGTGACTACCAACATAACAGACTGCTATATATTTAGGATGTCATATATGAACCCCATGGCAACCACAAACCAAAAACCTAAAATAGATATACAAAAAAAAAAGAGAAACGATCCAACCAAAATACTAAAGAAAGGCATCACATACAAGGGAAGTGAGCAAGAGAAGAAGAAAGGATCAGACATGAACAAAATCCAAAAACATTTAGCAAAATGGATGCAGAGAAAGGGGAACCCTCCTATGCTGCTGGAATGTAAATTAATTGAACCATGGTGGAAAGCAATATGGAGGTTCCTCAAAAACTAAAAATAGAAATACCATTTGACCCAGGAATTCCACTCCTAGTAATTTACCCAAAGGAAACAAGATACCTGATTCAAAAAGACATATGCACCCCTATGTTTATCATAGCACTATTTACAATAGTCAAAATATGGGAGCAACCTAAGTGTCCATCAGTAGATGAATGGATAAAGAAGATGTGGTACATATATACACAATAGAATAATATTCAGCCATAAGAAGAAAACAAATCCTACCATTTGCAACAACATGGATGAAGCTGGAGGGTACTATGCTCAGTGAAATAAGCCAGGCGGAGAAGGACAAATACCAAATGATTTCCCTCATTTGTGGAGTACAACAACAAAGCAAAACTGAAGGAACAAAACAGCAGCAGACTCACAGACTCCAAGAAAGGACTAGCAGTTACCAAAGGGTTGGGGAGGCTGGCTGGGAAGGAGGGAGAAGGGGATTAATGGGCATTATAATTAGCACACATAATTTAGGTAGGTCACGGGGAAGGCAGTACAGCATGGAGAAGACAAGTAATGACTCTATAGCATTTTACTATTCTGATAGTGACTACAATGGGGTGGGTGGGTGAGGACTTAATAATATGGGTGAATGTTGAAACCACAATGTTGTTCTTGTAAAACCTTGTTAAGACTGTATAGCAGGGTTCTGGGAAGATGGCGGCATGAGCAGGGCGGTGGAAATCTCCTCCCAAACCATATATATTTATGAAAATACAACAAATACAACTATTCTTAAAAGAGAGACCAGAAGATACAGTACAACAGCCAGGCTAGAGCTGCACCTGAGGGAACTCAGCACCTCACGAAGCGGGTAGGATATGGGGTCACAACCCGGCGGGACCCAAGCACTCCCCCACCCCAGCAAACCAGCGGGAGGAAAGGATTCGGAGCGGGGAGGGAGTGGAGGCATGGCCTGCCAAATAACCAGCCCTGGTGATCTGTGCCGGGAGCGCTGACACACATTGCGTGGTGTATCAGAGATTGGAGAGACAGAGGGGCAGAGTCTGAGAGGGATGGTGCAGTCGGGTCCTCTCAGCCAGCTCCCAGGGACAAAAGAAAAGCACATGCTTTTTTAAAAGTCTTAAAGAGACAAGGGCCCAACAGCAGAACAAAATCATCCCCGCGCACTCAGCCCAGCAGGCTGGGAGTCCTGGGGAATGTCGGATGCCTTGGCCAGCGACCAGACAAAGGAACTGCGCTGAGGCTTCCCACAGAGATCAGCAGCATACCATTCGTTCCCCCCTCGGTCGGCGTCAGAAAGGGTCTGGCGGAACAGAACAGTGGAGCAACAGCGCTACCTACAGCATCCTCATAGAATCTACTCCCGCCAGACATTTCTTTTTTTTCTTTTTAAAAGTCTTAAAGAGCCCAGTGACACACGTGGCACCTACCAGCGACCACTTCTATTGCCATGAAAAGACAGAGGATATGGTACAAACAAAGCTTAGCCATACAACCCCAGAGAGGGACCTTGATGGGATGGACATGCACAATCTTCCTGAAAAACAATTCAGAATAAAAGTCAACCATACTGATGGATCTACAGAGAAATATGCAAGAGCTAAGGGAGGAAGTGAGGGAAGTGAGGAAAGACAATGCAGAAATAAGACAAGCGATTGACAGGCTTAGCAACAGACTGGACAAGAGGTAAGAGACTGTTAATGGAATAGAAATCAGAGAACAGGAATACAGAGAAGCTGAGGCAGTGAGAGATAAAAGGATCTCTAGGAATGAAAGAATATTAAGAGAACTCTGTGACCAATCCAAACGGAACAATATTCGCATTATAGGAGTACCAGAAAGAAGAAGAGAGAGAAAAAGGGATAGAAAGTGTCTTTGAAGAAATAATTGCTGAAAACTTTCCCTTGCTGGGAAAGGAAATAGTCTTGCACTCCACAGAAGCCCCACAGATCTCCCAACACAAGGGACCCAAGGAAGACAACACCAAGACACATAATAATTAAGAGGGCAAAGATCAAAGATAAGGACAGAGTATTAAAGTTAGCTAGAGTGAGAAAAAAGGTCACCTACAAAGGAAAACCCATCAGAATAACATCAGACTTCTCAACAGAAACCTTACAGGCCGGAAGAGAATGGCATGACATATTTACTGTAATGAAACAGAAAGGCCTAGAACCAAGAATATTGTATCCAGCATGAATATCATTTAAATTTGAGGAAGGGATTAAACAATTCCCAGACAAGCAAAAGCTGAGGGAATTTGCCTCCCATAAACCACCTCTACAGAATATCTTAAAGGGACTGCTCTAGATGGAAGCACTCCTAAGGCTAAAAAGATGTTATCAGATAAAATAAAATCATAGCAAAGAAAGCAGACCATCCATATACTAACTAAAGGCAAAGAATAAAACACCTAGTATATAAAGAATGGAGGAGGAAGAATAAGAAGGGAGAGAAATAAAGAAACATCAGACTGTGCTTACAATAACTTAACAAGAAAGTTAAGTTAGACTGTTAGATAGTAAAGAAGCTACCCTTGAACCTTTGGTAACCACAAATCTAAAACCAGCAATGGCAATAAATACATATCTATCAATAATCACCCTAAAAGTAAATGGACTGAATGCACCAATCAAAAGACACAGAGTAATAGAATGGATAAAAAAGCAAGACCCATCTATATGCTGCTTACAAGGGACTCACCTCAAACCCAAAGGTATACACAGACTAAAGGTGAAGGGATGGAAAAAGATATTTCATGCAAACAACAAGGAGAAAAAAGCAGGTGTTGCAGTACTTGTATCAGACAAAATAGACTTCAAAATGAAGAAAGTAGCAAGAGATAAAGGACATTACATAATGATAAAGGGGTCAGTCCAACAAGAGGATATAACCATTTTAAATATATATGCACCCAACACAGGAGCACCAACATGTGTGAGACAAATACTAACAGAATTAAAGGAGGAAATAGAAGCAATGCATTCATTTTAGGAGACTTCAACACACCACTCACTCGAAAGGACAGATCAACCAGACAGAAAATAAGTAAAGACACAGAGGCACTGAACAACACACTAGAACAGATGGACCTAACAGACATCTACAGAACTCTGCACCCAAAAGCAGCAGGATACACATTCTTCTCAAGTGCACATGGAACATTTTCCAGAATAGACCACATACTAGGCCACAAAAAGAACCTCAGTAAATTCAGAAATACTGAAATTCTACCAACCAACTTCTCAGATTACAAAGGTATAAAACTAGAAATAAATTGTAGAGAGAAAACAAAAAGGCTCACAATTACATGAAGAGTTAACAACATTCTCCTAAATAATCAATGGGTCAACGACCAAATTAAAACAGAGATCAAAGAATATATGGGGACTAATGACAACAATAACACAAAGCTGTGGGAGGCAGCAAAGGCAGTTCTAAGAGGAAAGTATATTGCAATCCAGGTTTATTTAAAGAAGGAAGAACAATCCCAAATGAATAGTCTAAAGACACAATTACTGAAATTGGAAAAAGAAGAACAAATGAGGCCCAAAGTCACCAGAAGGAGGGACATAATAAAGATCAGAGAAGAAATAAATAAAATTGAGAAGAATAAAACAATAGAAAAAAAATCAATGAAACCAAGAGCTGGTTCTTTGAGAATATAAACAAAATAGATAAACCCCTAGCCAGACTTATTAAGAGAAAAAGAGAACCTACACACATAAACAGAATCAGAAATGAGAAAGGAAAAATAATGACGGACCCCACAGAACTACAAAGAATTATAAGAGAATATTATGAGAATCTATATGCTAAGAAGTTGGAAAACTAGAAGAAATAGACAACTTCTTAGAAAAATACAACCTTCCAAGACCGAACAAGCAAGAAACAGAAAAACTAAACAGACCAATCACCAGCAACAAAATTGAAGCGGTAATCAAAAAACTACCCAAGAACAAAACCCCTGGACCAGATGGATTCACCTCTGAGTTCTACCAGACATATAGAGAAGAAATAACACCCATTCTCCTTAACATTTTCCAAAAAATAGAAGAGGAGGGAATACTTCCAAACTCATTCTATGAAGCCAGCATCACTCTAATACCAAAACCTGGCAAAGACCTCACCAAAAAAGAAAATTACAGACCAATATCCCTGATGAATGTAGATGCAAAAATACTCAACAAAATATTAGCAAACTGAATTCAAAAATACACCAAAAGGATCATACACCATGATCAAGTGGGATTCATCCCAGGGATGCAAGGATGGTACAACATTCGAAAATCCATCAACATCATCCACCACATCAACAAAAAGGAGAACAAAAACCACATGATCATCTCCATAGATGCCGAAAAGGCATTTGACAAAATTCAGCATCTGTTCATGATAAAAACTCTCAACGAAATGGGTATAGAGGGCAAGTACCTCTACATCATAAAGGCCATATATGACAAACCCACAGCTGACATCATACTTAACAGTGAGAAGCTGAAAGCTTTTCATCTAAGATCAGGAAGAAGACAGGGATGCCCACTCTCTCCACTGTTATTCAACATAGTACTGGAGGTCCTAGCCACGGCAATCAGACAAAACAAGGAAATACAAGGAATCCAGATTGGTAAAGAAGAAGTCAAATTGTTACTATTTGAAGATGACATGATATTTTACATAAAAAACCCTAAAGACTCCACTCCAAAACTACTAGAACTAATATCTGAATTCAGCAAAGTTTCAGGTTACAAAATTAACACACAGAAATCTTTTGCACTCCTATACACTAATGATGAGCTAACAGAAAGAGATATCAGGAAAACAATTCCATTCACAATTGCATCAAAAAGAATAAAATACCTAGGAATAAATCTAACAAAGGAAGTGAACGACCTATACCCTGAGAACTACAAGACACTCCTAAGAGAAATTAAAGAGGACACTAACAAATGGAAATGCATCCCATGCTCTTGGGTGGTAAGAATAAATATTGTCAAAATGGCTATACTACCTAAAGCAATCTACAGATTCAACGAATCCCTATCAAAGTACCAACAGGTTTCTTCACTGAACTGGAACAAATAATTCTAAAATTCATATGGAACCACAAAAGACCCCGAATAGCCAAAGCAATCCTGAGAAGGAGGAATAAAACAGGGGGAATTATGCTCCCTGACTTCAAACTCTACTACAAAGCCAGAGTAATCAAGACATTTTGATATTGGCACAAACAAGACCCACAGACCAGTGGAACAGAATAGAAAATCCAAACATTAACCCAAACATATACAGTCAATTAATGTATGTTAAAGGAGCCTTGGATATACAATGGGGAGAAGAGAGCCTCTTTAGCAGCTGGTGTTGGCAAAACTGGACAGCTACATGTAAGAGAATGAAACTGGACTACTGTCTAACCTCATACACAAAAGTAAACTCAAAATGTATCGAAGACCTGAATGTAAGTCATGAAACCATAAAACTCTTAGGAAAAAAAATAGGCAAAAATCTCTTGGACATAAACATGAGCGATTTCTTCACGAACATATCTCCCCGGGCAAGGGAAACAAAAGCAAAAATGAACAAGTGGGACTATATCAAGCTGAAAAGCTTCTGTACAGCAAAGGGCACCATCAGTAGAAAAAAAGACATCCTACAGTATGGAAGAATATATTCATAAATGACATATCCGATAAGGGGTTGACATCCAAAATATATAAAGAACTCATGCACCTCAACAAACAAAAAGCAAATAATCCAATTAAGAAATGGGCAGAGGACATGAATAGACACTTCTCCAAAGAAGAAATCCAGATGGCCAACAGGCACATGAAAAGATGCTCCACATCACTAATCATCAGAGAAATGCAGATGAAAACCACAATGAGATATCACCTCACACCAGTGAGGATGGCCAACATCCAAAACACAAACAACAACAAATGTTGGCGAGGATGTGGAGAAAAGGGAACCCTCCTACACTGCTGGTGGGAATGCAAATTAGTTCAACCATTGTGGAAAGCAGTATGGAGGTTTTCCTCAAAAAACTAAAAATAGAAATACCATTTGACCCCGAAATTCCACTCCTAGGAATTTACCCTAAGAATGCAGCAGCGCAGTTTGAAAAAGACACATGCACCCCTATGTTTATCACAGCACTATTTACAATAGCCAAGAAATGGAAGCAACCTAAGTGTCCATCAGTAGATGAATGGATAAAGAAGAGGTGGTACATATACACAATGGAATATTATTCAGCCATAAGAAGAAAACAAATCCCACCATTTGAAACAACATGGGTGGAGGTAGAGGGTATTATGCTCAGTGAAATAAGCCAAGCGGAAAAAGACAAGTATCAAATGATTTCAGTCACATGTGGAGCATAAGAACAAAGAAAAAATACTGAAGGAACAAAACAGCAGCAGACTCACAGAACCCAAGAATGGACTAATAGTTACCAAAGGGAAATGGACTGGGGAGGATGGGCGGGAAGGGACGGACAAGGAGGAAAAAGGGGCATTACAATTAGCAGACATAATGTTGTGGGGGCCTGGGGAGGGCTATACAACTCAGAGAAGAGAAGTAGTGATTCTATAGCATCTCCCTACGCTTGTGGTCAGTGACTGTAATGGGGTTTGTGGGGGGGACCTGATGAAGTGGGTAGTTTAATAACCATAATATTGCACATGTAATTGTAGATTAATGATACCAAAATAAACTAAAAAAAAAAGAAAAGATTGTATAGCAATGATACCTTAATTTTAAAAACGTGTGAAATTGTTGTGGACAGACTTGGGTTGGCATCAAGCTTTTCTCTTTTCTGTGTAAGTGAGTCGCTTGTTGTCTCCAATGAGTATGGCTCTTTCTCTTACTGAGCACCTTTTATGGTATAGGCACTAACCAGTGAAATAGTTATTTTACACTGGAGAATGCTGAGGCTATGTAAATAGTGGAGAGAATGTGTGTTTAAGTTAGACCAATGGCAAATCTAGGCAGGAAATTGAGGAAATCCCTACATAATAATTTACATTTTTTGTAAAGCAGGAGGCAGAGTATAGCTGAAGCTAAAGAGAAAGGTGACCAACCATCCAGTTGGCATGGTATCATGTTGGTACCTAAAGGATCAAAGCCCAATAGACAGCCCAGCTGTCAGCACAGACAACTAAGGAGGAAGGCTCCTGGGTGATCATGAGCCTTACTGTCTGCAACTCAGGCCATTGAATGCTCTTCCCCTCTCCATCCTCCATCCACATTGTCTCAGTCTTAGGATGGATAGCCACAGCCCTCCACTTTGGGGGATGCCCACGACTGGCGCCGTCTGTGTACCAAGCATCTTCAGGTATGGGGGCTTTTCCCTCCTGATAAGGAGTCTTGGCTACCAATGGCTCAAAATCAAGTTCTTTCTGCCTTCCACTGGTATACGTCACTGGCCCCCATAAGCATTGGAGTTCTCCACTTAAGGGGCTTGGAAAGGGCACTATGCTGCTGTAAATATGCACCCTACTTGGCCAGTGTAGACATCTGTGCCATGCCACTCTTGGGGGTTGTCTGGTAGGTAAATCTTAAGTTATCCCAGAAGCAGTCATAGACAAGGTCCAGGCTTTCCCCACCCCTGCCACTGTGGCCATATTACAAGAGTTTTTGGGTAGCTTTTGTACTACTGGACAGTGTTTATCCTGCACTTGGCACAAATTCTGAAGCCCTTATACTGATGGGCACAAAAGAGCATCAGGTGGGGCTGGTATGAAACATGTGCAGCTGCTTTTACTGATTCTAAGTGAGCAGTCAAGGCCATACAGGCCTTGAATGTAATGGACTCAATGAAGGCCCTGTGAACTAGATGTTCATGTAATCGAGGATGGTTATGGATGGGATCTTTGGCATCAGCTTGAACGGATACGTCAACCTATTGGATTCTGATCACAACTATGGAAAGGAGCAGAGGTCCAGTACACCTTGACAAAGAAACAACTGGCTGCTGTGTACCATGCCTTGCTGGCTATGGAGTCCATCACTAGAACAGCTCCAAACAAAGTAATAACTACCCATCCCATCGTGGGGTGGGTAAGAGACTGGACCCAAAGGCCACAGAGTGGAGAAACCCATTGAATACGCCATGTAAAGAAGTTTAGAAAAACCAAATATTTAACTCCAAAGACTTGTCTCCCTACAATTTCCACCCACAAGTCTTCTGTCTTCTGTCCAGGCCACTCACAACAAACCTAATCCTTCATTCACTGGGCAGGTTCTCTAATATTAAAGATATGGTATATAATTCTTCTACCATATTAGACCCTACAACAAATGCTTTGCAAAAGCAGGCAGATCTGAAAGGGATCCTATCTAAATTGCATTTGGCTTTACTTTCAGCCACCTAGAACATTACCTGGTGGTACCTATAGCAGACATTCAACAACATTCATAGAATGGATGAAGGCAGGCCAGATTGGGAGGGTACAGAAAATGGATGGTGGGGCAGCAGATTACTTTATATATCTCAGTGTTAGGTTCATACTGTTCCCTGTAAGATATTTTTACTAAAATTGTAATTGCCACATTAACATACTTGAAAAAAGAGGTACCACTTCTGGAGCACATGTTTAAGTGCAGCATCCACCCCATTCCCTCTACTACCTACACTGTTGCCACATGGTTAATGCTTTCACACTAAACTTTTGGGACTAATACACCCTAAAAAGAGACTCTCTCATCTCACTCTATACAGATCTTATTTTCATAAAGCTCAAGATGGATGAACATGGAGAAATGAAGTGTTACTCTGTACCAGTCATTGTGGATATATATAATAAACTACTCATGGAAAAGTGATTTTGTTGCACCTAAGGCATACCAAAGCTGTATAAAGTGGATATATGAAGTAGCAGCGGAAGAGAAGGACAGTGGAGATTTTCACAAGACTGTGTGGCCTTTGCAGCCCTGTGGTCTCGTCTTGTATTCACTACTTAGAAACCTGGAAAGGATGGGGCAGCCAAACTGCGATGTTAAGACAGAGAGAAGGGCAGTCGGGGCGGAGGGGCCCTTTAAATACAGTGCGGACTATGCAGCACGCCTGTGGGTAACTCTTAAAGTTGGGCCACCAGCCGTCTTTCCCGGGACGGCCGTTGCTGATACTATTAGGATCGCTATCACTTGGCGCTCCTCAGTGTTCACCGATTTGCAAACCACTGTTGGGCAAAGGTCGGCTCCTGAGGCCCTCTGGGTCCTAATACTTCATCTGTATTAAGTGGGGCTAGAATGGCAGACGACCTCTCCTGGACCCGCGCTCTCAGCTGGACCTTGTGTAGTGTGGAAGTGGAGCGTGGCCCGGGCCTGGAGCCTTGCTGAGGCTGGGAGGGCAGGGGAGGCAGGAAGGTGACGATTTGTTTCAAAAAGGCGAGGGAAGGGGGCGCAGCGCACCGCGGGCGCAACCTAGCGGCCCGCAGCGCTTCCGGCGGGCAGCGGGGAAGGCGCGGGCCTAGGGGGCGGCCCGAGCCACACGCCCTCCGCGCTCGCCTGGGCCCTCCCGGCCGCTCTCCCTGGGTCCCGCCCCGCGGCGCTGACAGCCGCTCCCCGCCCCCGAGACCGCCACGTCCCTCACGTAGGGCGCCGCAGAGGCGCGGAGCGGCGACCTGGCGCCGGGGCTCCGGCTCCTCCGGCGGGGTTCGGCATGAGGCTGGCGCGGCTGCTGCGCGGAGCCGCCTCGGCCGGCCCGGGCCCCCGGGGGAGCGCCTGCCGCGGCCTCACCTCGGACTCCGGTTCCGGGCCGGCGCCCGAGCTCGGCGTGCCGGGCCAAGTGGACTTCTACGCGCGCTTCTCGCCGTCGCCGCTCTCCATGAAGCAGTTCCTAGACTTCGGTGAGTGCGGCCCGGGCGCTGGGCCTTTGTGCGCGGCTTCGGCGGGGAGTTGCGGCCCCCGACCCCGGCCGAGCCGCGCGGGTCCCGTCGTCCCCCCGCGCGCCCCTCCTGCCTAACATCGCCGCCGCGGCGTCTGAGCTGCCCCTTCCGCCCTCGTGTACGGATCTTTCAGCTCTGCAGGTGCGGGCGCTGGTAGTCCGGGTAAATAACTGGGGGCTCTTGTCTTTTTATCACGATTGTTGAAAAACAAGCCCGGAGGGCCGCTGGCAGAATGACCTCCCGCCTTTGAGCGCACGAGTGCAGATCCGCGCTGACTGCCAGGCTCTTTCCGTAGAACCGTGCTCCGGAGATAGGCAGGTGTGTGGACACCCGGGAGTCGTGTTCGGATTCTGCAGAGTGTTGATAAGTGCTCAGTTTTGCATATGATGATTGCATAAAATAGGCGTGATGATAGGGAAGCAGGTTAAACAAGTGTTTTATAAGAATGTTTCTCTTGCCATTTGCGTAAGAGTGTTTCCACCAACAGCACGTTCATTTCATGAGCAGCAAGTAAGTCTTGAGCACATGTGAAGTGCTTGAATAAAAGTGGCTGTGGAGTTTATCGCATTTCACCCCTGTGGAAGCGAGGATTCACTTTCCTCATCCTGATCGTGCTTACTGGTTTTCTCCAGAAAGGATACAAAGTTAGGTATTTAACTTTGATTTTTCAGATGGGGGCACTGAGGGAGAAAGGGAAAACAAAGTAATAAAATTTGAGTAGAAGAAAGTTTTCTTCTGCATTGAGAGTGCTGTTAAGTCACTAATGGGCTTCGAACATAACTAGTGGACTTCAAAGATAGCAGCATACTGGCAATTTTTCTAAAAATTGTGGTTTACTGTGGCATTTTGTTTTTAGGTTCACAGCCCTCGGTTTTTGTTTCTACTTTAAAATGACTCTCATGTGGTGAAGGGATGATTTGCCCTTATTCACCAGAATGCCATTAAACTTTCACAAGAAAATGTTTTCCTTTAATACTGTAATTCCTGCTATCGACAATCTAATTTTTGCTAAGGTTGTCTCTTGCTATTTTAGCAAAATTAAATTAGTGAGTAAAAATGCATTGCTGAAATAATGTGACTTTCTATTTTAAATGGAACTGCTTGCTGAGGGATATTATACAAACTGCTCTGCCTAGCATCTTTATACAGGAGTGGAGGAAGAGCAGGCTGCTTCTCAGAAATCATACTACTGAATAGAGCTGCTGAGGTATAAGCTTGTAGATGGTTGCTGAACAGGCATTGGTGTTTTTTGTTTTTGTTTTGCCTTCAGTTGCCTGAAAAAAAAAACAGAAAGCCCTCCTCCACATTTATCCTTTATTTATGTAGTACAGTGGTTCCCATGCGCAAGTCAAAATTTGTTTCTTAGAAAGTCACTTACTAAAAACCTAGAGTTAGGAAACAGTTTTCTAAGATAGCAACAAAGGGTTACATAGATCAGCTTTTACGGGTCCTGCTGTTAATTAGGCCCTGCACCTTGCTCAGACTTGCTCAGGTGCTTAGTTCTGAGATAGGCGATCACAGTAAGGATGCAAGTAATGGAGACAATCTTCGTTGCTCTTCAAAGCAATTGAAATACCAGGAATTGGAAGGTCATTCAGGATGCCTCACAACCCTAGAGATGGGTTATGGCATCCCTTGCCTCCTCTTTCTTGCCCTGTCATGGTGATCCTACCACTCTGACCTTGCCAAGTAACTCCCTGTGTTCTCCCTTCTTCTCGGCTTCTGCAGCCTAATTTATGGCTTCCACTTACTGCCGTTCCCACCGTGTTTGATTTCAGGATCTGTGAATGCTTGTGAAAAGACCTCATTTATGTTCCTTCGGCAAGAGTTGCCTGTTAGATTGGCAAATATAATGAAAGAAATAAGTCTTCTTCCAGATAATCTTCTCAGGACTCCTTCAGTTCAGTTGGTACAAAGCTGGTAAGAGTCCTATCTTGTGTTTGTAATTTTGATACAGTTGTGGACTTTATTCAAGGTTAAAGCAAATACACTTTTTTACTCTTCAGTAGAATCTTAAGGTAGTAGCAACATTCCTCCCTTTATTGGGTGTGTCTGGGCTGTCCCTTGAATCCTGGACTCTTACTACTTCTTGGTTTTGAAACAACCAACAAAAAAAAACTGTATAGAAATTTAAGATTCATGTTATTAAATCTGCAGGGACGTGTTATCCTGTGATATTTAATAAAAATACCTGCTATTTGTTAAGCCTGAGGGATTTACATACATTACCTTTAATCCCTTCAACAGCCCTACATGGTGGTATGGTATTATAATCCCCATTTTACAGATAAGAAAATTGAGGCACCTACAGTAGGTTAAGTTCTTTGCCTAAGGCAGAACCACTCATAGTGGAGCTGGGAGTCAAACTCAGGTTTGTTTCTGCTACCACATTGCTGTAGTCAGAATGATAAAATGTATATTTTTAATAAACTTATTTTATGGAAGTATATCTTTATAAATCACAAATTTAAAGTCTTTATCTACCGTTTTAAAACAGTTAGTTATTGGAATCATTTAGAAGCTATGTTCTCTCTTCCAAAAAATGATAGTAGAGGTATATTGAAGGTGTGCACACATACCTGGTCACTTATATACAACCTTTCTTGTCAATGTTCTTAGTTTAAAAGTGTTACTCTCTTAAGAGTTTGTCAGAGTTCAGTCTTAAATGGAAGAAATACAGCTATAAGATGTTTCCCATTAAGATCCGTGGAGATCCTAGCTTTCCTAGCATTAGTTTGGGGAGAAGCTGATCTAACATCAATTTTAAAAAAAGATGTTTGACTGCTGTCTGCTAGAAGTACAGATACTGTCTAGTCCAAGCATGGAACAATTATAAATATGGTTTAAGGAAAAGGCATTTGTTGGGGAACTGGTGGGATTTAAAGGAGAACATATAATTTTCTATGGAAGTTTATTCTGTAGAATAAACTCTTCATTAAAAATAGAATATGCTGCATTTAACAATCTGATCTGTGCCTAACACTTTGTAGGTACTCAAATGTCTCTTGAATAAAAGAGCATAGTTTTTTTTGCCAGTGAAGAGAAAAATAAGGGTTAAAGTAAAACAGTAGATATCAATCACTTAACTTAGGAAAGCTTTGGACTAGAGAGGGGCCTGTTGCTTGATAGGAACAACTTTCTAAACCAACGTACAGATGTACCAGTGTTTAAAACACTCTCATTGCCCTTGGACCCCTGCTGAGTTAGGGCAGTTGTAGATGAAGTGCCAGTAGACAAGCCAAAGCAGACCTTAACACTACTGAAGGTCATGGACTGTGGTGAGGTGTTCCTAGCTCGGGCACTGCCCTGCCTTTGTGCTTGGCGGCATGAACTTGAGAAGCTCATTTGGGGTTCCTCATTTTGCCCCTCCCTTAACGGGATTTGCTCCTTGAATTGTTAGGGAAGTTAAAAAGCTACATTTTCAAGACTTTTTGTTCAGTTCTGTTTAAAAGAATTATGTAGAAAATTGTAGGTTTTGAACAAATATTTGTTGACTGGACATAAACATTTAGGTATTAAAGCACAGGCATTTAAGTTAGATTCTTAGACCAGTGTAGGCTGGACTCCACATTTTACTGAGACTGAGACAGTTAAGTCATTGCCCCAGGTGATATAGTTATTGGTGACAGGCTGTTTTATGACAATCAGCATTTATGCTGTAACATAAAGTAGCAAATTTATGAAATTGAAAAACTATTTTAGAGTATAGAACTTAAAAGTAGGGAATTAAAAATTCTTAAATTTAACCTATGTTTTTAGAAGAAAATTTGCAGCTTCTGCTACTTCATCACTCCCGGCACTTTGCTCAAATCTGAATGGGTATAAAAATCCTATTTCAATCATAATTTATAGCACTACTCTAAAAATTAAGAGATGTTACAAATACTTTTTGACATTTTTCTCAATATTGAGCCTTTAAAATGTAAAAACAAATTTCCCCATGGAATTGCATTTTAGGTATATCCAGAGCCTTCAGGAGCTTCTTGATTTTAAGGACAAAAGTGCTGAAGATGCTAAAACTATTTATGAGTAAGTACACTATTTTGACCCTATTCTGTGCAGAATTTTTATACTCTAAGCATCATATAAAAAAGGTAAATGTCTTAAGCTTAAACCTGTTATTGGGTGACTTTAGGGAAATTGATTAACTTTTAATTTCTCACTAACTCTAGGACAGATAGTAGTGTATTTGCATCAAGCAGCTTGTTCAGGTAAGCAAGTAACATGAGCCAGTAAACTGGGCTGGGTATAAGAAATACTCCACGTTCCTCTTAGCCTTGCCATAAGGAAAGAAACAGTTTAAGTGTGATGATCAATGGAAATCTAGCTGTAGGAAGGGGACAGGTGAGGACTGTTACCTGTGAGTGCATGCTTCTAAAGGGCAGCCGTCTTCAGCTCTAGCTGATCATTGCCATACAGAAATGTTTCCCAGATCATCTGATTTTTTTGTGTGTCTAAGGAAAAGCCACAAGTCTAGATTTTTCATGTAAAATCTCCCAACTTTTAGAGATTGAGACTAATTAAAATTTTTTTCAAAACACTGAAGGCCTATAAGAACATGACTGTAGGTCTCAGTTCATGACCTGTAGGTTCTAAGATAATGTTAAGTAATATGACCAATTTAATGAACAACGTGCCAGAATTGATAAACTCACACAGTCCCTTCAGGCAGTTACTTGCTTATTCCAATTAATGTTGTTCAAAACTACCTTTTCTGTTGTCCTCAGAGGCATTTCTGACTGTCTTAAAGATGATGGCAGCATTTCATTTTTTAAAGATGATTTTGGTCTGAAAATAACATCAAGAATTTACTCTCTGCCTACATATGGAGCACACTTTACATGAACGATATCATTTAATCTTTAAAACAATTCTCTTGAGATAATGTCTGTGCACAAAGAAGTTAAGTAACTCAAGATAGCATTAAGGTCACGTAGCCAGCATAAATGGTTGACCAGTATTTGAATCCAAGCATTCTTACTTAAAAGTCAACATTATACTGTGGAATCTTCTGAAAATGGTTAGTCATTCAGAGCTGACTCTAAAAATAACATGAGCAGTCAAGCAGAATAATAATGTTTTAGATTTTTTTTTTAAAAGTGAAATAAATGAAAGGGGTGACTAGAAATGAGTTGTTTGTTGTTTCTGAGGAGTTTTATTGTTTATATTCTGGATTAACAGTTTGATTTTGAAGCACATCACAAACTAGGAATTCCAAAAATGTTCTGAACAGCGAGAGCATCATTGGAGTAAGTTAATAGTACTCAAGATACGATGACTTTGAATGGGAAAGCACTCATTCAGAAGTGTAAATTCTGATGTGTGTTACAAGATAGATTTTGTTATTTCAAATTAAGTCTTCTTCCCTTTCTTATTTAGTTCTTTAGAATTAGCCATGCAATAATGTCTCCAAGATGAATGAAATTGGAATTATTTTTTGCTTTTCCAAGTGTTTCTTTCTCTCTTGGAACCCTAGGGAATAGTCCCAGAACTTTATGGGCACATTCATCTTTGTTTCTTACAGAGTCTGTGCTCCCTGGTGAGCTCTGTCTTCTCATGCTGAAAACCATCCTGGTAGTGAGCCCTCAGATGACTCTGTTCATATGGTTAAAGAAAACCCTAAACATTTTTAGGATTGTGTTTTCTGGCAGCCTTACTGTAGGAGTTCCAAGAAAATAATTAAGTTTCAAAAGTTTCATGTAGGAGGTCATTATACCTTTATGAATTCCGTCTTATAATCTGAGATATATTTAAATATGTGTAGGAAAACATGCACCGATGTTCCTTTTACTGAATTAGGGATTTCTTGCCTAGCATAGTTGGTTAAACTTAGATTTTAGTATTAAATTCACTTGTCAAAATATTTGTTTTTTTTTGACGGATAAGTTTGTTTAGCTTTACAGATACTGTGATTCGGATCAGGAACCGACACAATGATGTTATTCCCACAATGGCCCAGGGTGTGACTGAATACAAGGAGAGCTTCGGGGTGGATCCCGTCACCAGCCAGAATGTTCAGTACTTCTTGGATCGGTTCTACATGAGCCGCATTTCGATTAGAATGTTACTCAATCAACACTGTAAGTGTCTCAAGTCCAGAGAAGCAGCTAAATAAAATGTGCTGGTATATTTTATTTAGGAAACTTGCCTTTAGTAAATATTTCATTTAATTTTTTTAAAAGTATTAAGAAAAGCAAATAGACTGCCATACAAAGGTATTTTTGTTGAATGGAAGGAAAATACTGTGTTTATGTTTAAGGAAAGTACTCGCTCTTCTGTTTGGTACCATTTAGAGAAATGGTTATCAAATCTGAAAAAGGGCATTTGGTAGTTTAGTTCATTTTGCTTGTTTTTGTTTTCAATTTTTTGATAGCTTTATTGTTTGGTGGGAAAGGCAAAGGAAGTCCATCTCATAGAAAACACATAGGAAGCATAAATCCAAACTGCGACGTAGTTGAAGTCATTAAAGGTAAATACTTAACATTTCTCTTTTCAGAAAGAATGCAAAAATATAAATTGTTGAGTTCTTTTTCTTGCTTTTAAAACAACTCTTTTTCCTGAGATAAAAGGCTAGGAGCAAATGCATGGATTTGAAAATAATTTTATGTTAATTGTGCATTCTGTATAGGATGAATTTTTTTTATTATAATGCTTTGTTAGGCAAGTATGATGATCTGTTTCACTTCACAAACTTCAAGTTTCCCCTCCTTTCTAAGTCCCCTCCTTTCTAAGTTCTAGTAGAGCAATGAGCCATAATTCATAGTAGTTTGGTTTATATCTTTCCACCCTTTTCCTCTTTATGCCATGTACAAATTTACAAACATTGTACCATGTTCAGTGCATAGGGCTATACCCCAGGTTTTTGAATGGCTGTTATGTATATATCAGAATATATAAATCCACCCTCTTGTTGATGCATATTTCGGTTTTTTTAATTATTTCTGTTACCAACAGTATGCAGTGAACATCTTTAGGTATGTGCTGACTTTCGCTAGTATTTTATTTTAGATGGCAAGATTCCTAGAATTAAAGACATTTAAAATTTTGATACCTCCAAAAAGGTATCACAAAAACTGAAAAAACAATGAATGAACATGTCTATTTCCTCAACCTTCACCAACTCTAAATTTTGTTATATGTATTGTAAATGTTTTCTTCAGCTTGCTGTTTTTCTTTGTACTTTGTTTATGGAGTCTTTTTCCATATGGATGTTTTTATTTTTGTAATCATATCATTGTTTTTCTTTTATGGCTATTAAGCTTTGCCTTCTCATACTTACAGACCTTACCTAACTGTTAAAGTATCTTTTCTTCTGTAGAGAGTTTTAAAATTTCATTTGTCAATACAATTACCATCTTAATGCATAAAACAGAAGTTAATTTATTTAATGCTTTTTTGTTTTGATTCACACTAGATGGCTATGAAAATGCTAGGCGTCTGTGTGATTTGTATTATATTAACTCTCCTGAACTAGAACTTGAAGAACTAAATGGTAAGCCTGATGTTGCTTTCCTCAGTGATTACTGTTATGATTACCTGAAAAGGAATGATAAGAATTTAGTTTTGTTTGATATAAAAAGAGTTTTCATCAACTTGTTCTTTGGATATGAAAACTGAGAGAGAACAATCATGTTAAAAATATGTATATGTGTGTGTGTGTAATTTAGTTGGATTCTTTCTGAAAAACATTTTGGCTTTTTCTTCCCCATTTTCCTTATTTTTAATTGGTAACATTGGTTCTTTGCTTAGTTTGGTTTTCTGGTTAGTCATAGAAAAAAATGATGCCAAGAAAATTACGGTTGACTTTTATGTGCACTTCAATAATGTTAGGTTTATCCTTTAACATTTCTACTCTCTGAGTTGTAAATCATTTTTTATTGTGGAAGCAAAAAGACTGGAGGTGTAAAAGAGGAAAGAGATGCTCACCTATTTGAGAACTGTTTATCTCTGATGGTCTTTCACCCAGTCTCGTGCCTTTTGGACCAAAAAGGTTTAGAAGCCTTGGAAGGAGATGGATGAGTCTCATTGTATTCCTAGAGGTAGGGTTGCTTGGTAGAGGGAAAAACATTTCGTAAGTTAAGATGACCCTTTAAGAAGAATAAAATTAGATAGGCATTCACTGGATATTTTTGAATGGTGGTATACTGGACCTTATAGTGGGACAGCAGTGGAAGAAGTTACCTAATTGAAAATAGAAACCACTTAGTGTTTTTCTAAAGCCATTTCAACTCCTTTAGTCCGTAACGGTGCTGTTCAGTAAGTAATCCAATGCCCAGGTGATAGTTTGGGAACCTGAGCTGCTGTCAGCAGCTTCCAGGCATTCCATCTGTATTTCCAAGAAGCAGTTATTCAGAGGAGAATCCAGTTTATCGGCTGAAATAGAATTCTAAGGGATGGTGAGTCCTACTCCTTTACTAAGACTTCTGTTTTACACTCTCTCCCCTGCCCTCCATCCACAGCTGGGCTCCTCTTAAATGTTTAAATGTAGAGTCAGTGTCCCTTCATAAACTGATGCTAGCTTACATTTTTTAATTCAAATCTATATCCATAGAACAGCCTGAAATAAAACAGAAAATGCTCTGCCTGGGTAAGACATTTAAAAAACAGCTTTTTGCAAAAAGAATATATTGATGTGAGTTGGACCATAGAATTTACAGACTAGCACTTTTTTTTGGAAAGCAAAATTCCAACCTTAAGGGTGAATGTCCTTTAAAAGATGTTCTGTCATAGAGAATAATGGGAAGATGTGTTGGTTAGATTGTTATGCCAGATTGCAGGAATGACTACAGGACTCATGTTGTCACCAGCAGTTATAAATCTATGTGAGCATGGGCTCGGACACTAATACAGTGAAGAACTGGTGTGCAGTTCTCTCCTAAGTAATACTATCCTCCATAGTAAACGTTTTCTTTCATCACTACAATATATTCTTAAAAATGCTGTAAGTACATCTCTCTGTACGTTTATATTTTTCTCTTCTGCTCTATAGCAAAATCACCAGGACAGCCAATACAAGTGGTTTATGTACCATCCCATCTCTATCACATGGTGTTTGAACTTTTCAAGGTTTGTAAAATGGTATTACATAACCTTTATTGGTCCTTTCCTGAGGTTAGGAATCTGCTGTCAAAGTTACTCAACCGGTTTTCCCTCAGTTTCATTAAAAGATGTCATTTCACATTCAGTGTCATGTCACATTGCTGGAGGTCAGCCTTTTGTCAACACTGATGGGCACCTCAGTGTAGTGGTAAGCTCAGACATGGAATCAGAAAGACCTGGGTTTGAATTCCAGTTCTGCCACTTAATCTGTGTGTGACCATGGGCAAATCACTAAGCCTTTTGAGCCTCAGTTTACCTTCTGTAAAATGAGGATAATGCTCCTATCCAGGTTATTTTGAAGATTGTAAATAACATTAAATGTCCAATGCGGTGGCAGCACACTGAAGGTGCTCAGTACAGTTATCCATGTACAAAACAAAATATTTAAAAGAATGACACTCAACTTTCTGCCCTTAAAGGACCAAAGTCTCATTGTTATATGCTTTTTTTTTGAGAAAATAATTTATGTTGACTTACACGGTTTTTGCTGTTATATTTGCTCTTTAAGACAAGGTTTGAAAACTAAAAAGTATGCTAGTAATGTCTTCTCCTTAACGTAAACTAATTAATGTATGCTAGTAATGTTGAGGGTCCTTTTTTCCCAATAACACACCAGCAACACTTGTTGGTCAGCAGGAAAGTGAGTGATGAGGAGATACAAGTCCCTGTGGCTGGAAATCGCTGCCCTAAACCAAGCCTATTGTTTGTCTTGCTTTAGTTACCCCATGTATTCAGTCAGTAGTAAACTAGAAGAGAGAAGAGGTAGCTTTCAGTCTGATCATGAAAAAGAAAATACACTGAAACAAAGAAAAATTCACTGAATATCTTAGAACAGCAAGTGCTGGTGAGGGAGGCTCTTTTATTCTAAAACAGTAAGAACATATATACTATGTTAACAAAAATCTATTGAAGTGGTTAAAAAATAAGTGATTGGCACTTAATTGAAACTAATTTTTCCTTGAAATTTCAGGCACTTAAAGATCTTGTTCCCTTGATGCTTATTAAAAAAAAATTACCATATTAGGTAACAGATTTTATATCTGTTACCTAATGTGAAATGGCCTCTGGCAGAGGTGTTAGGTCTCCTCAGGGATACTCAATCCTGATTGGTGTGCTAGGGCACACACTCTTATTCCCAAATCCAGTCCTGTCTTTTGCCTTTTTAGTTGAATCTAGTCTTATCAATTTCTACTCCAAGAAATATCTATGTTATGTTGTCCTTTAGTGCTTACTAATATGTTGGCATTGTGTATGCTATAGCCTTTAGAAATTGATCAAAACAGTTTTACAATGTGTATTTCCTTAGTTTCTAACTAGTGGTAAAATTGAATTCGTTTCTGCATTGTAATAGGACCATTGCTGTTTAAAACTACCTGAAAATATTTTTTCTTGGAAAGCTATTTGTGACAATTAAAATGGTTCTTATAACTAGACAAAACTGTTTTCAAAAATAAGTTTGCCTGTAATCCACTAAATTATAAAACTATTTGGATAGAATTTTCTGTGTAATGTAAACTAGTTAAAAGCATCTAGACATCTGGTTTTGGAAAATAGGAAGAATTTAGCTGGACTTTTAAAATCAAAATATCTCACAAGTCATGTAAAACTGACTTAATAGTTTTATTTTTAAAGGAATTCTTTAAATATGGTTATAAGAATTATAATTCTTTGGCATATTCCCACCAAATCAAAAAAATTTTAATTTCAAGTAGTGCATATGTACTTGAAAATTATAATTAGTTTCTTTTTCCTTCAAGTTGTATTTTTAATGTAAACCCTAATGTATTTCAGAATGCAATGAGAGCAACAATGGAACACCATGCAGACAAGGGTGTTTACCCTCCAATTCAAGTCCATATCACACTGGGTAATGAGGATTTGACTGTGAAGGTAATGCTTTTGTTTTTTAATTGATGTACAGGCATGCACATAATTTCTAGGAGACATAATTTATTCTTAGGAGAAAGAAATTCTATCCCTAATAGCTGGTAAGCACATGGCTGGTACGCTGATCTGGCAAATGATGGAATTATCCCTTGATTCCATTTCTATTCCAGTTCCTAATGATTGAATGTAAAGTAAATCTAGGAGACAGACAATTTAGCAGTAATCATGAATATCCGACAGAGACATCTTCAGATTCCTTGCTCAGTTTTTTAATTGCCTTTTTATTGTTGGATTGTAATAGTCCTCTCTTTATATATTTTCTGTTGCAGGTACTAGTCCCTGATGAGATACATGATTTTGCAAATGTCTTCTATTGTGTGGCTTGTCCTTTCACTTTCTTGATAGTATCCTTTGAAACACAAAAGCTTATGATTTTGAAGAATTTTAATTATTTCATTTTTTCTTTTATTGTTAATACTTTCATGACACATCTAAGAAACAATGGCCTAATCCAAAATCATGGAAATTTACACCTGTGTTTTCTTCTAAGAGTTTATAGTTTTAGTTCGTACATTTAGGTCTTTGATCCATTTTGAGTTAATTTTTGAAAATGGTTTGAGGTAGGGATGAAGTTTCTTTTTCATGTAGCTGTCAGGTTGTCCTCGTACCATTTGTTTTAAAGACCATTCTTTTTCCATTGAATTTTCTTCCACCCTTGTTAAAAATATTGCTCATACATGTTTTTTTTTTGAACTCTCAATTCTGTTCCATTGGTCTATATGTCTCCCCTTATGACTGACTGTCCTGATTATATTATAGCTTTGTTATAAGTTTCAAAATTGGCAAGTGTGGGTCCTTCAACACTTTTTTTCTTTTTCAAGATTATTTTGGCTATTGTGGGTTCTATGCATTTTCATAAGAATTTATTATTAGCATGTGAATTTCTGCAAAAAACACCAGCTTTGATTTTAATGGGGATCACATTCCAGGTGAGGATCAATTAGTCCTCTAATTCAAGAAGAGGCTCTCTGTCCAATTATTTAGGTCATCTTTAATTTCTTTCAACAGTGTCTTGTGATTTTCAGTGTATAAGTCTTGTACTTCATTTGTTAAGTTTATTCCCAAGTATTTTGTTCTTTTTTGGGCTACAGTATAAATGAAATTGTTTTCTTAATTTCATTTTTGGATTGTTCTTTGCCAGTGTATAAGAATATATCTGATTTTTGTGTACTGATCCTGTATCCTGCAACTTTATTGAACTCATTTATTAGTTCTCACAATTTTTTATGGATTCCTTAGGATTTTCTACGTATAAGATCATTTCAATCTGCAAATAGAGATAATTTTACCTATTTTTTCCAATGTGGATTTTTTTTCCCCTTCTCTAATTGATATAGCTAGAACCTCCAGTACAATGCTGAATAGGAGTGGAGATAGGAGACATCCTTATCTTTTTCCTGATCTTGGGAAGGTTTCATCCTCTCACCATTAAGTATGATGTTAGCTGTGTTTTTCATAAGTACCATTGATCAGGTTGAGAATGTTCACTTTTATTCCTGGCTTGTTGAATGTTTTTATCATGAAAGGATGTTGGGTTTTGTCAGATACTTTTTCTGCATAGATTAAGGTGATCATGTGGCTTTTGTTCTTTCTTCTAGCAATTCGTGTATTACATTGATTGATTTTTGTATGTTGAACCAACCTTGCATTCTTGGGATAGATCTCACTTTTTATATTTTTTGTTTGTTTATTAAGGATTTTGTGTTGATATTCATAGGAGATACTTATTGTTGTCTTGGGATGTCTTTGTTTGGTTTTGGTATCAGAGGGGTAATATTGGCCTTCTAGAATGAATCGGGAAGTGTTCCCTCCTTTTCTGTATTTTAGAAGTTTGCAAGAGATTGGTATTGATTCTTGTTTAAATGTTTGGTAGAATCCACCAGTGAAGCTATCTGGGCCTGAGATTATTTTTGTGAGATTTTGATTACTATTTCAGTCTCTCCATTTGTTATAAGTCTACTCAGATATTCTTTCTTCCTGAAACAGTATCTGTAGTTTGTGTCTAAGATTTGGTCCATTTTACTTAGGTTATCTAATTTGTTGACATACAGTTGTTCATAGTATTTCTTCATAATCCTTTTAATTTTGTAGGATTGGTAGCAATGTCCCCAGTTTGACGGGTTATTTAGGAGAGTGTTATTTAATTGCATGTATTTGTTAATTCCCCACATTTTCTTCTGTTACTGATTTATAATTTCATTCCCTCATGGCCAGAAATACAGTTTGTATGATTTTATTCCTTTTAAATTTATTGAGACTTGTTTTATGGCCTAACATATGGTCTGTCCTGTAGAATGTTCCGTGTATACTTGAGAAAAATGTGAATTCCACTCTTATTGGATAGAGTATTCTATAGATGGTAGGTAACCCTAGTTGGTTTATAGTATTGTTCAGATCTTGTTTTCTTGATGATCTTCTGTCTAGTTGTCATCCATTATTGAAAGTGGGGTGCTAAAGTCTCCAACTGTTATTGTTGAATTGTTAATTTCTTCCTTCAGTTCTGTCAGTTTTTGCTTTATGCATTTTGGAACTCTGTTAAGTGTTACAAGAGATACATGTTTATAATATTAATATTTTCTTGATGGATTGACCTTTTATCATTGTAAAATGTCCTTGTCTCTAATAACAGTTTTTATCTTAAGGTGTATTTTGTCTGAAAATAGTATAACCATTCCAGCTCTGTTTTTGTTTCTGTTTTCATGGTGTATCTTTTTCCAAGGTTTTACTTTCAACCTATTTGTGTCTTCAAATCTAAAGAGTTTTTTTTGTAGAGGGGGTAAGGTTTGATTATGTTTTTTTATCCATCCTACCAATGTTCATCTTTTCATTGGTCTGTTCAAGCCACTTACATTTAGCAAAATTACTGTTAATGTAGGATTTATGTCTGCCATTTTGTATTTGTTATCTATATATCTTTTGTCTCTTTTGATTCTTTATTTTTCCATTATTGATGCCTGGTTTGTTAAAACATTTTCTAATGTACTATTTTCATTTCTTTCTTGTTTGTTTTATTATGTTTCTTTATTTTCTTCATGGTTGCCCTGGGATTACAATTAGCATCTCATTTTATTTATACCAATCTAATTCAGATTAATAACAACTTAATTTCAGTAGTATACACTGACTTTGTTCCTACATAGTCCCATTCCCTCCACTCATCTTTTGTGCTCAATTGTCATAAAACATCTTTATACATTGTATGTCCTTCTGTACAATTTATAATTATTGTCCTATGCATTGTCTTTTAAGTAAAATAGGAGAAAAAAGTTACAAATAAAAAATACGTTGATACTATTCTTTATATTTCCCAGTGTAGTTACTTTTCCTGGTGCTCTTTTATTTTCTTCATGTGGATTTGATTTACCTTTCTAATGTTCTTCCATTTCATGCTAAAGGATTCCCTTTAGTATTTTTTGGTAGGGCAGGTCTACCAATGATGAACACTCTGTTTTTGTTTATTTTAGAATGTCTTGATTTCTCCATCATTTTTGAAGGATAATTTTGCTGGAAATAGAATTCTTAGTTGATAGTCTTTTCTTTCAGCACTTTGAATATGTTAATCCTACAGCCTTTTGGCTTCCATGGTTTCTGATGAGAAATCACGTGTTAATCTCATTAGAATCTTTTGTATGTGATGAATCACTTCTCTTACTGCTTTCAAGATTCTTTCTTCTTGGCTTTGACAGTTTGATTATTACCTTAGCAGATGTGGATCTCTTTGAGTTTATTATACTTGCAGTGTGATGAGCATTTTTTTTTTTTTTGAAAATGGGTAGTTTCAATCCACTGTTTCTTCAGATATTCTTTCTGCCCCTTCCTCTCTTCTCATTCTGAGGTTCTGAATACATACATGCTGCTACACTTGATGGAGTCCCACAGGTCTCTGACAGTCTGTTCATTTTTCTTCATTCTGTTTTCTTCCTGTTTCTCAGACTGGATGATTTCAACTGACCTGTCTTTACTATTACTGATTCTTTCTTCCACATGTTCAGAGATGCTGTTGAGCCCTTCTACCCTTCTAGTGAATTTTTCATTTCATTTATTATCGTTTTTAACTCCAGAATTTCTGTTTGGTTCTCTTATACAATTTGTATTTTTTAAATTGCTCTTTAGTATTTGGTGAGCCCTCATCTCATACTTTTTCAGTTCTTTGAACATATTTAGAAGAGCTGATTTAAAGTCTGTTTAGTAAGTCTCTTTTCTGCTGGTTATAGTCTCTGTTGATTCCTTTTTTTCCCCTGTGTATGGTTCATACTTTCTTACTTCTTTGCATGTCTTATAATCTCTGTTGAAAATTAGACATTTAAAATGACATAATGTGACGACTCTGAAGATCAGATACTTCCCCCTGCCCTAAGGTTGGTTACTGTGGTTTGTTTAGTGACTTTTTACACTAACTCTATGAAGTCTGTATTCTTTATTGTGTGGGGCCACTGAAGTCTCTGGTTAACTTAGTGGTCAAGTAATGATTGTATTGAGATTTCCTTAAATCCCATCTCTCAAGCAGCTCTTTGTGTATTGGGGCACACCTTCAACATTTAGACAAGTAGTTGACAACTTAGACTTAACCCTTAGGTCCTGTTTGTACAAAGCCTCAAGGTCAGTCAGAGGTGAAAGCTTAGGACCCTCTCAGATTTTTCCTGAACTGTAAGCATAGGCCTGGGCATGAGCATACCTTTTTAGATTCTCAGGAAATCCTTGAGCTTTTCTAAACCTTTATGCACATCTTATTCCTTAGCTTTTCCTATTAAGCCTTTTGGTTAGCCTATTATTTGCCTTAACTGTTGGACATTACCTCAGGCAGCCCTCAAATCAATCAGTTACCTCTAATTCTTTTTGACAAATGTTTCTGAGGATGTGGGTGGGTGCATTGGTATCTCAGACTCAGGTCAAAGAAAGTCTTCCCAGTGGCTGCCAGGCTGTTGCCTCCACTCTGATTCCATGTTGTTGATGGGAGTGAGGATGGGGGTAGAATAAGCCAAATTAAAACATCAAAAAGTCCATTGTTGTTTTTCTTGACTAAATGCTCCCTAGATTAATTTGGTTTATTTCCAGAGATCTGAACAAAGTTGATTCTGACAATTTTTGCCATTTTCTTGGTAGTTTGATAGAAGGGAAACTTTCTGAGTACTTGTCCACTGTTTTTGGTGACATCACTCCTATTCTTTTTGAGAAGACTTATGCTCATTCCACTTCCTATACCTTTGTGTGCAACCAGTTTTATGTGTCATGTTTTATTTTGTTTGTTTTTACTGATGCTTTTAAGATCTTTTCTTCAGCTCTGTTTTGAAATTTCATAATAATGTGATTTGATGTGGGTCTTTTTTTTACTGATTGGGTTAGGCCTGTTAGAATTTCCTGTTTTCCTTAATACTTTCCTTCCTATTGTTTTTCTTTCTGATAGTCATATTTGAAGGATGTTGGGCTTCATAAAATGCTCCTCTGATCTTTATCTTTTTTCTCCTGTTTTTTATCTTTTTAACTTTTCATTCTACTCTATGAGAGTTCCTCTCAACTTTAAATTCCCAGACCTTCTATTGAATTTTTGTTTCCATTATGTTGTTATAAATTTCCAGGAACTCACATTTTTTATTACTCCTTTTATTATAGTACTTTGTTCCAGTTTTATCATCTTTTATCACTGAGGACAGATAGTAATGATAGTTGTTTTTTTAAAAAAACTAATATGTCTCAGCTCTCTGCACTGTTTCTTCTGAATGCCTTTTTTCTCTTTCCCTTGGCTGTTCATTTAAAAGAATAAGGCACAAATAAATACATGGCAGTACCATCTGTTTGCTGAAAAAGTAAGGTGAATACATCACTTTTTTTCAGCCCAAATGCTAATTGTGTCTATTTTTTGGTTAGTTATGTGTCAGCTACTTGCTTATTAAGTTTTGCTTGATTGAAAATAAGTCCCATATGTCTTCTGCTTTGGGGCTTCAGCTGTGCTCCAGCATGGTCTTTTTCATACCTTTTCCTGCTTCTGTTTTATGTGCGTTAATGCTGGTCTGCAGCTGCTTTCCATTACTTGTGGTTATCCATCACTGCTTGGATCAAGGTTCACTGAGCTCTTAGATACTCAGCAGAGACTTGTTCTGTGCTGATGGACAGGCTTTGCTTAAGGAATCGCTTACCTATTTAATGAAAAGAAAGATTGATAATAGCCCAGCAATTCCACTCCTAGGTATATACGCCAAAGGATTGAAAATAGATATTCATGCAAAAACTTACACATGAATGTTCATAGTGGCATTATTCACAATAGCCAAAAACTGGAATCAACCCAATATTCATCAACTAATCAGTAAATGAATAAAATGTGATATATCCATACAATGGAGTATCATTTGGCCATAAGAGGAATGAAATATTGGTGAATGCTACAACACAGATGCCACAACATTGAAAATACTATGGTAAGTGAAAGAAACCAATCACAGAAGGCTACTATCATATAATTCGTATATGTGAAATGTCCTCAATGGGCAAATATATAGAGACAAGAAATAGATTAGTGGATTAATCAATAAAGAATCCAGGGTTTCTTTTTGAGATAATGAAAACATTCTAAAATTGACTGATAATGGTTGTACAGATTTGTGAGTATATTAAAAAACTTTGAGTTGTATACTTTAAATGGGTGAATTGTATGGTATGTGAGTTATATCTTAATAAAGCTGTTCTTTAAAAAAAAGGCTTGTAAGGGTCTTGAGCAGACTGTTATAGACGTCCCTATAAAAACCCTACCTGTATTAGGTTCTGCCTCCACCAATTGTTCTTCCTTCATTTTTCTAGAAAGTTGTCCATTTCTTCTAGGTTATCCAGTTTGTTAACATATAATTTTTCATAGTATTCTCTAATAATTCTTTGTATTTCTGTGGTGTCCATGGTGATTTTTCGTTTCTCATTTCCTATTCTGTTTATGTGTGTACACTCTCTTTTCTTGATAAGTCTGGCTAGGGATTTCTCTATTTTGTTTATTTTCTTGAAGAACCAGCTCCTGCTTTCATTGATTCTTTCTGTTTTATTCTTCTCGATTTTATTTATTTATGCTCTAATCTTTATTATGTCCCTTCTTCTACTGACTTAGGGCCTCATTGCTTTTTCTAGTTTCGTTAATTGTGAGTTTAGACTCTTCATATGGGATTGGTCTTCTTTCCTGAGGTAGGCCTGTATTGCAGTATACTTCCCTCTTAGCACGGCCTTTGCTGCATCCCACAGATTTTGGGGTGTTGAATTATTGTTGCCATTTGTCTCCATATATTGCTTGATCTCTGGGTTTTTTCTGGTCATTGATCCATTGGATGGAGCAATTGTTAAGCCTCCATGTGTTTGTGGGCTTTTTTGTTTTCTTTGTGTAATTTATTTCTAGTTTCCTACCTTTGTGGTCTGAGAAGCTGGTTGGTACAATTTCAATCTTTTTAAATTTACTGAGGCTCTTTTTGTGGCCTAGTATATGATCTATTTTCAAAAATGTTCGTGTGCACTTGAGAAGAATGTGTATCCTGTTGCTTTTGGGTGTAGAGTTCTGTAGATGTCTGTTAGGTCCATCTGTTCTAGTGTGTTATTCAGTGCTTCTGTCTCCTTACTTATTTTCTGTCTGGTTGATCTGTCCTTTGGAGTGAGTGGAGTGTTGAAGTCTCCTAAAATGAATGCATTGCATTCTATTTCTCCCTTTAATTCTGTTAGTATTTGTTTCACATATGTAGGTGCTCCTGTGTTGGGTGCATAGATATCTATAATGGTTATATATGTAATGTCCTTCTTTGTCTCTTGTTACTGTCTTTGTTTTGAAGTCTATTTTGTCTGATACAAGTACTGCAACTCCTGCTTTTTTCTCTATTAGTTGCATGAAATATCTTTTTCCATCCCTTCACTTTTAGTCTGTATGTCTTTGGGTTTGAAGTGAGTCTCTTGTAGGCAGCATATAGACGGGTCTTGTTTTTTTATCCATTCAGTGACTCTATGTCTTTTGATTGGTGCGTCCAGTCCATTTACATTTAGGGTGATTATCGATAGGTATGTACTTACTGCCACTGCAGGCTTTGGATTCGTGGTTACCAAAGGCTCAAGGGTAACTATCAGTGATTTTACAAACTTGACATGGAAAAAGCTGTTGAGTAAGAACTTGAAGAGCTCTAGGTGAGTTCAGAGTTGGTAGATTTCCTGCCTTCAGAGCTATCACCCCTTTAGTGGTGGTTTATTTCCCTTGAGCCTGAAACTCATGAATTAGCCCAGAGAGCCCAGTGTTACAGGGAACGGGGAGTTGGGGTGGCAGCTCTTGGTTAGATGACATTGAGAAATGGTGATTTCATGCACTGAAGAGAAACCTGTAAAAATAATTGGTAAGCTTCTCTTCCTCAGCCTACGTGTTGACATTACTCCTTACCACCCACTCCCTTCATAACTGCTTTCCTTTTCCCTGACATAGCCTTATGTTCTCATGATTCTGTAATTTTTCTTCAGATTATCTTAACCAGAATTTTTTTGTTTAACTTTCATATGTCTTTCTCAATATATCTGTCATCAGAGTGCATTCTTGTCTTATATATAGACCAAATGTCTGTCTCTCTCCTTCCCTTTTCTTAAAGAACTCAGATCCTGTGGTATAATATCCTCTAATATGACTTTTTTGACTACTTTAAAATTTTCCTCATTCCAGTTTATGGTGTTTTTGGTTGCAAACCAAAGGAGGTTACCTTTATCAGTTTCTAACTATATTCCTGTGGCTTAGCTTACCCCCTTCACCTCTGATAAAATGGCCCTTCTCAGAGCTGTTGCCAACCTTTCTGCTCAGCTCTGCTTGCGTAATACTAGCCTACAGCTAGAGGTCACTTCTTGTTTCACACTTGCTGGATTGCTATAGTCTTCCTGGCAATAAGGTTAAGGAAAACCAGGGAATACTTATTGAAGTCTACCTTTTCATATTAATATGTACTCTAGTATGTTATTTACTTACTTAGTATTGACATAGCACCCATACTTCTTATGTTATCAGAAAATGTGCAGCAAAGCATTTAAGGATAAATATTTAACATGTTGATGGATCTCAGAAAATGCACAGAATACTTTATAAATCTTAGTAAAATAAGTCTCTTCACAGGGCTTTGAATTCATAGCCAAGAACAATTTCAAGCATAATGCTTCATATAAGTTGTTAATAAAGTCCTTGCATATTTTTAAACTGCAATTATCTAATTGTAGATGTGTTGTAGGCAAGTCTTCAAATGGTATTTCAGACTAGATTTTTATTTTTAAAATTAAAAATTGCTGTGTAATTTTCATTATGAAATCATTATATATACTTACTATAGAGATGTTTAGACTTCATAAAAACTCAACTATAAGCCATCCAATTTATTAACTTTTTAATATAGCATTTAACATTATTTTTCTCTCTGTATATATTTATATACATTTATTAAAAGCAGATTTTGCATTTGACAACTATATTAATGTTATAAATAGTGAAATTGGTTTAGATTTTGTGACAAAAGGAAATGACTATTGTAGATAAGAATATAAACTGTACAATAGAAAAATAAGTCTATATTAGCTATGAAGGAAAACAGAATGAAAATAGGCTGTAAATAAACTACTAAATTGCTTCTACCTCATGATTTGAATTGGAAAATGACTTAAGAACAATGTAAGGCCCTCTGTACTTTATGAACTCATCAGGAAGTTGTCTGGGGGAGGTCTATGCTGCTTCAGAATATTTTGTGGACATCTTTAATGCCAGTACCTATAGTTCTACATAATATTTAATGGCTAAATAGGATTCTATTTTAGAATGTGCATTAGTTTACTTAAACAGTTCCCTGTTTAGGCTGTAATCCAGTTTTAGCTATTCTACATAGTACTTGTCATGGATATTTTCATACTGTGCATACTTTTCTGTTTTCTTAGGATTAACATTGTTGGGTCAAAGGGTTTGTGCATTTTTTAACCTGATTGCCAAACTGTCCATCCAGAAAGGAGTAACAAATTTATTGTTAGATCTAAGGTAGACTAGTTTATGCCCCCATTGTGTGCTATACTGCACTGTTAGTGTGTCTTCTGCAAATACACGAAGCCACAGCACTGAATTTGTAGTATGATGGAGCTTATTACATATTAGAACTCTGCATCTTAGAAGAGCAGCGTTAAGTCCACCAGTGAGGGAAATGTTTACATTTGCAACTTGGATTGCATGGTATTCATTTTGAAAAGCAGGACTCTTCTGTCAGCACTTAAACTGTGACACTGTATGTATTGGTATTTGCTGTTTATGGGACTTGTTCATAGGGCAGGATTGTTTCTTATCTTAGATGAGTGACCGAGGAGGTGGTGTTCCTTTGAGGAAAATTGACAGACTCTTCAACTACATGTACTCAACCGCACCCCGGCCTCGCGTCGAGACGTCCCGAGCAGTGCCCCTGGTACGTGATCAAAAAATAATGAAGTGTGTTTTTGTGACTTGCCGGAAAAGTAAATCAGTTACCAAATAAGTCAGTTAAGCCATTGTGCAGGGTACACCACAAGGAAGGGAAGCTATTAGAAAAAAATTGCTTTCCTCTAAATTTAAACAGCCTTTTGGTTCCGTTTTTCTTTTGATTGAAAAGAGCACAAGATGAAGAGTATTGCTGTAGAGTTCTTGTTGCCAGGCTTGATGGTGAAAAGCTGTGGTAGACAGCCTTCATTCGGTAAACCACATTTTGATAGTGTTTCTCACATGAGGACTAAATTACAGGTTTTACTAGTATTTGGTCAACACTGATTTAATCTTCAGTGTTGATTTTTTTTCTCTTAAGGGTATATAATTAGAAATTACTTAATGTTCTAAACTCAGAAATAAGATTAGAGTTCTGATTAGTTGAATCACCAGCCTGGAAATGGCTCAAATTATAATTGTTTTGATGGAATTCTTTATTGATCTTAGTCACCTATTTTCAGGTTTAATAAAATTTGCTTTTGAATTGGCTCCATCCTTTGCCTCCTACCCCCAGAAAAGCCAAATCTTTGAACTGAAATTCTGGAAGATGTACTCCTTCCAGGCTTTGAAACGTCTCTCGCATATGGAACACTGGGGTTATACTGTAACATGGTGAAATACAGAATTAAACGGATCTATTTTGGCCTCTTCCTAGGAAGTTACTAGAAGGACCTCATTCTAATAGCTTTACCTATAACACAGCACAAATTCTGTGGCTACAACCTTAATATGGGTCATATACTACCATACTTTTTAAATGATTAGTAATATGCTTCTCAAATTGAGGTATATGACTCCCAGATTAGGCATGCAGGTGTCAAGCGGAAGGCAAGGTCAAATAATAAACATAAGCATCTTCTTAGATTCTGATTTTACCCTAAGAAGTAAGGGGAGAGAAGGGATATACAGTGGTTCCCCCTTATCTGTGGGGGATACATTCCAGAACCCCCCAGTGGTTACCTGAAACCACAGATAGTACCAAACCCTATATATAGTATGTTTTTCCTGTACATAACATACCTGTGATAAAGTTCAATTTATAAATCAGGCATAGAAAGAGATTAACAACAATAATAAATAGAACAATGGTCTGGTTCCATTCCCAATCCGTTACATCCTAGCTGTGTCACTTTGGGAAAATTATTGACCTTTTAAAACCACACTTTCCCCAACTTTAAAAATCAAGTTGTGCAGGTTAATATATAGATAAATACTTTTTATAGTTCTTAGTGCATAGTGAATGCCACATGTTGTGTTGTGCTGTTCAGGATACAAAATTTTTGTGACTTTTTAAGAAAACGGGCGTGGCATGGCACAGGCTCCACTGTGTATCTATGTAGACTTACCAAAGGTAAGACTTTTTAAGCTTTTACAGAGCGTCCTTCCTGACATCCTGACCACATTGTAAGTGGACCAAGTAAGGAAGCACTGGGCCGCTGGAGAAAGGCAACTTGACATTGATAATAGTGGTTGTTTTGTCCACCTGATTCCTGAGAGCTTCCTCCATGTGGCTGCCTTTGGTGGCCATTCAGAGAGGACCATCCACATTTATCTCTTCCAGACTGCTTTCTCGTAATTTACCCAATTTTATTCTTTCCGAGTCTCCAACTGAGCAGCCTGCCTGCCTGTTTGCCGGTGCCCATGAATCTGTGGAGGTCTACCACTCCAAGGTCTGCCCCTGTAGGATTTACTTTCACTCCTGTCTTTAGGCCTGCCCCTAGAGAGGTTACAATGAAAAGGCAGTCCGTGTTTGGCTGGTGCTGGCCTGCTGTACAGATCCGTCAGTGGACAAGCCCCATGCTGTTTCTCCTCCCTGTTCACTCCTTACAGGAGATGCCCCATGAGTCCATAGGTGTAGTCAGGGGAGAGGCAGTGATAAAGTAGATTCTGGCCCTACTGTACCGGCTCATGGTTTTCCTGGGGCCATTTCTGGAACTAGTTCACTTATCAGGATCCTAAGAGGAAAGTGATAGCTCACTCAAATTATGATAATTCAAGGAAGGCTTATTTATGAAGAGACCAATTACCGAGCTATAGGTAGGGATAGTATGGGGGTCCAGGGCTAGCAGCAGTAGGCTCAGTTCTAGCAGGCTAAAATTAGTAGAACCAGTTGGGCTAGCGCCACCCTGAATGAGAGGGAGAAGGAGTGGTCAGGGAGGGAGCTGCCGAGCGGCTGCATACACTCAAGGGGCCGCCCAAGGCAAGCAGCCTCGGCAGGAAGGGAGCAGGGGAATGAGTAGTGACTTGCCTGAGTTCCCTATCGGCTGGACCCATGGAAGCAGAGAGCACGGGCCTCCACTAACATCATCCATTCAGGTCACCCTCCCCGGGCAAGGAGAAATGTGTAGATGGAGAGTTGATTTTGAGGGGCAAACAGCAACTCTAGTTAAAAAAGTCAAGTGATGGTGGAAGTAGGTAAAGCCAGAGCCTGGATTTGTTAATAGCACTCTGATTCCTGAATCCACATAAGATCCTAACTTACAGTGTTGTATAGAATGTCACTGAACATCTGACTTGGTGATAAAAACAGTTTTTAACATTTATCCAGGTATTTTGCTTTGCTATAAAGAATTTGTAAAATTTAACCAGGTAAAGAAGGCCATTCCAGATACTGGGAACAGGATGAACAAAGAGAGTGAAAAATAACATGTTTTGAGGAACTTAAAAAGCAGGAGGTTTAGTTCTGCTGGACTAGAAAGTGAGAGGCAGAGACGTGATTTTACCAAGTCCTGAAAACTCTTTAGAAGCTTGGATTTGTATCTCAAGGCGAATGGGTTGGGGATGGTAGTGGGGCCAAAGGGGTGGGGTGGGAGTGGGGGTATGGTTTAAAGATTTAATAGTAAGGAACTGATCTGTCAGTGAGTAGGAAAGTAGACCTATTATGTGTCTCTCCAGGTTCAGAACACAGGCTCGAAATTCATGGTGTGAAGTCATGAGATGACATCTCTTCAGTTGCAACAGGCCTTTTCTACTCTTGCTCCTAAAAGAGAGTGTGTTTATGTGATAATTGCCAAAAGCAATACTGGGATGCTCTAGAGTAGGCCAATGAAGAAAAGCAACATGCTTCTTCCAAACCCCAACAAGTCCTCTTATAGAAAAAAGAAGAATGGGGTGTTTTAAATGACCAAAGGGGAGTTAGTTTGCACCAGCTTGATCATTGTTAATACTCACGTATTAGTGGATCCCTTAGATCTGGACTGTGATAGCCTGAGGTACTCAGTAGCATTTACTTTAATTAGAGCAATACTTCAGTGTGTGGCTTTCTGAATAGAGTTTCATTTTTCTCATCAAACAGGCTGGTTTTGGTTATGGATTGCCTATATCACGTCTTTATGCACAATATTTCCAAGGAGACCTAAAGCTATATTCCTTAGAGGGTTATGGGACAGATGCAGTTATCTACATTAAGGTAATAACTATAGTCTTCTTGATTAATGATACTTTCTTGATTATAAGAAAAAGTGCCAATATTTAACTAATGAAATTTTCCTCTACCTCATGCTGTGAAAATATAAGAATATACGTTTTTTACATATGATCTCATCTATTTTGACAAATAATCTCTAACTATGGGAAAAGAAGTGTTCTTATCTGTAATGATCAAGTCTGTGGTTGTTAATAGAAAAAAATTGGGTTGAAGTGGGGAAGTTATTTTAAAAATTTAATTTTAACATGAAACACATGAAAGGACATTGATCCACCAATCTTTAATGTACTCCAAGGTGTTTTCTTTGTGTATGGGTCTGCAATTTGAAGTTGCAATAGTCTTTCCTGCAGAAGTTGTACTTACAATGAATTCTTTTGGTTTTTTTAAACAAAGAAATAACCAAATGCATAATCACCCTTGATTTTTATGCTGTCTTTTACAGCATAAAAGGACTGATTTAACCTAATTATTTAGTGACTCTAGTTTCTTGTTCTGGCCACCAGATGGCACCTATTTTATATGAAATACTGAAGACTTTATATTGGAAAAAATAAATTTGATCGAAGAGGTTAAATTCTTTGAAGATAAAGTTCTTTTGTTTTTCTAAGCCATCTCAGCCGTTAGGAACTTAGAGAAGACAATATAAAGGCAGTTTTTTTTATTACCAAATGTAATATTTTTAAGCTAGCCTATAGATGAAGGGGTTCTAGCAGTTTTGGCATATTTAAAGAGAATATATAGGTGAAAGGTTTTTGGTTCCATTTTGGAAAAAATAAAAGGCAGGAAGTCTTCTAGAATCATTAAAGTCATCATCAAAGACCTTCCTTACTGTTATTAGAATGAAATTTCCTATTCAGTATTTTCTACACCTTGGGGAATGTCTGTGGCTTAAGGTTGAAATCCTACTGACATATCCTAACTTGAAGATAACAAAGAACATAGTTTATCTCAGGTTCCAGTGATTTACAGGAAGCTGAAATAGAACAGAGAATTAATGGTAATGATGTGTTGGAAACATGAAATTATGCATGATGCAAAAATCACATAATGTTTGTAACCAAAATTGGTGGCTTTAATGGCAGGAGGAGAAGACACAACGCCCAGGGATCAAACCCTGGTCCAGGAATTTTTCAGGCAAAAACCAAGATGCCTTAGACATAGTTTTATGTTTATTGACAATGATATTAATATGATGACTTTTTTAAAGTATAGTGACTATACTGATAAAATATTTCTTCTAATAAATATTTCATTAAATGATGTACAATTACATATGTTGAGGTACATATGTCAATTTTTATGCTTTTACACTTTTTCAGTTGTGTATGAAATTAAATTGAAATATGCCTGACTTTTTCAATTAACCATCTTCTGTCCTGGGTTGTGATTTATAAGAAGTATCTATCACACCTGTGTAATATTTCGATCCAGCAGCTTCCAGGCCAACGGGAGAATTACTGCAAGCAACAAACTCGGTCATTGTGCACGCCAAGGAGTGCAATAGACTTAGTGAATATATATGCTATTTTAAAATGTATGTAGATGGTGTTATGAGGAAGAAAATGTATACCCAATAAAGTATTGTTTAATTGTAATAACCATTTTGCCATTGAATATGGTCTCAAATAATGGATTCTTAAAAAATGTCACACTTAGCTCTTGCTTTTTCTTTCAGGCTCTGTCAACAGAATCAATAGAAAGACTTCCAGTGTACAATAAAGCTGCCTGGAAGCACTACAACACCAACCATGAGGCCGATGACTGGTGTGTCCCCAGCAGAGAGCCAAAAGACATGACAACGTTCCGGAGTGCCTAGATACACTCGGGACCCCTGGAAAATCCCAGTGTCGCTTTTGTATTAGATTTGGAAGGGATGGTCTTCAGAAGTATATCATACCAAATAATGTGTCATCTTCACAATTAACTATTTAGGTAGAGTAAAGGAACAGTGAATTCCATTTATGCCTGTTAAACTTCGTAAAGGATGAAACTGTACCTATTTTACACTTGTATTTTCACAATTAATTGAACATGTTTTTAAACAACCGTAGTTTTGGTCAACTTTCTTCTTCATGGTGGATTTCAGAAGTGCAGAAGTCTTTGTGTTTCTACAGGAAGCTCTGTGGCTTTCAAAAATACTTTTCATTTATGTCTGCCAGAGACATTTTCTTAATAATACTGATTAGCTAATTAGCCATCTCTGTTTTTTTGGAGGATGCCGCCATCATTTATTTAGTAATGACAACCATAATAATGTGGTCTTCAGATTTGCCAGTGACTAATTACAAGTAAGGCAGAAAACAATTACCCTGTTAAGTGTAGAACCAGCCACCTTTCAAGCATCTACATGCATTGTCTTCACTCTGAAGTTAATTTATCATTTTAAACTTTCACTCCAAAGGATTATGACTGGTTCCCTGTTGAGCTAAGCCAGGATCATGGGTAATCTACTTTAAATGTGCTTGTGATTATGCAAGGGGAAATATTTATACTAAAAACGAACTAGCAGCTGCTAGATTCTAGAGAAGAAATTGAGGGCAAAGCAGTAGTGAGTCCCAAAAACTGAACTATCAATTGTTGAGATTATCTGATGGAGCTTTTGAGAAGCAGAGTTTTTTTTGGGTCCTACTCCAAACACAGAATCAGACTCTGGCCGGAACCCAGGAATCTCAGTTTTTGGAATGCTTCCTGGGTGAGTCTGAATGCTCACTTAGTTAGGAAACCACTCTTAAAGTGAGAAATGGTGATACTACATTTGCTTAAGTAATAGATCTTTAGATTTTGGTTTTTACCCATTGAAAGGTCAGCTTCCGGACTCCAGAAGAGAAAAAGTGAATTTCAGGCCTGATGCTATTAGCATAATTATAAGCAGGAGACAGATTAACCTATGGAACCATAAATGCACAAGTATTGACAAAGAACATTTTAAAAATAGCCAGATTTTTGTTATTAGGAAAAAGTTAATTTGGGCTTATCACAACAATCCTTTGCATTCATATGGCAATTTGTACTTTACAAGTACTTTGGTATGGTGTGATGCCTCCCTTGGGCTTTAAAACAGAGTATACCGCAGGTGGTATCATTCCCTTTTTGAGACTCAGAATGTGGCCCAGAGTGGCACAGAATTGGATCTGGGGCCCAAGCTGTAACTGCTGGTCACTGTCACCTGCCGCGTCTGGGAGGCCATGAAGCTGTAAGGCATACCTCATCTTTTAAGGCGACAGAGAAATACACTGAAAATAAATTTTAAAGTAAGATTTTAAAAGTTGAAAGAACAGGTTTACTACTTAAATAGTGGAACTTTATTTATATGGAAAATACATTGAATTGAAACACCTCATTCTCAAAAGGATTTCATAAGCGTAATTCTATCTATGTAAATGTGTTCATTGGAAGGGATGTTAAAGGGCAGTTAGTCTAGGATCCTCATTTGAGAGACGATGATGCCAAGACTCGGGATGTGTGGTTTGCCCAGGACTTCCTAGCTAATCCAACCAAATGCGTGAAAAAGAGATCTTTTACTTAATCTGTCACTCCTTAATTATGGATTTTGTGAAGAACAACAGGATATGCTAGTGGATGATTTATATTAGTTCAATGTGTAACAAGTTTTTAGCTTTAAATTACACTTGTGAAATGATGAAATAGTTTAGAATCTTTTGAATCAAAGTATTCACTTTCTTAAATGAGACATTTGTATAGCTGACATAAATTTGATGTTTTTACTTATGAAACCCTCTTCTCCCCGACCAAAAAGAAAAATTAAAAGTTTTTCACTCTTTAAGAGCTAAGAAATGGTGTGTCTAAGGGAAAAGTGAAATATTTTCCTTTGGCTTCTAAGGCATAATGGCTTTTTTACTTTTGGTAATGGACAGAAAATTACATATAAAAATACTTGGAGGGAAACATTCTCCCAGTTGGTTCTAAATAATTATGCTAACCTGAGAAGCTTTTAGATTCTCACACTGTTTTGTCCAGCAGCATTTAATGTGATGCCATTTAGATATAAAATTATAGTGAAGGATAAGAAGTAGATCCTAAGTGATTTTTATAACCTTGGCATTTAATGAATGTGCAACATTTTTTAGGAAAAATCGCAAAAACGTTCTACCTTATACTTCCTTGCATCGTGAAGTTTTACATGAAGATGTTAAGCAGAAACTTACCATATTTTATGAAATGTGTGTATGGCAGTAAGCTGAAAATACAGATAAACTCTTACTGTGAAAATAAATTGGGTCAATTTTAGGCTTTTAAAAATATAATTTTGTTTTTTAAATAAAAGTCTCTTCCATCATTAAGGGTCAGTGTTCTATAAACATTCAAAAAGTTGGACCTATGTGGCTCACACTAAATCTCACCATCTTCAGTAGAGAAAATGTTTGGAACGTAGGTCTCCAATGTGTGTGTTCTAATAGAGAAAGCAAGAGGTAGAGTTTGTATGGTTTGTATAGAGTTATCCTAGGTATTCATTATCCAAACATCCACAAATGACTGATGAATGAAGATCTACTGTGTGATTTTTGAAAGGCAAGAATAACGTGTCCTTTGTGTAACTCTTCACAGTATAAGTAATTGTAGGAAAAATTTAAACAGCATTTACCCTCTGTACTAGTTGAAAGAACTAATCTCCTTTAGTCCAAGATCGATTTCTATCCTATTCCTGGTCAATGGGGATATGACCACAACCCCCTCATTGTTAAAGGCAACAAGTTCCATAACAAAACGTAGGTAAGAAACTGCGGAAACAAACTGTTAATGTTAAACAGTCCCTTTCTGGCCTTTGAATGGCTAATCAGAGAGGAAGCGAAAAATGAGTCCCAATTACACTTTATGTTTTCAAGTGCTGTGACGTAAATATGAAGCTTTAACAGATGGGTAATCAGAGTTGAGTTAGCTAGTTTGCAAGCATGACTTTTCCTGGGGAAACTTTTAATCACGTATGATTTAACTTCTGGCCCCAATAATTTTCTTACAGTTAAGTCCAATGCCCTTGAAAAAATAACGGTGTGAAGGATTTTATGTATATTAGAAAAAGAACACACCAAAAACAAACACTGGTTTGTTTAGTTCTTGCATCCTTTTGTTCTATTCACGTTTGGAAAGAACTGGACGTATCGCCCACTTTTATCTAGTGTCTTCGCATTTCTTTAACATCACTAACCTTAGGCTTTTAACAGCAGAAAATAAGACTGCCAGCTTTTTAAAAAAATTTACAACATGAAATTTAATCTGTTCCTACATTCACACGCACACAGAAGACTGCCTGTCACATAGTAAACACAATATAGGTGTGTATTATTATCATTGTCATAAACACTTTCCTCACTGGAGCCAATAATATAAATAGTCCATCTGTAATTCTTAAAAGTTCTTCAGAATTGAGGCTGTGTTTTAGTGGAGTTTGGAATGTGTTCCAAGATCCCTTCGTTCTGGTGCAAGATGGCCAGTTTTGCTACAAAACTTAGCCTTAGCCTTTTTTTTTTTTTTGTCTTGGACGAGCTGTTACTTATATTGGTGAATAGTGACAGCTTTTACTTTATTAAATTAGACATTAAGCAAAAATACACAATGACATTTCAGTAAGCTAAACAGAGACACTTCCATTTGAGAGTTGTATTCATTCAGGAGTTATTTTCTGAAAGTCTAAAAGTGTACTTCCTGCCATTGTCACATAGAATATTGTCATAAATTTCTTTAGGAAACAGCTTATGAGGCCAGGAGACTTTTAAGTTTAACTTAAATATACCAAGCCACAGTATTCTTGCCTTCCTATTACACTTTGATGTCTTCCATTTAGGGATTCAAAATATAACAGTTGTACTGTAACAGGACTGTATGAAAATATCTGTCCAAAAACTTCAAAGTGAGTCCATCTGATTGCATAACTGACATAGAATGGGAGAGAAACAATGTCACTTATTTCACTGTATTACAATATAAAAACATCATCTGATTTAATACAAATTATTTTTCTCCTTTACTCTCAGTATTTCCCATAAAACCCAGCACACTTATAACTATGTTCTGTTAAGTGCCTAATGAACAATGAATTTAACAATATTGCATCCTTTCTCAAAATGATATCTCAACCCAAAAATGAATCAGCACCATTAAGTAAACTATGGATAGTAACCAACGCAAGAAACCTAGCAAAGGATAAAATACAGAAGAAAACAAGAGGAGGAGCAAAACAGCACTACTAAAGCTATGGATTTATTTCAAAGTATAAAGAAGTAAATAAGCAAACACTGTTAGGGTAGGTAAAGCCAGAGCCACAGCAGCGGGCGGCTGGTTGGCAGTACCTTGAGGAACCCTTTCTAGGCTGCATCAAGAGTTACTTCCAGAAAAACCTCTAGCAGGGACTAATCAGGGAAGGGACGAAAAGCCCAAATGAGCAGTATTTAAATAAAAACAAGAAGATATAACTACAGGGATTGAAAATAATTGCAAGAATACCATTATGACGATTTTGAAAGTGTAGAAGAAAGAAATTGATATGGTTTTAGAAAAACAAGTATTACTGAAATTCATCTAAGAGATTTTGACTATTTAAATCAACCAGTATCCACCAAAGAAATGGAATCACAACTGTACCTCACCAAAGGCAAGCTTTTAAAGGTGGATTTTATCAAAATATCAAAAACTGATAATTCCTATCTTACAGGAACTTTCAGGGAATAGAAAAGAAAGCCACTCAACCCATTTCATGGTAAAATCTCAGATCTAAACCTCATCAAAGACAGTATGAAAAACTAATGTATACGCTAATCTCACTTGTAAACACAGATGATAAATTCAGCAATAAAATGGTGGTAGATTCATAAAATAGTGCATAAAAAATAATGCATCACGAACCAAGTAGGGTATTTCACAGGAATCCAAGGATGTGTCAATACCTGAAAAAAATCTGTGAAATGTCTCATACTAGAAATTAAAGGTAAAAACCACGAGATTACCTCAACTTGGAAAATTCAATATCTAGATACTATTTTGGAGTAGAGTTTAGTTGTAATTATAAGTGCCTAACTTACACAGGTCATGGGTGGGTGTTACAATAAACCTTGGATGGTGTAAGGCAGATGTAAGTCGGATACAGTGGAATTATCTGTTGGGATGGGTGCATGTTAGCTCTGCTATGGGAAATGTGCTTAGTACCATGTCCAGAGCTTCACCATCTGCCAGGTAAAGGTTACTGGCCTGGAGCTTTCTCCTAACTCCCCCCAATACTTTGAAACATGGAGGAAAGGAACATCCTATGTCTTTGTGCTGGGTAAATGTAAGGCTTATAAAATGGCCTAGTGTCTTTGACAAGTACATTTGTTTGATAAAGCCTAGCCTTTCTTGCTTTGGGGTGACAAATCCTATTCATTCTGGAGAAAAAGGTTCTTTTGTCTCCAAACCAACCCTCAGTGACCATAACAAGCAACCAGTGGGAACAATCACCAATGAGGGAACATCAGGCAATTGCTCCTTTTCTGTGGTGCACAACTGACCTTGACTGTGGCTCTTAGGTCAGGATATGTCTTCACAAGGCCAATGGGAAACTGTAGTTAAGCACCTGTAGTTAAGTAAGCCCTGCTTCTCAAACTTCAATGCACACATGAACTACCTGGAGATCTTGGTGAAATGCAGATTTTGACTCTCAGCATCTGCAGTGGAGTTTGAGATTCTGCCTTTCCAACAAGTCTACAGGTAATACTGGTGCAGCTGGTTCACAGACCACACTTTGAATAGCGAAGGTTTAAAGGTTGTGGGGTAAACTGCTATCAGCCTCCCAAAGGACTAACAAGAAAGATCAAAACCAGTTGCAGTAGGAGTGGGGAGCCAGGTAGACCTGGTAATCTGATTCCTAGAGTACTAAGAAGGGCCTGGAGGGATCCATTCCCGATACCCAGAGTACTTCATGGGTGTATCCATGACCTTGAAATCCAGATCGTATTAGTTAACTCATCTTTGGTGAAACCTGGGTTTAAGGATCTTACTCAATGGGACATGTAACTAGTGGAAGTCCTGGTTAACGCAAGGAGGTGCTGCCCGTGTGTGATGTTTATCATTGGGTTCATTTCATGGGAGGGTCACAGGCGATGACAGCAAACTTTGGTAGATAATGGTAGCTTCATTAGCCTCCTTATTGTCTGCACTAGGCAATAAAAACGTCTTCTGGTAGTGGGAAGTAGGGACCCAAGACTGAAAGCTTTACAGCAGTGTGGGGTAGGCAGGACTTGGTATAGCTCCTTTTATGAAGGTCCAAGTGATGCTTTCTCAGTGTGGATCCCATCCCCAGCAGGCAGATCCTGACGGCACAACAAAGTCAGTTGTAAGATCTCCTGTACCTGTGAATAGAACACTTCATTAATGTTTTACAATAATCTAGCAGATGATTGCAGTAATTTAGCATAATCTAATACATGGTTGTCCTATAAGTGGGTGGCTGGGATAGTTGATGTCCTTTCACTACTAATGGGCAAAGATATTACAGTCAATATCTGGAAAAATCCTGCTGATTTTTTATTGTTAAATTTATAGATCAATTTGGGGAGAATTTACATCTTTACATTTACATCTTTCAATTTACATTTAAAATCTTTTCGTTTCCAATTATTTATTGCTAGTATGTGTCACCTTCAAATCTCCAGTACATCCCCTCTGAGCAAATCATGGCTTCTGGAGCTTTACTGAGGACTGAGGACGACCGACTAGTTTTGCCTGCACTCACTTCGTTGATGTGGCCTTCCTCACTGTCCAGTCACTGTCATGCTGCCATGGACTTGGTCATGCCTGCCTTTCCAGCCTCCATCTAGACTACAAGTTGTTTGACTTTGCTTGGGAGGGTCCGCCACATAATTTCACTGCCCCCACCAAGGCTGTTTGAATTTGCTTGCCTTGTGCCACAATAAGGCATGGCCAGGCCAATCTCTCTTTTTAACTGAGATTATTCTGGAACTTTATATTGATTATATCCTTAACCATGTCTCTTCCAGGTCACTGATCTCTGATACCCTTCCGTCACTTGTCTCCAAGGTGAAGATAAGGGATGGCTCAGTCAGCAAGTATAATCATGGTCTCAGCCCTATAGTTGTATTTGTTGGTTTCATGCTTAACATTCCTGAGGCTGTCAGAGGAAAGTTTTGCCTCCATAGACTCCCCTCTTTAAAAAGGTGATGTGGGACTTGGTAGGCCCATTTAGTTACTGAAACACCTATCTTCCTCTCCTCAGCATCTTATTCCAGCCCATCCATTTACTTCTGTGTCAGTCTTCTGTCTGTAAGTGAAGGTCCAGTTAACAGGAGGCACAGGACAGGAGAGAATGCTGTAATGCCCTCTTCCATGCCACTCTGAGTGGTCAAAGACACTGGAGGCCTTTGTGCAGGACGCACATGCTTTCAGGAGCCTCTCAGCTTAAAGATGTCCTATGGCTCTTACAGAGTGCCTGCCTTGAGTCAGGGCACCGCGCTCGTTAAAGCTGCACCTAACAGGTTTCTTTAGATTTTAATATTCGTCTTTGCCCCATTAATGCCAATATTACTGGTTAGGAAGTAAACTCACCCACTTTGCTTCTCTCTGGCAACACAGGTAAGATCTGCAGAAAGATGTCTACCACCTGTTTGAAAAGGTGTAGGTACATATGAGCATGTTGATGTTCACCACACCGACCTCCCCTCAAGAACATGGTATATGCTATAATCCGTGCAGACCAGATCAGTTAGCCCCAAACCCTGGGAGCCAGATTATATATGTACTATGTGTGACCATGAAACTCTACATTATTAAAGATATAAAACATTTAATTTTTTTGGATAACTCCAAAGGTGGCATGTCCAGTGGCCCTCTTAGATACCATAGCCATGCGTCTAAATGAATGAATGGTTAATCACACTTCACGGGAATGTGATGCCTGGGAGAAGAATGGAGGCCAATTGAAGAATAAAGAACAGATTTGAGTATATACTCAGGTATTGATTGGAATATGATGATGCCAAGCAGAAACTGGTGCTGTAGCAAAACCAAGCTTTTGCTTGCCTTGTCTGGGAGTCAAATACGCAAGATCTTCTCTCTCACAGAACTGAATCAAATTTTCAGTCAGTATCCATAGCATCCACACGGCAAGGAGGATGTAATGAATACTTACCATCCTTGTGGCAGCCCACTGTCCTTTGAATGGCCTTTCCATATTTTAGTACACCTCCACATGAGTTTTACTTCCTCGGGTCTCCTTTGCTGAGCACACAGGCAGTAACTTGGGTATTGGCAGTTAGAACATCTGCACTAAGCAGCAGAGGAACAGCTTTTGTGCAGTTTCCCAGAAGCTGGCCTGAGTTGTGGCATATGTATCTGGTCTTCAGAGGGCCTCCTGGATGGTAGGTCCGCTCCTGAAGCAGAAATGGCATTGGTATTAGTGCTGGTAGATGCCGCAGCAAAGTCGAATTCCCAGATTTCAGGGCCCAGTGGTGGCAAAGAGAATGGTGGTGATTTTTCTTTCCCTCCCCACCCCTTTTTACCTTTTTTTTCTTGTTGACCTAAACTAACCATTTTAAAGTGTAATTCAGTGGCATTCAGGACTTTCACAAGGCTGTGCCACCACCGCTATCTAGTTCCAACATCACTCCAAAAGGAAACCCGGCACCCACCCAGCAGGGGCAGTGTCTTTCTCCTATAATTTTCATAGCATGGTTTGGAATATTATTCTTGGGAACTTATCCTAGAGTTGTTTTCTACAGAGACATAATTATGTAAGAGTGAAAATATACAAGGGTAAACTTAAAGAAACAGTTTGTGCCTAAATTATTTCTTGGGCATATTGTCTTCAAAGGAATGTTTTAAACCAGACAAAGACTAACATCCCCATGCTTACACTGGGAGTCCATTTTAAATTAAAATCTCAAATAGTACATGATTGGTTTTTTATGATTTTGGAGATAGAATCAGACCATTGTGAAAATATAATGCGGTAAGCTATGTGCATACTTCTTTCCAAAACCCCTACTGTTCATACTTTTCTCTAAGATGTAGTTGAGCCAGTCAAGGATTTTGGCTTCAACATGACTCCAGTTGTCTTGCCTCCCCTGGGCTCGTGTCAAACCAAAATAAGAGGCGTCATCACCCGGAGGCAAGACAGCTCTCACCGTACTGACGGGGCCATCGCTGTACGCAGGCTGTCCCAGTGCCCACGCGCGCTTCCCGACCTCTGGATGGACAGTCGTGGGAAGGCGAACCCCAAACTGTGGTGCTAGGAAGATTGCCCGAACTCCAAGCAGCGGCGGATCCTGTGTCTGGCTGCAGCAGGGCTAGCCCTAGGGGAGCAGCTCCAGCAGCAGCCGACCTCAAGGACCCAGCAGATGGCGGGGAAAAGCATAGGAGCAGTGGGTGAGGGAACTCCTGGGAGGGGAACAATAGCTGGCAACTGACTTCTGTAATCTGCAGCGTCCAGGTCAGCAAAGTCCACCATATCCAGTGTGTACTTACTTTCCCATATGTTTCTTGGGCAATTATCTAGAAAAAATATGTTTAAAAGGAGCTATGTTCTGTGTTAGATTATCTTTGTCCAAGTAATCTCAGACGGTATGTGGTTTTTGTAGTCGTAAAACAAGAATCTGAAAAACTAAGGATTGTTATTAGTAGCCTAGCGATACTCTGAGGTCGAGCCTCCTGATGCAAAAAGGTGAATTAAAAGGTAAGTTTAAAAGTTCCATCATGCTAAATTGTACATGTTTATGATTCATTGTGCTTTAGGTCTATGTGAAACCAAATGCATGGATTGACCAATGGCCATTTTACCACCTCCAAACTTATCTTTTATTGTTTTGAGTTTTATCTCTTTGTTTCTTAACTTTTTTCTGTTTGACTGATATCTGTACTATTCTCCTCTATTCTATAACATTCATCTTTGTGTGAGCACCTAGACCCTTTGAGAAAAGGTTATAATCTATTTAATTAGTGATCCCTTATTTATTTAAATGTATTTGTGAGTGCCTACTGTATACCAGGCATTATGAAAGGCACTGAGACTAAAAAGACAGTAAGACAAGTAACAAACTCAGAGAGCTTTTCTAGGTCATAGAATTACATTCCTTTTTCCCTGTATCATTTAACAGACACTCAATTGATTAGATTGTTTTTATTTAAAAATCTGGAGTCTTATAGATAACTGGTATTTTTATAAACCACATTAAATTGGATACATAAGTTTGAATTTCTATGATGATAAGTCATTTAAGTTCCCAATCACAAAAGGTTACTGTGACTTATTACAATAGGCAAAACTAAAAAAATATTCTTGCCTGGCAACCTATGTTTTCTACAGGGATAAAATAAATAATGGTGTTTTGAGATAGCATTCTAAATGCACTTTTAATTTCCAGTCAGCAGATAGCAGCACTTGATTTCATTTCAAAGAGAAAGTTACAATGGCATTCTGTGTTACATCATGACAAGCACACTCAGAGCTTTCAGAAAACGATCCCTAAAGTGAAAACCGAACATACTCAAATTGAAGATTCTCTGGTTTGTCTCAGAAGGGGGAACATTGTGGTACTTTGTCAAGTACTTTTAATTTAACAAGGTAAAAGACAGCCTTTTCTGCTCCTCAGTGTAAACAACTGGTCTTTTTCTTGTTGATTCTCATACTAAACACAATCTGAAATTTTACTTACTATAAAGGAAGTAAGATTTTATGTTTTTCTCTGATTAACTTTTCTCAGGGGCATTCTAAGTGAAACGAATTTGATTTATGCTAATTTCTACTATTACTGCTGCAGGCTCTAAATTATCTGCTGCATTCTATAAAATAAAGACCACACAGAAGAAATTCTTCCAAACAACTGAAAGAAGTAAAGGGAAACATTCCTGCATACTAGGTTTATAAAATGGGTATATGTATTTTCTTAAATGCTCATCATGATTGGAAGGTATGATTATCCTGCTGTTTGTATTGTAATATTGTCCCAAAAGGAAACATAATTGTCCATGCAACAAACGTACTGGGCCCTATACTATATCTGATGTTGAGTACAAGTCTCTGTAGACATTCACTTTCAGTTTATAACTTTGCAGCTGAATTATCTCTTGACCATCTCTATTCTTTAGTGTGATTTTGTAATGCATTATTTCAAGTTTCAGTCCACTCAACAGGAGCTCTTCTTGATTTGTCTTGTCTGGAATGGGCTTAGTTTGTCACTGCCTAGTTGTCCCTCTTTTTCTAGTAGTTATCACTTGACCAACAGGTGTCTAGTGTGTCTAGGCATCCAGGCCCAGCCTCATGGTGCCCCCTCAGAGCCTGAGCACCAGCCACACGACACCTCCTTTGGGGCCCCAGAGCCAGCCACATGTCCTTCTAATGGTACCTGGGCTTCTGTACATCGCATCCTCCCTTTGGTTCTCCAGTCCTAGGTGGACTGATAAATTATTTTGCAGTTAATATTTGGGTTACTTTTTTGTTCTTTCAGTTTTCTACCATCTTTTTAATCAATTCCCTGCATTAAATCTCCTCTGTTTGAAATACTTAATTTCCATCTTCCTTATTATTCCTAACAGAGCTATAAAAATAGCAAATGCATATCTAAAGTATCATTTCAACAGCAGAGGAAGGTTTTTATTTTCTAGATTTCATGTATGATTTCAAGTGAAATACTTTTTAGAGTCTTGGTTTGGTAGCATAAAAATCAAGTCATTTACTTTCAATAATCCAAAAATAGAGCCAATAAAATCAGAAATTTAGGGTGGATGAAGACAAAACCAAATGAACCCCTCAACATTGCACTTGGCAGTGGTTTAGATTCATGATTAACAAGTCCATAGTTAAATACTGAGTATAAAATACCTTACACTTCTTTGCCCTTCTTATGAAATTACTAGGAAGAGCGCCATATTATATGTGACCCTCTCATTGAATGTTTTCCTCTCTCCCTTCCAAACAGCCAGGAGGAAAACCACAAAATAACAAAACTCAACCAGGGAGAACTAGATAATCTGCATAGGCCTTTAACTATTAAAGAAACAGAATTTGTAATTTAAAAATTTCCATAAAAGAATCTCCAGACCCAGATGGTTTCACTGGAGAATTTTACCAAACATTTAAATAAATTAACATCAGTTTTATGCAATCTCATCCAGAAAATAAAAGAGCAGCAGACACTTCCCATCTCATTTTTGAAGGGAAGTATTACTCTGATATTAAAACCGAAGACAGTACAAAAAAACAAAACTGCAGACCAGTACCTCTCATGAAGTTAGATGCAAAAGTCCTTAACAAAATATTAACAAATCAAGTCTACCAATGTATTTTAGAAGTATATACCATGAGTGGGATAGATTCCATATGTATAAGGCTGGTTCAAATTTTTAAAAAAATCAATCAATGTAATCTACCATATATCTGGGGAAAAGAAGAAAAATTGTATGTCAATATTAATTGACACAGAAAAGTATTTGACAAAATCCAACCCCATTCAAAATAGCCAGGGGTCCCTACTTTGGGACCTGCTGGTGTTGACTACACCCTCAGGCACTTTTCCCATCCTTGATCCTCCCCTACGTAGGACTAATGCTTCTCACATCTCATTTTGTGAAGTAAGGGACCATATTTTAAAAGAAATACGTGGACAGAAATGTTATAAATCAAACATAGGTTTACTGTTTCATAGCCATAATTTACTGTTTCCAAGCCACAATTTAAAAAATGTATTTTCTTATAGAGAAAATAGCACTTTTCTAAATAAATTATGCAGTTGGAAAGTTCATAATTATTCCCAAGGTAGACACTTTACTGGACTAAGCTAGTAAGTACCTTAACGATCCTGTTCCCAAGATATACCATTATACATTAATATTTGAATTAACATATTCATTATATAGTCAGGATAGCAATTTCTAGATACAGTGCTAATGGGCTTCCTGGCTCAAGCTGAAATACTTGAGCAATGAACTAATTCATGAATTAATATTGTTTAGATATCAGCCTCTGTAATTAAATCAGATAATGTAAAATGCTTAGTACACTTCCTGCCATAGAGTCATTACTCAGTAAATGATAGCCATTAGAATCTGCATTATAAACTAATGATATCATGAGGTCTTCTACATTGATTACTGCCATGGGTAATTTTTTTTTTAAAAGAAAAGCATTTTCAAGCTATTGATAAATTTCTCAAACGCAAGATCCCTATGCAATGGGAACATTGTTAGGCTTTCAAAAGTCCAATCACAACTCTATTAGTCTAAAGTTCAGTTACCAATGGTTTTTCCATGCCGTGGATTTCAGCCATATACCTGCTGTCTACAAGTCAGTTAAAAAAAAAAAAGTGCTGCCATCTAGTGTTTAATTAAAGCCCTTGCTACAGAAAAGTTGTGTCAGTTGGATACTCTGGGGAGCATTATTGAGGGATAACTCGAACAAAATTTAATTTTGTTGATGAATTGTGGGGGAAACAGCATGGGCTGAGAGAACCTAAGACTATGACACAGGTCTCCCAGTCATGCCTAGGATAAGGAAGAGCTCAGGAGCAAAGAGTGCCATGCGGAGCCCCCCCCACCCCCCCCCGCCGCCCCACTCTGGGCAGGAAGGGCTGGTACCCTCCCTGAACTCAGTCTTTGGCTGGGGGTAGCCTGGCAGAGTGGCCTTGGCTTGAAAGGTGAAGCAGAGCCTGAGGCACCCACAGATGGAGCTTGTCAGCTATCTGCATTCTATAAAGCAAACAGTAAGTTCTTTTTTGAAGGGAGACCTGGGCAGCACATCTCCATGACTTACTCCAGAAATGCTGGAGAAGACATATAGAAGTAAAATTCCTGTTTGACCTATTTTGCTGCCAATTACTTTTTTACCTATCCAGACTCCTTTAAGAAAGGTGGTTTTAAAATCATGCTTCGGTGAAACATCTATCAGCTAAAACTATGTAATAATAACCTATTTTTAACTTGGAAACATTTAGAACAGTATTTCATAGAAATTGAGGCAATGGATAGAATTTTCTCAATATTAATTTTCTATTAATTTTTCATAAATTTGGTACCTCATATGACTTATCTGACTACAAATGTGAGTACACGAGAGTGAAAGAACAAGTTGTTTATACTTTTTCTTGAACAGTTTTGTGTATGTGATTTTATACTATTTACTTACAGTGGTCATTTTCTGTTAGAAAAAATCTTGCTAATTTGTTTGTTGGAATTATGTTCAATATTTCATGTTTTTCTGAAAAAATGCTTAATATTCTGAAAACAGCAACGCTTTTTGCATTGCTCAACCAGTAGAATAAAATTTACAGCTCCTCTGTTGCCATTAGAACTAAATAATAGAAGCAGGGTACTGCTTCCCCAAAGATAACTAACATCTCACACAAAATCATCTTTAAGATAATTATATGAACACTTGAAAGAAACAATTATGCTAAAGAATTGGTTCAGTTATCAATTAGCTACACTGAACTGGCTATATGATTAAAGTTTATTAAACTACAACAAAAGAGAAGTAAGGCCTGTGGACCACTGTGGTTAAACATCTTCTAAATTAATAAGTCCATCTCCTAAGCCTTATTTTGCTATGTGAGGATTCATTCACTTATGCAACAAACATTTATGGAGTGCCTACCATGTAAGATGTATACAGCTGTGAACAGGTGTTTTACAAAAGAAAAGCCCAAGTGGCCAAATCACACATAAATTAAGTGCTCAACCTTAATAAACAAGGAAATGCAAATGAAGAGCACATTGAGATACTCTTATATCTCTTACATTAAAAATCTAATAAAGCCAGGGTGAAAATATGAATCAATGTGAACTCTCAGTGCATATTATGATGTATATGTAAATTTATAAATCACTTCCAAAATCACTTTGGCAGTGTCTTGCAAAGTCACACATTGACATCTGTGACATAAAAATTCTGTTCCTAAATATATATGCTAGAGAAAGCTGCACATGTATTTGAATGCTTCTAGCAACATTTTCTGTAATATCAGAAAAAAATGGAAAAATTTCCACAATCCAATGACAGGAAATAAATGAATTTTAATGTATTCTATTTATTCAGTGAAGTAATATACAGCAGTGAAAATCAGTGAACTCTAACTATACACATGGATGAATCTCAGAGCATAGTTTTGAGTGAAAAGCAATTCCCAGAAGACCCAGACTATATGATACCACCTCTAGAAGCTCAAAACCAAACCAAATAAAGCAATGTGTTGCTCACAGTGAGAAATGTAAAACTCAGGCTGATGGTTACAGGGATGAGATGGGTAAGCACATGACTTATCGTTAAAGTTGAAAGTTTTGTGCTGGATAGCAAGTTCCTTATATTATGCTACATAATTTACATGTATAGTATACATGTTCTTTTGTAATTTATGAATATTTTTAAATTATTTGGATAGATTTAAAAGCAATAAAATAATTTTCTCTCTCAGTAGACCTGACAGTGTAATCCATATTTTCTGTATCCTGAGCTAGTGGTCTTAGAAATTTTACTTCAAAATAAGTAGAAAAACAGAACACAACATCAAATGCGATACTTTCCCACTAAATTATTCTTTTTCTTTCTTTTTAATTCATAAAAGTAATGATTTGTTATAAAATATTCAAACAATACTTAAAAGTATTAAATGGAAATAATTTTCCCCTATGCACTTCTCAACGCCTTCAATTCCACTGTCCAGATAGTATTGTTAATACACTTATGCATTATTTCTAACATTTCAATGCATATACAAACATACGTATATTTATATATACACACCAAAAATGTATCCTTTTAAAAATAAAAACACAAAACCTATTTGCCTATAAATATTCTTCAACAACTTATTTATTTATTTATATTTTGCTATCATTAATGTACAATTACATAAACAACATTATGGTAACTAGACTCCCCCTATTATCAAATCCCCCCCCACATACCCCATTACAGTCACTGTCCATCAGAGTAGTAAGATGCTACAGAATCACTACTTGTCTTCTCTGTGTTATACTGCTTTCCCCATGTCTCCCCCCCCCCCACATTATATGTGTTCATCATAATGCCCCTTTTTCCCTCTTATCCCTCCCTTCCCATCCATCTTCCCCAATCCTTTTCCCTTGGTAACTGTTAGTCCATTCTTGGGTTCTGGGAGTCTGCTGCTGTTTTGTTCCTTCAGTTTTTTCTTTGTTCTTATACTCCACAGATGAGTGAAATCATTTAATACTTGTCTTTCTCCGCCTGGCTTATTTCACTGAACAAAATACCCTCTAGCTCCATCCATGTTGTTGCAAATGGTAGGATTTGTTTTCTTCTTATGGCTGAATAATATTCCATTGTGTATCTGTACCACCTCTTCTTTATCCATTCATCTACTGATGGACACTTAGGTTGCTTCCATTTCTTGGCTATTGTAAATAGTGCTACGATAAACATAGGGGTGCATATGTCTTTTTCAAACTGGGCTGCTGCATTCTTAGGGTAAATTCCTAGGAGTGGAATTCCTGGGTCAAATGGTATTTCTATTTTGAGTTTTTTGAGGAATGTCCATATTGCTTTCCACAATGGTTGAACTATTTTACATTCTCACCAGTAGTATAGGAGGGTTCCCCTTTCTCCACATCCTTGCAACATTTGTTGTTGTTTGTCTTTTGGATGTTGGTCACCCTAACTGGTGTGAGGGGATATCTCATTCTGGTTTTAATTTGCATTTCTCTGATGATTAGGGAAGTGGAGCATCTTCTCATGTGCCTGTTGGCCATTAGAATTTCTTCTTTGGAGAAGTGTCTGTTCAGATTCTCTGCCCATTTTTTAATTGGCTTATTTGCTTTTTGTTTGTTGAAGTGCATGAGCTCTTTATATAATTTGGATGTCAACCCCTTATCAGATATGTCATTTATGAATATATTCTTCCATAATGTAGGATGTCTTTTTGTTCTACTGATGGTGTTCTTTGCTGTACAGAAGCTTTGTAGTTTGATATAGTCCCACTTGTTCATTTTTGCTTTTGTTTCCCTTGCCTGGGGAGATGTGTTCATGAAGAAGTTGCTCATATTTATGTCCAAAAGATGTTTGCCTATGTTTTTTTCTAAGAGTTTTATGGTTTCATGACTTACATTCAGGTCTTTGATCCACCTTGAGTTTACCTTTGTGTATGGGGCTAGACAGTAGTCCAGTTTCATTCTCTTACATGTAGCTGTCCAGTTTTGCCAACACCAGCTGTTGAAGAGGCTGTCATTTCCCCATTGTGTATCCATGACTCCTTTATCGTATATTAACTGAGCATATATGCTTGGGTGTATATCTGGGCTCTCTAGTCTCTTCCATTGGTCTATGGGTCTGTTCCTGTGCTAGTACCAAATTGTCTTGATTACTGTGGCTTTGTAGTAGAGCTTGATGTCAAGGACCATAATTCCCCCCACTTTATTTTTTCTTCTCTGGATTGCTTTGGCTATTCAAGGTCGTCTGTGGTTTCATATGAATTTTACAACTATTTGCTCTAGTTCATTGAAGAATGCTGTTGGTATTTTGATAGGGATTGCATTGAATCTGTAGATTGCTTTAGGCAGGATGGCCATTTTGACAATATTAATTCTCCCTATCCATGAGCACAGGATGTGTTTCCATTTATTGGTATCTTTTTAAATTTCTCTCATGAGTGTCTTGCAGTTTTCAGAGTATAGGTCTTTCACTTCCTTGGTTAGCTTTATTCCTAGGTATTTTATTCTTTTGGATGCAATTGTGAATGTAACTGTTTTCCTGATTTCTCTTTTTTCTAGTTCATCGTTAGTGTATAGGAATGCAACAGAGATCTGTGTATTAATTTTGTATCCCGAAACTTTGCTGAATTCAGATATTAGATCTAGTAGTTTTGGAGTGGATTCTTTAGGGTTTTTTATGTACATTATGATGTCATCTGCAAACAGAGACAGTTTGACTTCTTTCTTACCAATCTGGATGCCTTTTACTTCTTTGTGTTGTCTGATTGCCATAGCTAGGAGTTCCAGAATAATGTTGAATAAAAGTGGGGAGTGTGGGATCCTTGTTGTGTTCCTGATCTTAAAGGAAAAGCTTTCAGCTTCTCGCTGTTAAGTATAATGTTGGCTGTGGGTTTGTCATATATGGCCTTTATTATGTTGAGGCAGTTGCCCTCTATACCCATTTTGTTGAGAGTTTTTACCATGAATGGATGTTGAATTTTGTCAAATGCTTTTTCAGCATCTATGGAAATAATCATGTGGTTTTGTCCTTCTTTTTGTCGATGTGGTGGATGATGTTGATGGATTTTTGAATGTTGTACCATCCTTGCATCCCTGGGATGAATCCCACTTGATCATGATGCATGACCTTTTTGATGTATTTTTTAATTCAGTTTGCTAAAATTGTATTGAGTATTTTCACATCTATGTTTATCAGGCATATTGGTCTGTAATTTTCTTTTTTTGTGGTGTCTTTTCCTGGTTTTGGTGTTAGAGTGATGTTGGCCTCATAGAACGAGTTTGGGAGTATTCCCTCCTCTTCTACGTTTTGGAAAACTTTAATGAGGATGGGTATTAGGTCTTCACTAAATGTTTGATAAAATTCAACAGTGAATCCATCTGGTCCAGGAATTTTGTTCTTAGGTAGTTTTTTGATTACCAATTCAATTTCTTTGCTGGTAATTGGTCTATTCAGATTTTCTGTTTCTTCCTGGGTCAGCCTTGGAAGGTTGTATTTTTCTAGAAAGTTGTCCATTTCTTCTAGATTATCCAGCTTGTTACTATATAATTTTTCATAGTATTCTCTCATAATTTTTTGTATTTCTGTGGGATCTGTAGTGATTTTTCCTTTCTCATTTCTGATTCTGTTTATGTGTGTAGACTCTTTTTTTCTTGATAAGTCTGGCTATGGGTTTATATATGTTGTTCATTTTCTCAATGAACCAACTCCTGCATTCATTAATTCTTTCTATTGTTTTAGTCTTCTCAATTTTATTTATTTCTGCTCTAATCTTTATTATGACCCTCCTTCTACTGACTTTGGGCCTCATCCGTTCTTCCTTTCCTAGTTTCATTAGTTGTGAGTTTAGACTGTTCATATGGGATTGTTCTACTTTCCCGAGGTAGGCCTGTATTGCAATGTACTTCCCTCTTAGCATGGCCTTTGCTGCGTCTGACAGACTTTGCGGTGTTGAATTATTGATGTCATTTGTCTCCATATATTGCTTGCTCTCTGTTTTTATTTGGTCATTGATCCATTGATTATTTAGTATCATGTTGTGAAGCCTCCATGTGTTTGTGGGATTTTTCATTTTCTTTGTGTAATTTATTTCTAGTTTCATACCTTTGTGATCTGAGAAGCTGGTTGGTACAATTTCAATCTTTTTGAATTTACTGCAGCTCTTTTTGTGGCCTACTATGTGATCTATTCTTGAAAATGTACCATGTGTACTTGAGATGAATGTGTATCCTGTTGCTTTTGGATGAAGTGTTCTGTAGATGTCCATTAGGCCCATCTGTTCTAATACATTTGTTCAGTGCCTCTGTCTCTTTACTTATTTTCTGTCTGGTTGATCTGTCCTTTGGGGTGAGTGGTATGTTGAAGTCTCCTAAAATGAATGCATTGCATTCTATTTCTCCCTTTAATTCTGTTAGTATTTGTTTCACATATGTCGGTGCTCCTGTGTTGGGTTCAAAGATATTTATAATAGTTATATCCTCTTGTTGGACTGACCCCTTTATCATTATGTGTTGTCCTTCTTTGTATCTTGTTACTTTCTTTGTTTAGAAGTCTAATTTGTCTGATACAAGTACTACAACTCCTCCTTTTTTCTTCCTATTAATTCCATGAAATATCTTTTTCCATTCTTTACTTTCAGTCTGTGTATGTCTTTCGGTTTTAAGTGAGTGTCTTGTGTAGGCAGCATATAGATGCGTCTTTTTTTTTAATCCATTCAGTGACTCTATGTCTTTTGATTGGTGCATTCAGACCATTTACATTTAGGGTGATTATCGATAGGTATGTACTTATTGCCATTGCCGGCTTTAGATTCGTGGTTACCAAAGGTTCAAGGGTAATTCCCTTACTATCTAACAGTCTAATTTTCTCACTTCATATGCTATTAAAAACACAACTTAAAAGTTTTTTTCCTTCTTTTTCTTCCTCCTCCATTCTTTATACGTTAGGGATCATATTCAGTACTCTTTGTTTATCCCTTGATTGACTTTGGGGGTAGTTGATTTGATTTTGCATCTGTTTAGTAATTAATTGTTCTACTTTGCTGTGGTTTTATTTCCCCTGGTGACATCTATTTAGCTTTAGAAACACTTCCATCTATAGCAGTCCCTTCAAAATGCACCGTAGAGGTGGTTGTGGGAGGTACAATCTCTCAGCTTTTGCTTATCTGAAAATTGTTTAATCCCTCCTTCAAATTTAAATGATAACCTTTCCAGGTAGCGTATTCTTGGTTCAAGGCCCTTCTGCTTCATTGCATTAAATATATCATGCCACTCCCTTCTGGCCTGTAAGGATTCTGTTGAGAAGTATGATGATAGCCTGATGGGTTTTCCTTTGTATGTGATCTTTTTTCTCTCTCTAGCTGCTTTTAAAAGTCTGTCTTTATCCTTGGTCTTTGCCATTTTAATTATTATATGTCTTGATGTTGTCTTCCTTGGGTCCCTTGTGTTGGGAGATCTGTGCACCTCCATGGCTTGAGAGACTATCTCCTTCCCCAGATTGGGGAATTTTTCAGCAATTACTTCCTTAAAGACACTTTCTATCCCTTTTTCTCTCTCTTCTTCTTCTGGCACCCCTATAATGTGGATATTGTTCCATTTGGATTGGTCACACAGTTCTCTCAATATTCTTTCATTCTTAGAGATCCTTTTTTCTCTCTGTGCCTCAGCTTCTTTGTATTCCTCTTCTATAATTTCTATTCCATTTACCATCTCTTCTACTACATCTAATCTGCTTTTAAATGCCTCCATTGTATGTTTCATTTCAGATATGGAATTTCTTAATGATTGAATTTCCATCTTAAATTCATCCCTGAATTCTTGAATATTTTTCTCTACCTCCATGAGTATGTTTATGATTTTTATTTTAAATTCTTTTTCTGGAAGATTGGTGAGTTCAGTTTTATTTGGCCCTTTTTCTGGAGTTTGTGAGATTTTCGTCTGAACCAGGTTCCTTTGACGTTTCATAATCCTGTGTGGTGCCTTCTAGTGTCCAGTAGCTCTAGTCTCTGGAGTTGCTCAGCCCCTAGAGTGAAGTTGGGGGTCATAGGGGAGCAGCGCTGGTCCCTGGAGGGAGGAAAGATCTGTTTCCTGATTCCCTGCTGCAGTGCCTGTCTCCAGTGTCAGAGCCAGTGGGCCGAGCACACCGGTGTAAGCCTCTGTGCTTGGCGTCTCTAGCTGTTGTTTGTGGGGCCTCCCTCTGGCTGGCCTGATGCCAGCGCAGTGACTGCTGGTTGCGTGCAGGTGTTGGCAGAACAGCAGGAAGGTACAGCAGGCTGCATGTCACAGTGGGGGGGCCTCAGAGCTGAGTAGGCAGCCAGGGGCATGTAGCACCTGAAGCTCCTCAAAGTGCCCAACCTGCAGGGCAGAGTGCATCCAACCTTGTCCACATATCCCTTCTCCCCCTTTGCAAGCTCCATGCAAACCCCAGCAGCCCTCTCACTGCTAGGAAGCCTGTCAGATCGCCCACCTTTCCATTGTCCCAGAGCAGCCAGATGTGGACCCCCGTCCTCCATAAACGGCCAGAATCTCAGTGTCTCAGGCACTCCACCTGTTCCTGCTCCCCAATCCCACCAACCTGCAGAGCACCATGCAATGTAGGTTTGTGCTCCAAAGCAGCTCTCCAGGGCTAGGTGTTCAGCAGTTCTAGGTTTTCACCCGCTCCCTGCTCTGTTTCTCTTCCTCCCGCCAGTGAGCTGGGCTGGGGGAAGGGCTTGGGTCCTGCCGGACGTTACCCTGTTTCGTGAGGTCTGTATGCAGTCTGGTTCAGCCTTCTTTCCTTTTGCTTTTTTAGGGCTAGTTGTATTACCTATATTTTCACCCTATATGTGGTTTTGGGAGAAATTGTCTGTTTCACCTCTCATGCTGCCATCTTGAATCCTTAACTTATTCTTTTATTTAACATTAACATTTTTCATGTCATGATTTTACCCCTAAATCACCCTGAATACTTTTAAGGGCTATATGGGTTTTCATCATAATGTATACATCATGACTGAATTTAAACATTCACTTGATGTTATTTAGGTATTTAGGTTATTGCCACTGTAACAGAGACTCTATATGTCAATTTCAGCTGAGGCTTCCAAGTCTGCAAATAAAACAAAAGGTGCCAACTATCTCTACTTTCTAAAGTGAGACACTAGACTACTTAGGTAGGACTTACAAAGGAGGTCCTTATAACCTGGCTGAGATCATGAAGTCAGAATCTATCTTACAATATAAAATTACTGAAGCTTATAAGATCAAAGAAGAAAAGCTAAAACCTTAGAATGAGATGAGATTTTGAAAAATGCTAAAGACAAAGCAGGGGTTCTCTTTAGTTTACTCAAAAGAAGATGGCCAAAAGGTACACATCCAGTTATAAAATAGTAAGTCATTGGGATATAATGTACAGCATAGTGACTACAGTTAATAATAATGTCTTATATATTTGAAAGTTGCTAACAGAGTAGATCTTTCAAAAAAAAAAGAAGGCCGAGGAGACATGGATCCATTGTTTGGACAATGATGGTAACAAGCAATATAGTGAAGGTTAAAACATTCCATTCCTATTTTTATTTCACTTTCATAATCATTATCAGATGGGAAAGGGTATAAGTGAATTGGTGTGAGAGAGCTGAAGCTTAGGATGAGTAAAAAGTGTAATACTGCACCAAGAATTTCTAAAGTAATTTATCCTCAAACCTGGAAAAGTTATGTTTGAAGCAGAATTATGAATTCTCAAGTTACAAACTCAGGTGGCAGATGTCTTAGATTGGATTCCCTGGAAACAGAATGCAGGGGAAAACTAAGTTAGAACATTTATTGAATAAAGTTCTTGGTAGATAAAACTAGAAGGAAGTGAGAGAGGCAGGATTGGGCACAGCAGGAAGCCTTCCTGCTATGTGATCACAACTGAGGTCTCAGTCAGTCATTCGGAGAGCTCTGGAACAGGGATGGCTCCTCAGGGTTGCCTCAAACTGAGGCAAGAGGGCTGGGCCTTGTTACTCTTGCACCAATCAGTTAGTTTTTGGACACAGGCCACCCTTCTGGCAGGGGCATGTTAAACCTTGGGTGAAGCATTTAAGGTCTGCAGCTAATATTCTCAGCAGCAGGGGGGGTTAGAGGAATTGGCACTAAGGAGAGAATCTGGGTGAAGTAACATAGTATCCACCACCACAACAAAACATATATTTTTTCCTTTCTAGTACTCTTTGATTTCTGCTTTCAGTCTCCATCTTAGCATGACTTTAACAACTTCTGTGATACTCTCAGGTTCATAGGAAATCATTCGGCCATTCCCCAAGGTGCACTGGAGAGAGTAGGGATGTGTGAGGTTGTCTTGGGTTACCCAGATTCATCATTTAGACACTTTCACTCCTCCTGCTCCTTCTGGGTATGACGAAACCCTCATGTCTTGCCTTTTTTCCCAGGGGTGCCCATATTCTCTTCCCTTTGTGGATTTCCAAATGTACTGAGCATTTCCCCAGTCTGAACAAGTACACGTAGCTCCAAAGACCACAGGCGGAGATGAAGGGAAGTGGGAGGCATAACAGGACCAAGAAAAGCAGACTCTGACTGCGGATGACACGATTTTTTCTCATCTAATTCTTATAACTTGAGTTCCCTCTGCGTCTTGGTGTTTTTATGTCCAAAGGCATAGCTCAGAAATTTTAAAAGCCTTTTTTAAAAACTTTTCTCATGTAACAACCATTCTTTGAGGAAATGAATGCATTGACTAAATGAATAAAGAACAGAGAGTGAAAGAAATTCAGAAAAGAAAGTCTTAGGTAACATCTCAAAATATTATCTTGCCACAATTACATTCAAGAATCTTAACAGAACCTGTGGATGAGATCAATGAAGCTTTGTTACAGTCTTTGATGGTTTAGGGAGAAGGGAAAAGGAGCAAATGATCAAAGTCAAGGAAATGTCTCCATTTTTTTTTAAGTTGGAAGAAAGAGAATGCCGCAAACCATAGATTGGTAACCTTAATGTCCCACACAGGGAGAGTTCCAGACAAAGCTCATCTCATTCCCTCTTTTTGATAGTTTCTCTTGGCCATGCAAAGGACTTGAAATAATCTATCTGGACTCCAGCAAATAATTTAAGTCCTGAGATCTCACTATGAATACAATGCACAAATGGGGACCAGAAAACACAGGGGCTAGTCGATTTATAATATGATGAACAATCATGCAGTTGGGGCTGGCAGCAGGATGCTGCTCTGCTGGCCGTATCCTGACTTCAGTAACTCCCCTTTGGTTTGCACATACAGTTGTAAGGGGGAGGCAGCAATGTGTGTCAGCATGTCCACAGGGCTCAAGGCTCCTTTTCAGGGCTTCTCATTCAAATGCCACAGCATAATGCTGTCCATAAATGAACTGACCAACCCCATAGACTATTGGTGTCCAACTTCAGGCCAGATTTCAACAGATCATTGTACCTCTCTATCATGCCTGCCCTGGTAGGGTTATACGGTACATGACACTTCCACTTTATTCCTAATTGCTGCACCCATTCTTGTAACACATGTCCAGTAAAGTGGTGCCTTGATAGCTCTCAGTCACCTGGGGCTGGCCATAGGCTGCAAAGAGATGCTCCAGTCTCCTTTTGGTGGTTTGCTGATCTGCACAATATGCAGGAAAAGCAACCAACAGCCCAGTAGCTCACACAAGTCATGGCATACCGATATCCTTCTGATGAGGGCAGAGGCCCAATATAGTCTATCTGCCACCTGACAAGGTGTATCGGCCCCTTTGCTATTGTCTCATGTTGCTTCGGGACTCAGTATAAGTCCCTCTTATAACACTCCTTCCCGGCTCAGCTGACTTTTTCAAAGGTCAATAGGAAGCCCCACCTATGGGCTACAGCCCACATTGTCTTTTGCCCCACATGCAACAAAAGCTGATGTAACTATTGGGCCACATCAGAGGCAGGCTTTCCTTCTAGCCAACGCACCTGGGCCAGTGTGTCTGCTTCCTCATTCCCTGGGGATGCCAAAGGCAAATGGCCAGTCAAATGATATACACTGTCTTAGTCTGACCAGAGGCCTGTAGGTCTTACCACAACTCTTGCCCCAGAGGGGTGGGTGACCAACCATCCAGTTGGCATGGTACCATGTCGGTACCTACAGGGTCAAAGCCCAATAGACGGCCCAGCTGTCAGCACAGACAACTATGGAGGAAGGCTCCTGGGTGATCACAAGTCATACTGCCCACAACTCAGCCTATAGGCTGGCTGCTCTTCCCCTCTCCATCCTCCATCCACATTGTCTCAGTCTTAGGATGGAAAGCCACAGCCCTCCAATCTGGGGGCTGCACACGACTAGAGCTGTCTGTACACGAAGCATCTTCAGGTATGGGGGCTTTTCCCTCCTGATAAGGAGTCTCGGCTACCAATGGCTCAAAAGCAAGTTCTTCCTGCTTTCCACTGGTATCCATCACTGACCCCAACAAGCGTTGGAGTTCTCCACTTAAGGAGCTAGTAGAGAGGGTGCTATGCTGCTGTAAATATGAACCCCATTTGGCCAGTGTAGGCATCTGTGCCACGCCACTTCATGCCTTTGGGTACAGTCTTGCACCCACACCATGATGGGATAGGTGGTTATTACCTTGGTCAGAGCTGTTCCAGTGATGGGTTCTGTAGCCAGCATGGCGTGGTACCTGACTGTCAGTTGCTTCTCTGTCAAGGTGTACCAGACCTCTGCTCCTTTCTTAGTTGTGAGCAGAATCCAATAGGTTGGCGTGTCCATTCAAGCTGCTGCCAAAGTCCCCATCCATAACCATCTTCCATTACATGAACATCTAGCTCACACTGCCTTGATGAGCCCATTACACTCAAGGCCTATCTGGCCTTGACTACTCACTCGGCAGCAGTAAAAGCAGCTACACATGTCTCAAAGCAGTCCCACCTTATGCCCTTACATACCAACTGGTATAAGGGCTTCAGAATTTGTTCCAAGTGCAGGATAAACACTCTCCAATAGCCCAAAGACCTGAAAACTCTTGTAATACTGCCACAGTGGTAGAGGTAGGGAAAGCCTGGACCTTGTCTTTGACTGCTTCTGGGATAACTTTAGTTTTACCTAACCAGACAATCCCCAAAAACTTTACTGACAAACCAGGTCCCTGAACCTTGGTGCTGTTCACAGCCCATCCTTTCTCCAGCAGTCTAGGAACTGCCCCTTCTAAGTCTGCAAGAGAATCAGATGTGAGCATAATATCATCAATGTAGTGATACAGCCACACCATTTGTGGTTTCTTCCATGTGGCCAAGTCCTGGGCTACAAGTCCGTGACAGATGGTGGGACTGTGGAGGTATCCCTGTGGAAGGACAGTGAATGTCCATTGCCAGCCTTCCCACATGAAGGCAAACTGTTCCTGACTTGCCTGTGCTTGTCAATAGAGAAGAAAGCATTAGCAAAGGACATAGTGATACGTCCCTAGTTCATGACTGATGGTGTCCATAAGGGCTGCTATAGAGGGGACAGAAACATGCAAAGGGGAGTGTGACTTTATTGAATTCCCTCTATTCCATGGTCATACGCCAGTAGCTGTCTGGCTTTTTCACTGGCCACACTGGGGAATTAAAAGGACTATGGGTGGGCTATATGATGATGCCCACCTTCTCCAACTCCTGCAGAGTTTCTCCAATTTCCTTGTGCCTCCCAGGCAATTTATACTGCTTAGCATTTGTCACTCAGACAGGTACAGGAAGAGATACAGGTTGGTGCCTAGTATATCACCTCAGAACTGCCTTTACCACATGTACCCTCAGGCCTGTAACCACAGGCCCTGCAGGATATATACCCTACAAATATATTCAGGGATGGGAGAAATGTGCACGGTATACTCCTTGGGGGTAAATGCCCTATCTCCAAATGGGATTTGAGCTTTCTTCACTCTAATTGTCTTGCCCACATAGCCATCTATTATAGCAAGGGTCCCAGGAAAATGCTCCGGGTTGCTGTAAATCAGAGAACATTCAGCTCCTGTGTCCACCAGCACCAGGACATGTATATTCACTGGGGACCAATGAATTGCTAATTCTACATGTGGCCTGTGGTCCTCACCACGTCCCCCAAGGTGGGGGCCTTGATCCACCCCTGCCTCAGTTGAACCATAATGCTCAGTTGTCATCTTGTAGTGGTGAGGGCCCAGGCAGAGCCTGAGTACTGTCCCCCAGGAAGTCTTTCAGGGACACAGGCCAGACATGGGACTTTGCCTCCAGCTTCCGTGTCCTCAACCTCAACAACTGGAATTGCTGCTCTGGCTTTAATTGGTGCCACAGTTCTAAGAAGATCCTATTGGGCTGCCCATCAAATTTTTCTTTCACTATCCCGGCCTCTATCAAATCAACCCACATCTGGGTCCTCAAGACCTTCATGGGGCCCTTTTACCTCTCTTTTCAGTTGTAGCCTGTACTTCCTTTCATGTTCTTATTGTTTCAACCACCCCAGATCTGCTAAAGAAAGTATGAGTAGCCTCGCTTATGGGTTGCCCTATGTGGGAGGCAAGAATAGTCACTAGGGACCCAAAGAGAGATGGGGGAGTTGTATGCAGCACCAGATTTCTCATTCCTACAGTGAACAACTCTTCATTGGGACCCTGGGGGTCCATATTATAGATGACATTTTTTACGCCTAGCTCCTGTAACACCTGCTGGAGCTCTGCATACATTTCCCAGCTAGTGAGTAAGTGTGGTAAATCACCCTGATTAGGCCAAACTGCCCTGATAGCTGCTGTCAGCCAATCCAGAACCACCTGATTCCCTCAGGTGTGATGGGCTCCACAACCTGGGGAGGGGGCAGCTCCTCCCCCTGAGGATCCTGCCTTGTTGTATTTTTATTTTCTTAATTTCAACTAGGCAGACCTTTAATATGGAAGAGGCTGGTGCCTTGGGCACTGGCCTCTGCAACAGATGGGCCCTTGGCCCCACCCCCTCATCCTCTCCTGACATCTCCGCTACCATCTTTGGAGCTGAAGGCACTGCTCTTTCCTCCCCTCCCCCACTGCCTCCTGCAGTGCAGATTCTCCAGATGCCTCCTCCCTCGCTGCTAACAGATCTTCACAGTGTGACCTGTCTTCTCAATAAGTGTCTCTCTTTCTTAAGGGCATCCCATAGGTCATTGCCCAGCTTCTCCAAGCGATGCTGAAGTGTGTCCCTTTTCTGCCAAAGTCTCTCTCTCTCCTCAATAACGCTTTCCACTATCTTGAGTAATAGATATCCCACAAACTTGGCTGCTACACTGCCACTTGGCCTCTAAGCAGTCTTCTATCTCACGGAGGGCTAATTCCACAGTTTCCCGTGTCTCCACCCTTCCCCAGTTTGGGGAAGACCCCACCCCTCTAGGAGGTGCTTTACCCCAGACCAATTCCCTATTAGGGGCTCCCCAGTTGGAAGCTCCACAGATAGGGGTAAAGCTGCACCCTCTACTGCTGCAGCCACTGGGGCCTACCCATCATCCATGGGGGTTCCGGGCATCTCCCCACCATCTCTAGGGGCAGCCCGCCCAAATGTCGCACCCATGTAGACAGATTTCATGTTCAGAGGTCCTGCCAGATGTAACTCCAGGGGGAAAATAATACCTTTGAACCAAAATCAGTCAAAGGGAGAAGTAAAGTGGGAACAACCTATTTATTGCTTACAAGTAGTCCTCCACTTCTGCTCACCCATGTCTCTCTCCAACCGGCTGCACAAAGGGGTCCCACCCATTCTCTCAGGTCCAGATATGTCCTCACTGCCCCTGCCTCCGTAGTTACCTATTGATGTGGAGATGGAGTACCTCTCTCCACCCCTTGGAAACACCTACTGATATGGAGATGCACTAAGGCCAGGCAAGAGATTCTGGAAATGTTGCAATTTAACCCACACCGTGGAAACTATGACACATGAAGAAAGTTGGACAGAACTGGGGACATGAAGCTAGAAGGGAACCAATGATAATTTGAAAATGAGAAGTTTTGCACCGATTATGTGTAGGCTAATTCTATGGGGCTCAAAGGAAAAGAAAATTAGGGAAAATTTTTGATAGGATTTGTCTCAAGAGCAAGCAAAATCAAATAACAACAAAAAATCCCTAGGATGTTGTGAGGCAGTAAGTTTGCCAGCAGCGTTACATGGAGGAGATTCATTCATGCCACAAATGTACAGATTGCCTACATGCAGCCCACAGAGAAATGCAGACTGGGACTAAAGAAAGAGTGACTTTTAGGAGTGCCCACAGTTCTGAGCAGCTACGATTCAACTCTTAAAAAATGCAAAACCGAAACCAGGTGAAATGCCGCTTTTTTACAAAAATGTTTCATATGATTTGCAGAAAAACTAGTGATTCAAAAAGAGTTTTATAAAAGCCCGTGGGTACAGTCAGAGTGATTTTATGGCTCATGACTGATAATATTAATGGAAGCACTAATAAAAGTCATGAGATATAGTAATAAAACACATAAGCATGGACTCATAAATCATATTCCAACAGAATAAGGAAGGCCATTTTTCCTCTGCAATTTAATACAGAGTAAGATTTTACACTAAACTTAGCTTCCCACAGGAGGCCTATGAACTTCAGTGTAGGCTAAAGGCTGAGATTAAACTGCTATAGCACTGGACATATAGGTATGAAAAAGATGTGACATTCTAGATTTATAAAGTGGAAATGGTTTAGTCACTCCATTTGATAGCACAGAAGCACAGGATGTTGGCTGCCCCCGGGCACTCCTAACTTCAGATTCGATATGTTGACTCTCTCCCATTCAGCTCTGCCAAGATTCCAGAAGGTTGAGGAGGAAGTAAAACTTATACTAGCTTTGGTCACAGCTGTTGTTTTTGCAGCTCAATGACTTACCCCTGCCATTTTGTATCAGAGCCACTCTGTGCCACTCAGGAACTACTCCTCTGACACCTGACAGAGTGGCCAATTATAAGACTTTACCCCCAGTGTCACTCAGGCTGGCCCAAGTTCCCCGTCCACCTTGTGACAGTTAATATTATGTGCCAACTTGACTGGTCTAAGGGATGCCCAGATAGCTGGTAAAAGATTACTTCTTGGTGTGTCTGTGAGGTTGACTCTGGAAAAGATAAGCATTTAAATTGGGAGATTGTGCAAAGAAGGTCATCCTCACCAAATCAGGTGGTCATCATCCAATCCGCTGAGAGCCCAGGTAGATCAGAGAGGCAGGGGAAGGGCAAATTTTCTCTCTGCTTGAGCTGAGACCTCCATCTTCTCCTGTCCACAGACATTAGTGCCCCTGGTTGTTGGGCATTTGGACTCAGACAAAGACATATCATTAGCCCCCCTCCCAGTTCTCAGCCCTTTGGACTGAACTGCATCACCAGATTTTCTGGTTCTCCAGCTTGCAAACTGCAGAGCATGGTAATTCTTAGCCTCCATAGCTACCTGAGCCAATTCCTACGATCAATCTCTTATGTATATTTATCTCCGTATATCTTATCGGTTCTGTTCTCTGGAGAACCCTGACTAATAACACTGACTTGCCCAATGAGCCCCCACTCCGAGACAAATAGGTCCAGAATCCTTTTTCAGAGGTTGCTAGGGATGCTAAGAGGAGGCTTATCTCCTGAGATCACAAGCACTAGAGACGAGTCTGGAGATGCTGGGGACCCATCCTTGATACAAGGAAAGAGCTTTCCTGGGTGTAAACCAGTGCAGAGAAAAAAAAGAGACAGTCCTCATAATATCTTTTGAGTCCCTGAAGCCAGCTATGATTTCATCCACTTGAAGCCCTGGACTCTTCAGATACAGAGACATCAATTTTTATCTACTTAAACTAGTTGGAGTTCAGTGCCGTCACTTGCACCCCAAAGAGTCCTAATTAGACACTTTGGCTAAAATTCATGGAAGGGCTGGAGTCAACTGCTCTCCCTCTACCTCCCAACAGCTCATCAACCAGCTATCTTGTAGATTTACCTTTTACATAAATCCTCTTTCTCTATCCTTACTGCATTGCTGTAGTTCAGCTTTTGTTTGGATTCCAGACAGATTTAATAGTTCTCCATGCTCACTCTTCAGGCAGAATGATATTTCTGAAATGTTCACCTAACCATGTCATGCTCCTCTTGGTAATTTTCTCCCTCCAGCTTCAGGTCTCATTAGTCCTTGCTACACTTCCCTATGCCTGGAACATATTCCTTTTATGCTCTTGTTTGCTACAGAACTGAGACATCTTTCAGGGCTCTGTTAAATATCCCTTTACTCAGTAAGCCTGACTTGTATCTCTAGTCTAATCTAGTCAGATGCCTCTCCTATGAGCTCCCACAGTGCCCTTTACTCACCTTAGAGGAGCACTTAGGACACCTTATTTAAAATGCTTACTTGTTTCCCCTACCTGGCTTGTAAGTGCTGTAAGGGCTTATGGATATTGCACCCCCAGGGCCTAGAACAATGCCTGACACAGAGTAGGAAGTGTATAGCCATAGGTCATATATATGTGTATATAAGTATGTTATACACACATACACACATATATATATATGAGTGACCAAGACTTGGGACTCGAGTCATCTGAGGGCTTGTTCACTCGCGTGTCTAGAAGTTAATGCTGGCTGTCAGCTAGTTCCTCTTTACATGAGCATCTCTGTGTAGATTGGTTTGAGTTTCCACACTGCATAGAAGCTGAGTTCCAAGGGCATAAATATGTCATACACACATATTGATGTACTTAATGACATGAATGAATCAATGACAAAAAAATTAAACAAAACAAAAAAAGAAAAACCCAGAAGCAAATCCAAAAACCAGCAAAGATCCTTCTCCCATGCAAGCTGTAGTAACTGATGTCTAAACTATAGTTAGCAAGGCTGCAGCAGGGAAAATATTTCCTAGAAATATTTCAAAGCTCAGTCATGTATTGGATTCTCTCCAACATTTTTTTCTTTCCCTGGCTTGGGTTATGCAAAATAATTTTGTCAGTTAAGAAACTAAGTTTTCTTTTTTAATTCTGAAGTTGATTAATTGCTGAGGCTCTATTCTCTGAAATGTAAGTCTTTAAAAGTTTTCAATAGTCTAAGTTATATATATGCTAAATTTGTTTGATTTTTTTTTGGAGGTGGGGTGACAATTGGTAATAATGGGAGTTCATGAAAATAGATTTGCATACCCAAAATTTCTGTGAACATATCATACAGCCAGTATTCAAGAGGCATGCTTATTTTTCAGAAGAGGAAACCTTTCTAAGGAACAAAATGAAATAACTGCTCTTCTGGCTGTACTTTGGAAATCCATATAGACATTAACTTCCATGACTTCAAAGATATACTTTGAAACTGAAGCATTACATATTATTTTGGGGGAGGTCATTAATTTATTTAACATATCAATTAAAAAAATTAACCTATGTCTTGCCAATGGGTTTCAACCCTGGGCAAGTTTGCTATGGATTCAATGTGACCAAGGAAATTGACAGCAAAACGTTCTTGGGGTGAAAGGGTTATACCCAACTTTATTTCCACGGTAGCAGGTCAGTCACTAAAATCCTGTTCACTCAGAGCGAGTCTGCATGCAGCAAGCCAGTCTCTGCCTCTAGGCCCCTCTGTCTGCACAGCCGTCTTCTGGGCCCCTCTGTCTGCACAGTTATCCTCTGGGACCCTCTGTCAGCACAGCCATCCTCTGGGTCTCTCTGCCGGCACAGCCGTACCACACAGTCATTCTCTGGGCCTCTCTGTACAGTCGTCCCACACAGCCGTCCTCTGGGCCTCTCTGCACAGTCATCCCGTACAGCTCTCCTCTGGGCCTCTGTCCTTGGAGCTGCTACCACTCCAGCCTCTGCTCTGCTCTCCAGCAGCCGTGCTACAGTGTCGCACCCAGAGCACTGGGCGGAGCTCTTTATATAGAGTCAACAGCCATGTTTTGCCCACAGGTGTGCAGTGAGCTAGTCAACCAGGGCCAGGTGAGAATCCTGGCCAGAGGAACTCTCATTTTATCCACAACCTAACTTTCAGAGATTGTGATAGCTTACAGAAGGTGTAGTAAAATACAACAGTATTCAATCACTTTCTTTTGCAGCTCTAAACACTTTTGAATTTATTAAAGACTTACAAGATCAGCTTCTACATAAAGAAAAAACCCCACAAATCCGTTCTCACAAAATTCTAACAGAGAGAATCAGAAAAAGCTTCAAAGTTGCCATAGGAATCAATCCCATACCCAGCCACATAATTATGCAAATCATTTCAGGTGCAGAGGATTAACTAAGACACTTGGCTGAGAACCTTGTCTGAAAGACTAGTATGTAAACCTGCATCTGGAGCAGCCACCGTGGGCTCCATAAATTGTCACCAGCTCTTTTCTTCTGGGTCCTTTTACTCTTCAGTTCTTATCGTTGCAATTCATATTCAGATATTTTCTGCACTATAGGTTTATAATGCATTATGGTTTTTAGGGGAATACTGGGGTGGAACATAAACAGTCTGCTGTACAAAAGCAATAGCAGCTTGGTGGAGTTCAAAGAAACCAGTAGAGCCCAATATAATGAATTATAAGCGTGCTTGTGTTTAAAGCAAGCACTGATATAAAAGAGGCAACAGAACACAAAATGTGCCTCTATTTAGCTCATGAAATATGCCCGGTATGAAGAAAACCATAGGTAGTGATTAGATGATCCAGGACATTCAGGTTCCAGCCATATTTTGCTGCCCTGTCCTTTGTACATCAGACAAAGAGTTAAGATAATCATATTCATTAATTTATGGCATATTATCATCACTGTTCTTTGCAGCAGCCCTCTCTCTTTTTCTTCCCTTTCACTTCCCTTCCACCCCACCTCTCATAGCCACCAGGAGTGATCTGCTTGGTATTTGTCCTTGGATATGTAAGCATCTTGAAAAACATAATACTGTTTCTGTGTGAGTTGATGTTGACGATATACATTAATAGCATTATCCCACACATCTCAATCAGTTTCTTGCCTTTTTCATCAAACACTAGGTTTTTAAGCTCTATGTTGCTGTACATAGTTCTGCTTCATTGTTTCCGACTGTAGTCAGAAATGTACTATGCCTCCCCTGCATTTTAATTCTCTATTTCCACCATGATGAATTTGCAAAGCCTCTAACTCTTTACCATCGTAAACAACACTGTGATGGACATCTCTGAGCATGCATCTTGTTGATGACCTGTGTGTGAGTTGTTCTAGGGAACGTGAGATGGACTGATTGGTTATTTGATATACACATCCTTCATTTTACCAGATTGTTTTCCAAAATGGCTGAATGAGTTTTTCCCAAACTTCAGCAGCTAATGAGGGTTGCTTTACCTCACATCCTCACCAACACTTTCTAAATTATAGTAATATTATTTTATAATTTAAGTTTGCATTTTTCCAATTATTTGTGATTTTGGATATTTTCATACAATTGTCAGCTGTTTGGGCCTCCCATTCTGTTAACTTATTTATATTTTTCTATAGGAAAATCTTATATTTTTGTGGCTGCTTTGCTAGAATTCTTTGAATATTCTAGTTCTGCACTGCACAGTAAGGTAGCCACTAAACCACACGTGGGCATTTAAAATTTAATTTTAATTAATTAAAATATACAAATCAAAGACTCGGTTCTCAGTTACATTAGCCCCATTTTCAAGTTTTCGGTGTGGGTAGTGGCTACCCTATTGGAGAGCACAGATAAAGAACATGACCACCGTCACAGAAGGTCCTACTGAACAGCGCTGTTAAATGGTAATCCCTTGTCAACTTTTAACATTATAAATTTCTTCTCCAAAAGGCCAATTGACTATGAATCTTACCTATTGTGCCCTTTATTGAATAAAAATCCTTCACATTCATGTAGTCATATGTATTTTTTTTTTGCACTCTTATGGAATCTTAAGATGTATTCCCCCACTTTTACATATTTTCTATTCACTTTATAGCTTTACCTTTCACACCTAGGGTCTATCCATTTGGAAATCACCTTTATATATGAGGTGTCATAACGTTCCAATTTTATTTTTCTCTATGCAATGAGCCAGTTTTCCCAATGCCATCTCTTAAACAATCCATCCCCTTCCTACTGATTTGTGGACCACCTCTAACAAGTTCCCATACACATGGGTCTGTTTTGAGCATTCTATTCTGTTATTCTATCCTATTCTATTCCAGCCCAGCCCGGCCCGGCCCATCTCATACTACCATGTTCTGTTCCATGGTCAGTTGGTTTGACTTGTGCCAGAGGTACTCCGATGGTTTGCTTGGTTGTTTGTTTATTATTAGAAGAATAAGTCCTCCCTTAAAGCAGACTCTTAATTACCTATCCAATATCCATTCTCCTTCTCTTTTTTATAAACTGAACTCCAGTTTTCATTAGCACAGTAATATTCCTAGCCCAAAATATTCATTTTCACAGCCTTTCTTGCAGCAAGGGTTGACCACATGATACAGTTATGAATAATGAGATGGAGGCAAAACTCCCTAAGAACAGTTTCTTTTCCTAAGTAAAAAAGATTATTATAAGGAAGCCATTCATCTCCTTCCCTTTTACTTACCTCATCTAGATACAAGGCCCAGAGGTACCATCCTCTGAGGTGGCAAGCATAGGGACCAAGGTCTACAAATTAAGGAAAGGAAAACTGAGACAGCCTGGGTCGTGGAGAGCACTCTTTAGCTGCCAGTATCAACCGTAGACAGCCTCTGGGCTTGACGCATGGTCAAGTCATCCTCTATGTAAGCTCCTGGGATCGGTTTTTCTGATATTTGTACATGAAAATATTTTTTATTGGTACAGACTTGCTTCCTATTTTTTTTACAAAATTTGCTTAACTTAGACTTTTGTTTTTCCATATAAAACTTAGAATAAGTTTTCAAGTTCCTTAAAACCTTCCCTAGAATTTTGATTGAATTGCATTATACTTATAGATTAATATGGAGAGAAGTAGAATCTTTACAATATTGTCATTCCAATCACAAAATGGTATCTCTTTCCATTTATCTGGGCCCCTTTCATGGAAGAGTTTTAACTGGTTTTAATAAAATTTCCTAGTAAAAGTCCTGTGCATTCTTTGTTGGGTTATTTTGTGACTAACCAGAACATCAGCTTACTGCATTTGGCCAGTTCTAAGATGTACTATGTTTTGTTTTGCTTTACTTTGAACATCTTTGCAATCTGGATTCATCTTTAGATTGGTGACACCTAACAGTCATAATTGGCAATGCCTCCCTCTACCTTGCCCCCTTAGTGGTATGTAAAATGTTGGTACATTGATCCATACACCGTTTCTTATTCCTAGAAATATAGTATATATTTTTATTCAATATTTTTCACTTGTTGCTTCTCTTTCCCATTGGTTTCATTTGTCCATTCCTTTGGAACTCCCAACTGTTCAAAATCAAAATTGACCACTGTTAGGAAATAATCATTAACTTTCCAAATTATTACATGCACTCTTTATTCTAATAATTGATGATACTAAGGGCATTTATACATTTTTGGTAGATAAAATTAATCTATTTTCTTGTTTTGCTTGTACTTTTTTTAATGAAAACTTTCCTGAAAAGTGCAACAGATAATATAACAAACTTTCATAAGCCAGCCTCCCAAATGAACAAATGCTGACATTTTTTTGTTTGGTTCAATTCAATTTCATCTTTCCTTTATAATTATAAAATTTCTTTTTTATTTACTGATTTAATTTATTTTATTTAATCAGTAACATAATTATTATTACAGAAAAAGTTAAAGTTCCCTGTTTTCCCCTGTCCATGCTCATGTCTCACCCTCCTCTGAGGGAACCACTCTCTTGAATTTGGAGTGTAGTCAATCCACACTTTGTCTACTTTTATTATATATGACTGGATTCACAAGTAACATAGAGTATTGTGTTGTGAATTTAAAAATTTTACCTGTCTCACACCCATGGTACATGGTGTTTCTGTAAAATTTTCATTCAACATTATTTCTAAGTTCCTTCTATGTCAGTACATAGAGATTTAATCTATTTCAATAGATGGAAATATTTTTTTGGATAGTATTTCATTTTGTAAATTTCTTTACTGAGAGACACTTGGCTTGTTCCCATTGATTCATTATTGTAGTCAACACTGTGATGAACTTTGAACATATTTCCTTGTTCATATTCAGGTATAAAGAATTCCTTAACCACATCCATTTCTTCAATAAAGGCAATCTGTTCTTTAAAAGAAAAAAATAGATAAGTTCTCTTACTCTTTTCAAAAAGAAAATACAATTGACAAAAGCTCTAGGGATATCTTTCCCCTCTTTGTAAGAACTAAGTACAATCTCTTAGTGCATTATAATGAAGATGGTCATTGTAGTGACAGTCCATGGAAGGTCTTATAAGAATGTCAACTTTCTGTATTCCACTGGAAATTATTATTTTTAAAATTTCCTTTGTGCTTTTCTTCCCCCCAAAAGCAAGTACAACCTAATCATTTTCCATAGGATTCCTTTGGCAAACACAGACTTGCATAACTGCTGCATTAGAAATACTGAAATTCTCATTACGTGCTTAAGTCTATATCAGTGCATTGTTCAATATGTAAATCTAGTATGCACTTGAGCATTTCCATTACACCCATTTCTGTAGCAACGGGGTAGATTTATAAAATTGTACGTGAGTTTCATTGTAATCATTTTAAGAACATGAAAATAGACCTGGCACTCTTTTCTATGAAAAGCAACCTTTTAGATAACTTTGTGAAAATGGTTGGTGTTTCAAACTATTTCTTGGTCCCACCTTGACCAGCTCCCGAGTAGCTTCCTGTCATCAGCAATCAAGCACCTGTTCTGGAGCACACTTTCTAATGAATGGGTCCCTACCGCTGTGCCGGGCTATACCACCCCTGTCCCTCCACACAGATCGTGCATTCTGCCAACTTCCCTTCATTGGCTGTTCTTTCAGTGTCTACCAAACATCCAGGTGACCCTACACTCAGTACACCATAACCCCCTTGGAATGTACTCTTTTCTCAAAAATGAATAAAGGTTGGGACTTTTTGCTCTAGGAAATTCTTTATGAATCTTAGGCAACTTTGAAATGGTATCAATTAATATTTTTGGTTTGTCCCCATTTTAAATCACCTCTTTAACTTTATATATTTAAATTTAATCAGTTGAATGTAATTTAATTGATTTTAAGTAAATGCACAAGTTGATACTTTTAATTATGATCTGTCCCCTTTTCTATTTGAACATCAAAAGTCTGCATTTATTCTTTAAAAATGGGTTGAAGGAAAAGGCTGAAAAAAACCAACATTAGGGTAAAGAAAAGAATTTCTTAATATTTGGCTGATTTTCATAATTGTTAACTGCATATTTGTTAACTGGTCATTGTTAACAGTCATGCAGGGAATTGGTTGCCAGCCAACAATCCTAACCATGGTTCCCAAGAAAGAAACATCATGGACTTCTGCCATGGTCAGGCATGACATTTTTGTTAAAAAGTGAATTCATGAAGAAAATAACATTTCATAATCAGGCGTGGATTGCTTTGGGTGATGTCAACCATTACTGCAAACCAAAAATAAAACAAATGCATAATAAAGCAAATAAAAACCAACCCTTAATTGCCATTTTATGTTTTTGCTCAGACATTTCCAAAGACAGATAATTCTCCCTCCTGTGACATCAGTAGGAGAAAAACCTTTTTCTGAAAATTATTAATTTAGTCCAGCAGAAATATTAACAAGCAAATTATATTATTTCCTTGGTAGAATTAATCATATAGGCAAAATCTGTGTAATGGCTTTTATGTACAAAAGAACTCATAGCATGAAACTAGAAAATATTCCTGCTAAAATCTTATTAATAAAACTTTGACAATTTGAATTTTAGCTGTAATTTATCTACAAAACTGTATTTCTCTTTTCAATTACCTGTTGCCCATTACAGTTATCTTCTGTAGTCATTCACTTATAAATTGAAAAGTCATTATCTGAGGGCAGAGGAAATAATTTCAAGTTCTTGAATTCAATTCATGTGCCTTCATTTCTCTCCTCTTCCTCTCCCCCATCCCACACCGCACCCTCTGCCCCAGCCCTGAGGTGGCCTGGCACAAAACCCAGAAGAGGAGCATCTGAGTCTCTCTCTTTCCTAGTAGTTTCGATGGAAATGTGGAGAGAATGGACCGGTCGGCTTCAGGAGAAGAAGTTAGAAGAAATATAGAGAAGGGGCTATGAAAGGCCATGCATACACATTGAAGTTAGGACTAGGTGAAAAACACATACCAACAGAGGGTGAGGTAGTCCCTGGCTGCTGCAAGAGCAAGAACAGCAGACATAGCTGGTCCCCTTGTTTAACATGAGTCACTGTTTCCCACTAGTGAGGGGCCGGGCCCAGCTCCATGAACATGTGACAATGAACCCAGCTCAGTGCTTGATTTAATGCTCAGCTGTCACTGTCTTGAAATTTGTATTAATCTTATCTTTGATATAGCTGTAATGTTCATGTCTGTCACTCCTTACAGCCCCATTTATATACAATGTTCATGATGCCCCATGAGCAGAGAATTCTGGTGGACCTGTCATCCATAGGCGTGCAGAGACTCAAAGGGACCACAGGGAAGGTGGTGTGCCTGAGCCTGGTAAGCAGGGCTCTCACAGCTCCAACAGACTGCATCGCACCAGAAGCAGGGCCCATTTTGAAAATTTTGAAAGCACAAAGCATAAGACGTAAGTCTAGGGAGAGGAAATCCCAGGGCAAAATACCTCTAAAAACCGAAATCAGTCAAAGGGAGAAATAAAGTTTAAAACCCATTTATTGCTTACAAACTACAGTCCAGCGCTGTCTCTCTCCCCTGCTTCAGAAGAAGCAAGGCAGCCAGCCAGCCCCCTCCCCTCAACTTCTCAGGTTCAGACATGCCCTTGGTTGCCCAGGTAATTACCCACAGACATCGAGATAAACTTCTCTCCACCCCTGAGCATATGCAAATGAACCAAAGCCAGGCAAGATATTCTGGAAATGTTACAATTTTACCCACAGGTCACCCCTCCAGAAATCTCACCTTACAATCTACTCATTCCCCTTCTGTTACAGTGGTCCCTGAGCAAGAAAACTGGAGCATGTGACCAGACTAATAACATAACAATAGCAACAGCAATAAAATCATGACAATCCTCAAGCTGGAGGATTCAGCTAGGTTCAGTCTTACGCAGATTAAGTCCATAGCTCGTCCATTCCATAGGCAGGCGGCAGCTGAGGGTTCAGAGCAATCATCATGCGACAGCTGCAGTCAGGGGCGTGCGCATTCAGGCCACAGGGACTGTAGGAGAAAATAACCTTAAGGGCGATAAGATACATGTTTTAATGACACCAGAAAAGGCAAATCTTGTCCATCAGGTAGGATACATGCAAGAGGGTAGTCTTGTGATAAAACAGTGGCAGGAATGGGATCTTCTACTGGTCTAGTATAAGACTTTCACCCCTTCCATGTGGGAGTTATGGATGGGTCAATATATAGGGCTACAGGAGGAAAATGCACTGGTCATAAATATAAAACAAAACTTCCCTGTAAGATGCTCTTACCTCCTGGACGTTTTGGGGACACTACTATGACCTTTGGGGGCCATTCAACTGTTATTCCAGGAATACACAGGAGGCCACCTTCCAGGCCTTTCCCCCAAGGTGCCAGAAGGGCCAGCCATCTCTGGTCATTGTATCAAAATGTCCAGGGTCAGGTCCATTCAACAGTGTTTCCAGGGCTTAATGCAGTAGGGGCTGGCAGCAGGATGTTGCTCTGCTGGCCATATCCTGGCTTCAATAGCTCTTCTTTGGTTTGGACATACAGTTGTATGGGAGAGGCAGCAAGGTGTGTGAGCATATCCACAGGGCTCAAAGCTCCTTTACGTGGTTTCTCATTCAAACACCGCAGCACCGTCCATAGGCAAACTGACCAACCCCGTAGACTATTGGTGTCCAACTTCAGGCCAGATTTCAACAAATCATTGTACCTCTCTCTCATGCCTGCCCCAATAGGATTATATGGTACATGAAATTTCCGCTTCCTAATTGCTGCACCCATTGTTGTAATGCATGTCCAGTAAAGTGGGTGCCTTGATAGCTCTCAATCACCTGTGGCTGGCCATAGGCTGCAAAGAGATGCTCCAGTCTCCTTTTGGTGGTTTGCTGACCTGCACAACATGCAGGAAAAGCAACCAACAGTCCAGTAGCTGTGTCCACACAAGTCATGGCATACCAATATCCTACTGATATGGGCAGGGGCCCAGTATAGTCTATTTGCTACCTGACAAGGGGTATCGGCCCCTTTACTATTGTCCCATGTTTCTGTGGGACTTGGTGTAAGTCCCCCTTAGAGCCCACAAGGCACTCCTTCCTGGCTCTACTGACTTCTTCAAAGGTCAATGGCAAGCCCACCAATGGGATACAGCTCACGTTGTCTTTTGCCCTGTGTGCAACAAATGCTGGTGTAGCCATTGGGCCACATCAGAGGCAGGCTTTCCTTCTGGCCAGAGCACCTGGGTGAATGTGTCTGCTTCATCATTCCCTGGGGATGTCAAAGGCAAATGACCAGTCACATGATATACAGTAACACTCTTAGTCTGACCAGAGGCCCATAGGTCTTGCCACAGCTCTTGCCTGAAAAGGGGCCAGTGACCAACCATCCAGTTGTCATGACACCATGTCTGTAGCAACAGGGTCAAGCAGACAACTATGGGGGAAAGCTCCTGGGTGATCACGAGCCATACTGCCTACAGCTCAGCCCACTGACTGCTCTTCCCCTCTCCATCCTCCATCCACATTGTCTCAGTCTTAGGATGGAAAACCACAGCCCTCCACTTTGAGGGCTACCTATGACTAGAGCCATCTGTGTACCAAGCATCTTCAGGTATAGGCGCTTTTCCCTTCTGATAAGGAGTCTCAGCTACCAAGGGCTGAAAAGCAAGTTCTTGCTTTCCACTGGTATAGGTCACTGGCCCCAGTAAGCACTGGGAGTTCTCCACTTAAAGGGCTAGTAGAGAGGGTGCTGCGCTGCTGTAAATATGCACCCCATTTGGCCAGTGTAGGTGTCTGTGCCACACCACTCCATGGCCTTTGGGTCCAGTCTCGCACCCACCCCTTGATGAGATAGATGGTTATTACCTTGGTCAGAGCTGTTCCAGCAATGGGCTCCATAGCCAGCAAGGCATGCTACATAGTGGCCAGTTGCTTCTCTATCAAGGTGTACTGGACGTCTGCTCCTTTCCATAGTTATGACCAGAATCCAATAAGTTGGCGTGTCCATTCAAGCCACTGCCAAAGACCCCATCCATAACCATCTTCGATTACCTGAACATCTAGTTCACAGGGCCTTGATGAGTCTATTACATTCACGGCCTATATGGCCTTGACTGCCGCTTGGCAGCAGTAAATGCAGCTGCACATGTCTCATCCCAGTCCCATTTGATGCCTTTTCATACCAACCAGTATAAGGGCTTCAGAATGTGTGCCAAGTGCAGGATAAACACTCTCCAGTAGCCCAAAAGACCTAAAATCTCTTGTAATACTGCCACAGTGGTAGGGGTGGGGAAAGCCTGGACCTTGTCTGTGACTGCTTCAGGAACAACTTTAGTTTTACCCAACCAGACAACCCCCAAGAATTTCACAGGCAAACCAGGTCCCTGAACCTTGGTGCTGTTCACAGCCCATCCTTTTTCCTGTAGATGTTGCAACAGTCTAGGAACTGCCCCTTCTAAATCTGAAAGAGAATCAGATGTGAGCATAATATCATCAATGTAGTGATACAACTACACTGTTTGCGGTTACTTCTATGTGGCCAAGTCCTGGGCTACAAGTCCATGACAGATGGTGTGGCTGTGGAGGTATCCCTGTGGAAGGACAGTGAATGTCCACTGCCGGCCTTCCCACGTGAAGGCAAACTGGCTTTTCTGTCCTATGTCAATAGGGAAGAAAGCATTAGCAAGGTCTACTACATAATGATACGTTCCGAGTTCATGGCTGAGGGTGTCCAGAATGTCTGCAATAGAGGGGACAGCAGCATGCAAAGGGGGTGTGACTGTATTCAATTCCCTGTAGTCCATGGTCATATGCCAGGAGCCATCTGGCTTTCTCACTGGCCACACTGGGGAATCAAAAGGACTATGAGTGGGCTTTATGATGCCCACCCTCTCCAACTCCTGTAGAGTTTCTCCTATTTCCTTGTGTCCCCCAGGCAATTTATACAGCTTAGTATTTGTCACCCACTGAGGTACAGGCAGAGCTACAGGTAGGTGTTTAGCATGTCTCCTCAAAACCGCCTTTACCACATGTACCCTCAGTCTGAACTCACCCGCAGTGGTTTGTAACCACAGGCCCTGCAGGACATCTACCCGCAAAATATATTCAGAGATGGGAGAAATGTACACTGTAAACTCCTTTGGGGGTACACACCCTATCCCCAGTGGGATTTGACTTTCTTCACTCTATTTGCCTTACCCCCATATGTGGAATTAATATATAAATCAAGAATAGAAATCAAATATATAATCATATATGACTTGATTATTTTTCCTATAATTCCTGATAAGTGATCAAGAACAGAACAAACAAGACCAAAACAGTTTCTGGGCCCTAATTGCCCTCGCTATTGTTTCAATACCATGTAAGATGTCGCGCCCCAGGAGACTGGAGACTGCCGAGGATTAAGTTTAGAGGTAGTTAATGGTTGTGTATTAAGTCTCCCACACAGAATTCTATTGTTGCTGACATTTATTTGCTCAGTAAACACGAAGGGTGCCCTCTTGGCACCACTCTTGTGCTGTTAAGCCTTGAGTCCCTGGCTGGTCCTTTCAGATCTTCGATATCTTATCTCCTCCCTCATCTGCGGGTTAGAAGCAGGGAGGGACCGATACCCATAGCCATCTGTCACAGCAGGGATCCTGGGAAAACACTCAGGGTTGCCATGAATCACAGAACACGCAGCTCCTGTCCCAGTGCCAGGAACGTTGTACATTCACAGGGGACCAATGAATTGCTAATTCTACATGTGGCCTCTGGTCCCCACCATGTCCCCCAAGGGGGGAACTTTGACCCCCCCCTCCCCCAGTTGAACTGTGATGCCCAGTGATCCTCCTTTGGGGTGAGGGCTCAGGTGCATCCTGAATACGGTCTCCCAGGAAGTTTTGCAGGGGCACAGGCCGAGCATGGGGCCTTGACTCTGGTTTCCATGTCCTGGACCTCAGTGGCTCGAACTGCTGCTCTGGCTTTAACTGGTGCCTCAGTTCTAACAATATTCTATTGGGCTGCCCATCGAGTTTTTCTTTCACTACCCTGGCCTTTATCAAATCAACCCACGTCTGGGTCCTCGAGACCTTCACGGGGCATTTTACACCTCTCCTCTCAGTCATGGCCCGTACTTCCCTCCGTGCCCTTATTGTTTCAACTTCCCCCAGATCTGCTAAAGTATGAGTAGCCTCCCTTATGGGTTGCCCTAGGTGGGGGGTGAGAGTATTCACTAGGGACCCAAAGGGAGATGGGGGAGCTGCATGCAGCCCCAGGTTTCTCATTCCTGTGGTGAACCCCTCCTCATCAGGGCCCTGGGGGTCCATATTATAGATGATATTCTTCATACCCAATTCCCACAGTACCTGTTGGAGCTCTGCATACATTTTCCAACTACTGGGAAAATATGGTAAATCACCCTGATTAAGGCCAAACAATCCTGATGGCAGCTGTCAGCCATTCCAGCGGTGTCTAATTCCCTGAGGCGTGATGGGCATTTTGCAACCACTGCCAGAGGGAAGGGTGAATCATCAGAGAAGCCATTTTACTCATCTCATTACCAACACAACAACGTTCTCCACCCCCATATCCCAAAGACGCCAAAGCCATATAGGCAGAGATCCTGATGGCCTCTGCCTATACCAGACGCTCGTGTCCACCACCTCATCCTGGGTACAGGGGCGGAGCATGGAGTGCTCCAACAATCTGGGGAGGGGCTGCTCCTCCCCCTGAGGAGCCCACGGTTATTTCGTTTTTATTTTCTTAATTACAGCTGGGCAGGCCTTTAAAACAGGAGAAGATGATACCTCTGGCGGTTACCTGGGTAGCGGTTCCTCCAATGGTCCCGCCTCCTCTTCCCTCGGGCTTCTCCACCAACGGCTTGTCCTCCATGTCCAGGGCTGAAGGCACTCCTCTTTCCTCCCCCTCCCCCATGGCCTCCTGCAACACGGCTTTTCCTGCTGCCTCCCCCCTTGCCCCTAAGGAGTCTTCTAGGAGCGTGACCTGTCTTTTCAGTAACTGTCTCTCTTCTTTAATAGTATCCCATAGGTTATCGCTCAGGTCTCCAAGCGATGCTGAAGTGTGTCTCTCTCCTGCCTAAGTCCCTCTCTCTCCTGTATAACATTTTCCACTATCTTGATGAAAAGAGAACCTACAATGCCGGCCACTACACGACCCCCTAAGGTCTCCAAGCAGCCTTCCAACTCATGGGGGGCTAATTCTACAGCTTCCCGTGTTTCCACCCTTCCCCAGCTCTGGGGAAGGCCCCACCCCTCTAGGAGGTGCTTTACTCTAGACCATTTCCCCACTAGGGGTTCCCAAGTTGGAAGCCCCAGAGCTGGGGGGATAATAACAGGTGAAGCGGCACCCTCTGCCGCTGCATCTGCTGGGGCCCCCCCACCATTCACAGGAGCAGCTCTCCCAAAGGTTGCCTCCATTATGACAGATTTCGGGTTCAGAGGAATCCTGCTGACTTCTGCCAGATGTAAGTCCGGGGACAGGAAATCCCGGGGCAAAATACCTCTAAAAACTGAAATCAGTCAAAGGAGAAATAAAGTTTAAAACCCGTTTATTGCTTACAAACTGCAGTCCAGCACTGTGTCTCTCCCCTGCTCCAGAAGAAGCAAGCAAGCAAGCCCCTCCCCTTAACCTCTCGGGTTCAGACATGCCCTTGGTTGCCCAGGTAATTACCCACTGACATGGAGATGAACTTCTCTCTACCCCTGAGGATATGCAAATGCACCAAAGCCAGGTGAGATATTCTGGAAATATTACAATTTTACCCACAGACGTGTTTTAGGAAACAGAAATGACTGAGGAACCTTCCCATATTCCTTCTTATTAATGTTGCTTCCCTGTACTAGCCAAGCACTAACATCAAAAATGGTGACATTGAAAAGAAAGGAAAGCCAGGGCAGCCCACTGTCCTTTCCCTTCTGGTCTTTCCTCACCCATCAGTAAGCTGAAGGCAGACAGGGGAGGGAGAAGGTGTGCAAATGAAGAGGGGAAATAGAAACAGCTGAGTTAGTTTTGTCCAGGACTTTCACTATCCTACTAAAAATACAAAATAAGAATTGTGTAATTCTGATGATTCTACATGAGTTAAATGCTCTTATAAAACTAGCATTGTGCTATATAAGAGGAGCAGTGAAAATCATGCTGCTAATAAAACTCTTTACTTAGAATGACATTAGATAGCAACTAAAACCCTCATGACAAGCTGAGAGTCAGAGAGCAGAAGAAAGGAAAACAGTTTACATTTAGAACCTATAATGGAAATTGTTTACCTGTTTTATGAACAAAAGGCCCCAAATTTTCAGTTTGCACTGGCCCTGCAAATCTTGTCACTAGCTGTGGAGGGGGACTGCACGATTACACAGACCTAGTAGCCACCTGAATCCTGCGTGACCTGCTGTCCAGTCCCCAGGAGGCCTGACTGATATCCCGTTCTTCCTGTGAGGCTTCCACACTTGATGTTTCTGGGTCTGCTTGTGTGCTTGCTCTATGTCTGAGATCCTTGTTTCCTTATTTGGGCAAGAATACTTATAATCTACTTCCGTAAACTGAGACGACCAAAGTTCTCTGTTCTTTGCAATTACAAGCATTGAACACAAAAAGCACAAAATATGCTATGATTTTTTAATTTAGTAAATCATATATAATTACTTCACTCACAAAATAAGTGATGCTCACTTCAACAGGCTGAACTGGTACAAAATTGATTTTTATTTAAAGTAAAAATCATTTAGCTTGAAAACTCTGTATGAAAAACTGTGCAAGTGAAATATTTTTGGACTGAAATCCTCTAAAAAAACAGCAAAAGGAATGAGGACTGGTCTTTCCAGCAGACTTTTGCCCTGAGGGACTCCACTCTTACTGTGGGTTAGAGAGAACCCGTCAGGCACCATGCTTACTGCTGTGGTCTGTGTGGATGGGGCATGAGTGTCCATGACTGTGCCTCAGTACAGGTCAGTATGATGTAGAAGGCGAAGCAATGTGTGGGATATGATCAAGGAACCTAGCAGAGGACTGTGGAAACCAGTGGGCTTGATTTATAATTCTAAATATTTAGACAAATGGTATGTGGACCTCCATTAGCATTTTTGTCCCAGAACCCTCAAATGTTAGGGGTCGCCTAGCCATCCACAATGACTCATTGAAACCCCACCGTATGAAACTTGAACCTTCAGTTCCCATTATTGAGTTCTCTGATTAGCATCTATGAAGCATGGTAAATAAAATAGCATGGGAGGTTTCTAGCAAAGTGAAATTGGGGAGCGGCCCTGCTAATGAGGAGGCATCTCAGACCCTGTGCCCACAGTGAACACCCGCTTTAGGTTGGACAAAGGGAGCTAACCACGAAGAAGCAGGAAGACTTTTAAAATATACCGGAAAAGCACTTCGAGGAATACGACACGGAGTTGGGCTGCTGGGTTACAAATACAAAATCAGCCAGCACCTTGGCATGGAGCATTTAGGGGCAAATAGGATAATGGTTAAGAGTTCAGGCTCAGGCAGCAAATGCTTGCAGCTTGAATCGTGGATCTGATCGTTATGAGCTGTGTAATCCTGGGAAACAACTTTTTAACCTTTTCTGTGCTTTAGTTTCTCCACATGTAAAATGGGAATAATAATAGGGCCTATTTTACAGAGTGGTTGTGAGGATGAAATTGAATGAAACATGTAGAGTGTAGAGTTCCTGGCATATTGTAAGCATCAAACAAGGACTGCTGCCATTATTATCATTATTCCTAGACCTTAGGGAAATATTTGCCTGTAGGGATGAGGGACTATAGGCATAATAGAAAGTTTCAAGTGAAAAGCAAACTTGTCAATGAATGGATTCAGCTCTGAATCACAGGATACACACAACCTGAACCCAGGAAGGAAAAGGCTTTAGTCACACAGCTAAGGGAGCAATGGATTCATGTTCCAATGCGAAGGAAGTCAAAACCCAGAATGTTTTTGGGTCATCTGGAAAGATTCAAATGGGAATTTTAAGAACTCTTCATCTTACTCCGCATTTGTTCGTGGAATACAACATCAATCAGTTTAATGTGATGCAAGTTTTATTTTAATTAAAAAATTTTTTTGTTAAGATATTACTGATATACAATCTTCTAAAGGTTTCACATGAGCAACATTGTGGTTTCAACATTCACCCATATTATCAGGTCCCCCCCACACACCCCATTGCAGTCACCATCCGTCAGTGTAGTAAGATGCTATAACTACTTGTCTTCTCCATGCTATACTGCCTTCCCCATGCCCTCACTATATTACATGCGCTAATTATAATGTCCCTTAATCCTCTTCTCCCTCCCTCCCCACCTGCCCTCTCCAATCCTCCCCTTTGGTAACCTCTAGTCCCTTCTTGGAGTCTGTGAGTCTGCTGCTGCTTTGTTCCTTCAGTTTTGCTTTGTTAAACTCCACAAATGAGTGAAATCATTTAGTACTTGTCTTTCTCTGCCTGCTTATTTCACTGAGCATAATACCCTCTAGCTGCATCCATGTTGTTGCAAATGGTAGGATTTGTTTTCCTCTTATGGCTGAATAATATTCCATTGTGTATATATACCACATCTTCTTTATCCATTCATCTACTGATGGACACTTAGGTTGCTTCCATATCTTAACTATTGTAAATAGTGCTGCAATAAACATAGGGATGACTATGTTTTTTTGAATCAGGGATTTTGTTTTCTTCAGGTTAATATGATACAAGTTTTATTCTCACAGAGCTCCAGGCTTGCATCTAACTTTACCATTTACAATCAGTCCGTGAACAAGTTACTGGGCTTCCTCATGCTCTTGGTTTTCTTATTGGCAAAATGGAGATAATAATAATATACTACTACTACATTGTCCTGCTGTGAAGATTACATGCAGTAGTGTACTGAAGTCAGCTCATACCATCTTGATCAAGTCAATTGCTACCTTTTCAGGATGTATAAAGCCAGTTGTTAAACCATTGGGTAGCTTGAAATTAGTCATGGTGGGAGTCTTCCTCCGGGAGAGACATTTACCAGCACAGAGCTGATTACATGCAATAAATATTTAAAAGCTTAGCACTGTACACTGCACAAAATAAGATCTAAAAGTAAGTTAAATATTTTTAATTGTTTCCTGCACTCTTAATATGTTTCTACATCTATTTTTGGCACTGTATACATACTACTAGAAGAGGATAGATTGTGCATGTATGTTAAAAGAGAAAACAGTTTAGACTGTGCCTAGAATACAGGGCATGGAGAACACTGTCACTGTAGCCATCAAAACTGGGGCAGTTACTGTGACCTTCTCCATCTCTACCAGACTCCTGTTCATCTTTACTTGCCCCAAATTTTGCACAGCACATGGCAGAGTGGATGTTTATTGGCTAAGTGATTGAATAGATCAATTTGACTATGCAGTAATAAAGTAATGTATATGATTGGTTATATATCACATAAAAAAGCAATTTTTAAAGGATTTAACTGGTTGACTGAGTCAGCCTACTGTGGGTACACCTGGCCAAAATACCCATTATTATCCTTTCTCTCTGAGCATCTACCTTTAATAATGAAGCGAATAACATCTAATTTTAAAATACTAAATGTAATTGCATAATTGCACAGTGTGTACTACCTCATTTGGGTTATTACAATTTACTGTGGTGCTGGCCATGATAGATACAATGTACACAGTTGATAAATTAAGGCACAAAAGGAAAGAAGCCTTCTTATATATGTATGTCAGAAAGTGATTCTCATTGCACAAACTTTCAATTAAATGACCTCTTAATTCTCATTTCCACTATGTTTTGTGTGTGTGTGTGTGTGTGTGTGTGTGTGGTGTGTGTTTGCATGTGGGGATGTGTGTGGGAGGGATGTGTGTGTGTGTGTGTTTGCATGTGGGGATGTGTGTGGGAGGGGTGTGTGTGTGTGCATGTGTGGATGTGTGGGTGTGTGGGGGTATTGTTTCTTCTGTGAGACAGACACTGGAAACCAAAGGAAAATGTCGGTAGCGCTCTGTGGCAGAACACCTGTGTCATTCCCTGCAAACAATAATCCAAAGTTACCCCCTCTGATTGACAGCCTCATAGAGGCGCTGACTCATATGTGTGGGACAATTTGGATGATGCCCAAGAAAAAGACAGCACTGGATTATGGGAATCTTGAGGAAAGCACATCCTGGGGTAGTTGCTTTGGGTAGGATTTAGTCTGGAGGGCTGAACTGTTTGCCTGCCTGTGATTTTTACCAACTACAATATAGTATATTTGCAGTGATTTTTACATTTCAGTATGCATAAGAATCCTCTGAAGAGCTCATTAAAATGCTGATGCCTAGGCCCCAGCCCAGAGATTCCGCTTAAGTCTGAATGAGGCCCAAGAACTTTGATTTCTAACACGCTCCTCAGTGATGCTTCCACTGCGGGTCTGCAGACACGCTTTGAGTAGTACACTTAGAGGCCAGTAAGGAATATACCCCCATAAGCTATGGACTAGAACAGTGATTTCCAAACATGGCTGGCTTTAGAAGCATCACCTAATGAGTTCTTTACAAAATCTAGATAGAATCCCAACATCAGACCTGCTAAATCAGAATCTCAAGAGGTGGAATATGATGCATCTGAGATACTGTACAGTCAAGAGGCTCCCATCTACTTACCTGTAGGAAACCATGTGTTTCATTAGGACAGATGAGACCACATCTGGAGTACATGCTGGAAAGAGCCAAACCATATCATTCAAGTAAGAAACTGCTAAAAAAATAATGGAGATATGTCAAAAGGACACAAGAGCCAATCAATGGCCACAACAATACTAATTTGGGCAATAAAATAAATGACAGCATTCTATTATAACCTTCAGAAAAAAAGTTAAATTTCCATGAATCCTTGTGGACATAAATTATTGAATAAATAAGTAAATTAATTAATTAGTTAATTAATGGAAGAGAAAAAAGAATGCTTTCTTAAAGAAGAATCCCTATTAATAAATGTAAAAGGAATGAGAGAAATAGAAAATCACATATTCTATGTTGTAGTGTTAAGCAAACACTACAGCAATAATTGTTGCAGGCAAGATTTGCTGATGGATGCTAAAATTAGTGCATGAAAATTTGATGAGAAGCAAGATATTTTCATAGTCTCAAAGTATTACCCCACAAGATATTTATTATTTTCTAAGGAAACATAGTAACATTACAGCAGAAAGACTCAGCAGACATTTCCCTAACCAAGTATCAAGGTCACTATCACCAGTCATAAGACATTCTCATGTATCCCATGCTATCATGCACTGAGAAGGACATGTCACTTCTATTATATTTGGGCCTAAAATGCTTTATTGCAAAATCTCTAATCATAAGAAAATATCAGAGAAACCCAAAATGAGGTTATAAAATAACTGACCATAATCTTCAAAATGTCAAGGTCATAAAAGACAAAGAAAGTCTGAGAAAATGTCACAGATTGGAGAAGACTAAGAAGTAATGAAAATCACATGCAACGTGGGATTGGATCCTGGGCCAGAAAAAGGACATTAATGGGAAACTGTTTTTTTAAAACTACAATTAAAATAAGGCCTATAGTTTAGTTAATAGTATTGTAATAATGTTAATTTCCTGGTTTCAAATCATTGTATTCTGGTTATATAAGATGTTAACATTAGGAGAAATTGGTGAAATGTACACTTGGTAACTTTTTGTACTATTTTTGCAACTTTTCTTTCAGTGAAAAATTAAATTGAAATAAAATTTAAAATTTTAACGCTCTCTACCTTGTGAAAACTCTAGTCACCTAAGCAGTTTGGCCGCACAGGTCCTTGGCAGCAATGCGCACATTCTCCTCATGTTGCTGTTTCATCAGGCAACCAATTGCTCGAAGTCAAGCTCATTCACTTCCAGGGGCTGCATTTTTCATTGCCACTTACTATTTCCAGTAATAGGAAAGCTATTTCACGCCCTCTGTTACATTTCTCATTTGCATAGCCAGGCTTATATTTTGTCTCACTTAACTTCCCCTTCACACAAGCTAAAAGGTGCTAATTATATTTTCCAAGGTATGGGACCATTTCCTGATCATTCTGGGAAAGTGGCATGATGGGGGAATTAGAGGAGGTTGTGAAGATAGATTAAACCGGGTTTGATTTCTGCCTCTGATGTTTACTAATAGTCTGACTTTACACAAGTCATGTTCTGAGTCTAATGTCCTCAAGTAAAAAACTAGGCTTGAAAAGTTATAATGAGAATTATACGAAATAATTTAGGTGTAGAATTAAAAATTAGCCTCTCACTTATATATAATAAATATTATCTAAGCTTCCATTTTTCTCAGACTTATTGAAGAAGGGAACATCTAAGAAAAGGAATCTTGCAGAATGAAAGTTGCCCCGGCACCCACTCGTACTTTATTTGTACAAATGATCTGCTGTCAGTGGCCTTACTTTGAGCCCAAACAGGAAACTAAGTCAAGAACCAGGTTCCAATAAAACCAAACTTAATCATTCTTTTTGATTCCTGCCGAGCCCGACTTTGGGCAGGCACGTACCCTGCAGGTGCGGGGACTCGGCCCCAGCACACTAAGCAGCCCGGACCAGAGTTTCAGCCAACGCTCACCTGCTGGAATGGAGGTAGGACAGGAATAGGCGCTCTTTGCGTTCTTGGCTCTAGGGGATAGTGATGTAGGCAGGCTTGATAATGGCATACAAGGAAAGACAAAGATGAGATTCCAACTGGCCTTGGGGAGTGAGTCTTGAGGTGGAGCCTGTGTGGCCCTGCAAGATGAGGGAATTAGAAGGTCAGGGGCTGAAGAGACACCTCATCAGGAGTGAGGCACCACTCTGATCGGCAGCTGGGGCTGGCCTCACAGTCTTCAGTTTGAGGCAGCTGTGCTCTTGGGGCCCCAGCCTCTTTCAGCAGGCCGTGGTGTACTGGGGTTGGCCAGCTGCTCCGTTTTCAGGAATTCTCAGTCTGTGCGACTGCAGCACAGCCATTATCCACACTTAAATTATATACAAATATTATATAAATTATATACAAATACTGTATACAAATTACATACACATGAAATTATCTAAAATTAAATAAATTATATTAAAAAGAATTCATCACTTCTTAATTGTCTTATCACATTTTACTACCACTCTTGAGGTTACTGAGTACCTGTATGGAGAAAACATCACACAGCGGTATGTGCTATGCATCTCTGCCCAACTGCACATTCAGTAATATCACACTGGTGCTTGAAACTGGCCATTTTTGGGGGGTATCTACACCATGGAAATCAGCAAATGCTACAAATCAGGGCTTGACTTACTATTTTATATTCCTAGAAAGAAATCTAGTATCTTTGATTATGTTAGTTGTACTTAAGTGGTTTGTAACTGGAATAATGTTTTGTAATTTGGGTAATAAGGAACAAGCTATCTGCATTGAGAAGGTTATAAACCAAAAGTTGTGCTATCGCCAGAGTTGTGATTTAAAATAAAATTTCTTCCTTCTGCTGGAAATACAAATGACATTAGCCTGACCGGTTGCCAATCAGTGAAACAATCTTCCCCAAGGTTGTTGACATCTGGCTGCAGCCTGCAGAACAACCAGCCAATGAGGCCGCCATTTCCTGTGAGGTGAGAGTAAGATGAGAGATGAAAATAATTATTAAAGCAACATTTCAGACACCTTAATACCCAAGTTTCTATCTGTAGCTAAGCAGCAAGAGTAGGGCACTTGAGTTCAAAATTAAATCATGAAGGGTGTATACAGTTTATTTAGTTGAAGAAAAATAATAATCACAGAACTGAATCACAAGGTTCATGACTCACAGATAATTACTGTTTTGCTGTTCTAGGCAGTAGAGATATAAGAGACACATGTGGGAACTAATAAAGATACGACCTTGAAGATTTCTTTGGGTCTCTTAAACACTGTTTTAATGCCCAAAAGTGGAGAGACCGTCAGTTCAAGGGGCTGGGATTTCCCTAATTGCTCTAGCAGAAGCTGGCTTGCAGTCGTTATTGATTCTTAGGAAACAACCAAATGTCTAGGTTTTGATCAGGCTTCCGTGATTCATCTTTGGGAAGTAACAGGACATTGCAAGTCCTGAAGGCAGAAGTAGAGAAGACTCCTTCTGGGACGTCCCCTAAATCCCCCAGAGTCAGTCTTTTTGAATAGACTAGTGATTTCTGATCAGAAGCGAGATGATTTTTACCTAAAGTTTATTATTTAGACTTTCTAAAGACTAGACTTTCACTTCGGTCAAAGCGTGAGCTTATCTTGTCGGATAACACAGTGCATCGGGGAGCATGAAGCTTCAGGCCAATTCCCAGTTTTACTACTAGCTAATTAGGCCGTCATTGGTTGCATTTAATATTTTATTGAAAGTCCCTGTAGCATTCATTAAACCTGGTTTACTGAGGGCTCACAAGACAGACAGCCCAATACCAGAAGCTGTATTAGTATCTGATGGTATGCAGATTTTAGTATATGTACTTAGAAGAGAGCTCTACAGAACACAGAATTATCTTATAAATTAGCTTATATTTACCAAGAATAGGAAACTGAGGTAATTGCAATAATGTATACAATAACCATGTTTTGTAGTTTCTGTATTTGCTTATGTGACATTTGAGGCCTTGCTTAACCTGGAGGGACTGCTCCCCTCCCAGGGTTAGCTAACTCCTAGACACAGCAAACAACCTGCCTTTTACATGCAATCCAACCCATCCAGGGCCCCTACCCCCAGCCCTTACCTTTATCAGGTTCTTACACCCCAGGCCACTATTTTCCTGCTCTAATTACTCCAGGGCCAGATACCAGCAGCCAGGGGCAGCCCCTATGCCCCAGAACCTGCTGAAATGATTCAAACTCGTCCGTCCTAAACCTGCTTACCCTGCCTCTCTCATGCCTTCCTACAGAAAGCACAGTAAGGGCTCTTGCCCACGTTCTCCCCTCACTCCCTCTGCTTTCTGTCCCGCCGGGTGACCCTCATGTGGCCCTGTATAGCATGCTGCGCCTTCTGTTTTTATGTGGTGTAAAAAACTTCTTACTTCATGACAATCATTTCTGCATCTGTGTGTCTTACCGTACCTGATTAAAACAAACCCTGAGTACCCTTTTAAAATTTATTGATTCAGTCCCTCTTTCAAAAATAATGATTAAGCACGCACTATGTGTAACAAATTCTGCTAGGGAATGTGAGTCCATTTGTCATAACAGAAACAAAAGAGAGAAAGCATTTTTCTATTTATCTTCAATTTAGATTTGACATTTTCTCTGGGTTTTCCTATTTGGAGCCATCTCTATATACCTACTGTCACCTTCTTTCCACTCTCCTGTCTCCTCTCTTCCCAAATTAAAGAGCCCTGCTTATCTTCCTCTTCCCCCTAGCAGGTGTATATCACACCATGGTGCACCTGCTCCCACCTGGCATGCTCATGCCACATTCACACACACCTTGGTAACATCACTTCTCAACAACATCTGGCTAAGCAAGTTTTGTGTTTCACATTGTGAATTATGAATAAACAAGGGAATAAGAAACTTGGCTAGTAACTTTTTTTATGGGCAATTAAGCCTTGCTTATTTATAACTGATAGGTGGAATTATTGTCAAGGAGAAGTATAAAATAATGTTCACAGACTACTGAAGAAAGGTACCTATGGAAGTGTTTATTATTTTTTCTGTACTCCTCCAATGGTGTTAATCTTGAGTCTTTTAACATATAACCAATACACAAGGAACAATATATGCAGCAGATTAGTGGGACCCTTGACAAGCTGAGCTGTAAAAATGATCATCTCTGCAATGCAAAGGAGAAAATGCCTCAGTAAATCAAGGTATTGGTTGAGATATGTAGCTCTGAACAGAGATTTGACAAATAGAGCTTTAATCAAGAAAGGGGCTTAATTTTTTTACATAGCCAGAAATCCGAGGATATGCAGCTCCTCAAATACTCAAGTTTCTCCTATTTTTCTCTTCCATCATCCTTAGCTTTTGGCTTTTGTCCTTATGGTCACAAGATAGCTGCTGCTGCTCTAGGCACCATATCTCAGCTCTAGGAGTTAAGAAGAGGAAAGAGAGAAGAGCAGAAGGTATTCCCATCTGAGTCTGATCATTTTTATTGAGGCCAAGACTTTCCTGCAAACGCCATCCAGTAGATTTCTGCTCCTATCTCTTTGACTAAACTGGGTCACTTGGCCACAGGAGCCTGGAAATGAAATTTAAAAACCAAACAAACAAAAAACTAAACATTTTCTTCTGCCACTGAAAATCAAGTTTTTCTTAGCAAGGAAGAATGAGAGAAAAACGGAAACTGGTAGGCAAATCTGTATGCCACACTTTTTAACAAAAGTGAAATTAATGGACTCCTGGTAGATTCATACAAAGACAGCAGTATAAACACCTGCCCCCTCATATGTCCTCCCCAGGCAGTACAAACAGAATAAGGGAAAGTAAGTTCATATGCAAACCACATTTCAGCACAGCCTGAAGACAGAGGGTTCCAAACTTCAAAATAACTATAAATCTAAGTAATCAAATCTCATAATGCAGCTTCTCACATTCCCACTGAGACAGGGACCATGGGCTTAGACAGAATAGGGTGAGGGCCTCTGGAAAAAGCAAGGAAGGATAATTACAGTCAGAGCAAAGCAACTACATGCAAGGTAACCCCCTACCAAAACTCTGTGTTAAGCTCTAGAGTCATTCTTCAGAGAGATCAGTTAATATTCCCCAGATAAAGAAGAGTAGCACATTTTTTATACTTTATTTTAGTATCATTAATCTACAATTACATGTGCAATATTATGGTTATTAAACTACCCACTTCATCAGGTCCCCCCCACCAACCCCATTAGTCACTGTCCATCAGCATAGTGAGATGCTATAGAGCCACTACTTGTCTTCTCTGAGTTGTACAGCCCTCCCCGTGCCCCCCCAACATTACATCTACTAATCGTAATGCCCCTTTTTCCCCCTTGTCCCTCCCTTCCCACCCATCCTCCCCAGTCCCTTTCCCTTTGGTAACTATTAGTCCGTTCTTGGGTTCTGTGAGTCTGCTGCTGTTTTGTTCCTTCAGTTTTTTTCTTTGTTCTTATACTCCACATATGAGTGAAATCATTTGTACTTGTCTTTTTCGGCTTGGCTTATTTCACTGAGCATAATACCCTCTAGCTCCATCCATGTTGTTGCAAATGGTAGGATTTGTTTTCTTCTTATGGCTGAATAATATTCCATTGTGTATATGTACCACATCTTCTTTATCCATTCATCTACTGATGGACACTTAGGTTGCTTCCATTTCTTGGCTATTGTAAATGGTGCTGCGATAAACATAGGGGTGCATCTGTCTTTTTCAAATTGGGCTGCTGCATTCTTAGGGTAAATTCCTAGGAGTGGGATTCCTGGGTCAAATGGTATTTCTATTTTGAGTTTTGAGGAACCTCCATACTGCTTTCCACAATGGTTGAACTAATTTGCATTCCCACCAGCAGTGTAGGAGGGTTCCCTTTGCTCCACATCCTCGCCAACATTTGTTGTTGTTTGTGTTTTGGATGTTGGCCATCCTCACTGGTGTGAGGTGATATCTCATTGTGGTTTTAATCTGCATTTCTCTGATGATTAGCCATGTGGAGCATCTTTTCATGTGCCTGCTGGCCATCTGAATTTCTTCTTTGGAGAAGTGTCTATTCATGTCCTCTACCCATTTCTTATTTGGATTATTTGCTTTTTGTTTGTTGAAGTGCGTGAGTTCTTTATATATTTTGGATGTCAACCCCTTATCGGATACGTCATTTATGAATATATTTTCCCGTACTGTAGGATGTCTTTCTGTTCTACTGATGGTGTCCTTTGCTGTACAGAAGATTTTCAGCTTGATATAGTCCCACTTGTTCATTTTTGCTTTTGTTTCCCTTGCCCGGGGAGATCTGTTCATGAAGAAATCACTCATGTACACATGTTTTTGATAGGGAAAAATTTACAAGTACAGCCATCTAGTCCAGGCGGCTCCCTTCTGTTTCTCTAGTTAGCAAAGACAGCAGAAATTCCCATTTTCCTCCTCCCCTTCACTCCCTGCTCTGTCAGGCACGCACTCCCTAAACTTACTTGCCCCTCGCTTGCTTGCTGTGCACATAGGAATGTTGCAGATACAGAAGCAGAAAGATATATACTGCTCCCCTTGCCTTTGTTCGGGGCTCACACCTGGGGAGATTACTCCCCTCTGAGCCCGCCCGTGTAAAAATAAAATCTCAACACTCCAAGACCTCCAAGTGCTGCTTGGTTCTTCTTTCAGCGATGCAGTCCAGGTTTTTCAGGTTTTTCCATAAAATAGGGAAACCCAACCGCACTGGCCCTTTGTTGTCACTGGTCTGGGGCAACAGTGGGGCTGCGAAGGAACAGGCAATCACAACGGAGAAGGCGCGCCCTGCCTGATATTTTAGCAGTCTCCCGCCCGGCCCGCCGGACTCAAGGAGGCTTGGCAGGTGAGGACCTGGTTCTGACGTCAAAACCGGTAAGGCCCCGGGGCATCTGACCCAGCCAGTCCCACCTGTTGGGGGTGTAAGGGGAGCCTGATCACCTCCCAGAGACTTCTTAGAAGTCTCACAGGTAGGGATTCTCAGGGGGCGCATGTTTAAACTCTGGTCTGAGTGAGTGAGTGAGTGTGCAGGGCGGCTAAAGCCATCCAGTCTGCATGGAATCTGTGATTCCATGGCCTGAGTTACAGAATCTGAGTGGGCCCTTCACCGCATTCGCGGTCAGCCGCCGTGACGTATTGGTGACTCAGCTTCGGCTGACCTGCCCCGGGACTTATACGGGTGCACCTTAGTCAAGGCTGACCAAAGTCTCGGAGAGGAGTGCGAATGGACGGGCATCTGACTGGTCTCCTCTCTAGAGAAGGCACCCGTCCTTTGTCTGTTGTCGTGACACCATTACATGGACACGTCATGGGGTCAGGGCACAGCAAACCCACAGTTCTTGACACCATGATCAAAAATTTGAGGAAGGGATTTTCAAAAGACTACAGAGTAAAATTAACTCCCAGGAGGTTAAAAACCCTGTGTGAATCTGAAAGGCCCACCTTTAGGGTAGGATGACCTCTGAAAGGGGCCCTAGATGTCCCAACAGTCTGCCAGGTCTGGCAGGTCATCCCTGGAGACCCAGGCCATCCTGACCAGTTCCCATACACTGACTGCTGGTTAGGAGTTGCCCAGACCCTTCCCCCTCGCGTGTGATTCGCTTGCAACAGGCAGGGACAGGGTGGGGTCTTAGTCGCCTCAACAAAGAAGCCTGCAAAGAATCAGCAGAAGCCTGAGCCTCGGCAAATGCTTGCTGGTGACCCAGAGGAAGAGCCAGTATTGTCCCCACCTTATGTGCCCCCAAGGCCGTCAGCACCCAGCCCCCTGGTCCCGGACACCCTGCCCACCGTCAGCCTCCCTGCCAACTCCAGAACCAGTGAACCCTCTCTCCCCAGGACCCCCAGCCAGACTGAACCCTCTGCCGGGAGCAGGCGCCCTTCAGATGACGGTGCAAGAGACGCAGGAGCCTGAAAGACATAGTAAATATGGGACCATCCAGCCCAGCCAGTCCATGTTTTACTACCAGCCCTTCTCCACAACTGACACCCGCCAGAAAAGCCACAAGCCCTGGTTGATCTCATGAAATCCCTCTTCCAAACCCATCAGCTGACCTAAAAAAACCATCAACAGCTTCTCCGCACCCCGTTCCCAATGGAAGAGAGGAGGCAGCCGGGGTCCTTGATCGGGGAGCATGGGCTGAGATCGCTGTCCCCAAGGAGCACCCCGAGTGGGACTTCACCACCCCTGAGGGACAGCCCCGGATCCGCCGATATCAGGACGCCCTCCTCCAGGGGATCAAAGCTGGGTCCAAAAAGCCTATGAACATGACCAAAGTTTCTTCAGTCACTCAACAACCAGGAGAGACTCCTGCAGACTATTGTGAAAGACTGTGTGAAGCTGATCGCATCTACACCCCCTTCAATCCTGAGTCACCAGGGAGCCCACACATGGTCAACACCTGATTCGTAGCTCAAGCCGCCCCAGACACCAGAGGAAAGCTCTAAAAACTGGAAAGCATTGCCAGGATGAATATCACTCAGCTGATTGAAATTGCCAACAAAGTATCTAAACAGAAAAGTTCAGGCTGACAGGGAGGCAGGAAGAAAAAAAAAAAAGGCCAGCCTCCTGGTAGCCACCCTAAAAGAAAGAGAGATGACCAGAAAGCAGAGGAAAGCCAGCCGCCAAGAGGGGGGAAGCTAGAACTCCCCACCCCAGTCAGGAACCAGTGCGCTTACCATGAGGAGAAGAGGCACTGGAAGAACAAATGCCCCAACTGAAGCAAAGCCCTGAAGCCATTGCTACCAGGAAGAGCCCCACGGGGAAAGGCTCACTGGTCTGGCAGGAACAGACTCAGATTGACAAGGATGGGCTCTCTCACTCTCAGCCCCCATGAGCCCACGGTCATATGAAAGTGGGGGGCCAAAACGTGACTTTTATGGTTGACACAGGGGCAGGACACTCTGTGGTCACCCTCCCTGTAACCCCCTTCAGTAACAAGACTGCAACTATTCTTGGAGCCACAAAGACCGTGGCAGTACCCGCTCTCACAAGAGGCTAGAGCAGGCATCCAGGAACACCTGATCAGACTCAGAGAGGCAGGCATTCTAATCAAGTGTCAGTGGCCTTGGAACACCCGCTTCTACCAGTCAAAAGGCCGGGAGGAGGGCACTGGCCTGTTCAAGACCTGCAAGCCATTAACAAAGTGACTGTTTCTTTACACTCGGTTGTCCCAAACCCATACACCCTCCTCAGCCAGATCCCGGAGTCTGCCAAATGGTTCACTTGCCTAGACTTAAAGATGCCTTTTCTTGCCCCTGGATGGCCCCCCAAAGCCAATTCTTGTTTGCCTTTGAATGGACTGAACCAGACACGGGGTGGCAGATATAGTTAACCTGGACACGGCTTCCACAAGGGTTCAAGAGCTCACCCACTCTCTTTGGAGAGGCATTGGCCACAGACCTTGCTAGCTTTCTGAGGGAAGCCATGCACTGCGCCCTCCTGCAGTATGTAGATGACCTCCTCCTTGCCTGTGACACCCAGGAAAATTGTGCAAAAGGCACAAAGGCCCTCCTGCAACTCCTGTCAGACTCAGGATACCAAGCCCATGGAAAAAGGCACAAATCTACCAGCAGCGAGTCCAGTACTTGGGCTTCCTCCTCACCCAGGGAGAAAGGGCACTAGGGCCAGAGAGGAAAAAGGTCATCCCCTCCTTACCCCAGTCCCACATGAAGAAAGGCATATGAGAGTTCCTGGGGGCCGCCACGTTCTGCAGAATCTGGATTCCTGGATTCTTGGCAATGGCAAAACCCCTCTACAGGCTTCTGGGGGGGGGGGGCCAGACTGAAAGCCCGCTGTCTGAGCAAAAGAGGCAAGAGCCACCTTCCTGGAAATAAAGGTTGCTTCAGAACAGACACCAGCCCTAGTCCTCCCAGATATAAAAAAAAGCCCGTCAATCTCTTCGTACATAAAAACAGTAGCAATTCTGCATTGCAAAGAACACCAAAAGGAAAACAACCCTATAACACAGGGGAACCAGCTAGCAGATAAAGCAGCTAAAACTGTGGCCAAAAAAGGAGATAAAGCTCCTTCCCTCACTATGGCCCTAACACCCCCAGTGGAGGCTCCTCCACCCAAGCACACTAAAAAAAAGAAAATGACTGAGCCATGGCTGAAGGAGCCACCCCAACTGAAAAAATGATAAATGCTCCCTGACAAATGCATCTTTGTCCCATCTGCAACTGGAAGGCATCTAGTCAGCAAATACCATCAGCTCACTCACCTAGAAAAAAAACTGCACTGGAAACCCTCCTAAAAAAGCAATACTACATCAGCCAGTTGCCAGCATTATGCCAAGCAGTAAGTGAGCAGTGCATGACTTGTGCCAAAAATAATGCTCCGTCTGCACCCTGACCCCTGCCAGGTGTCCAAAAAGCAGGAGTTTCCCCCTTTAAAGACCTTGAGATAAACTTCACAGATGTCCAGCCAAGCAGAGGACTCAGATACCTTCTAGTGATAGGGTATACATACTCTGGGTGGGTCAAAGCCTTCCTAACCAGACAGAATGAAGCAGATGTAGTACAGATTTTAACTAAATCTCTCAACATTGCCTGAAAACTCCACTGCATACAGGCCACAAAGGGAAAGTGGAGCAAATGAATCACATCCTCAAGGGAACTCTAGCTGAGTTTTGCCAAGAAACTGGCCTCCCATGACTGGACCTACTGCCCCTCCCTGGCTCTCCTATGTGCTCACTGCACACCTGGGACTCAAGGCTTTTCCCCTTTTGAATTAGTGTATGGATGCCCTCCCCCATGTCTAGGAAGCCTCCCAGGGAACCTACACCAGATGGGAGATAAAGAAGCAAGAGAACAGCTCCCAGCCTTGGGAGCCACCCTAAATAAGCTGCAGCAATATACCATAGAAAGCCCCAGTCTCCTTAGGGACCCCAGTACATTCCTTCCAGGTTGGGGACTCAGGCTGGGTCAAAGATTTAAAAAGGGAGCCCCCTCAAACCTCAGTGGACTGGCCCCACGTTGTTGTTTTAATCACTCCTACTGCCCTCAAAGTTGCAGGCATCACTCTGTGGGTCCATCATTCCAGAGTGAAAAAGGCCCATAATCTGGATGAAAAAATACATCAGTGGAAGGCCCATCCAGACCTCCAGCATCCTCACCACCTCCACATCCAATGATTACACTCTGGCTAATGAACACCGGCATGCTGTGGATCCTGGCCCTTACTGGAGTGGTATCTTTCATCCTGGGCACTGAACTCTCTGCTGTTGCCCCCCTGGACTGGACTATTCCTCAAAAAGTTTCCCTTTCTATTGTTTATTGAGCAATCATAGATTGTTTTGCTGTGCTTACCTGTTTCTCCTAACTATACTCAAGCCTCAGCCTGCATCTCCCCACTACCACTCTGTAATGTTATTTTTATACCTTCTTTCCCTTCCCTTCCTCCCCTTCACTCCCGGAGAACCTCAGTGTGGTTGCATAAAGTCAGACAAATGGGGGACCAGGTTTGGTGCCTACCCCTACATGCCTGCTAAATTTTATAATAAGAACAGGGCTACCCTTTGCCTTAAAGATGGGAAAAGGTACTGAATTAAAATGATAAATAAATGGGACTCAGAATTTGCAATTAGGGGAAGAAAGGGATCCACTGTCTGCTGGACCTCCCTCACCCACACTGGACTGTCCAAGGGGGGGAGTCCAGAACCAGCAGGAAGGGACAGGGATGCAAAGGCCAAGCAGGCCCTAAAGGCACTGACTAAAGAGCCAGCTTGCCATAATATTGACCTCTCAGGTTTTTCCACAACATTAAGCAGTTTAGTATTACTACGGGGTCTGCCTTCAGTCCCTTGAGTGTCCTCAGCTCCCACTGCACAAAGTTGGTGGAGGGCTGTGCTAAGGAGGTGGTGCGCCAAGGAGGACTCAAGGTGGGGGGGGGGCATGTGCCTCTCCCGTTCCTTTCTGATTTTAATCAGCCATTGAAATAGGTGCCCATCTTTTCCAATTGTGAGACCCCCCTCTGACATTTGCACCTTCCGAGCTGCAAATGTTAAAATTGGAATCCGTGGCTAACAACTCTTTTAACTGGCCTTGCTGGGCCAGCGGTTCTGTTGCTCCCTGACCTATTAGTGGGACCCTGCAGCTTTGGCTGGTTCATTAACTTTATCAAGGAACACATTCCCTCTGTACAGCTCATGTATATGCAGAGCCATTATGACCCTATCGTAAACCAAGGAGATGATGCCCCCTAAAATGAAGTGTTTAAAGGGGCATCAGAAGGGGGCATGATAGGGAAAAATTTACAAGGACAACCATCTAGTCCAGGTGGCTCCCTTCTGCTTCTCTAGTTAGCAAAGACAGCAGGAATTCCTGTTTTCCTCCTCCCCTTCACTCCCTGCTCTGCCAGGCACACACTCCCTAAATTCACTCCCTAAACTTACTCCCCCTCGCTTGCTTGCTGTGCACATAGGAACGTTACAGATACAGAAGCAGAAAGATATATATTGCTCCCCTTGCCTTTGCTCGGGGCTCAGACCTTGGGAGATTACTCCCCTCTGAGCCCGCCAGTGTAAAAATAAAACTTCAACACTCCAAGACCACCAAGTGCCGCTTGGTTCTTCTGTCAGTGATCCAGTCCAGGTTTTTCAAGTTTTTCCATAACATTTTTATTATGCTAATCATTTGTAATCATGTGTAAGATTCACTTTAGCATGCTAAAAGGCCCAGGCCTATGTGCTGTCTTTCATCCTTCAGATGAGGTGATTTGCAATCTGGGCAATTAATAATGGCAAGTAAGCCCAGCCATAAACAACATAGTAAAAGGCAGGAAGGATTCCACCTTAAAGATAAGATTGCATTTTAACACCCAGGAAGTTAAGAGGTAAGATTCTTAACTTACTCTTTAGCAAACAATACCTCAGCCCACCTTGGGGGCTGGGCAGGTGGCCTTGTTTGATTCCCAGACCCAGACACAGGTATCTCCTGGAAGGAATCAAAGCAGGAAGTTCCTTATGTTAAGTTAATTTTAAATATTCAGGGATCACTTAACCAATTCATGCCCCTAAGCCTTTCATCACATTTCCAAAAATCTTAAATTGCCTATAAAACCCCTAGACAATGCACAACTCGGTGCTCTCTTGTCCCTTCCTGAGCCAGGAGCTCTGTCTTCTCACTGTATCTCTCAATAAAAGCCTCTCCCTGGCTCTCCTACCTTGGGTGTTTGTGAAGTTCAATCCTCAACTCCACAAGCAAGAACCCTGGCATCACAACCACAACATTGCCCTGCAAGTCTCTTGGACAAGGAAAAGCAGACCCAGAACTTTAGGGAAGGCAAATAGGGGAGCTAGTGAAGGTTCTAAGTTTTATTTTAATCTACCACCAGACAAACTAAGTTCACTTTAAGTCTGAAAATACTAAAAAACGTATCCAGGCATGAGGTTGGACCTCAGGGAAAGAATTCTGAAATATGGTGATTTGAAATTCATTGCTCTGGGGAAGAATAAAAATATGAAAAAGGAAAGAAAAAAGCACCCTTTGGAAACTGGATGGGAAGAAGAAGGGAAAAGATGGAAAAAGAGAAATCTTAGGTTCATGCAAGATAATGTAGAAATATAAAAATAAAGGACTATAGCCCTCATTAGCCCATTAAAACACACACCCAAAACTTTCCAGAGTACCTGGACTTTGCTATGCCAACATAAGGTGATGACACTAAACCAAGAGTCTTAAAAACATCCTAATACCATAAAATGAACAAACAGAGAGTAAAACCCATATGGAGCTTTAGTGAAAACTGGGAGATGGAATTACATGCAAATCAACTGACATTTCAAAGCTAACATAGAAAGCAAGACTACAATAGAGCAACATTTTTACAAAGCTTCGTGAAAGAAGTATGAAGCAAGTATTTTATATTCAGCCAAGCTGTCCTTAAAAGTCACCTACTCTTCCTCTCCTCACACCATAAGATACTTGTCCAGGAGAATTCACCGTAAGATATAGATCAAGAACATAGCCTGAAGAAACAGCCAAAAAGTACTATGGCATTTGAGAGGTTGGTACTGTTGGGAAGAAAAGGACTCAGCTCCGTGTGGCAGGGAAGTCAGACATAGTGAGACAAGAGACCAAAGTAAGTTTTAATACACTCTGCACAGAGTAGCAGAGCGGGCCTGCCTAAGATAAGGCAGGCAGGCGTGGATGCTCATTCTGAGGCTTCTTTTATGTCGTTTTTGGCAGGGCAGAAAGGTCCTTGATTGACAGCTGTCAGCTCTCTAGGCTTGCTCTGATTGGTGAAATGGGGACCGGGGCTGTGCTGTGCCTGCACCTCTGATGTTTCTTATCTGGGGGGACCCTGGACATTTCCTGAGTCATCCCTGGACCCTGTGGCTTCATCTGATAAACTCTCTTGAGTCATTTCTGGCTTTCTGATTCCACCTGATCAACTCCCTGAGTCATCTTTGGGGGACCCCTTCTCCTTTTCATCCCACTCATTTCTTCCTTTCTGCCTAACAGTGCCATGTTTTTTTTTTACTTTGTATTTATTTTCCAGGTATATATATATATGTATATGTATATATAAAATGAGGGTGTGTGTGTGTGTGTGTGTGTGAACTGTGCTGAAGACCACTACTCATCTTCTTTCCTGGTGAGTCATAGATTGTGAGCAGTCACTATAACTAATGGCTTCAAGTACCATCAACAAAATTTGCAGGCTTTTTTTTTAGGAAAAAAGTTCCCTGTTCTTAAATATGGAAGGTGGCAATTTTTCAATTTCACATTGATATGGACTATTTGCTAATAACATGTACTGTGTTATTAGCCATTTATAACTTGTAGGCAAACTATCCTTTCTTTTTCTGTTTTTAGGTGGCAAATAACAATTTTAAGTGTTCTTATATTTTCACCCTTGCTTATATTCCAAAACTTTTTGCACAAACTAAACTGTTCTAATTTTCACAGTTCAAACTCAATGGGCAGTTTCATTCAGCATTTGTCACCAAACAAAGTATAAAAAGTAAACAGTCCCAAAGTTCACAGGATATTTTATATTCATCCCAAGTAATCAATTCAGTCTGCCCTTTGAGCTTTACACTATTTCCTAGACCAACTACTTTAAGTCTAAAAAGAACCTTTTAAAAAATTAACTTGTAAATTTTTACATAGATTTTAAAAACAAATTGCCATGACCTAAAATTTTCATTTTGATAGAAACTATACTCTATACAATATAATCTATGATTTCTAGTATTTTTCAAAGGAAACATTTCTATAATATAGACTACCTGCAAAAATAATGGCAATTGTGAGTTAGTATACCAAAACTCCCCATCTTCACTTCCTTGTAATAGTTCAGTGTGGATGGATTACTCTTCCTATGATAGTGATATTTAGATGTTCTTTGTGATATCTGTATATTTCAGTGACTGAAGTACCTTAAATTTCTTGGCTAGCATGATTTTCATGAGGTAGGCAGGTGTGGAAATCAGTTTGGGTTTTCTCTCACTTTGTGGCACTCCTCAGTGTCGACAATTTCTTTAATGCCCAGAGGATACCTGTGTAAGGAAAGGAATGCTTACTATTTGTACCTTGACTAAAGTTCAGTTAGTAAGCCTCAGACAATTAATGTATCTCCAGACATTCACAGTTACTAAAATGAGTTATAAATCAAAACTTTCTAAGTCTAACAAACTAAATTTCTGTATGTATTGATAATAAACTTCATTTTTTTCGGTCAACTGAAACCACAAGTTTAATAAAATTTCTTCAGTGTTCTAAACACATAAAAAAATAGAGAAATAGAAACAATATTACAGTGATTCCAATACTGCTCAGGACACTTTGTTACAAAAGTATTTATGTAGTATATTTAGATTTATTTCTTAGTTGTCTTTATTCAGGTTTACCTCTCAGACTTCTAAGGTTAGGGAAGAGACTGATGGTCCGTGACTCGGGGACTGAGGTTAAGGACTTGGGTGTGCATGCCAAGGTGACTTACCTGAGTCCATCATCCCATTGAATAAGCTTTTTTTTTTATAGCTAGACTTTATCTATTGCCTCAGGAACTACAAATGCTGAAATTATTGACTTTGATCCATCAGACATGTTTTGATTTTCTGTGACTGCATCTTTTTCCCCAAATGGCTTATTGTCACAGTTGATAAAAATATGCTTTTCCACTCTTTTGAATGGCTTAAGAAAAAGCAGCATTATATGTTTTCTTTGTGACTGTTTTATTCTGAGTATCTTTTACTTATTCATGTAGAAGTAGCCTACTTTTCAGCTACTATTTTAAGTTATCCTTATCTTCAGTTAAATCTAAAGGATTAGGACAACTTTGTTTTCTTTCTCAACAATCATTGAGACAGAAGATTTTTTCATTTTTATATAGCAATATTATAAGTCACTATAAATTATAATTACAAATAATTGCTATTTGGTCATTGATGTGAATAGATGGTAGATACATAAGTGTAATGATAAAGTTTCCGCTTTATAGGAATTTTCAAATGGAAATAGCCAAAATAGACTGGAATATATCTATAATAAAATGATGTTAGTTTTTTTCAAACTCAACGTTTTTAGGCCTGAGTTGCTTCCTCAGAGGATAATAATACTTTCTCCATCTGTAAGACCCAGAAAACAGGCCCTGCTCAGCCCCGGGATGGACGGCGACCCAAATACTCACAAGAGACCAGTCTTGATGCAAACAGCAAGAGGTTTATTGATTCCACCAGCGCGCTGGGGTCAAGACTCATAACTCACGCAGGAGCAGAGGAGTCCGACCCCGAGCAGAAATTACAGGAGGTTTTAAAGGAAAAAGGGACCATAACCAGGGGGAGGCGAGGGGGAGGTCTGCTGATGATTCGATAGCAAAAATATTTCAATTAGGGTCTCACAGGGCTTTATCTTCACAGTAGGGTCTCACAGGGCTTTATCTTCACAGTAGGGTCTCACAGGGCTTTATCTTCACAGTAGGGTCTCACAGGGCTTTATCTTCATAATCTATCAGTTTTGGGGAGCCAAAATCAGTCAAAGGGAGAAATAAAGTGGGGGAAACCTGTTTATTGCTTACAAGCAGTCATGCACTTCTGCTTGCTGTAAAAAGGGACCCTACCCAACATCTCCAATGCAGATATACCCTTGCACCCCCAACCCTGGCAAATCACCTACTGATAGGGAGATGGACTACTTCTCTCCATCCTTTGGAAACACCTATTGATAAGTAGATTCACTGAGGCCAGGTGAGAGATTCTGGAAATATTGCAAATTTACTCACACACAGAAAAAACTTAAAACTTTAGAGGAAGAAAAAAAGATCAATATAATCTTGTGGAAAGATGGAATCTCAATAAATGTTCCATAAATGAACAAATTCATTGGATAGGGTAGCAGAAAGTCAGCAGGCTATTTTCTTTTAATATTTCTATAGAAAATGTTGGGAGTAAGATAACAATGAGTTGGTTGAGGTGTGAATATTGATAGCGAGAGCTTATTGTTTTTGAAAGTGATAAAATTATTCTTGGAATGCTAGTAGGTCTGCATAGAGGAAGACAAATGTGGATCCTTCCCAGACTATTGATTTTATATTCCTTATCTCTGAATCAGCTGACGTTTTCGTTTCAGACATTCCCCTCCTTTTCAAGCTGTTTGAAGTTTAAAATTAGCATCATTACATCAGAACAAAATCTCTTGCTCACTTTTATGTGTTCAGTGGTTGTATTTTTATCCATGAATCACCAAATAGCTTTTGTAGATGATATACCCTCTTTTCTCCAATTCTTGCCAAGTAAATTTGGTTCTGGTCTAAATGTTTGCTCTCTCCATAGATTCAATTTCAAGCATATTTTCACACTAATAAAGATTTGTGGTTTTAGAACATGACCCAAAAAGACTGCTTAGTTTTCCCTATACTTGTCTTTTATTACAATGAGTTAAATGGTGTCTTAGGCAACCATATTAAATAGCATTTATACTCCCTTGGGAAGGAACAAAAAGTACAGAGATTTTATTAGTGGGGGTACCAGTATGCTACACACCCTTCTTTTGTCATATACTTTATTTTCTGAAGACCACACTCCAGTAGATTTCTAGGGCATACTTTTTTTGACTCCTTGAATGTATTTATTATGCTTTAGATGTTTACTTTAGTTGTTTGACTGCGTTTTGAATTCTAAGGAAAAAATACTGTTTAGAATTTGAAGAGAAGTCCTAGGACAATAGCTGTTCAATGAGCAAAGAGCAATAGGTCTGGACTGGAGCAGAACTGAGGGCTTTAAGAACAATGTTGTTGTGGTAAAGTGAAGGTTCCTATGGCCAGGATCCTCACCTGAACCTAAACTACTTGATTATGTAACTGCCCTGTTGCTAGGCTACTGCTTCCACACATGCAAGCAATAAGCTATTACTGTGCTATATAGAGAGCTCGGCCCAGTGCTCTGGGCAGAGGTAGAGACACTAGTGCTTGGCCTACCACTGGGAGAACAAGCCAGGTAATAAACCCTTTCACCCCAAAGAACGTTGGTGACACGTACAGTAGCAGACTTAGGAGAGGCTGAAGCAACGAGAATTCAGAAAGAGATAAGACCTGTTGCTCACAAGAAGAATTTACAGGGTCCTATGAAGGTTACGAGGACCCAGATGTGGGTTGATTTAATATGGGCAGGAGCAGATAGAAGGAAATTAGATGGGAAGTCAAATAGGATCTTACTAGAGCTATGGCAACAGCTGAAACCAGAGCAGCAGTTCCAGCCATTAAGACCAAAGAGGCAGAGGTCAGAGACAGAGCCACGAGTCTGGCCTGTGTGTTTGCAAGACTTCCTGCTGGAAAGCGAGCCAACCTCACTTGAGCCCACACAGGAAAGTGATTGTGGAACATGGTTTGACTGAGGGGAAGGTCAGGGTATCTGCCCTGAGGGACCAGGGGGGACCAGAGACCACATGTTGAAATAGCTATCCATTGGTCCCCAGTGAACATACAATGTGTCCTGGCTGTGGTGGACACTGGGGCTGAATGTTCACTGATTCATGGTAACCCTGAGCAGTTCCCCAGGACCCCCACTGTCATAGATGGATATGGGGGGAAGGCTATCAGAGTGAAAAAAGCCCAAATCCCTTTGGGAATAGGTCGTCTATCCCCAAAAGAGTATACCGTATATATATCTCTTATCCCTGAGTATATTTTGGGGATTGATATCCTGCAGGGTCTGTGGTTGCAGACCACTGCAGGTGAGTTCAGACTGAGAGTACGTGTGGTGAAGGCAGTTCTGAGGGGACATGCTAGACACCCACCCATAGCTTTGCCTGTACCTCGGCGGGTGACTAATACCAAACAGTACAAACTGCCTGGGGGGCAAAAAGAGATTGGAGAAACTCTCCAGGAGATGGAAAAGGTGGGTATTATAAAGCCCACAAATAGTCCATTCAATTCCCCAGTGTGGCCAGTAAAAAAGCCAGATTGCTCCTGGCATATGACTGTGGATTACAGAGAACTGAATAAGGTCATACCCCCTATGCATGCTGCTGTCCCCTCTATTGCAGGCTTGATGGATACTCTCAGCCGTGAACTAGGAACATATCATTATGTGCTAGATCTTGCTAATGCTTCTTTTCCATTAACATTGAGCAGGAAAGTCAGGAAGAGTTTGCCTTCACGTGGGAAGGACGGCAATGGACTTTCACCATCCTCCCACAGGGATACCTCCACAGCCCCACCATCTGTCATGGACTTGTAGCCCAGGACTTGGCAACATGGGAGAAACCGCCAACGGTGTGGCTGTACCATTATATTGATGATGTCATGCTCAAGTCCGATTCTCTTTCAGATCTAGAAGGTGCAGCACCTAGACTGCTGCAACATTTACAGGAGAAAGGATGGGCTGTGAACAGCACCAAGGTTCAGGGAACTGGTTTGTCTGTCAAATTCTTGGGGGTCATCTGGTCGGGTAAGAGCAAAGTGATACCAGAGTAATAATAGATAAAGTACAGGCTTTTCCCATCCCTACAACTGTAGCATTGCTACAGGAGTTTTTTGGGTCTTCTAGGCTGCTAGAAAGTGTTTATCCCACACTTGGCACAAATTCTGAAGCCCTTATACTGGTTGGTATGAAATGGCATCAGTGGGACTGGGATGAGACATGTACATCTGCCTTTACTACAGCAAAATGGGCGGTCAAGGCCGTGCAGGCCTTGAGTGTGATAGACCCATCAAGGCCCTGTGAGCCAGGCATTCATGTCATTGAAGACGGTTATGGCTGGGGTCTCTGGCAGTGGCTTGAATGAACTCGCCAACCTATTGGATTCTGGTCACAACTCTGGAAAGGGGCAGAGGTACAATACACTTTGATAGAAAAACAACTGGCTGCCATGTATCATGCCTTGCTGGCTACAGAACCCATCACTGGAATGGCCTCGATAAAGGTAATAACCACCTATCCAAATTTGGGGTGGGTACAAGACTGGACCCAAAAGCCAAGGAGTGGCGTGGCACAAACACCCACACTAGCCAAGTGGGGTGCTTACCTACAGCAGTGTAGTGCCCTTTCTAGTAGCCCCTTGAGTGAAGAACTCCAACGTGTGTTGGAGCTGCTGACATATACTAATGAAAAGCAGGAAGAACTTGCTTTTGAACCATTAGTAGCAGAGAGTCCCTACTGGGAGGAAAGAGCCCCTATATCCGAAGATGCATGGTACACAGATGGCTCCAGCCGTGGGCAGCCCCCAAAATGAAGGGCCACAGCTTTCCATCCTAAGACTGAGACAATATGGATGGAGCTAGTGAGGGGAAGAGCAGCCAATGGGCAGAGTTGCGGGATGTGTGGCTTGTGATCAGCCAGGAGCCCTCCCCTATAGTTGTCTGCACTGACAGCTGGGCTGTCTATCAGGGCTTGACCCTGTGGCTACCAACCTGGTACCATGCCAACTGGATGGTTGGTCACTGACCCCTTTGGGGGCAAGAATTGTGGCAAGATTTATGGGCCTGTGGTCAGACTGAAATAATTACAGTATACCATGTGACAGGTCATTTGCCACTGGCATCCCCAGGAAATGATGAAGCAGATAAATTGGCCCAGATACGTTGGTTAGAAGGAAATCCTGCCTCTGATGTAGCCCAATGGCTACATCAGCATTTGTTGCATGCAGGGCAAAAGACAATGTGGGCTGTAGCCTGTTGGTAGGGCTTGCCTTTGACCGTTGAATAAGTTTGTAGAGCCTGGCAGGAGTGTGTCCTGTGCTCCAAAAGGGACTTACACCAAGTTCCACAGCAACATGGGACAATAGCTAAGGGGCCTATACCCCTCATCAGGTGGCAGATAGACTATATTGGGCCTCTACCTGTGTCAGAAGGATATCGGTATGCGATGACCTGTGTGGACACAGCTACTGGACTTCTGGTTGCTTTTCCTACTCATTGTGCAGAGCAGCAGACAACCAAAAGAGGCCTGGAGCGTCTCTTTGCTGCGTATGGCCAACCACAGGTAATTGAGAGTGATCAGGGTACCCATTTTACTGGACATACACTGCAAGAATGGGTGCGACAGCTGGAATCAAGTGTAAGTTTCATGTGCCATACAATCCTACCACAGCAGGCATGATAGAGAGGCACATGGCTTGTTAAAATCCAGACTAAAGTGAGATACCAATAGTCTGTGGGGATGGTCAGTCTGCTCATGGACCATGCTACAACGTTTGAATGAGAGACCCCAAAAGGGAGCCCTGAACCCCATAGACATGTTAACACATATGGCAGCCTCCCCTATACAACTGCAAGTGCAAACCGAGGAAGAATCACTGAAGTCGAGGTTTGGCCACCAGAATAACATCTTGCTGCCAGCACCAACTGCACTGAATCCCGGAGACTCCACTGAGTGGACATGGCCTTGGACCTTTCGACACATGGGCCAACAATGGCTGGCTCTCCTGGCACCTTGGGGACAAAGCCTGGGAGCTGGCCTCCTGTGTATTCCTGGAAAAACAGCAGAGTGACCCCCAAAGGTCACAGTAGTATATCCTGAACCCCCAGAAGGTAGGAGCATCTTACCGGGGAGTTTTGTTTTATCATTATGGCCAGTGCATGCACCTCCAGTAGCATTATATATAGACCCTTTGATAACCCCCATGGGGAAAGGAGTAAAAGTATGGTATACTAGACCTGGAAGGGAACCCCTTCCTGCTACAGTCCTATCACAGGACCACTCTCTTGCATGCATCCTACCTGATGGACAAGATTTGCCTATGTTGGTGTCATTAAAACATGTGTCTTATTGCCCCTAAAGTCTTTGTGGATTGGGAACTTCCTCTGGCTTGAGGATTATTATAATTTTTGTTATTAGGAACCTCCTTTGGCTTGAGGATTATTATAATTTTTGTTACGTGTATCTTCATTTTTTGTTATCTCTAAGTTGTTGTTAGCCTCTGTTGCTGTGTGGAATCTGGTTGCAGTGCTCCAGCTTTCTCACATAGGGAGCATTGCAGAAGATGGAAAGCATGTAGATTGTAAGGCAAGAATCCTGGAGGGGTGGAGTGTGGGGAAGTTGGGGTTCCTATGGCCAGGATCCTCACTGAACTTAAACCACCTGATGATGTAACTGGCCTCTTGCTAGGCTACTGCTTCCACACCTTTAGGCAATAAACTATTATTTCACTATATAGAGAGTTCAGCCCAGTGCTCTGGGCAGAGGCAGAGACTCTAGTGCTCGACCTACCACTGGGAGGACAAGCCTGGTAATAAACCCTTTCACCCCAAAGAACGTTTTGCTGTCAATTTCTTTGGTGGCATTGAATCCATAGAGAACTTGCCTGGGGTTGAAAGCCATTGGCAAGGCAGGATTTAACCCAAAATTACATAGCTAAACTGTGAGCATGACTTAAAGGGAAAGTGGAGGGTATAAGAGGGCTCAACTGTCATAACAGAAGTCTATAATAATCCTGTGTTTTATCAACAATTCATGATGATTCACTGTAAGTATGGCAGTCATGTTCTTTATCACTGTCTTTCCTGAGGGTTTCAGCCCTGGACAAATTCATTATGGATTCAGTGAGATGGAGGAATGACAATGGAATGTTCTTGGGGTAAATGGGTTTATACTGGCTTTATTCTCCTGGCAGTAGGTCAAGCACTAGAATCACATCTCCATCCAGCAGTCTGCAGGTCTGTAATCTACCTCCATCTTTGCCCCCACCCAGAGCACTGGGAAGAGCTCTGTATATAGTGACTCAGTCAATAATAGCTTACTGCTTACAGGTATGGAAGCATTAGCTTAAGAGTAGGCCAATTACACCACAGAGTAGTTTAGAGTCAGGTGAGGATCCTGGCCATAGGAACTTCAATTTCCCCCCAGTTACGGAAACAGTTTTGAGAGTAAAGGAGACCCTGCTAATAATTATGCCAAGACAACAGGTATAAACTAGAACTGATGCACAAGGTGGGTAGGTGGTCACCTTAATTATACTCATATTATTTTAAATGTAGAGATAAATGTCAAATGAAACTTTTAATTAAGTTGAAAGTGGCTGTTTCTAGGGAGTGGAATTGGTAGAGAGAGTAGGACAGGTGACTGCTGATTTGTAATATGTTTTTAATATTATTTGTTTTCAAACAATTGTATGGAGTATATCAATAAGCTTAAAAGTTTATTTTAGAGCAGATAAATCTTGCCTAATTTTTTAATTAAAGTATCATTGATATACAATCTTATATTGGTTTTAAATACACAACACAGTGGTTCAAATTATCTATAATTTACCCATATTATCAAGTCCTTAACCCCTTCAGTGTGGTCACTGTCTATCAACACACTAAGATGCTACAGAATCAGCCTAATGTTTTATTTATTTATTCATTTTTATTTTGGTATCATTAATATATAATCACATGAGCAACATTGTGGTTACTAGATTCCCCCCATTATCAAGGTCCCCCCACATACCCCATTACAGTCACTGTCCATCAGCATAGTGAGATGCTACAGAGTCACTACTTGCCTTCCCTGTGCTACCCACTATGTTATGTGTGCTAATCCTAATACTCTTATTCCCCTTATCCCTCCCTTCCACCCATCCTCCCCAGTCCCTTTCCCTTTGGTAACTGTTAGTCCATTCTTGGGTTCTGGGAGTCTGCTGCTGTTTTCTTCCTTCAGTTTTTCCTTTGTTGTTATACTCCACAGATGAGTGAAATCATTTGGTACTTTTCTTTATCTACCTGGCTTATTTAACTGAGCATAATACCCTCTAGCTCCAACTATATCATGTCATCTGCAAACAGTGACAGTTGTTGCAAATTGTAGGATTTGTTTTCTTCTTACGGTTGAATAATATTCCATTGTGTATATGTACCACATCTTCTTTATCCATTCACCTACTGATGGACACTTAGGTTGCTTCCATATCTTGGCTATTGTAAATAGTGCTGCGATAAACATAGGCGTGCATATGTCTTTTTGAAACTGGGCTCCTGCATTCTTAGGGTAAATTTCTAGGAGTGGAATTCCTGGGTCAAGTGGTATTTCTATTTTGAGTTTTTTGAGGAACCTCCATACTGCTTTCCACAATGGTTGAACAAATTTACATTCTCACCAGCAGTGTAGAAGGGTTCCCCTTTCTCCACATCCTCACCAACATTTGTTGTTTGTGTTTTGGATGGTGGCCATCCTCACTGATATGAGGTGATATCTCATTGTGGTTTAAATTTGCATTTCTCTGATGATTGGCGATGTGGAGCATCTTTTCATGTGCCTGTTGGCCATCTGAATTTCTTCTTTGGAGAAGTTTCTATTTGGCTCCTCTGCCCATTTTTTTATTGGATTGCTTGCTTTTTGTTTGTTGAAGTGCATGAGCTCTTTATATATTTTGGATGTCAACCCCTTATCGGATATGTCATTTATGAATATATTCTCCCATACTGTAGGATGTCTTTTTGTTCTACTGATTGTGCCCTTTGCTGCACAGAAGGTTTTTAGTTTGATATAGTCCCACTTGTTCATTTTTGCTTTTGTTTCCCTTGTCCAGGGAGATATGTTCATGAAAAAGTTGCTCATGTTTATATTCAAGAGAGTTTTGGCTATATTTTCTTCTAAGAGTTTTATGGTTTCATGACTTATATTCAGTTCTTTGAACCATTTAAAGTTTACTTTTCTGTATGGAGTTAGAGAGTAATCCAGTTTCATTCTCTTACATGTAGCTCTCTAGTTTGCCAACACCAGCTGTTGAAGAGGCTGTAATTTGACCTTTGTATATCCATGGCTCCTTTATCTTATATTAATTGACCATATATGCTTGGGTTAATATCTGGACTCTCTATTGTGTTCCACTGGTCTATGGATCTGTTCTGGTGCAGTACCCATTTGTCGTGATTACTGTGGCTTTGTAATAGAGCTTGAAGTTGGAAAGTGAGATTCCCCCTGCTTTATTATTCCTTCTCAGGATTGCTTTGGCTATTCGGGGTCATTTGTGGCTCCATATGAATTTTAGAATTGTTCCAGTTTGTTGAAGAATGCTGTTGGTATTTTGATAGGGATTGCATTGAATCTGTAGATTTCTTTAGGCAGGATGGTCATTTTGACAATATTAATTCTTCCTACCCAAGAGCATGGGATGGATTTCCATTTATTAGTGTCTTCTTTGATTTCTCTTAGGAGTGTCTTGTAGTTTTCAGGGTGTAGGTCTTTCACTTCCTTCGTTAGGCTTTCCTAAGTATTTTATTCTTTTTGATGCAATTGTGAATGGAGTTTTTTTCCTGATTTCTCTTTCTTCTAGTTCATCGTTAGTGTATAGGAATGCAACAGATTTCTTTTATAATAGATTAATTTTGTATTCTTCAACTTTGCTGAATTCAGATATTAGTTCTAATAGTTTTGGAGTGGCTTATTTAGGGTTTGTTATGTACAATATCATGTCATCTGCAAACAGTGACAGTTTGACTTCTTCCTTACCAATCTGGATGCCTTGTATTTCTTTGTTTTGTCTGATTGCTATGACTAGGACCTCCAGTACTATGTTGAATAAAAGCTGCAAGAGTGGGCATCCTTGTCTTGTTCCAGATCTTAGGGGAAAAGCTTTCAGCTTCTGATGTTAAGTATGATGTTGGCTGTGGGCTTGGTATATATGGCCTTTATTATGTTGAGGTACTTGCCCTCTATACCCATTTTGTTGAGAGTTTTTATTATGAATGGATGTTCAATTTTGTCAAATGCTTTTTCAGCATCTATGGAGATCATCATGTGGTTTTTGTCCTTCGTTTTGTTGATATGGTGGATGACGTTGATGGATTTTCAAATGCTGTACCATCCTTGCATCCCTGAGATGAATCCCACTTGATCATGGTGTATGATCCTCTTGATGTATTTTTGAATTTGGTTTGTTAATATTTTGTTGAGTATTTTTGCATCTATGTTCATCAAGAATATTGGTCTGTAGATTTCTTTTTTTGTGGTGTCTTTGCCTGGTTTTGGTATTAGAGTGATGCTGGCTTCATAGAATGAGTTTGGAAGTATTCCCACCTCTTCTATTTTTTGGAAAACTTTAAGGAGAATGGGTATTATGTCTTCTCTAAATGTCTGGTAAAATTCCATGGTGAATCATCTGGCAATTGGGTTTTGTTCTTGTGTAGTTTTTTGATTACCAGTTCAATTTCATTAATGGTAATTGGTCTGTTCAGGTTTTCTGTTTCTTCCTGGGTCAATCTTGGAGGGTTGTATTTTTCTAGAAAGTTGTCCATTTCTTCTAGGTTATCCAGTTTGTTAGCATATAGATTTTCATAGTACTCTAATAATTTTTTGTATTTCTGTGGTATCCGTCATGATTTTTCCTTTCTCATTTCTGATTCTGTTTATTTGTGTAGATTCTCTTTTTCTCTTAATAAGTCTGGCTAGGGGTTTATCTATTTTGTTAATTTTTCTCAAAGAATCAGCTCTTGGTTTCATTTTTTTTTTCTATTGTTTTATTCTTCTCAATTTTATTTATTTCTTCTCTGATCTTTATTATGTCCCTCATTCTGCTGACATTGGGCCTCATTTGTTTTTTTTTCCAGTTTCAATAGTTGTGAATTTAGACTATTCATTTGGGATTGTTCTTCCTTCTTAAATAGGCCTGGATTGCCATATACTTTCCTCTTAAAACTGCCTTCACTGTGTCCCACAGAAGTTGAGGTATTGTGCTGTTGTTTTCATTTGTCGCCATATATTGCTTGATCTCTGTTTTAATTTGGTCATTGATCCATTGATTATTTAGGAGCATGTTTTTAAGCCTCCATGTGCTTGTGAGCCTTTTTGTTTTCTTTGTACAATTTATTTCTAGTTTTATACCTTTGTGTTCTGAGAAGTGGGTTGGTACAATTTCAGTCTTTTTTAATTTACTGAGGTTCTTTTTTGTGGCCTAGTTTGTGGTCTATTCCTGAAATGTTCCATGTACACTTGAGAAGAATGTGTATCCTGCTGCTTTTGGATGAAATGTTCTGTATATGTCCATTAGGTCCATCTGTTCTAATACTTTGTTCAGTGCCTCTGTCTCATTACTTATTTTCTGTCTGGTTGATCTGTCCTTTGGTATTTATAATGGTTATATCCTCCTGTTGGACTGACCCCTTTATCATTATGTAATGTCTTCTTTTTCTTTTGTAACATTCTTTGTTTTGAAGTCTATTTTGTCTGATATTAGTACTGCAACACCTGATTTTTTTCTCCCTATGTTTACATGAAATATCTTTTTCTATCCCCTCACTTTTAGTCTGTGTATATCTTTGGGTTTGAGGTGAGTCTCTTGTAGGCAGCATATAGGTAGGTCTTGCTTTTTTATCCATTCTATTACTCTGTGTCTTTTGATTGGTCCATTCAGTCCATTTACATTTAGGGTGATTATCGATTGATATGTACTTATTGCCATTGCCGGTTTTGGATTCGTGGTTACCAAAGGTTCAAAGGCAGCTTCTTTACTATCTAACCATCTAACTTAACTCACTCATTACACTATTAGAAACACAGTCTGATGATTCTTTTTTTCTCTCCCTTATTTTTCTTCCTTCTTCACTCTTTATGTTAGGTGTCTTATTCTGTACTCTTTGTGTATCCCTTGACTGATTTTGTGAGTAGCTTATTTATTTTTGCATTTAGTTAGTATTAAGTTGATCTACTTCCTTTGCTGTGGTTTTATTTTCCCTGGTGGCAGCTATTTAGCTTTAAGCATACTTCATCTAGAGCCGTCCCTTTAAAATTCACTGTAGATATGGTTTGTGGGAGGTAAATTCCCTCAACTTTTGCTTATCTGGGAATTGTTTTATCCCTCCTTCAAATTTAAATGATAATCTGCTGGATAGAGTATTTTTGGTTCGAGGCCCTTCTGTTTCATTGCACTGAATATATCATGCCATTCCCTTCTGACCTGTAAGGTTTCTTCTGAGAAGTTTGATGGTAGCCTGATGGGTTTTCCTTTGTACGTGATTTTTTTTCTTTCTCTGGCTGCTTTTAATACCCTGTCCTTGTCTTTGATCTTTGCCATTTTAATTATTATATGTCTTGGTGTTGTCCTCCTTGGGTCCCTTGTACTGGGATATCTGTGGGCTTCCATGGTTTGAGAGAATATTTCCTTCCCCAGATTGGGGAATTTTTCAGCAATTATTTTTTTCAAAGACACTTTCTATCCATTTTTCTCTTTCTTCTTCTGGTACCCCTATAATGCGAATATTGTTCCATTTGGATTGGTCACACAGTTCTCTTAATATTCTTTCATTCCTAGAGATCCTTTTATCTCTCTCTATGCCTCAGCTTCTCTGTATTCCTGTTCTCTGATTTCTAGTCCATTAACAGTCTCCTCCACCTCATCTAGTCTACTCTTAAATCCTTCCATTGTTTGTTTCATTTCTGTTCTCTCCCTCCTGAATTCATCCCTTAGCTCTTGAATATTTTTCTATAGCTCCATCAGCATGCTTATAACTTTTATTTTCAGGAATATTGGTTATTTTTGTCTCACCGAACAGTCTTTCTGGTGTTTGAGGGATTTTTGAATGAACAAGATTCTTCTGACTTTTCATGGCGATAAGAGTGGTCGCCGGCGAGTGGCGTGTGTGTCACCTGGAAGAACAAAGTCCCTTTCTTCTTGCTGGTTTCCTTGACTGTCTCCACTTTCTGTGCCAGTTAACCATGCACAGGGAGCAGCCTCTGGATTAACCCCTACACTGCCGTGGGCGGGGCAGCCCTCAGGTTGGCCTAGGGCCCTGGTGGGGGTTGCAGGCCAGCAGCACGTGTGTCTGCGCAAGGAGAAAGCCTTTTCATGGCTCCTGGTCTCAGCACCTGTCTCTGCTGTCTGTGCCAGTCAACCACGTACAGGGAGCAGCCTTTGGGCTAATCCCCTGAGCTGCCGTGGGCAGGGCAGCCCTCAGGATGACCTAGGGCACTGGTGGGGGTTGCAGGCCACCAGCACATGTTCTGCCATGAGAACAAAGCCCCTTTGTGCCTCCCGTTTCCTCTGTCTGTGCTGGTCAACCACGTGCAGTGTGCAGCCTCTGCTTAATCCCCTAAACTGCCATGGGCGGGGCAGCCTTCAGGATGGCCTAAGGCACTGGCGGGGATTGCAGGTGAGCGGCGCGTGTTCTGCCATGAGAACAAAGCCCCTTTGTGCCTCCCGGTCTACACGGCCATCTGCTCTGTCTGTGCCAGTCTACTGCACACACAGAGCAGCCCCTGGATCTAGGCCTGTTAGGTGCGCAGGGAGAAACCTCTGTGTTAAGTGGATGCTGTAGGCGGGGCTGCTCTCCAGCTGGTCTGCAGCAATGGCGGGGACTACCAGTTTACTCGCAGGTGCCGTGGGGAGGAAGGAACGGCAGGCTGCTTATCGCCATGAGGGGCCTTGGAGCTTCATTACCAACCAGGGGGATAGAGTGCCTGAAGCTCCTTAAAAATCCCAGCCTGCTGGGCTAAGTGTACCAGGACGATTTTGTCTGCCTGTTAAACCCTTGGCCCTTTATGGCTTTTAAAATGCCTGCTTTTCTTTTGTCCCAGGGCAGCCGGCTGTGGGAACCTGTTTGCAGTCTTAGTCTCGGATTTTGCTTTTCCACTCCTCTAATATCCAGAGCACCATGCAATGTGTATCTGTGCTCCGGGGGAAAATTACTAGGGCTGGTCATTTAGCCGTCCTGTGCTTCCACTCCCTCCCCACTCTAATTCTTTTCCTCTGACCGGTGAGCTGGTGTGGGAAGAGTGCTCGGGTCCCGCCAGGTCACAGCTTTGTACTTTACTCTTTTCTGTGAGATGTTGGATTCTCGCAGATGTAGACTGGCTGGTGTACTGTTACTTCTGGTCACTCTTTTAGGATTAGTTGTATTTGCTGTATTTTCAAAATATATATGGTTTTGGGAGGAGATTTCCGCCACCCTACTCACACCACCATCTTTTCCTCTCTTAATGTTTTTTTATATGAAACAAAATGTTCCATACTATCAGCAAGAAGTTGCATCTGAGTTCTATAATATTGATTACCTATTCTATTTGCCTTGACAATGGGTTTCAGCCCTGGGCAAGTTCACTCTTGATTTGGTGAGACCAAAAAACAACAATGGAATGTTCTTGGAGTGAAAGGGTTTATACCCAACTTTATTCCAACAGTGGCAGGTCAAGCACTAGAATCCAGTCCACCTCAGAGGAACTCTGCATGCACTTGGCTGGTCTCTGCCCGTGGGGCTCTCCAGGCCATCTCAGTCTCTGTCCTCAGTCTCTGCCACCACCCCAGTCTCTGCTCTCTGGCAGCCTTGCAGCTCTGCAGCTGTGCAGTAGCTATGTGGCCATGCCGCCATGTTTCCCAGAGCACTGGATGGAGCTCTTTATATAGAGTCAGTAGCAATATATTGTCCAAACGTGTGTAGTGAGCAAGCTGACCAGGGCCAGGTGAGCATCCTGGCCATAGGAACCTTCACTTTATCCACAAATAGGTTTTGAAATTGCAGCTCATTGTTTTGCAACAGATTTGTCCTCTAAGCTGAAATTATTATGGAAAAAAATGGGAGAGAAAAAAAATGAGACTGGCAGGAAAACAGAAACAAGAAAGAAAAGAGGGCAATGACTTCAGGCTGAACTAACTCAGGCTGAATCCAGGTTGAACTAACATACCTAAATTGATCTTATTAATTTTTTTAAAAGAATTCCCTGCTAAAAACAAACACAAAAAAAATCACTCTTCTTAACTTAAAACTTTTTTCTCAGTGCTCAAGGAAGCATTTATATTGGGTTCATTCTTAGTAGAGTTACATTGTAAAGCTTTCCTTGACCTTCAACTGTGCCCTCTAATACCAAATTCTGGGGCCAGGTGCTTCTCCTGTGCATAGAATCACAGCCTTTATCACTCATATGTAATTTTCTGTTTGTCAGTGTCTTTCACTAAATTGCAAGCTCCGGGAAGAAGCCATTTTATTTTGTTCATCATTGAATGTCCCACACTCAGTTCTTGGCACATAGTGGGTGCTCATCAACATATCCTAAATAAATGAATTTTGTTATTATTTTTTTACTTTATATCTACAGGAGCCACTGTCTCTGGAAACATGCACACACTGAAGATTTGACTCTGACAATAAATTTGTGAATTTGGCAACTATTAAAGCTCTCTGGCCAGAGCGAACAAGACAGTGGGCATTGTGATAGCTTGCAGGCATTTCTCCTGGCTTAGGGGTTCTTAAGGCAAGTCTCCAGAGCAACTCCAAAGAGGCTGGGATCAATCAAATAAAGGAAAAACCTAGGATTAACTTCATGCATTGACATCTTTCTTTCTTTTCAGTGACTTAGCTCACTGTCTAAACTGTGAAGCAACTCAGGGGAAATATAAATTATGGCAAGAAACTGCACTATATCCTTCACTTGGCAACAGCCTTAGTGATTCTGGCTTATTTCTGAGCTGGTATTTGCTGCCCAGATATTGGGATCTTTCTCTTGTTTCAGATTGTAATGACCATGAGAGTTTCTTATTCTTTTCGGTAATATTTCAGTAGCAAACATTTAGATTAACGACCATTAGTTTATTATTTTGGGGGAGGGAGCCATTTAATTTGTTGGAGGAGGAGATGGTGGCCACAGGGAAAAGGAGTTTAAAAGAAGGGTAAGTGAAGCTCTGAGCCAGGGACAATGCCCTAATTTACTACATAATGTGCCCCAGTGCCAGTGAAGATGACACTTCAGCTCATTAGTAGTAGACATGTACATTATTTAATTTTGACTGTTTTTGTTATTGTAGTGGGGATAGACTTGTACCAGCCTGTTGGCGTTTCCTTTCCTGATTCCTTTTGTGTGATTTCACATACATGGGAGGTAGTAGTTCCTAACCATGAGATAGGATTTAAGTTATCAGCACCTACAAGAATTGGGCTCCTCTCCTGGCTTCTGTCATTCAACAAATATTTATTGAGAATCTATTATCGGACCAGCCATTATTTGAAATGCTGGGAAAATAACAGTAAATAAAAGAAATTATATTTTAGTTCGGTAAGATAGAAAATAAACATTAAATAAGTAAATTGTATAGAATATTCAAAGATGGTAAGTGATAGAAAAATCATGGTGATTGTCTTGCCAGTGGGTTTCAGCCCCGGGAAAGTCCACTATGGATTCAATGAGCCCAAAGAATGACAATGGAACATTCTTGGAGTGAAAGGGTTTATACCCAACTTTATTCCCATAGTGGCAGGTCAATCACTAGAATTCTGTCCACTCTGAGCAAGTCCACATGCAGCAAGCTGGTCTCTGCCTCTGGGCCTGTCTTGCCAATGGGGTTCAGCCCTGGGCAAGTTCGCTATGGATTCAATGTGACCAAAGAAATTGACAGCAAAACGTTCTTTGGGGTGAAAGGGTTTATTCCCAGCTTGTGCTCCTGGCGGTAGGTTGAGCACTAGCATCTCTGCCTCCTCCCAGACCACTGGGCCAAACTCTCTATATAGTGGAATAATAGCTTATTGCCTAAAGGTGTGGAAGCAGTAGCCTAGCAAGAGGTCAGTTACATCATCAGGTGGTTTAAGTTCAGTGAGGATCCTGGCCATAGGAACCCCAACTTCCCCACACTCCACCCCTCCAGGATTCTCGCCTTACAGTCTACACACTCTCAACCTTCTGCAATAGTCCCTGTGCGAGAAAGCTGGAGCACTGTAACCAGATTCCACAATAGCAACAGAGGATAACAACTTAGAGATAATAACAAGAATTAAGATACAAGAAGATTTTGATACAGGTAACAAAAATTATAATAATCCTCAAGCCAGAGGAGGTTCCTAATAACAAAAATTATAATAATCCTCAAGCCAGAGGAAGTTCCCATCCACAAAGACCTCAGGGGCAATAAAACACATGTTTTAATGACACCAACATTGGCAAATCTTGTCCATCAGGTAGGATGCATGGAAAAGAGTGGTCCTGTGATAGGACTGTAGCAGGAAGGGGGTCCCTTCCAGGTCTAGTATACTATACTTTTACTCCTTTCCCCATGGGGGTTACTGAAGGGAGGTGCAGACACTGGCCATAATGATAAAACAAAACTCCCCGCTAAGATGCTCCTACCTTCTGGTCGTTCAGAATATACTACTGTGACCTTTGGGGGTCACTCTGCTGTTATTCCAAGAATACACAGGAGGCCAGCTTCCAGGCCTTGTCCCCAAGGTCCCAAGAGAGCCAGCCATCATTGGTTCATGTGTCAAAAGGTCCAAGGCCATGTCCACTCAATGGAGTCTCCAGTGTTCTCATTGCTTCAGTCTCTCCTAAGTCTGCTATTGTATGTGTCACCTCACTTATGGGATGCCCTAAGTGAGGGGAAAGAATGGCCACTAGGAACCCAGAGAAGGATGTGGCAGTCATTTGAAGCACAATATTTCTCATACCAGGAGTGAAAATCTCTTCATCTGGGCCATAATTCTCTGGACTATAGAAGGCATTTCTTATGCCTAGCTCTTGCAACACCTGTTGGAGCTTAGCATAAGTCTGCCATCTAACAGGAGAGGATGGTAGATCACCCTAAATGGGCCACACAGCATGAAGTGCAGCCATACGCCAGTCGAGGAGGGAGTGATGCCCTGGGGTCTGATATGCATTTTGTAATCGCTGCCTCAAGGCAGGCTGCACTGTCAGGAAAGCCAGCTTTCCCATCTCTGATGCTGACAGAACAATTCCATCCACCTCTAAGTCCCACAGACGCAGGAGCCAAGCTGATATTGACTCCGAGGGATTCTGCCTAAACCGGGAGCCCAAATCCACCAGCTCAGCCTGAGTATAGGGGCGGACCATAGAGTGCTCCACGACCTGGGGAGGGGGCTGCTCCTCTCCTTGGGGAACCTTCAGCTGCTGAGTCTTTATTTTCTTTACAACCACTGGGCGTGCTTTCAATACAGGAGGGTTCAGTGCCCCTGGCACCACCCCTTCATCCTTCCCCAGCTCCTGCATTTCCGGGGCTGATGGCACCTTTCTCTCCACTCCCCCAAGTGCCTCCTCTGCTACAACCTTTACCTTTTCTATTATGCCTCACAGCAATGCTAGCTCAGTCTTCAGAAGCTCCCTTACCTTCACCTCAATGCTTCGCAGCTGGCATTCTTGTGCCCCTCTGCCTGTGCTTCCCTCAGGAGTTTGTCTTTTTCCTTGATGGCCTTTTCCTCCTTCAGAGCACCTGGCAGCACTGCCATCTTGTTCTGTAAGTAATCTTTTACCTCTTCAATGGCACCTTGCTGCCGGAATTCTTGTGCTGCCTCCTCTCGCATCAATGCCATTTCCTTCTTCAGGGAATCCACAGAAGTTTGTAACTCACTTTCTCATGCCAACATTTCCTGGGTCTTTTTCAGGAGCATGTCCTTCTCTTCTGTAGACTTTTTTAATACTGTAAGAAGGAGCCAACCCACAGTCCCTACTGCTTCATGGGCACTCTGTCTCTCAAAAGACCTACTTCTGTACCAAGGGCCACCCCTACAGCCTCAGGTGTCACCTCCACTTGCCTCCAGTCCTGGGGTGGGGCCCAGCCCTCTAGGAGGCAAGTCACCTCAGACCACATGCCCACTGGGGGACAATCCACTGTCTCCCCATTCACAGGGGCAGCCCGCTGAAGCACCCCTCCCATAAGGGCAGCCTGTCTTTTTCCTTGGTCAACAATGAACCCTGCCGACTATGCCAATTGTCTTGCCAATGGGTTTCAGCCCCCAGGAAGTTTGCTATGGATTCAGTGTGAACAAAGAAATTGACAGCAAAACGTTCTTTGGGGTGAAAAGGTTTATTACCTGGCTTGTTCTCCCAGTGGTAGGTCGAGCACTAGCGTCTCTGCCTCCGTCCAGAGCACTGGGCCGAGCTCTCTATATAGTGCAATAATAGCTTATTGCCTAAAGGTGTGGAAGTGGTAGCCTAGCAACAGCCAGTTACATCATCAGGTGGTTTAAGTTCAGTGAGGATACTGGCCATAGGAACCTTCATTTCTCCATACAAGGCCATTGTGTTTCAAGTGGAGAAAGTGAGGGGGAGAGTAGAAGGAAAAGAGATTTAGAGAATAAGGCTCAGATGGCACAGGGGCTTAGAAAGCCACTGTAAGGGGTTTTACTGTAGGTGGAATGGGGTGCCCCTAGAAGACTGTGAGCAGAAGAATGATTTTATCTGAGCTTTATTCAAAAGTCTGGCTGCTCTGTTGGTAATGAACTCCAGGGAGTATGGTAGAGAGGCCATATCTATTGTTCTTCTGCAGTGTAGAATTGTCACGGGAGGCAGCTGGCCAGCTGGGACCATATTTCCTACTCATTTAGCATGCAGGTGTGGCTATATGACTAGGAGACAGCAGAGCAACCATTGGCCTGAGAAGTTAATGACTGTGTGGTGGAGAGCTGCTTTGAAGACATGAACCTAGCCCTTGACTGCTACATAAGAAAGAAACTTGTTCTTTAAGCCACTGAGATTTGGGGGTACATTTGTTATGGCAATCAAGCCTACCCTAAGACAAAAATCCAGGACAAAAACAGGAAGATCTATTAGTTGGTTATTGCACTAACCTAAGTGGGAGATTGTGGTGGTTTGGCAAAGGTGGTAGGAGTGGAGGTAAGACAAAATGAAATCCAAGATATATTTTGAATTTAGAACCCACAGAATTTCATGACTGATTGTGTATAGGCTACAAGAGATAAGGGAGAGAAAAGTTTGATTTCATTGTTTGAGGGCTGATGCATTTCAGTTTGGGAAGACAGTAAATGGAATAGATTTGAAGGAATAAATTAGAATTGAGTTGTGGATGTGTAAATTTGAGATGATTTTTAGTCTCCAAGTGAAGATATGGAAGAGATATGTAGATGTATAAGCTTGAAGTTCAGAGATGTCTGGCAAGGGTATTAATTTGGAATCACCAGTGTGCAGAATACATTTAAAAGATGGATTTGGATGAGATCACCATTGGATGATGGTTACAAGAAGAGGCCAAAGGACTGAGCCTTGGGGCACTTCATCTTTAAGAGGTTCTGCAAATGAGGAGAAATCAACAAAAGTGAGTGAGTAGGTGTGGGTGAAATTGCATATTTCTAGAATTTCTCACCTGACTTTAGTGCATCTGCATATCAATAGGTGTTTCCAAGGGGTGGAGAAAGAGAGAGATGGGACGATTGCTTATAAGAAATACATGGGCTTCTTAAACTTTATTTCTCTCTTTGACTGATGTCGGTTTCAAAGGTATTTTGCCCAGGGCTTTTCCCTCCAGAGTTACAGTAGGAGAAGCGGGTGAAAAAGAAAGAAAAGCAGGAATGTGCAGTTAGCTGGAAAACACTGACCTATCATGCTTAAATGTGCAGAGCTCCCTGCTAAAGATCAGGGCCCACAAAATGGTTCCTTACTTCTCAGGAGCAGGAGAAAGACATTTCAACTAGTAAGATTATGACAACACACCTGGAGGCCTAACAGGAAAGGGTTTACAGGGAGTAGAATGTCCTAGAGGCAGTGGTGGCAGGTTGGAAATTTTCTGGATTCTATTCCTTGAAAGGGAAGAGGGAGATAGAAATATTTTTGAGCAACAGTGATAATCAGTTCTACATTTTACAGAGACAACCTGTGGCAGGGAGAAGGATGTATTTTGAGGGAGAAGATGAAAATGTAGGTATTTCCGTGATCAGTAAACTAAGCTTGAGATGAGTCAGTCATCTCAAGTGGCCTTGGGAGCGATACCCCAGTGACTCTAATCAAGCTTGGATTAAGGGATTGACTGTGAGTACAATCTTCCCCTCCAGACCTAGTCCTTCACCTGTGCCCTTGATCTCAGTAAGTGGCATCATTATCTACTCAGTTCCTCATGACAGAACCTGTTAGTTATTTTTAATACCCTTCTCTCCCTCACCCCATGTCTAATCATTTGCCAACTCACCCCATGTCTAATCATTTGCCAACTGCTGAATATTTTGGCTTCCTAAGTATCTCTCAAATTTGTCTACTCCCTCCATCCATTACCACCACCCTTCCACCTGAACCACCCCAATAGCCTCCTCATCAGTCATGTGAAAACAGCCCCTGAGGGTTCCCTGTTTCCTGGAGACAGCTGGGGCTTTCAAAAATGGAAATATTATAACATCCCTTCCCTGCTTAACCTGCCTCCTGGGTTAAAATCTGGAGGCTCACCTCCTGGGCTCTACATTGTCTGATTCCTACCTCCATCACCAGCAGTGCACAAAGGAACATTTGCTAATGAATGAATGAATGAACAAAAACTAAACTATAGCCTCAGTCTGGGTAAGTCACTTAAATATTCTAAGCCTCAGTTTCCTCATTTGTAAAATGAGAATCATAATTCCCTCCTTGGAATGTTGCTAAGTTAAACAGTAGGACACCACATTAATAAACTATGTTTAACGTTGTGTGATACATTTGATAAAATGAGCCAAATCATTGGCATAGTCTGAGGCATATACCCAATACATATCTGTTCATGATAAATTAGTACTTTGTAATTATCTTGGGTGAATTTTTATTTCTTTAAATATAAAATTACCTACAAAATTCCACGCCACCTCATTTGATGCTGAACAGACAGCTGGACATGGTTACTTGCAGCATCATATTGCTGCCCAAAAACTCTTCATTGCCTCCAATGACTGTGAAGTCAAGTTCAAATTCCTCAGCATGGCATTCACGTTTCCAATCTCTTTGGTATATATCCTGTGCTCCTGAGAAATTCATTTCAATCAAAACTTAGAGTTTCTACAGTATTCCAGAATCTGTGTTAAGTGCTGGATATTTAAATTAAACTATTGAAGCCTTATGTACCCAAGCACCATTGCATTTAAAGAATGAGTCCACATTGGGCAAAATATTGTTATAAAGGGTTTCATTCTTTGCACAAGTCTCTGAAAGGATGTTAAGAGGAATCATGATCCTGGACACACACCCTGTGGCCTGTGGCAGCCACGGAGGTACAATGCTCACATGTCCTTTCAAGAGAACCTGCTGCAGGGAGCATGGCTGACAGCCTCCAGGTGCCAGTTATGGGCTCTGCACAGTGTTCATGCTAAGGCCACCTTTTGCTGGGCTGCTCTCAGTCAGTGAATGACCAGGAGCGGGGTCTGAGTGGTGCACGGAGGGCCAAGTCTCTTCCACCATCTTTCTTCCATTCTCAGGAAGACCTGAAACCTCTCTCTGCCTCCTTCTCCTCTCTCCTTCTACATCCTTAAAAGGCATTTCCCCCAATTCATCCTTTGCACATCTAATCCCATTTCAGCATCTGCTTCTTAGAGAACCCAAACTAACACAGATTGTACCAAGAGTGATCCAAGACAACAACTGGTAAGATGGGGCTTTTATATCAGAGAATTTTATATGGTACTGTATGCTCAAAGGGAAAAATACATGCGTCTGGGAACCAAGAATGAAAGCAAAAGTAACCCCACTGACCATCATTCTTAATGACCCACTGTGGGATTATGTGCTTTCTATCACCACAATTCTAGACTCTGCAGGGTTGGAAGACTTAGTTTCCAAAGGAAGCGAATGTCCAAGCTATCACTGCTACCAATGAACTTTCAACTCTGGGTTCAGGGGCCTGTAGGCAAGAGGAGAAGTCACTGTCGCATCAGAGGTGACTGACCCTTATCTGCAGGAAAAGGTAGGGCTGCTGCTACGCAATGCAGACAAAGTATGTGTGGAACCCAAGTTATCCATTTGGCCACCTTCTACTATTCCCTTGCCCAGTGGTAACTGTTTGTGGACATTTATAGAAATCCCAGCCAATTGTCTTGCTAAACAAGAATATGCTAAACCAAGGGCTCAGACCCTCAGGAATGAAAGTTTGGGAAACACCACCATGTAATCCACCACCTTGCTGAGGAGATAGCTGAAGGCAAAGGGGATTTAGGGACTTAGAATGGATAATGGGGAATGAAGAGGGTGAGTGTCTAGGTGCCACCCAGCCCAACTGCAGGGACTTCTTCTTCTAAGCTTCACCTCAGGAAAACTTGGACACATATCCAGAGAAGCATTTGTAATGCATTTAACTGACAAAGGACTCGAACCCACAATATATTAAAAATTCCTTAAATCAATAAGACGAAGGGTACAAACTTCCAGCTAAAAGAAGAGCAGGTTCTGAGGATCTAATGTACAGCATGGTAACTGTAGTTAATGATCCTGTGTATGCTTGAAATTTGCTAATTGAGTAGATCTTAAACATTTTCACTAAAAAAAAAGAAGCCCAAAAAATAACTATGTGAGGTGATGGATGCATTCATTAGCTTGATTGTGGTAATCATTTCACAATGTATATGTATATCAAATCATCACACTGCACACTTTAAATATACACAATTTTATCTCAGTAAATCTTGGAGGGAGAACAAGAAGCAACTTAATAGAAAGATGGGAAAAGACAGGAACTGGTATTCACAGAAGAAACAATAAAGGAAATAAACATGAAAAGATGACAATCCTCATTAGTAATAGGGGTGCTTCTAATTAAAATCAAATCAAGTATACTTGGGGGAAAGCAAGAAATAGTTCATTAGGTCATAGTATTCTCTCTACAACTTCTACATACTATTACTAGTCTACATGGGTATATTACTGCCAAACAAGTTTAAAGACTTCTTGTGAAATCTCAATTATACATAAATGTGCTTATATAAATTGTTACAGAAGTTCATACATTATTCTCTTCCTAAAAATATTAGCTTTGACTTTAAAAAATACTGAATTTTCAAAGATAAGTCTCTGATTTTAAAGATGAGATCCAAAACAGATGTTATGTGATTATAAAGTCTATTTTATCTATTTAGCAATTACAATCTTATTTGGGTCATGACAGATACATAGATAATGATGACGGATAGATAGGTAGGTAGATAGATAAATAGATAGATAGATAGATAGATAGATAGATAGATAGATAGATAGATAGATAAATTTAGATCAAAAGACATTGGTGAAGTTACCCCTTGGTTTACTTTTAAACAGGTAGAGATGGATTCCTCTGCTCACCAAACATGCACACACACACAGCTTTGATAAGAATTCTACATTGGGTACTGAAAGGAGTTGATGACCCTCCATAACCAGTATGTCCATGCTTGGAGATAACTGATATAGCCACCCAGAATCACCCAACCATTGGTGGTGTGGAGAGGGGTGTGCCTGGGAATAAGTATCTCGGGGCTTCAAGGCATTAGAAATATTCTGTCTTAATCTGTATGGAGAAAAATGAAAATTAGTTTTATTATTCTTTATATGTTATGTATTGTATTTATGAAGAAGTATGTGGTAAAAACACATTTTGGAAAAGAAAAGACTCAACTACAAGGCACTCTACATCCTCTTTATGTCTGCCACACTTTCAAAATTTAGAGTTCTTTTCTGTCCACTTGAAAGTCAATCTAAAGACACTAAACAAGTCTGTAAGACTCACAGCCCCATCACTGCTCGCGCCTGACGGCCTCACAGAGCCTGCCAGAGCATCCGCAGTCATCGCGCCCTTCTCCAGGCCATCCTTGGCTCCCACGGGGGTGTGCCGACAGAGCTGTCCACTGTCCGAACGGGGTCCTTGCCTCAGGCCACACAGGATCTTCCCTGAACACCAGCCTCATACCCTAGTGTGCCTCTTACCTTCCGCCACATTCTCCTCTGCCCTCCTTCAGCCCATCTGACACACCACTGTGGTGGAGGGAAAAAAACATTTCACTCACGAGTCAGAATATGGATACAACCTGCAAGTGTCAGTGGCACACTGGCTGGAAGCCATTATTTCATGAACTCATGAGTCACTGCAGCAGTCTCTTTACAGAAAAGGCTGTGAAGTGGAGTGGAGGGGTTAGGAGGATCTGCTTTGAATGGCGCTGCCCAAGTTTAAATTTTGGCTTTGCCATTTACTGTTTGGGTGACCTTGAGCAAGATACTTGACTGTGCCTCAGTTTTCTTCTCTGTAAAGTGGGAATAATATTAGTACACCTACTTGTAAAAATTAAGTACGTTGATGAATGTAGAATACTTAGAAGGTACCTGTAACGTGCTGCTTTATGAATGTTAGATCTTTTCTGTTTCTATAGCAATAGAGTAGCTCCCCCTAAGTATGTCCCTTAGCAGCCCAAATGGCACAGTGTCAGTTCAGGGATGTGGGAAAGGACAGAGTTGTCTTTCCTTTTCTATGTCTTGATGAAGGTGTAATAAAGAGACTGACTTCATTTTGACATCTGAGAGCTGTCAAGCCTCACCCCTGCCTCTTTCTCTTTCATCCCACATCCTGGCAAGCAGCTAAGAAAGCTCACACGCTCCTTCTCTTGGTGCCTTGGGCGGTTCAGTCGGTACAAGCCCCTTCAAGTGGGAAACCTGTCTAGCCCCACCTCTCAAATACAATAGAAACCAAAGCCAGTCTCCCTTCCTTGATCTCACTGAGCCCTTATTAGCCCTGTTTGTAAGCCTGCCCTGCTTTCCCCAGAAGGAAATATACAAGCCTTTGCTTACCCTACTGGTGCAGCCTCACCAATGCAGACACCTGAACCAACTTTGAGTGAGGGGTCCATCCACCTCTGCAGGGTTACCACAGCTGAGAGATAAGAGGCTAGGAGACAGGTGAGGGCAGAGGATCTGGCTAGATGTTTCTTCTCTTGCCTTACTCTCTTTACCCTCAACTACAGGAAATGAATTCCCCAGTCTCCAGGTAAAAGCTGTCCTGACCCATAGCACTGAGTTGAGACAATTGTATTCGGCAGTACATTTACTAAACTAAAACAATATTCTCAAAGGGGAAGACCAGAGACTCCTCCAAAAATTTAAGAATTTAGCATCTTGATTTTGTTTTTTCACAGAAGCCATCAGGATACTGTTTCTTTAAGGAACTAAAGAAGAATGGAAAGGTAGGAAATAAAAGAAATGCTCTATCACTCTGGGGGGGGGGGCGGGGAGGGAGGGGAGGGAAGGGACAGAGGAGTAACTCTTAGATATTAAAGGTGCTATTTTCCAGGCTCTGTATTCTGTCATTTAAATACACACAACAGCCTGTGGGCTAGAGATTATAATTCTTGCTTCACACATAGGGAAAAAGAAATGCAGGCAGGTTGAATAAATTACCTGTGGTGGATAGACTCTAAAGTTCCTCCCCACTTCCCATCTTCACCATTATCCTGTTTCCTTGTGTTCACACTTTTGTGTAATCCCCTCTCTGGAGTGTGGATGGGATCTGGGACTTGCTTCTAACCAACAGAATATGGCAGAAGTGATGGATGTCATTCCTGTAATAATGTTACATTATATAAGATTCCAACTTGATAGCTGACTTGATCTAGACACTCTCCTTGCCGGCTCAGTGGAGTAAGCATCCATTTTGGCAAAGCCCAGGTGGCTCCTAGCAACTTTGGGCAGCTTCTAGGTGCTGAGGACGGCTGACAGCACGAAGCCGGGACTCTTAGTCCTACAGCTGCGAGGGCATGAATTCTGCCAAAACTCTCCTGAGGGAGCTTGGAGAGTACTCTTCTCCAGTGGAATCTCCAGATGAGAGCAAAGCTTCACTGACACCTTGACTGCACAATTGTGAGACCCTCAAGCAGAGGACTCAGCTAAGCTGTACCTGAACTCCTGACCCAAGAAACTGTGAGAAAATTGTGTTGTTTTAAGTCACTAACTTTGTGGTAATTTCCTGTGCATGAATGGATAACTAATATATCACTCAACTTCCAAAAAGGTTTTTACCACCTCCTCATTTTTTAGTATATAGAATTCCACATTAACAACCTACAACGTGTTGATAAAAGCATTACTATAGAATATCTTTGTGGTCCATTTTGATTTAGCTGCTCTAACAATCTGCTCGAGAGTTTGATGAGGAAAGTACATAATGATCATAATATGCTTTAATAAGTTCACATAGGATAATTGGCATATGAGAATTTAATAATATCCTTATTGACTTATTTTTTTCCTATTCATACATTCCATCTATCTGTGACATTTCTACAATTTCTGTACAAAGATAAAATTTAATTTTATTGGCATGTTTTTTTGTATTGCTAAAATTATTCCAGGCAACTGGTTTCTCAATATCTTCCACAAGACTACTTAGTAAGACATTTAAATATCCTTGTATGTATAAAATTATTCTAGAGTATTACACACCTTCAAAAATAAATACTGTATAAAGGAAAGGAAGAGTGGCGACATTTCTACCAATCAACTAAAAATTCACAAGTTATATACTACATTCTAATTTATCCCCTATATTTCTACCCCAGTTAGTATATTTTTCTTTTATATTTTATAAAAATATTTTATTCTTTTCTATTTTTCTGTATTTTTACCCAAAGCATTTATACTTGGTAAATTTGTTACAGAAGATGCTTAAGAGTGTATTTCCCAATTTATCCTGGCAATGACATTGAATAGAGAGGGCTTCTCTGTGTTAATGCTACTCATTTTCTGCCTTAAGGAAATCTAGCTCTCTCATTTGCCAACTCCAGCTGGGAAAACCCACTGGGCCCAATATCAGTAAGCCAATAAATAATTCTGTGACCAATTCCCCAAGATCTCTGATTGTCCCTATCTGTATAGTTTCATAGAAACACCACAGGAGGAAGTAAGGATTAAATATTGCATTTAGTTTTTTCTTTTATTAATTTATTTTGGTATCATTAATCTACAATTACATGTGCAATATTATGGTTATTAAACTACCCCCTTCATCAGGTCCCCCCCACCAACCCCATTACAGTCACTGTCCATCAGCGTAGTGAGATGCTATAGAATCACTACTTGTCTTCTCTGAGTTGTACAGCCCTCCCCATGCCCCCCCAACATTACATCTGCTAATTGTAATGCCCCTTTTTTCCCCCTTGTCTCTCCCTTCCGGCCCATTCTTCCCAGTCCCTTTCCCTTTGGTAACTATTAGTCCATTCTTGGGTTCGGTGAGTCTGCTGCTGTTTTTTTTCTTTGCTCTTATGCTCCTCATATAAGTGAACTCATGTGATACTTGTCTTTTTCGGCTTGGCTTATTTCACTGAGCATAATACCCTCTAGCTCCATCCATGTTGTTGTAAATGGTGAGATTTATTTTCTTCCCATGGCTGAATAATATTCCATTGTGAATATGAACCACATCATCATTATCCATTCATCTACTGATGGATACTTAGGTTGCTTCCATTTCTTGGCTATTGTAAATAGTGCTGCGATAAACATAGGGGTGTATCTGCCTTTTTGAAACTGGGCTGCCGCATACTTAGGGTAAATTCCTAGGAGTGGGATTCCTGGGTCAAATGTTATTTCTGTTTTGAGTTTTCTGAGGAACCTCCATACTGCTTTCCACAATGGTTGAACTAATTTGCATTCCCACCAGCAGTGTAGGAGGGTTCCCTTTTCTCCACATCCTCGCCAACATTTGTTGTTGTTTGTGTTTTGGATGTTGGCCATCCTCACTGGTGTGAGGTGATATCTCATTGTGGTTTTAATCTGCATTTCTCTGATGATTAGCGATGTGGAGCATCTTTTCATGTGCCTGTTGGCCATCTGAATTTCTTCTTTGGAGAAGTGTCTGTTCATGTCCTCTGCCCATTTCTTAATTGGATTATTTGCTTTTTGTTTGTTGAGGTGTGTGAGTTTTTTATATATTTTGGATGTCAACCCCTTATCGGCTGTATCATTTATGAATACATTCTCCCATACTGTAGGATGTCTTTTTGTCCTACTGATGGTGTCCTTTGCTGTACAGAAGATTTTCAGCTTGATATAGTCCCACTTGTTCGTTTTTGCTTTTGTTTCCCTTGCCCGAGGAGATATGTTCATGAAGAAGTCACTCATGTTTATGTCCAGGAGATTTTTGCATATGTTTTTTTCTAAGAGTTTTATGGTTTCATGACTTACATTCAGGTCTTTGATCCATTTTGAGTTGACTTTTGTGTATGGGTTAGACAGTAATCCAGTTTCATTCTCTTACATATAGCTGTCCAGTTTTTCCAACACAAGCTGCTGAAGAGGCTGTCATCTCCCCATTGTATATCCAAGGCTCCTTTATCATATATTAATTGACTGTATATGTTTGGGTTAATGTTTCGATTTTCTATTCTGTTCCACTAGTCTGTGGGTCTGTTCTTGTGCCAATACCAAACTGTCTTGATTACTGAAGCTTTGTATAGAGCTTGAAGTCTGGGGTGTAATACCCCCTGTTTTATTCTTCCTTCTCAGGATTGCCTTGGCTATTCCGGGTCTTTTGTGGTTCCATATGAATTTTAGAACTATTTGTTCCAGTTCATTGAAGAATGCTGTTGGTATTTTGATAGGGATTGCTTTGAATCTGTAGATTGCTTTAGGTAGTATAGCCATTTTGACAATATTTATTCTACCTAGCCAAGAGCATGGGATGAATTTCCATTTGTTAGTGTCCTCTTTAATTTCTCTTAGGAGTGTCTTGTGGTTTTCAGGGTATAGGTCTTTCACTTCCTTCCTTAGGTTTATTCCTAGGTATTTTATTCTTTTTGATGCAATTGTGCATGTAATTGTTTTCCTGATTTCTCTTTCTGTTAGCTCATCATTAGTGTATAGGAAAGCAACAGATTTCTGTGTGTTAATTTTGTAACCTGAAACTTTGCTGAATTCATATATTAGTTCTAGTAGTTTTGCAGTGGAGTCTTTAGGGTTATTATGTACAATATCATGTCATCTGCAAATAGTGACAATTTGACTTCTTCTTTACCAATCTGGATGCCTTCTATTTCTTTGTTTTGTCTGATTGCCGTGGCTAGACCTGCAGTACTATGTTGAATAACAGTGGAGAGAGTGGGCATCCCTGTCTTGTTCCCGATCTTAGATGAAAAGCTTTCAGTGTCTCGCCGTTAAGTATGATGTTAGCTGTGGGTTTGTCATATACAGCCTTTATGATGTTGAGGTACTTGCCGTCTATACCCATTTTGTTGAGAGTTTTAATCATGAATGGATGCTGAATTTTGTCAAATGTTTTTTCAGCATCTGTGGAGATGATCATGTGGTTTTTGTTCTCCTTTTTGTTGATGTGGTGGATGATGTTGATGGATTTTCGAATGTTGTACCATCCTTGCATCCCTGGGATGAATCCCACTTGATCATGGTGTATGATCCTCTTGATGTATTTTTGAATTAGGTTTGCTAATATTTTGTTGAGTATTTTTGCATCTACGTTCATTAGGTATATTGGTGTGTAATTTTCTTTTCTGGTGAGGTCTTTGCCCGGTTTTGGTATTAGAGTGATGCTGGCTGGCTTCATAGAATGAGTTTGGAAGTATTCCCTCCTCTTCTATTTTTTGGAAAACTTTAAGGAGAATGGGTATTATTTCTTCTCTATATGTCTGGTAGAATTCAGAGGTGAGTCCATCTGGCCCGGGAGTTTTGTTTTTGGGTAGTTTTTTGATTACTGCTTCAATTTCGTTGCTGGTGATTGGTCTGTTTAGGTTTTTTGTTTCTTGTTTGGTCAGTCTTGGAAAGTTGTATTTTTCTAAGAGGTTGTCCATTTCTTCTAGGTTTTCCAGCTTGTTAGCATATAGATTCTCATAGTATTCTCTTATAATTCTTTGTATTTCTGTGGGGTCCATCGTGATTTTTCCTTTCTTATTTCTGATTCTGTTTATGTGTGTAGATTCTCTTTTTCTCTTAATATGTTTGGCTAGGGGGTTATCTATTTTGTTTATTTTTTCAAAGAACCAGCTCTTGGTTTCATTGATTTTTACTTGTTTTATTCTTCTCAATTTTATTTATTTCTTCTCTGATCTTTATTATGTCCCTCCTTCTGGTGACTTTGGGCCTCATTTGTTCTTCTTTTTCCAATTTCAGTAAATGTGTCTGTAGACTATTCATTTGGGATTGTTCTTCCTTCCTTAAATAGGCCTGGACTGCAACATACTTTCCTCTTAGAACTGCCTTTGCTGTGTCCCACAGAAGTTGTGGCTTTGTGTTATTGTTGTCATTAGTCTCCACATATTGTTTGATCTCTGTTTTTACTTGGTCATTTATCCATTGATTAATTAGGAGCATGTTATTAACCCTCCATGTATTTGTGAGCCTTTTTGTTTTCTTTGTGCAATTTATTTCTAGTAGTATACCTTTGTGATCTGAGAAGTTGGTTCGTAGAATTTCAATATTTTTTAATTTACTGAGGTTGTTTTTGTGGCCTAGTATGTGGTCTATTCTGGAAAATGTTCCTTGTGCACTTGAGAAGAATGTGTATCCTGCTGCTTTTGGGTGTAGAGTTCTGTAGATGTCTGTTGGGTCCTTCTGTTCTAGTGTGTTGTTCAGTGCCTCTGTGTCTTTACTTATTTTCTGTCTGGTTGATCTGTCCTTTGGAGTGAGTGGTGTGTTGAAGTCTCCTAAAATGAATGCATTGCTTTTTATTTCCTCCTTTAATTCTGTTGGTATTTGTCTCACATATGTCAGTCCTCCTGTGTTGGCTGCATATATATTTAAAATGGTTATATCCTCTTGTTGGACTGACCCCTTTATCATTATGTAATGTCCTTCTTTATCTCCTGCTACTTTCTTCGTTTGGAAGTCTATTTTGTCTGATACAAGTACTGCAGCACCTGCTTTTTTCTTGTTGTTTGCATGAAATACCTTTTTCCATCCCTTCACCTTTAGTCTGTGTATATCTTTGGGTTTGAGGTGAGTCTCTTTTAAGCAGCATATAGATGGGTTTTGCTTTTTTATCCATTCTATTACTCTGTGTCTTTTGATTGGTGCATTTAGTCCATTTACATTTAGGGTGATTATCGATAGATATGTATTTATTGCCATTGCTGGTTTTAGATTCGTGGTTACCAAAGGTTCAAGGGTAGCTTCTTTACTACCTAACAATCTAACTTAACTTTCTTCTTAAGTTATTGTAAAAACAGTCTGGTGATTCTTTATTTCTCTCCCTTCTTATTCTTCCTCCTCCATTCTTTATATACTAGGTGTTTTATTCTTTGCCTTTAGTTAGTATTTGGATGGTCTGCTTTCTTTGCTATGATTTTATTTTCTCTGGTGACATCTTTTTAGCCTTAGGAGTGCTTCCATCTAGAGCAGTCCCTTTACGATATCCTGTAGAGGTGGTTTATGGGAGGCAAACTCCCTCAGCTTTCATTTGTCTAGGAATTGTTTAATCCCTTTCTCAAATTTAAATGATAATTGTGCTGGATACAATATTCTTGGTTTGAGGCCCTTCTGTTTCATTATGTTAAATATATCATGCCATTCTCTTCTGGCCTGTAAGGTTTCTCTTGAGAAGTCTGATGATAGTCTGATGGATTTTCCTTTGTAGGTGATCTTTTTTTTCTCTCTAGCTGGCTTTAATACTCTGTCCTTCTCTTTGATCTTTGCCATTTTAATTATTATGTGTCTTGGTGTTGTCTTCCTTGGGTCTCTTGTGTTGGGAGATCTGTTTGCTTCCATGGTCTGAGAGACTATTTCCTTCCCCAGCTTGGGGACGTTTTCAGCATTATTTCTTCAAAGACACTTTCTATCCCTTTTTCTGTCTCTTCTTCTTCTGGTACTCCTATAATGCAAATATTATTCCGTTTGGATTGGTCACAGAGTTCTCTTAATATTATTTCATTCCTAGAGATCCTTTTATCTCTCTCTGCCTCAGCTTCTCTGTATTCCTGTTCTCTGATTTCTATTCCATTAACAGTCTCTTGCATCTCTTCCAGTCTGCTGCTAAGCCCGTCAATCGCTTGTCTCATTTCTGCATTGTCTTTCCTCACTTCCCTCACTTTCTGAGCTCTTGCATATTTCTCTGTAGATCCATCAGTATGGTTATGACCTTTATTCTGAATTCTTTTTCAGGAAGATTGTGCATGTCCATCCTATCAGGCTCCCTCTCTGGGGTTGTCTGGGTAATCTTAGTCTGGACAATATTCCTCTGTCTTTTCATGGCGATAGCAGTGGTCACTGGTAGGCGCCACATGTGCCAGCTGGGAGAGCAAAGTCCCTTCCTGCTTGTTGTTCTCCTTGCCCTTCTCCCAGGCCTGAGCTCTTTTCCTGCACACCAGGAGGCAGTCTCTGGGATAATCCCCTGACCTGCCTGTGTGTGGGGTCGCCCTCAGCCTAGCTTATAGCACTGCAGGCGTTTGAAGTTACGCTGGGTGAGTTCTGGTCCCCTTGATGCCTTCTGGACCTGGTTCTGGGGCTCTTCCCGCTTAGCTGTGCGCCTGCCGGGAGTAGATTCCGCTTTGTGAGGCGCTGAGTTCTCGCAGAAGTAGCTGTAGCCTGGCTGTTGTCCTGTATCTTCTGGTCTCTCTTTTAGGAATAGTTATATTTGTTGTATTTTCATAAATATATATGGTTTGGGGAGGAGATTTCTGCCGCCTGCTCATGCCACCTTCTTCCCAGAATTCCGGCATTTAGTTTTAAGTCTGCTGGCAAGCAGTCCAGGTAGAACCCTGCCATTATTGTCTCCTGCCAATATCCAGCTTTAACAGGCCTCTGATGTCTCAACAATATTTTTTCTGTGGATTTTGATTATATCAAGCAATGCACTCATCATAGTAATCATGGATTAGCAACTATCCTCGTCTTCTGAGTATGCTGAGCAGTGATGCTCTAGATTCCAAACTCAACTCCAAATGTCTCTGCTAATAAAGTACAGTCTTCTGAGATAGTTCAAGATGTTAATTAACCCCAACAATTAAATTAGATTCTCCCCAAGATAGGGGATCTACTTAAAAACAATTTGTGTGACCTTAATCTTTCAATAAATATGGGTAATACTTGTCTTGAGATGTGATGGAGGAAACTTCCCCATTTCCAAGGTACTAGCTCAACTCAACAGGAGTTGAGCTGCCTCTATGCCTCTATATCATTCATATTGCATTGTTGCCTTATTTATTATTTTAGCAAAGGCTGTACAGTGGAACTTCACCATGTGCTATTTGCTAATGAAGAGAAATTAAAATACTGTCCAAAGAGACTTACCATGGCAACTATTAGAGTGCCACATTGGAAAGCTGGAAGCCCTCTAAAATGATCAGAATTTCAGCATTTGTTCACCCTGAAGTACTGTCCATTTGTCATGAGATGAGTGATCCTATCTTTGCCTGAAGGGACTCCCAGTCTGTGTGTATTTCTTATGGTAGAGAAAAAAGTCCATCAGGGCCTCCCTTAAGGAGCTAGACGAAGTATTTCCTAAAAGCAGCCAACTTAGTTTTGCATTCTGTTTATGTGTGTCTACTTGTAGGTACAGATGATGCTCTCCCACTTTGTGCTACCTAACATTAGAGCTCTTAATTTCATGCTTACCAGACTTCTGATCATTTCCCTGCCCCTTCCTTTTCTCTCTCCCAAGAAACTCCCTCATCTCGTGCAAAAATACATAATACAGGTTCAGACTAGTTTGCTAGAGTGCCTCATTTCATCAAGGTCTGATGAGTCTAGGGTAAACTTGTTACAGATGATCCTTGAACAGTGCTGGAGTTAGGGGCATCAACGCCCTGCACAGTCGAAAAATCCTTGTGTAATTTTGTCTCCCCCAGTACTTAACTACTAATAGCCTACTGTTGACTGGAAGGCTTGTTCATAAACAGTTGATTAACACTTATTTTGTATGTTATATGTATTATATACTGTATTTCTTACAATAAAATAAGGTAGAAAAAAGAAAATGTTTTTTTAAATTATTGCAAATCTCCAACAATTTTTCCAATAATTTTATTGAAAAAAAAACACATACAAGTGGATCCACACAGTTCAGAGTCATGTTGTTCAAAGGTCAACTGCATATAAAAAAATTGTCTTCATCAGGAAGGCCTGCTCTTGCACCCAAAGTACTACCGAGCTTCCTGCACTCAGAAAGAGAGCTCAGCTGCCTCTGTCCATCCTCATTCCTTACCTCCATTTTCATGACAGTTTCTGATTTTACATTCTCTAGTTCAAACTTTAGTGTACATCAGAATCACCTGAAGGGCTAATTAACATAACAGGGTACTGAGCTCCTCCTGAATCGGGGATTCCCTGGGGTGGGGCGGGCCTCAGGATTTGCATGGGTAACAAGTTCCCGAGGATGCTGATGTTGTTGGTCCAGAGTTCACTCTGAGAACCACTGTTTAGGTGATGGTTCTCAGCCCGGACTGCACATTAGAACCATCCATGGACATATTTAGCAACACACATGACCAGCCTTCCCCCGTGAAGCAGGAAATCAGAATCTCTTAGGGTCCCAGGGACTATTTTGTGTTTTCTTTGGTTTGTTCTTGGTTGTTGCTCTTGTTCTAGGAGTAGAAGAGTGGTGCAACAGAGGACTGGTGCTAAACAGAAATGCAAGCTGGGGTGAGATTTGGAGAGACTGCCTTGACTCAAAATCTCCTTTAAAGATTTTGTCTTGTAAGGGAGGAATGCATATTTTAGAAACATTTAAAATATTTCAAAGGCCACTACACAGTAGTATATGTCTAGTCCCCAGAATTTGTTGTTATTCAATAATAAATATTTATAAATAATTATAGTAGTCATAATAACAGAAATATTTCACTTTTGGTTATTCCAATTGGGTGGCTAGAAGTTTAATTATGCAATTCCTTATGGTAAGATAAATTTACCATTTTCTATGAAAGAATACAAATTTGCAAGATAGGAGCATAGCAAGAATTTAATAAATGGCATGGGAAACTTATTATCAAGAGATTGATTATCAGGAGACCTCCACTGAGTAAAACTAGGGTTTCTCAGAGAATCTGAGATATAAATAAATTTGGACTTGGAAACATTCATTGATTCTTACAAATAGTCAACTCAGTCTTTCACAGATTTTCTGAGACACCTGATTTCAAATACAGACTGTGGCTGAATTATTTTTAATGCTCTGATTGTAAAAGTTAAAAACAATGCACTGAACTCTCATTTCATGAGACCATTCAGATTCTGTGGGAGTGATTCAGATGGCTGTAACCTATATGCAGGCATGACTTCAGTCTTTCCTGGTTTGTTTTCCTGGTGCCTAGCACAGCACTTGGCACATAGCAGATGCTCCACAAATATTTACCAAACATAACTGAATATTGTTGCCCTACTTCTGAGGACATAAATGTAATATTTTCTTTTTCTTTTTAAATTTAATTTTTATTTGTAACAAAGTGATAGCTGCACATGGTTTAAAAAGTCATGGCTTATAATAAAAAAAAGTCACTTGTTCCATTCTCTATCAATCCCCAGTTTCTGCTCCCCAGACTAAAGCAGTTTCTGCCCTGCCAGCTATTGCTTCTGATATTTCCATCCATACTTGTGTGACAAAAAACTGTCATGATGGAAAACTCATAATCTATTTTTATTTAAAGGAAAAAAAAAGCTGACTTTAATGGCAACTTGTCAGGCAGATGGTAACTGTCCAAATGAATTCAGTCAAATGAGTTCCCTAAGGGCTCGAATACCTGGGTTGCATAAGGGTGGTTTTGGAGGAGTCAGTCATGGGGCTGTTTGGATAGGAGTTAGCAAGTGGAGTCTGAGCAGTGGAGATCTGTAAGCCCACGCACATCCTAGGCAACTGGTCAGGTACCTGAGGGGAGGCTAGTTGTTGGAACTGTGTGGTCGTGGTGTATTCTTCCAGAGCGCATGAATCCCAAAGAGCTGCTGTTAAAGGAATTCTTTGAGATAATGACATGGAAAAGGCAAGAATAACATGTTGGAAGCAGATCCAAACTTAGAAATGAGCCAAGGTGTAGAAAAGATGCTTGTTTCTTATTGCAAGTTCTACAATGAGAAAAAGGCAAGCACTGTTCAAAGTACTCCTGGTATTTGTTTTTTTTTTTTTTTTACAAAGAATAAAAACTCTTTAACCCTCAGTGTTTTTAATTGTAATGTACTAAATAAATACTCATTTTATTATTATTCCATTTCCCCATATATGTCTGACAGTAAGGAAGTTTTAATATTTTGACAAAAGTTTAAAGATCATGGAGCAATCATAATTTTACCATCGATTATTAAGATTGCTTTGCACAGTTGCAGCTTGCATGGACATTGTTATGGTCCTGCACTATGAAGACATGGCAAAGTAGCAAAGAGATGCTGCCTGTAAAGGAAATTGAGAAACACGTGTTTCCTCTCTGCCTTATACCTGCCTGCCCTCTGCTGGAGGTGCCAAAGATCAGCGAAGCTGTCCAAACACTCAAACTAGGCCTAGGTGGTTCTCAACCTTTTATTCTGCCCTGCCTTAGCTTCACCGCCTCCCCTAAGAGATGCAAAGCGTTCCCATCAGAACCAAGGATGCGCTGACTCTCAGTTGCAGTATTCATTATATCCACAGTGTGGAGAAGACTGACGTCATTAGGCAATTACCATCATGTAACTAAATTCTCTTCATTTAATTCTGTGCATGGAGTGTAACCTTCTAACATAAGCCTATTGTTGGAAGAGTCAGAAGTTATTTAGTCCAGCTGCTGGCTAATGCCTGCTTAACTAAAATTCTTACTTTTGATGCATAACTAAAATTTTTCCTATGTTGTAAATATGAACTCACAGATAATCATTTTTAAGCCTCAAATGAATTTTTGACTTGTGCCAAATTTCACTTGACATTTCCTTATTTTGTTCAATTTCTGCAACTGTCCTCACTGACTGGGCAATTACTCCCAGAAATCTTTTATATTAATAGCTACTGAAAGATGTCTCTTGTGACTGATATTAAGAACTATATAGTCTTCTGTTTTCTTTCCAGAACTTCCAGACTATTTGCGTTCCAAGATACTGTCTTCTCTCCCCTCAATGCTATACCCACCCCCACAGTTCACACTCCCACATAAGGTGATACACCTCTCTGCCTAGTGATTCAGCACAGGCTAGGTCCACAGGAAGTGCTGACTAATTTTTTTGTTAAATGTGTGAATAAAATAATATATAGCATTTCCTTAATGAAGAAACCATAGCATCACTTGATAATGGAAATAGGAATTGAGGTGCAGACAAACTATGTATTTATAAACTTGTGGAAGGCTGTTAACTCTTCTTTGCTCAAAAAGAGGGGCAGATATTATAGAAGATTTATGAATATGAACTTCTAAAATTCTTCATCTGTCTATCTCATACTTTTGTTGTTGTTATGTGTTATATGTATATGTGTTTATTTGTGTAAAATATAGCCGTATTAAGACAGTTAAAGGGAATAAGTTTAAAAGATAAAGTTAGAAGCTATTGTCTTAAAGCTCGGAGATTCTTAATTATCTCTTTTGTTAGAACCCTTGGACAGCAACCGGTTATTTATTTTCAGATTTCTCTGTAATAAATTCTAACAAATATAAAAGGACAAAGTAAGTGAATGTTTTTAATCCCAACCTGTCAGTAGTTCACATGTAACTTAACATACAACATTATTTATTATTCCATACATTTTTTTCTTGCAAGAATTCCACTGAAATATCTACAAGGAAAGTTATTATCATGCTCATTTTATGATTGGTGAAACAAAAACAAATGGAGGAATGAAAGAAATGTCTGATTTTACAATAGATCTGGGAACAAAACACTGAGGCCAATGATTTATTTTAGTTCATTAGAATAGCGGCTTGCTCCCCCCCTACTTCCCTCCCTCCTTTCCTTCCATTTGCTTGCACACTCACTAAAAGAGCTTTCAAAAATGATGTGCCTTCTCATACACTTTTATGTTAACATCTGAAATTTTTCCTTAGACATTTAAGTAGTAGCAAAGACGTAATCATATTGTGAATATCTACACTTTACAAAATCCTATTATATCACTGTTCTTAATGCGTACAATATAATTACCGGGGCAATTTTATATGCACAGTCATTTAAAGTAAAAAACATATGAACATGCCACTTGCAACAACACAGATGGATCCTGAGAGCGTTATACCAATGAATAAGTCAGAGAAAGACAAATATTGTATGAGCTCACTTATAGGTGGAATCTAAATTTTTTTTTTAATGAGCTCATAGATACAGAGAACAGATTGGCAGTTGTCACAGGCTCGGGGAGGTGGGCAAAGTGGGTGAAGGTGGTCAAAAAATACATACTTCCAATTATAAAATAAATAAGTCCTGGGGATGTAATGTGCAGCATGGTGACTATAGTTAATAATACTGTATTGTATGTTTGAAAATTACCAGGAGAGTAAGTCTTAAAAGTTCTCATCCCAAGAAAAAAAATTGCAACTATTTATGGTGACTGATGTTAACTAGACTTATTGTGGTAAACATTTCACAATATATAAAAGTGTTGAATCATTATGTTGTCCACCTGAAACTAATATAATGTTATATGTCAATTATATATCAATAAAAAAATATGAAGTCCCTTCTAACATTAGGAAATTTTACATTGTTCCTCTTTCCCCTTGAATTTGAATTTCCATTTCAGTTTACTCACATAATTTTGTTTTTTATATTTCAAAGTTTAAAAGAAGTCATCTTATGCATTTATGCAATAAAAATATGTATATGTTGAAATTTAAAATATATGCTTCTTGTATTGATAAAACTGAGTGTTAAAATTTTCTTCTGTATTAAGTTATAATCACAGTTTTTAGTAAATTGAACAAAATAATATAAATGCATTATTAAATTTGATAATTATTAAACATGATATGTAAAAGTTACTGGAACTATATCTTTTAATGAGATGGATGGAGTTCTTTTCCTTTTTTAATTAGCCCATGTACGAATAGGTATATATATTATTTATTGCTAGAATGTGACTAGATTCTGTGGAAATTGACAGCAGAAACAAATTACTGGCTATTTTTATGTGTAGGGCTTTCAAAAGTAATGTTAATGGCTATTTCCAGTAGAACCCACAATCCATTCTCATACAGTTACTATACATCTAATAAGTACATCCTAGAATAAACAGGTAGAAAGTAGTTGACCAATAAGAACAAGCAGGAAATACATCCAAGTAAAAACTCAATTCCTTTACAAATTATCTCTGGGAAATAGTTAATTACACATTTCCTCTTATGAGTTTGAGTGAATATTTAAGAAAATATAAAACATGGACTCAGTTCCAATGTTTATTCTTATAATTGAAAAATGTAATATTAATCACTGATGTACTTATGGGAGTTTTTATCTCCTCTTCCTTGAAGTCATGCAGCTAAGACACAAGTGCTTTGTCCACGGCTGCTTCCCTGGAGCCAGGACCCACAGCAGGATTCTAGATGAGTGAGAGGCTTGTGTTTATTTTATGAAGTAGGGTAAAGGTGACTGGGAATGAGGAGCTGGGAAAGAGTGCAGCAGAGCGCCTTGAAGGAAGTATGCATTCTCAGGCAGATTGGATTTAAATTTCAGTAATAAGGAATTTGAAGACCTGGAAATGAATCCCCTTAAAACTATCTAATATAGTCAACTCCCACATCAATCCCAGTTTGAAGACCAGCATAGAGACCTCTGAGATTCACAGTATACTTTAAGTTTACCTAAACTTTTTAGAAAGCCCACGGACACAAAGCCTGGCTAGACTGTTCTGTGACAGATCGTCACTTAAACATGAAACATTATATGACAACTGCCTTCCTCAAAGAACCACAAGCGTTCTGACTAGATACTGAACCATCAGGGTAGACACAGGACAAACAGAACATGATGGAAGACTAGTCAGTGCTTTTAATACCTTCCCATCTTTGAGTGAAAGTTTATTTCCATAAGGGAAATAAAAGAAAGTTTGTTATATGGGAACTGGCTGTCCAACATGTAGTATAACAGAAACCAGAACGTAATGGAAAAATTCAGACAAGGTCATTATTGCCTCAAAGATCCTTTGAAAGGCTGGGCTTCATTGGTTAAATAAGCATTCATTTTAGCAATCTAGAGATGAAATAAAACTACCATGCTGTTTTTTCTAAGGTACTTAACAAATGTGTATTTTAGAGTATCATAATTATGATGAATAATTTTTAAGACATTAAAGAACATTTCATTATATTTTAATGAGTTTTAGTCTCTATTTCAAAATTGCCACAAATTTATAAGGCATCTGTACTTTTTTTTTAAATTCAATCCAGTAGCAAAAATGAACAAAACTGAACCTCTTCCCTGGAGATTTAGGAAATGAAGAAAGATGAATATGTAGCTAGCATGTTAAATTAATAAGAAGAAGGTAGAGCTACATTAGAAATAAGGCTGTAATTTTTAAACTATTTACTTGGCCTATATACTTCACCTTGATTTTCCTCAGTGTATACCATTTCTATGTTGCACTAAAATATACACATTACTAAAATAATTGATTAGGTTGGCCTAATCGTCTGATTTAATAAACTGTTTTCTTATGGCTAAAATTCATATACAAGTGTATGTTCAAAAAGTGTGTTTTTCAGATTTACTCACACCTATGGTAATGTTAAATGGGTCTTATTCACATTCAGCTGTTGAATGAATCTAAAACACGGAGGTAAACAGACACCTTGGATAAACTGTGATTCTGAACCTAGATAACGAAAATGATATTTTCATGTTGCTAAGAAACAGTTTCTATTTAGTTGGAACCAAACTTCATCACTGTTTTCTTTTTCTCCCAGTTCTATGAAACAATTCTTTACAGTTCATAAAATTACAACCTGAATATGGGTTGGAGTCCTTGCATTTATTTACAAATTCAGAGGTCCCTGACTGGTCACCACCTCAGATGGTACCAATAATCCCCACCTCCTGTCACAGCTGGTGGTCCCCTCCTGCATTGTACCAGGGTTGGCCAACAAAATATGGCAGATGAAGGTCTGTTACTCCCAAGACTATGTCATAAGAGACACCACTTGAGCCCCCTCTCTCATCACTTGCTCCAGGTGAAGCCCTGTGGTAAGGGCTTTTCACACTGAACTAGCATTCTGCTCCTGCGAGTGAGTTTGGAAGTAGATCCTTATGCTGAAGTAGGGTCTTGAGATGGCATGGGCAAGGCTATGGGCAACCCTGAGCCAAAAATACCCAGCATTTTTTCAAGGCAGTAGACTAGAGGATTGAAAAAAGTTTGTAAAGCAGTTTGAAAGGCAGAAAAAAGTTTGTAAGATAGTTGAAAATAGTTTGTTACTTTACTATTATGCCTATATTTTTTATGCAATTGTTTATTATTCTTCAGTTAACAGATCTGTTTTTTAGTGTACAGATCTATGAATTTGTATAAAAGCATAAAGATGTACTACTACCACTACATTAAAGATATAGAACAGGTCCCTCACCCCAAAAATTCCTTTCTTAGGCAAGACCTCCACCAAACGACAAACCTTAGCAAGCTCCAATCTGTTTCCCATCTTTATAGTTTGGCCTTTTCCAGAATGTCCTATAAATAGAATCATACAGTATGTAGCTCTTCTAGCTTTTCTCCTTTTAATTAGCATAATGTATTTGAGATTTATCCAAGTTGTTGGGTATATAAGTAGTTTTTTCTTTTATTGCTAAATAGCACGGATATACCACAATCTATTTACACATTCACCAGTTGAAAGACAACTGGGCTGTTTCCAGTTTTTGGTGATTATGTATACAGTCACTATACATATTCACATACCAGTTTTTGGATGACTGTTGCAAGTATACATTTAACTTTATTTAAAAGAGTGCCAGTTTTTTGGAAAAACTGGCTTTGGGTAGGTGAAGTCCTTCTTCCCGGTCATCCTTAAAATGATCTAAGAGCCACTTTACTTCACAGTGCTTACCTGCGTATGATTCATTCACAGTCTAGGGCATTGTTATGCATATGGTGTGAGGACATGATATTTAGAACTGTTGCAACCATGTAACCACCAGGAGACCACCAACCAGAGGCTGAAAAGATGATGTGTTGAGGAGACCAGAGCAAAAGGATTGAAGAACCTGGGACCCGGATGACATCACTGAGCTGCTGGACCAATTCTTAAATGCCACAGAAATACCAATCTAACGTCTATAAATAACTACAAGACGGAAAAAGATGGTGGAATAGGAAGGAAGGCAGAAGCCTCCTCCCCAAAACACATAAAACACGAAATCAGAGCAAATACAACTAACCCTGAAAATGACCTGAAGACTACAAAACAGACCACCTGCATCTGGGAAAGAAGAGAAGACCCCACAGAAAAGGGTAAAGTGGCAAAGCTGATCAATGGGGACTCAAGCCCTTCCCCGACCCCAAACCCCAGGAAGGAGAAAGAGGAACAGAGCCAGGAGGGTATAGGAGCCCAGGATCACTGAACACCTGGCCCTGGAGATCCACTCCGGGAGCATGAGCCCACATTACATGGTGCTCTGGTGATTAGCAGGGCTGGACAGCAAAGACAGGCAGAGAGGAGGCTGAGATCTCAGCTACTGGTGGAGAACAGGCACACTCCACTCATCTCTTGAGACAGAAGCAAAGAAGGCAGTTTGAAAGACTTTCCAGCAGTGGGAGGGGTGCCAGAGGGGCAAGTGTTGGACAGAGCTCTCTGCTCAGGAGAAAGGGTAGGTGGATGATACCTTCCCAGCCCGCCCTTGGCCCAACAGGTCAGGAACTCTTGGGAGCCCTAGATGTTTCATCCCCCTTGCTGACAATGCAGCCCTGAGGCTCTTCCCTGTGCAAGCACCTGGCAGACAACCCACCTGGCCTGCCAGTAGTGTCAGGCTCTGCTGCAGGGTCGACAGAGAGAGACCTTCCCAGCTTTCTCAGCTCCATTTCAGCCCAACTGGGGAGGTGCCTGCAGGAGCCAGCCCCAAGAGCTCCATCCTACCCGCAGGCACAGGGTCCTGCGCAATGGGCCTGGGAAGAAACACACAACAGCCCAGCCACCCCATTAACCCTGCAGTCCCAGCCATACTGCAGGTGAGGCAGAAGGTGGCCCCAGCCACAGCAATTCCAGCAGAGACTTCTGCGCTGATCACAAAGGCACAGCCAAAGCAAACTATCCCCTAGAATCAGACCACTACAAGCCAGACAGAAAGGTGGCCCTGCCCACTGCACATTAACAGCTGGGGCTCCTGCACAGGGAAGTATAGAGTCTTGAGCTTCTGGACACTAGAGGGTACCTCCTTCATAAAGTTATTATTCCACAGGAAGAAACACAGAAACCTGACAAAATGAAGAGGCAGAGGAATATATTCCAAACAAAACTACAAGACAAAACACCAGAAAGAGGGCTGAATGAAACAGAAATCACCAGTCTTCTTGATAAAGATCTCAAAGTAAAAGTCATAGAAAACATGCTCACAGATCTACAGAAATATATTCAAGATCTCAGGGAGGACTTTAATAAAAAGATAGAAGACCTGCAAAAGAGCCACTCGAAGCTGAAGAATACAGTGTCTGAAATGAAGCATACAATGGAGGGATTTAATAGCAGATTACCACAGGTTGAAGAAGCTGTAACTGAAATGGAAATTAGGGAACAGGAAAACAATGAAGCCAAAACACAGAAAGAAGGATCTCTAGGGCTGAAGGAATAATAAGAGAGCTGTGTGACCAATACAAACAGAACAGTATTCACAATAATAGGGGTACCAGAAGGAGAAGAGGAAAAAAAAGGGATAGAAAGTCTCTTCTACATAATTGGCAAAAACTCCCCCAATCTGGGGAAGAAAATAGATACTCAGGTCATGGAAGCACAGAAATCCCATAACACAAGGAACCCCAGAAAGACAACACCAAGACATATAATAATTAAAATGGCAAAGATCAAGGATAAGGAAAGAGTATTGAAAGCAGCTAGAGAGAGAAAAAAAAGATTATTTATAAAGGAAATCCCATCAGGCTATCAGCAGACTTCTCAACAGAAACTCTACGGGAGTGGTGTGATATATCTAAAGTACTAAAACAGAGGGGCCTCCAATGAAGAATCCTCTACCTGGCAAGATTATCATTTAAACTTGAAGCAGGTGTTAAACAACTTCCAGATAAACAAAAGTTGAAGGAATTTACCACCACTAGGCCAGCCCTACAGGATATGTTAAAGAGACTGCTGTAGATGGAAATGTTCCTAAGGCTAAAGAGCTTTCACCAGTGAAAATAAATCCATAGTAAAGGTAGTAGACCAATTAATTACCAAGCAAGTACAAAATTAAAACAAAAGAAGCAAAGTCAACTACTCACAAAATCAATCAAGGGATAAACAAAAAGGGTGGATTATGACATCTAATACATAAAGTGTGGAGAAGGAAGAAGAAGGGAGAGAGGAAGGGAGGGAGGAAGGGAGGGAGGAAGTAAGGGAGGGAGGAAGGAGGGAAGGAGGGAGGAAGGAAGGAAAGAAGGAGGAAGGGAGGGAGGGGGAAAGAAATGAAAGAAGGAAAGAAAGATCCAATCACAACACTAAAGAAATCCATCAAATAACAGGAGAAGAGTATAAGAGAGGGAAAAAGGAACAGAGAAGAGATATAAAAACAACCAGGAAACAATTAATAAAATGGCAATAAGTACATATCTATCAATAATCACCTTTAATGTAAATGGATTGAATGCACCAATCAAAAGATGTAGAGTGGCAGAATGGATAAAAAAAACAAGACCCATCTATATGCTGCCTACAAGAGACTCATTTCAGACCCAAAGACATACATAGACTAAAAGTGAAGGGATGGATAAAGATAGTTCATGCAAATAATAGGGAGAAAAAAGCAATAGTAGCAGTACTTATATCAGACAAAATAGATTTCAAAAGAAAGAAAGTAACAAGAGACAAAGAAGAACATTACATAATGATAAAGGGGTCACTCCAACAAGAGGATATAACCATTATAAATATCTATGCACCCAATATAAGAGAACCTAAATATGTGAAACAAATATTAACAAAATTAAAGAGGAAAATAGACACAACATGTTAATTTTAGGAGACCATTCACATCAATAGACAAATGAACCAGACAGAAAATAAGTAAGGAAACACAGACACTAAACAGTACACCAGACCAGATGGGCTTAACAGATATCTACAGGACATTCCACCCAAAAGCAGCAGGACACACATTCTTCTCAAGTGTACATGGAACATTTTCCAGAATAGATTACATACTAGGCCACAAGAAGAGCTTCAGTAAATTCAAAAACATTGAAATTGTATTAAGCAGCTTCTCAGACCACACTGGAATGAAACTAGAAATAAATTACCAAAGAAAACAAAACACCAACAAACACATGGAGGTTAAACAATATGCTTCTAAATAATCAGTGGGTCATGAACAAATTAAAACAGAAATCAGGCAATGCATGGAGACAAATGAAAAACTCAACAGCCCAAAACCTGTGGGATGCAGCAAAGGCAGTTCCAAGAGGAAAGTACATTGCAATACAGGCTTACCTCAGGAAACAAAACAATCCTAAATAAACAGTCTAAACTCACAGTTAATGAAATTAGAAAAAGAAGAACAATGAAGCCCAAACTTAGTAGAAGGTGGTTCATAATAAAGATGAGAACAGAAATAAAATAGAGAAGAAGAAAACAATAGAAAAAATCAATGAAACCAGGACCAGGTTCTTTGAGAAAACAAGTAAAAAATAATTCCCTAGCCAGACTTATCAAGAAAAAAAGAGTGTACACATATAAACAAAATCAGAAACAAAGAAGGAATAATCACAATGGACACCACAGAAACCCAAAGAATTATTAGAGAATACTATGAAAAATTATATGCCAACAATTTGGACAACCTAGAAAAAATGAACAACTTTCTAGAAAAATACAACCTTCCAAGGCTGCCTCAGGAAGAAATAGAAAATCTGAACAGATTATTTACCAGCAGTGAAATAGAACTGGTACTCAAAAAAACACCTAAAAGCAAAACTCAGATCCAGATGGCTCCACAGCTGAATTTTTTCAAAGATATAAAGAAGACCTAATACCCATCCTTCTTAAAGTATTCCAAAAAGTAGAAAAGGAGGGAATACTTCCAACTCATTCTGTGAGGTCAGCATCACTGTAATACCCAACCAGACAAAGACACCACAAAAAAAGAAAATTATAGACCAATATCCTTCATGAACATAGATGCAAATATCCTCAACAAAATATTAGCAAACTGGATTCAAAAATACATCAAAAAGATCATCCATCATGACCGAGTGGGATTTATTCCAGGGATTCAAGGATGTACAATATTCATAAATCAATCAATATCATACACCACATTAACAAAAAGGACAAAAATCACACAATCATCTCAATAGATGCTGAAAAAGCATTTGACAAAATTCAACATCCATTCTTGATAAAAACTCTTAACAAAATGGGTATAGAGGGTATGTACCTCAACATAATAAAAGGCCATATATGACAAACCCACAGCCAACATCATACTTAACAGCAAAAAGTTGAAATCTTTTCCTCTAAGATTGGGAACAAGACAAGGATGCCAACTCTCACCATTTTATTCAACATAGTACTGGAGGTCCTAGCCATGGCAATCAGAAGACAAAAAGAGATTAAGGACATTCAAACTGGTAAGGAAAAAATTAAACTGTCAATATTTGCAGATGACATAATGACATGTTATGCATAGAAAACCCTAAAGACTCCACAAAAAACTATTAGAACTAATAACTGAATTCAGCAAACTTGCAGGATACAAAATTTATACAGAGAAATCTGTCACATTCCTATGTACTAACAATGAACTAGCAGAAAGAGAAATCAGGAATTCCGTTTACAATTGCACCAAAAAGAATAAAATACCTAGGAATAAGCCTAACAAAGGATGTGAAAGACCTTTACTCTGAAAACTCTAAGACACTCATGAGAGAAATTAAAGAAGACACCAATAAATGGAAATCTATCCCATGGTCATGGATAGAAAAAATTAATATTGTCAAAAGGGCCACCTGCCGAAAGCAATTTACAGATTCAGTGCAATCTCTATCAAAATTCCAACAGCATTCTTCAATAAACTAGAACAAATTGTTCTAAAATTCATATGGAACCACAAAAGACACTGAATAGCCAAAGTAATCCTGAGAAAGAAGAACAAAGCTGGGGGGATTATGCTTCTGACTTCAAGCTTTACTACAAAGCCACAGAATTCAAAACAATTTGGTACTGGCACAATAACAAATCCATAGAGCAATGGAACAGAAGAGAGAGCCCAGATATAAACTCATGCATATATGGTCAATATACGGTAAAGGGGCCATGGATATACAATGGGGAAATGACAGCCTCTTCAACAGCTGGTGTTGGCAAAACTGGACAGCTACATGCAAGAGAGTGAAACTGGATTGCTGTCTAACTCCATACACAAAAGTAAACTCAAAATGGATCAAAGACCTGAATGTAACTCATGAAACCATAAAACTCTTAGAAAAAAACATAGGCAAAAATCTCTTAAATGTAAGCATGAGCAACTTTTTCCTGGACACATCTCCTCAGTCAAGCAAAACAAAATAAAAAATGAACAAGTGGGACTACATTAAACTAAAAAGCTTCTGTACAGCAAAGGACACCCAAGACAAAAAGTCACCCTTACAGTACGGGAGGATATATTCACAAATGACTCATCTGATAAGGGTTTAATATCCAAAATATATAAAGAATTCACAAGCCTCAACACCCAAAAAACAAATAACCTGATTATGAAATGGGCAGGGGACCTGAACAGACACTTCGCCAAAGAAGAAATATAAATGGCCAACAGGCACATGAAAAGATGCTTCACATTGCTAATCATCAGAGAAATGCAAATTAAAACCACAATGAGATATCACCTCACACCAGCTGGGATGACCACTATCCAAAATAAGAAATAACAAATACTGGCAATAATGCGGAGAAAGGGGAACCCTCCTACACTGTTGGTGAGAATGTAAATTGGTGCAACCATTGTGGAAAGCAGTATGGAGGTTCCTCAAAAAACCTAAAACAGAAATACCATTTGACCCAGTAATTCCACTCCTAGTAATTACCTGAAGAAAACAAGAACACAGGTTCAAAAAGATATATACACCCCTATGCTTATCACTGCAGTATTTGCAATAGCCAAGGTATGGTAGCAACCTAAGTGTCCATCAGTAGATGAATGGATAAAGAAGTAGTGGTACATATGAACAATGGAATATAATCCAGCCAGAAAAAGAAAATAAATCCTCCCATTTGCAACAACATGGATGGATCTAGAGGGTATTATGCTCAGTGAAATAAGCCAGGCAAAGAAAGACAAATACCATACGATTTCACCCATTTGTGGTGTATAAAAACAAAGCAAAACAGAAGGAACAAAATAGCCCTAGACTCACAGACACTGAGCATTGACTGGTGGTTACCAAAGGGGAAGGGTTGGGGTGGGGGTGGAGGGAGGGCAAAGGGGATAAAGGGGCACAATAGTTCACAGTCAGAATGTAAGTTTTTCACGGGATGGTAGTATAGCCCAGAGAATACAATTATAATGATTCTGTAACATCTTATTACATTGATAGATAGTGACTGCACTAGAGGGGGTGAGGATTTAATCATATGGGTAACTGTTGAACCACTGTGTTGTATATTGGAAACCAACATAAGATTGTATATCGATACTTTAATTTTAAAAACTCTGCCAGCTGTATTCTAAAGTGTCTGTATTATTTTGGATTCTCATCAGTGATGTGGTAGGAGATTGGTGATGGCACTGGTACAGAATTCTGAGCCCAGCACTGCTTCCAGTCTTTCCAACAAAGATTGGGTTTTTGTTTTTTTCCCCTTTTTCCTAGTTGCAGTGAGTCTTCACCTGGCCTGGTAGGTCATTCGTAAGAAACAGTGTTCTAGGCCCTTGCCATTCATGTGCAGGTGAAGTTGAAAAGTTAAAAACTAGATGAAATTTAGAAAAATATTCTTTTTTCTATTAAGCATTATAAAGATCTCACCTCTGTATCTACTTTAAATTATTATTAGTGGCTGCCTTCAGTGCTGTGTTGGAAATTTTCTGAGGCAGTGTCCAGGCTAATAAAAGAGAACCACTCTGATTAATTAGCAGTAGCTGTCATGGGTAAGTGAGGTCAGAGTGACGGCATGGTTCAAAAATTCATCATCCCTGGGATTAGGCCAGGGCCCTTGGATACATTCAGTAGGCTGTTCAGAAATATAATACAGATTCGCACATCTCAGGTAAAAGGCACTTACCATTCAGACAACTCTTATTTATATGAAATGCATGATTTATTGGCAGCCTGGACAAGCCAAGTTATAAATGAATTTAGACTTCACTCTGCCTACATTCTGCTTGTTTAGGTCAGAAATCAGGTATTTTCAGGGCTCAAAAATTCTAGTAAAACAATTTTAGAACAACAAGTATTGCTATCCCCTGAGCAATGGCTAAGCAGACGGTTTTATCCTCTGAGATTGCAACCTGGTTTATTTGAATCTGTGACCAGCTGACTCTCTGCTTGGCCTGCAGACTGGCCTGACAAATACAAGCAAACAAAGAATAGGAAATGTTCCTTTGATAAAGACAAGTGGTGAGTGGCTGAAAAGCAGATAGTTACTTTGCTTTGCCCAAAAGTAGTTGCCCTACATTGCTTTCCCCCCTGCTGTGGGAATTAGTGCTTGGATTTCTTAAACTACATGGTCTTAGTTACTATTTTCTATATGGCAAAATGGAGAAGTTCAGATACACAAACCTGAGTCCAACTAATACTTCACCCAAACAGAATCTCAGCTTGATCTTTTAAACAAACACATTAAAGATTTTCTATGGAAAGAGTAATATCTTTTCAACATAAAGTAAGATTGATAAAATTAGCTAAGACATTCAGATAGTTTCTAACCTTGAGGAAACAGTATAATATCCAAATTGAAGGATACTCTGCAAAATAACTGGTTTAGAGTCTTTTAAAAATGTCAATGTCATGAAAGAATTTAAACAAACCACTGTTGAGGGGTTACGATCCAAAGAGACTAAAGAGATATAACAACTAAACTGAATATGTGATTTTTGATTGAATCTTGGATAAAATAGAACAAACAAAAGAAAAAAAAGATTTTATGGTTGTGGGAAAAATTAGAGTATTTCCAGAATCTCTCACCTGGTTTTAGTGCATCTCCATATCAACAGGTGTTTCCAAGGTGTGGAGAGAAGTAGCCATCTCCATATCAGTGGGTAATCACATGGGCGAGGGAGAGCCTTTCTGGACCTAGAGGTCTGGGGGGAGGAGAGAAAGAGATGCAGCAGGAGAGAGAGATGGGGGACAAGTGCTTGTAAGCAATAAACAGGTTTTAAACTTTATTTCTCCCTTTGACTGATTTCAGTTTCAAAGCTATTTTGCCTGGAATTTCCCCTCCCCAGAGTTACAATGTTCAAGTGGAGAAATTTGAACATAAAGTTTATATTAGATGAGAGGATTATATCAATGTTAAGTTTCTTGAGTGTGATAATTGGAGAAGTTAGAAGATTGTCCTTGTTTTTAGAAGATACGTGCTATAGATTTAAGACCATGGTGTCAAAATGTCTGTCACTTACTTGCAGATGGTTTAGAAAAAAAACTGTGTGTATATTATACATGGGGAAATAAAACAAATGTGTCAATATGAGACAGGGACCATGGGCTTAGACAGAGTAGGGTGAGGGCCTCTGGAAAAAGCAAGGCAGGATATTTACAGTGAAAGCAATGAAACAATGTAAAGTCCCTATGGAAACTCTGTGTTCAGCATTATGCAAAGTCAAGGTCACACTAATTCTCTAGGGTAGAGATACCAGACTAGGAATATAGACATCTTCATCACTGGTTTAGAGTCTTTTAAAAATGTCAATGTCATGAAAGAATTTAAACAAATCAGTTAAAGGTCAAAAGGCCAGGAGCAACTTGGCCTGGAATGTTTGAATGTTCTGCAAGTGTATCTCAGCATAAATGGTAACTTCACTGTAAATAGCCCTAGCAAACAGACAACAACCCAGTCCACCTTGAGGGCAGGGCAGGTGGTACAAGTCCACACCCTAAGACCTCAATTTCCAAAAATACCTCAACTGCCTATAAATCCCCTAAACAACACACCACCCCGGGCTCTCTTGTCCCCTCCTGGCATGAGCCAGGAGCTCTTTCCTCTCACTTTATTTCTAAATAAAACCCTCTGCCCTGGCTCTCCTACCTTGACTGTTTGCTAAGTTCATTCTTCGACTCTGCAAACAAGAACCCCGGCATCAAATAGTTGGTGAATCTAGATGAAAGATATACAGGCATTTATTGTCCCAATTTTACAACTTTTATGTAGGTTTGAAAATATTCAAATTAAAAAGTTGAGAAAAATAAATGACTTGAAAAAATTAAGATGATGTACATCTAATTTTCATTTTACTAATTCAACATCTAAGGTAGGAATAGCAATTGGTAATTTTAGATGTTTTAATTATAAATTCTAAAAATATACACATAAAAAATATAGAGAAAATTTGGGGGTTGGGGAGGGAATTTACCCATTAGCCAACATTTTTAATACCAACAAAAGATACATCCTTTCCAATCTTTTCCTGTGTAAATACATAAATGGCATCACACTGTAACAATTTTCATCTAGTTTTCCACTTAATGTTGTACCCTAAGTATTTCCTATAATATTACATCTTAAGCACTTATAATGACCACTTTTAATAATTTCTTGGCGCTCTTTTGAGGGAATAATACATATCTTTAACAATTCTACAACTTAGATTTCTAATAAATAATCTTCAGTGAGTGTCTTGTATGTAGCTTTTCCCATATTGTGGATTTAATCTTGGTATAGATTTCCACAGGTGAGGTTGCTGGATAAAATGACCATTTATGGAGGGCTAGAAACATTCTATTATGATTTGTTCTTTTAAACTGTTAGTGAGGTAGTGGGAGCTTAATAAAAGTGACTGTTTCAAACAGTTACATTTCTTTGAGCCTGAGTACCTTTAGATTTCTAACACCACTTCCTTGTCCCCCCCACCCTTGCAACTAGTTGTGGGACCTTGCATCTCTTTTTTCTACCATCTATTCCTTTTTAGATGAGTTTTTTCAAACTGAGACTGTGGGCATCAAGAGGTCAGTGAGAGTGGTAGGGGGTCTTTAATCTTTTCAATATTTCATCAGCCTAACTAAAATCATACATTTACTCACAATGGAGTGCATGTGAGTGAGCTTAGAAGTGTAGTCCCTGGCCCAAGTTGAGCCTTACTGTGATTACAACCCTGGCCAAGAACTCAACTGTACCTGAGACCCTGAGCCAGAACCCGACTAGGCTGCTCTCAAGTTCCCGACTCTCAGAGATAATGTGAGATAATAAAGGTTTGTTGTTTTTAGCTGTCAGGTTTTAGAGTAATTTGTTATCCAGCAATAGATAATTGATACCTATTTTGGAAACAAAGTGTGGCCTTAACAAGAACATAAAATGTGAACAAAAGACTTGAACAAGTACTTCATAAAAGAAGATATCTAAGTAATCAATGGGCATATAAGAAGGAACTCATCTTTAGGTATCAGGAAAATACATATTAAACCACAATGAAATGTCACTACACACACATAAGAAAGGCTAAAACTAAAAAGACTGACAATTCCAAATGTTGATGAGGAGGTGGAGTAACAGACTCCAATACAAAATGGTGCAACCATTTTGAAAAATTAATAAGGTTAACAGAAACCTACCCCTATTGACCCAGAAGTATACTTCTAGGTTTATACTAAGAGAAATGATTGCATATATCCAAAATATATGTACTTAGAGCTTCATTCATTATAGGCCTAAACTGAAAATAACCCAAATATCCATCAACAGGAGAATGGATAAACAAATTGTGATATATCCAGAGAATGGAATACTACACAGCAATAAAAATAAGTAAAGTATGCATACAACAACTTGGTTGAATCTCAGATGCATTATTTAAAGCAAAAGCAGTATGTAGTATATGGTTCCATTTATGTGGTATTCATAAACAGATAAACCTGGTCTATAGTGATAAAAGTGAGGTGAATGGCTACTTCAGACTTGGTAAGTTGTACTGATTGGAAGATAGGAGGGAATTCTCTGGGGTGATGGAAAAGTTCTATATTTTGATCTGGGTAGTGGCTGCACCAGACATAACATATGTGTCATAGTCCATTTGGGCTTCTGGGAAGCTTATAAACAATGGAAATTTATTTCTCACAGTTCTAGAAGCTGGAAGTCTGAGATTAGGGTGCCAGCATGGTGAGAGCCCTCTTCTGGACTGCAGACTACTTCATGTATTTATCCTCACATGGGAGAAGGGGGCAAGGGAGCTCTTTTGGGCTTCTTTTATAAGGGCCCACATCATGAAATATCCACCTTCATGATTTAATCACCTCCCAAAGGCCTCCCCCACCCCCAATCCTAATGCCATCACCTTGGGGGTTAAATTTTAACACATGAATTCGGGAGACACATTCAGACCATAGCAATAGGTAAAAAAAAAAAAAAATTCATAAAACCGTACTCTTAAGATTTGTTCATTTTACTCCTATGTAAATTATATCTCAATAACATGTTTAAAAAAACCAAAGTCCTTTCTGTGGCCTATAAGGCCCTAGGTTCCCTCTTTGACTTTATCTCTTAACAGTCTTCCTCTTATACACTACTCGAACGTGCTGGTTTCCTTCCTGTTCCTGTAACACGTTGAGCATGCTGCCACTTCAGGGCCTTCACACTGACTCTTCCTATGTCTGTAATCTCTGTCTTCAAATATCACCTGTCACCTTTATTCAGATCTCTGGTTGTCATAGTCACAATTTCCTGGAAAACAGAGCCTCAGGCAAAGACTGTCAGTGCTTCATTTGGGAGGTGCAACCCAACACAGTTGGTTGCTCAGTGTATTAGTTTCCTAAAACTGCTGGAACAAAGGACCACAAACTGGATGGACCTGAAACAATAGAAAGGTATTGTCTCATAGTTCTGGAAGCTAGAAATTGGAAATCAAGATGTTGGTAAGGCCATGTTCCTCTGAGACCTGTAGGGAAGATCCTTGCTTCCAGCTTCTCGTGCTTGTTGGTAATCCTTGGTGTTCCTTGGATGGTAGATGCATCGCTGCAATCTCTCTCCCGATCATCACATGGCCATATTTGCTTGTATGTCTTTGTCTTTTCTTCTTCAGGACACCAGTCATACTGGATTAGGGCCCACTCTAATGACCTAAACTTAACTTTATTACAACTGCAAAGACCATATTTCCAAATAAGGTCACAGTCACAGTTATGGGGTTAAGACTTTAACATCTCTTTGGGGAACACAATTCAACCCATACCATGCAGTGGCACCCAGGTACGGTCACAGTCAACTCTAGACAGGCTGTATAGAGAAACTGTGGACTGTAACAGTCCATCAGAGAGAAAAAGGGAGAGGAAGTTTATCTGCCCAGTATCTTCCAATCTCTTGTTTCCCACTGGTCACAGTTCATCCAAAGGGAACTAAATCCTCTGCATATCAGGATTGCATCGTTCAGCCCCACTGACAGTTGCTCAAGAAATAAGGCCCAGCAGTTGGGCATTTCATCTGAGTATGGGGAGAAAAGCCAGATATTTTAGGCCTATGGATGCTGATCCTCAGGCAGGGAAACTGCAGGGGCGTGCATGAGTCTGTTAGCAGCTGTGGTGGTTGAGGAGGAATAAGCAGTAAAAGATGAGGCAGGTGGTGTGGAGATGGGGCCCATGCTTTGCTCAGATGTCACCTTTTCAGGGAGACTGTCTATGACTGCTTTACACCAAGTAGAAGCCCCCTCTCTACCTCTGTATTCCCTTATTTTGATTACTTGCTCTTCATAGGATTTATCCCTGCTGGGCATATATATCTATGTGTTTATTTGCTTCTCTCTCATTTTACCCACTGCAGCAATGTTCCCTGCAAGTAGGAAATTCGTGTTTGTTCTCTGCTCTTTCCTCATTGCCTAGCACAGTGCCTGGCACATTTGTAGGAGCTCAAAAACTATTTATTGACTTGAGCGATGAGCTGAACTAATGGGTGTAAAGAAATGAAAAAGGCCCCATTTCTACAGACTGTTGCTCGGTAACTGAATGGGTGGCACAGGGATTACCTTAGGCATGGACAGGCCTATCACAAGCAGGTCAGGACCCAGGTTCGCCCAGCGGGGAGGCTCCCTATCTAGGGCTTAAATTGTGCAGCACCGGAGGAGGCACATTGCTGCCGAAATCAGGGCTGCAAGGCCTCTAGGTCATCAAGCAGAGGAAAGAGCTGACAGAGGTGGAGTCTCCCTCAGGTGAACTCGAGAGGACTGGAGGGCTGCAGTCCTCCTTGCCTGCAGTCACAGTGGGTAAAAAACCCTATCGTTGCTTCTTGACCTTTTCCTAAACCCCTGAGTTATTTTCTACCTGTGGAATTGAACTAATATACCTCTAAATCCAGAAATGCCAGAAAATGTATCTTCTTCAGTAATGTGGCACTACCATAATTTTTATGTGAAAATTAGTGCCACCTAAGCAAAAGAACTCAACTCCTTATTATATTATTGCCTAGTCAAGATTTTGTATATGTCTCACTTTAAATGAAAATTCTTTGTCTTAGTTCTTTCAAGTTCTGCATGCCCTTGGTTTAATATAATCAATACGATTTTTAGTCATATTTCTGTGCTTATTTTCTGTGTGGAATCCACTCTATAGAGTAATCTAATTTTCAAATATGCAGAAGTCCATATTGGATGACAGATGAAAAGGAAATTGTAACAAATGCTAGGTGGCTATAATTCATGTGAAATTGTTTTTATGGTACTTTTCTCTATTAATGTGAAAGGTATGTATAATAACACAGGTAGAGATTTGGTGAGTTGAATAATATACTATGCTTCTCTCACATAGCATCAAGAGCAATGACATTTTGGTGAAATAACAAGCAATGGCAGCTTGTTATTTCACCAAAATAGATACACTGCAGTAAGAAATAGGCCTCAGACTAATGGAGTGGCATGGTGACAATTTCCTCACCCCCAATTATTTATTCAAGTCTGTTACTACCACTTTACCAACTCAACTTCAAGAAGTGGCATGCACACACAGCACTTGAGCACATGAGGCAGAGGTCAGTGAGGTGGGAATGCTTTGGCAGGGGTGGAATGCTGAACCTGGTGAGTCCTTGCACCTAGTTTGGAGCACAGTGATTTGCATATCAATGAATTTCACCATTCTTGGTTCTAGAGGAACTGTTCCTTCTGGAAAGGTGGCCAGGTGAACATCCAAGCTCTATCACAGCCAACTCCTCCCAGGCAGGGAGTTCATTTTCAAATGAACTAATACAAATTACTACTAGTTTTCTTTATAGAGGTCAGTATGCTTCTACAGAGCAAAAGATTTTTCTTTTAGGGCTTGGTTCCATAGTAAGTCACAGATTTTTACTGTTTGGAGAAGGTTCATTGTAACTGTGTCTCTTGACAGTATACTTTATCTTCCTGTAAAACAAGGGACTATACACACAGCCTCTTTACAGGGAGTATAAAAACTGACAACTTAAAACATTACATTAGTCCTTTATGAATATGGCAATTGGAAGGCAGTTATTAGATAACCCAAAACCTATTTTTTTCTTGCTTTAATAACATTTTTTGTTTGCTTTAACTGCAGTGTCCCCAAGTGGGATATATCTAAAGTGCAATTAAAACTGCATGGCTAATTTTCCTCTATTTGGTTTTTACATGCTATAATGATACAAATACCAAAAACAAACAACTCTACTTCTAAAACTCACAAAGAAACCTAATACTGATCCTCTAAATATGGGTCATTGGTGACTTTGCCTTATTGATAAAATTAAAAATATTTATGTTACTCTAAACAAAATTTTAGCCACTTTACTATGCCTGCTTATTGTTGTTTTAAGATTTTAATCCAAATATACTCCCCCCAAATTGATAAATCTTCAGTTTTAAATCAAAACCACAGATTTTTTTTACATTAAACCCCACAAATTGGGCCTCTCCTGATTAGATAATTTTAATTATGCATTTCTTTTTTAGAAAGCTCCAGGGACCATGTGAACTATACTTTCCTAATGCACTTGGTATTCCTCACAACTCCCAGATGAGTAGCCCTGCCTGGAAAAGGCAATTGTCTTGGTTGGGCAGGTATTAATGTTGGAAAGTTATGGAAAATGAAGTTGACTTGATCAGTTTTCACCAGCCTGTCACAGGTGCTAAATTCATTTCACCTGAGGCACCACCATAGCATAAATATGAAATTCCAGAGTGAGGGGCAAAGGTGCAGATTTTCAATCAAAATACCAAGGACCAGTTTCATGAGCCTAAAACTCCTCACCCAATGAGGAAATAAAAGTGTCTAAGAAGTGGAAACCAAAGGAGGATTTTGGGAGGAGTATTTTCTTGGTCAGAGCTGTGCTATAATTCCTACCTCCAAGGGTAGGGAAGGCAGGGCTTCATCTGGCCATGCAGAGAGCAGTTCCTGTCTTGCCAATGGTTTTCAGCTCTGGATAAGTTCACTATGGATTCAGTGGGACTGAGGAATGACAGTGGAATGTTCTTGGGGTAAAAGGGGTTATTACCTGGCTTTGTTATCCCAGCGATAGGTTGAGCACTAGAATTATGTCTGCATCTAACAGTCTGCAGGTCTGGAATCCTCCTTCATCTCTGCCTCCACCCAGAGCACTGGGCAGAGCTCCTTATATAGCGAATCAGTCAATAATAGTTTATTGCCTGCAGGTGTGGAAGCAGTAGCCTAGCAGTAGGCCATTACATCATCAAGTAGTTTAGGTTCAGGTGAGGATTCTGACCATAGGAGCCCCAACTTCCCTGCACCCTCCAGGATTCTCGCCTCACAATCTACACACTTTCAGTCTTCTGCAGTGGTCCCTGTGCAAGAAAGCTGGAGCACTGTAACCAGATTCCCCAACAGCAACAGAGGTTATAACAAAAATTATGACACAATATTTTGATACAGGTAACAAAAATTACAATAATCCTCAAGTCTGAGGAGGTTATTTCAGCTACATTCAGAACCAGTTCTACTCAGGTGAGTTCACTCACACTTAGTAGTGGTACAGATAGGGAGCTCCATGCATCCCAGTGAGTAGCATTTTTTTTTTTTTGCTAGGTGTGTGCCAATCCACAAAGACCTTAGGGGTGATAAAACACATGTTTTAAAAACACCAACATAGGCAAATCTTGTCCATCAGGTAGGATGCATGCAAGAGAGTAGTCCTGTGATAGGACTGTGGCAGGAATGGGGTCCCATCCAGTCTGGTATACCATACCTTTACCCCTCTCCCCGTGGGGGTTACTGAAGGGTCTATATATAGTGCTACTGGAGGTGCATGCACTGGCCATAATGATAAAACAAAACTCTCTAGTAAGATGCTCCTACCTTCTGGCCATTCAGAATATACTACTGTGACCTTTGGGGGCCACTCTGCTGTTATTCCAGGAATACATAGGAGGCCAGCTTCCAGGCCTTGTCCCCAAGGTGCCAGGAGGGCCAGCCACTGTTGGTCCATGTGTCAAAAGGTCCAAGGCCACGTCCACTCAATGGAGTGTCTCCAGGGTTTAGTGCAGTTGGTGCTAGCAGCAAGATATTATTCTGGTGGCCGAACCTCTGTTCAATGATTCTTCCTTTGTTTGTGCTTGTAATTGTACAGGGGAGGCAGCCATATGCGTTAGCAGTCTACAGGGCTCAGGGCTCCCTTTCAGGGTTTCTCGTTCAGGTGCCATACCACTGTCTGTAAATGGATTGACCATACGCATAGACTATTGGTGTCTGACTTCAGGCCAAATTTTAACAGACCATTGTACCTGTCTACCATGCCTGCCATGGTAGGATTGCATGGCACATGAAACTTGCATTTGATCCCTAACTGTTGCACCCATTCTTGTAGTGCATGTCCACTGAAGTGGGTGCCTTGATCACTCTCAATTACTTGTGGTTGGCTGTAGGCTGCAAAGAGATGCTCCAGGCCTCTTTTGGTCATCCATTGGTCTGCACAACATGTAGGAAAAGCTGTGTTCAGTAGCTGTGTTCTTATTTTTTTTTTTTACAACCACTGGGTGTGCTTTTAATAAAGGAGGGGTCAGGTCTCTAGCACCATTCATTTGTCCTTTCCCAGCTCCTCCTCCATTTCTGAGACTGATGGCACCTTTATCTCCCCTTCCCCATGTGCTTCCTTTGCTGCACCCTTTACCTTTTTTACAGTGCCTCGCAGCAATGCTAGCTCAGTCTTCAACAGCTCTCTTACCTTCACCTCAATACCTTGCAACTGGCATTCTCATGCTGCCTCTTCCTGTGCTTCCCTCAGGAGTACGTCCTTCTCTCCCATGGCCTTTGCCTCCATCTGACCACCTTGCAGCACTACTGTCTCATTCTGTAAGGAATCTTTTACCTCCTCCACTGAACCTTGCAGCTCACGTTCTCACACTGCCTCTTCTTGTGCTTTTTGTAGGGGTCTGTCCTTCTCCTTCATGGTCTTTACCTCTTCCACAGTACCTCACACCAACACCATTTCATTTTTTAACAGATCTTTTACTTCCTCACAGCACCTTGCAGCTGGCATTCTTGTGTTGCCTCCTTTCATATCAATGCCATTTCATTCTTCAGTGAATTCATAGCATTTTGCAGCCTGCATTTTCATGCTGCCATTTCTTTTGTCTCTTTCAGGAGCATGTTTTTGTCATCTGTAGACTTTTTTAATACTGTGAGAAACAGCCAACCCACAGTCCCCGCTGCCTCACGGGCACTCTGCTTCTCAACAGACCTCCTTATTATACCAAGGGCCACCTCTACTGCCTCAGGTGTCAACTCCACCTGCCTCCAGTCCTGGGGTGAGGCCCAGCCCTCTAGGAGGCAAGCCACCTAAGAGCACATGCCCACTGGGGGACACTCGATGTCTCCCCATTCATAGGGGCAGTCTGCTGAAGCAACGCTCCCATCAGGGCCGCTTGTTCCATTGTTCAGTCTACAATGGATCCTGCTGACATCTCCAGTTGTCTTGCCAATAGGTTTCAGCCCCGGACAAGTTCACTATGGATTCAGTGAGACTGAGGAATTGATGATGGAACATTCTTGGGGTAAAAGAGTTCATTACCCAGCTTTGTTCACCCGGCAATAGGTCAAGCACTAGAATTACATCTGCATTCAACAGTTTGCAGGTCTAAGATCCTCCTTCATCTCTGCCTCCATCCAAAGCACTGGGAAGAGCTCTTTATATAGTGACTCAGTCAGTGTGGAAGCAGTAGCCTAGTAGGAGGCCAATTACATCATCAAGTAGTTTAGGTTCAGGTGAGGATCCTGGCCATAGGAACTTCAATTTTCCCCACACTTCCCTATAATTGAGGGCACAGGGAATTGATGTCCGACTCCAGCCCTGGAATCTAAATATCAGGAGAGAGGGGCTGCTGAGTTTCTTTGGCAATGGGGAGAAGTGCTGTTGTTAGGACTGCTCCGTACTCTCAGAGTTTATTGCAGCAAAGTAGGCATGAGTGTTCCTATGGACCAGATGCGGACACTCAGGAGAGAACCATCCTGAGGCCTCATTAAGTCCTGTTCCAGAAGACAGCTGGCGTGTGGGTGGTGGATAAATTGGGACTCCTATAGAGGGAGGCAGTTTAGAGGGGACTTCAGGAAAGCAGCTCTGAATGGGGAGCAGGGAGCCAAAAGAGAGGCACTGGCCTATGCTAAAGGCCAGAGAGGAAGCTGCCCAAGAACCATGAAAGCACCCACAAGAGAAAGAGCTGGCTTGACACATATGCCAGACCTGGAAAATATGAGGCTCTCTTAAACTGTCCCAGCCAAGTAAGAACTTCCCTGCTCTCCTTTTCTCTCCTCTCTTCCTCACTCCTCTGATCTGCAAAGGGTAAAAACCAACAGACATTAGGTAGGGGCAGAGATGATGTCTTGCAAATGAGTTTCAGCCTCAGGCCAGTTCATTATAGATTCAATGTGACCAAAGAAATTGACAGCAAAACTGTTCTTGGGGTGAAAGGATTATACCCAACTTTATTTCCAGGTGGCAGGTCAGTCACTAAAATCCCGTTCACTCAGAGCGAGTCTGTATGCAGCAATCCAGTCTGTGCCTCTGGGCCCCTCTGTCTGCACAACCGTCCTCTGGGCCTCTCTGCACAGCTGTCCCACACAGCCGTCCTCTGGGCCCCTCTGTCTGCACAGCCGTCCTCTGGGCCTCTCTGCACAGTCGTCCTCTGAGCCTCTGACCTTGGCGCTGCCACCACTCCAGGCTCTGCTCTGCTCTCCTGCAGCCTTGCAGCCCTGCCACCCTGTCGTGCCCAGAGCACTGGGTGGAGCTCTTTATATAGAGTTAACAGCCATGTATTGCCCACAGGTGTGCAGTAAGCTAATCAACCAAGGCCAGGTGAGAATCCTGGCCACAGGAACTGTCATTTTATCCACAGAAGAGCAAAGAAAAAAGAAGCTGACCACATCCTCTTTCCTAAAGGCTGAAGGCTTACCTGTAAGCAGATCGGTAGAAGAGGAGGAGAGGACTTTCATCTTTGAAGAAAGATAGAAATATTTAGTAATATATTGGTTTGGACATTCCAATAGAAAGATTGTAGTACTTTCTAAAGCCAAAAAAAAAAAAAAGCTATATCCAGTGGCAGGGATAGAATTTAAAGGGATAACAAGAGAAAACATTAAAGTTGCTTTAACTTGTTTATTTATTTAAATGAGGTATAATTGACATATAGCATTATATTAGTTTCAGGTGTACAGTATAATGATTCAATGTTTGTATTGTGAAATGATGGCCACAATAAATCTAGTAAACATCCATCACAATACATAGCTACAAATTTTTTTCTTATGATGAGTAAAATTGCTTTCCTAGTTTCATCCTAGAAGTGCTGCTTCTTTAATGAATTGGTTATATCACCAGCAGTAGTGATGGATGCATTTTTATAATCCACCTTCCAGTGAGGTACCTAAAATATGGTGAATTAGATTCTCCCCATACACAAATATGGATGAATGCCCAATCTATGAGAATTTCCAGGGATGGGAAAATGTAGGGCCCTATCCTGCTTCTATCACTGTGCTGTTGATCTACATATTAAAATAACTACCCAGTGGGTAGTTATTGTACTTGTAGCTCTCAAATGAAAAATGACAGAGCTAGGTAGGTAAGCACAGAGTGAACAGAGAAAAGATTGTGAGACCAAGTCTTGGAAAACTTCAGTGTTTCTCAGAGAGGCAGACCCATCCCTTGTATCCTGTACAGTCAAAACTTGCAATTTACATATGACAAGGCCCTTTAGTATAAAAGATCTCAAATGATTGTCATCAGGTCCCTGTGAAATGCAGAAGGCAGATATTATTTATCTGCATTGTACAGATAACAATAATAACAACAATAGCTGAGAGTTACTGAGGCTGGTACTTATGCTAAATATCCTACAGGCATCATATTCACATATAATATCAGGGATTTCTCCACTTTACAGAAGATGAAACAGGGTCTTCAGCTAAGTAATTCATTTGAGGTCAAATAGTAGAAAGTGGAGCTGTGATTTGATCTTGGCTGTCTGTCTCCAAATTCCTAACTTTGAACCTCTGCTCAGATGAACAAACTGGAACTTGCATATCATGGAAGTCATTCAGGGTTCTACAGCTAGTGATAATTGGCATTAAGAGACCTGGGTCTGGTGTCTTGTGTTCCTCATCTCATTGGAGATCTTCAGTGGAGATCTTTAGCTCTCATAGAAAAAGAATTCATGAAACTATAGGAAGGAGATAAAACAAATATTTCTGCCAATTAAAGAAAACAGTCCTCAAAAGAAGATAGTTTAAGAGAATTATAACCATAATTAGAATATTTTGTAGCAATAACAAGTTTTTAATGAGGACTTTTAAAATATGTAAAGCATTTTCCCATCCCAAGTAGAAAAAGTAGCCTATAAAATATTAATGCTTTCAAGTCTGTATGAATGTATGTATCTACATACAGGTATACATAATTGAATGTAATTATTTGCATGCTTTTATGTGTGTACATATAATTATATCTTTTTAAAATAGAAAATTTAGACTGAAATGCACTAAAATATTAGTAATGTTATCTCTAGGTAGTAGAATTATGTGTAATTTTACTTCTTCTCCTATGCTTTTTAAATTTTCCCCAAAAGATCAATACATGTTCATTTCCCCCTACCAGACAGCTTTATTTTTATTTTTTGACAGTTTTATTTGAGATGTAGTTTGCATACCACAAAATTCACTCATTTTAAATATACCATTCAATGATTGTTGTTAAATTTATAGAGGTCTGCACCCATCACCACAATCCAATTTTAGCACATTTCCACTGCTCTAAAAATATTCCTTGGGCCCATTTACAGTCACTCTTCATTCCCACCCCCTAGACCTAGCCAATCCCTGACCTGCTTTCTGTCTTTATAGACTTGCCTTTTCTGGACATTTTATATAAATGAAATCGTAGAATTTGTGGTGTATTTTGATCTGGTTTGATTTTCTTTTAAAGAAAGAAAGAGAATATTCTTTGGTTCTTTGCTTTTCCCATAGAAACTAAACAAAATCCCTTATTTTATTCCTCTTCATAATAGGATAATCATCCAATAGTTTCTCCTTTACTTGTGTAGTTTCTGACCAACAATCAAATCTCTTTCAGACCATAAGAATAATTTGTAGAACAGTAAAGCTATTCTGACATTTCAAGGATCTCTTCTATCCTTATTCCTCATGTTTCCCTATTTTTACAATTAAAGAAAAACAATTTATAACCATTTTGTTCTTATCACTTGGGTAGTCAGTTTTGACATGTTTCTACTTTCATTCTATTGACAAAGGTGCAAAGGGCTTTGTTGTCAGATAGACCCAAATCCAGTGCAGGGCCCCCCACTCCAGGAGCTTGGGTCTCAAGAGCAAGGTACTGACCTTTCTAGAGGCTCATTGTCTTAGTGAGTACATTATTGGTACCTACCTCCAGGACTGAACTGGGGACATGTGTGAGCTCTGGGTGAGCTAATAATCATTGGTGCTCCTTTGAAAGGATGTTCTTTAAATAAGCCTTCAATTTCTATTTAGAGGAAAGGCAGGGTCCCCACACAGTAAAACAAAGGCTTTGTAATTCCTTAGACTTATGATCCTTAAAATGCATATTAGACTTTTTGGGCTTTCATGCCCATCCAAGCAGCTCATTGACATCTTCCTCCAACCCAATCAACACTCTCCCTAAAAGTACTGATAAAATAATTTTCTTAGTTTCATTAAATTTTCAAAGATATTGGTCCCTTCTTGTGAAATTGTCCTTCTGGCTCTGCTTCACAGAATATTCTGAAGATTGAGATAACACATGTAGATAACTCTACAGAATCCTAGGATTCAAGGTGGAGGAATAGGAAGGCAGATGGAAACCTCTTCCCAAAAACACATAAAAGATGAAAATACAGCAAATGCAACTAGACCTGAAAAAGACCTGAAGACTGCAGAACAGACCCCCTACACCTAGGGAAGAAGAATCACACCAAAAAGGGTGAGGCAGCAAAGCTGAGATCGAGTGGGACCCAAGCCCCCCACACACCCCAGCTTAAGGCGGGAGAAAGAGGAATGGAGCAGAGATGGGGTAGGAGCCCAGGAGTACGGCACACTTGGCCCTGGAGATCTGCTCTGGGAGCATGAGCCTACATTACATTGGGTTCTGGTGATTATCAGAGCTGGAAACCAGGGACAGGCAGAACACTCTGGGAGGCTGAGACTACAGCCAGTGTGGAGGGAAGGCATACTCCACCAGTCCTGAGACCCAAAGCAGAAGCAGGAGTTTGAAAAACTTGCCATCAGTGGGAGGGGTACCAGAGTGGATGAGGGTTGGGCAGAACTCTCTCCTCAGGAGAAAGGGCACATAGAGCATACCTCCTCAGTCCTTCCTGGGCCCAACAGACAGGAAACTCTCGGGAGCCCAGATGCTCCATCCCCCTTGCTGGCAATGCAGCCCCAAGGCTCCTCCCTGTGTGCACTGCTGACAGACAACCCACCCTGCCCAGTGGTGGCATCAGACTTTGCTGCCTGGAAGGCAGAGGAGACTCTTTCAGCTTGCTTGGCTCCATTTCAGCCCAACTGGAGAGAAACCTGGAGGAGCCAGCCCCAAGAGCTCCTTCCTCCCTGTGGGTGTCCAAACCTGGTGCTGCATGTCAGGTCAGGGCACATTGGGCCACACACCCCATTAGGTCTGCAGCTCTGCCATTGCTGCAGGCCAGGCAGGGGGTGGCTCCACCCACAGCAAGCTCAGCAGAGATTCCTTAGCTGATTACAAAGGCAGACTTCTCACCCAGACTTAGACCACTACAGAAGCCAGATAGAAAGGAGCCCTGTCCATGGCATGCCAACAGCTGGGGCCCCCACAAAACAAAACCAGGAACTAGAGAGTAAATGATCTTAAGCTTCAGGGCACAATAGCACACCTTCTTCATAAATATATTACTCTTTAGACCAGAAAGTACAGCAGAGACATCTAATACAAAGGAAGAAACAGAATCCATGACAAAATAGGCAGAGGAATTTGATCCAAACAAAACTATAAGATAGAACACCAGAAAGAGGGATAAATGAAACAGAGGTCACCAGTCTTCTCAATAAACATTTCAAAAAAGAAGTCATAAATATGCTTACAGATTTAGAGAAAAGTATTCAAGATCTCAGGGAGGATTTCAACAAAGAGAGAGAAAACCTGAAAAAAAGCCACTCAGAGCTAAAGAATACAGTATCTGAAATGAAACATACAATGGGGGAATTTAAAAGTAGATTATATTATGTAGAGGAGACAGTAAATGAAATAGAAATTAGAGAATAAGAAAACAAAGAAGTTGAGGAACAGAGGGAAGAAAGGATCTCTAGAAATGAAAGAATATTGAGAGAAAAGTATGACCAATCCAAAAGATCAATATTAGCATAATGGGGTACCAGAAAGAGAAGAGAAAGACAAAGGAATAGAAATTCTCTTTAAGGAAATAATTGTAGAAAACTCCCCCAATATGGGGAAGGAAATAGACATTCAGGTCATGGAAGCACAGAGAACCCCTAACAAAAGGAACCCCAGGAAGACAACACCAAGACATATAATAATTAAGGAGAGAGTATTGAAAGCAGCCAGAGAGAGAAAAAAGATTACTTATAAAGGAAATACCATCAGCCTATCAGCAGACTTCTCAACAGAAACTCTTTAGGCCAGAAGGGAGTGGCATGATATATTTAATGTACTGAAACAGAGGGGCCTCCAACCAAGAATCCTCTACCTGGCAAGATTATCATTTAAATTTGAAGCAGGTATTAAACAATTTCCAGATAAACAGAAGTTGAAGGAATTGGTCACCACTAAGCCAGTCTTACACAATATGTTAAAGAGATTGCTGTGGATAGAAATGACTGTAAGGCTAAGTAGATTTCACCAGTGAAAATAAACCCACAGTAAAGGTAGTAGACCAACTAATTACCAAGCAAGTATGAAATTTAAAAAAAGCAAAAAAATCAAAATCAAGTGTACACAAAATCAGTCAAGGGATACACAAAAAGTACAGATTATGACATCTAATATGAAAAATGTGGAGGAAGAATAAGAGGGAAAAAAAGTAACTTTGGAATGTACTGATTGAAATAGAGTAATCAGCAATTTTAGATAGACTATTATACAGTGTCCTTGAACCTTTGGTAACCAAAAACTAAAGCCTATAATAACTACACACACTGTACACACAAAATAAATAAATTTAAAAAAGAGAAATACAGTTACAACACTACAGAAAGCTATCTGTAACAAGAGAAGAGTATAAGAGAGGAAAAAAGGAACAGAGAAAAGATATAAAAACAACCAGAAAACAATCAATAAAATGGCAATAAGTACATATCTTTCAATAATGTAATGTAAATGGATTGAATGCACCAATCAACAGACACAGTCACTGAATGGATAAAAAAACAAGACCCATCTATATGCTGCCTACAAGAGGCTCATTTCAGACCCAAAGACATACACAGACTAAAAGTGAAGGGATGGAAAAAGATAGTTCATGTAAATAATAGGGAGAAAACAGTAGTAGCAGTACTTATATCAAGCAAAATAGATTTCAAAACAAAGAAAGTAACAAGAGACAAAGAAGGACATTATGTAACAATAAAGGGGTCACTCCAACAAGAGGATATAACCGTTATAAATATCTATGTAGCCAATATAGGAGCACCTAAATATGTAAAACAGATACTAACAGAATTAGAGGAGGAAATAGATTGCAGCACATTCATTTTAGGAGACTTTAACACACTACTCACATCAATAGACAGATCAACTAGACAGAAAATAAATAAGGAAACAGAGGCACTGAACCACACATTAGATCAAATGGACTTAACAGATATCTACAGAACACTCCACCCAAAAGCAGCAGGATAAACATTTTTGTCAAGTGTACATGGAACGTTTTCCAAAACAGATCACATACTAGGCCACAAGAAAAGCCTCAATAAATTAGAAAAGATTGAAACTGTATCAAGCAGCTTCTCAGAATGGTATGAAACTAGTCAGAAATTACACAAAGAAAACAAAAAAGCCTCAAGCACATGAAGGCTAAACAACATGCTTCTAAATAATCAGTAGATCAATGACCAAATTAAAACAGAAATCAAGCAATACATGGAGACACATGAAAACAAAAACACAACAGCCCAAAATCTGTGGGATGGGGCAAAGTCAGTTTAAGAGGAAAGCACATAGCAATACAGCCTTACCTCAAGAAACAAGAACAATCCCAAATAAACAGTCTAAAATCATAATGAAAGAAACTAAAAAAAGAACAACAAAAAAACCCCAAAGTCAGAAGGAGAGACATAATAAAGATCAGAGCAGAAATAAATAAAATAGAGAAGAATAAAACAAGAGAACTCCACACAGTATCTGACACTCAGTGGATGTTCAATAAATGGCAACTATTATTAGTATCATGGCCAGTAACTATGGCAGCTCTGAGCCTCTGGTAATGACAGGTCACCTGCAGTGTGTTTTCCCTCTAGTTTCTTACCTATAAGCATTCTGTGAGTAAAGGCATTTTGAGAAAGCATTTGGTGACCTTGAAATGTTCTCAAGAGCTCTCTGATGCCTTTATAAATGAATCTTAATAAATACAGGATACTCATTTCCTCGTACATAGCTCTATTCTACAAAAAGCGACAACAGACCTTTGGTAATCTTTGTATAGTATAACATTTAAAATATTATTTACCTTAAGCATGATAGAAATGGACAGGATGGAGGTCATCTGGGGGACAAGCACTGGGCGGGGAAGCGTTGCTGAGGAAACATGGTGACAAGTCTGTAACTAGATCTTGGCTAGTGAGCAGAGGGGGAAAGGCCTATTCTTTGGAGGAGTTTTATTAAGACAAAAGCATCCCTGAACACACCTTGCGTTTCATCCTCTCCCGTGTCCTTGAACCTCCTAGGAGCAGGGGGCGAGGGGAGGGAAAACAAAGCGTGGTGAGCCATGCGTCTCTTTACCTACTGTCTATTGTGTGCACATCATAAATATCAAAGCAGCTCTCCGTAGTAGTCTGCAAGATTTAAGTTGTCCTGAAATTCCTAAACAGCAATTAGAACATAATGTGATTCTTGGCATAGTGTAACAGAACTTCTAGGCATAAAATTTGTTTTCTTGTGCACACCTAGCAGGCAGGCGGTAGTGACAGCCCATTCAACGCTCCAGCCATGGAAAGACCCCTCTGTGGGCCAAGCATCCAAGTCAAACCAAGTGCCTCAGGATCTTGGCCCTCAGTCACCAAACCTCAGTTCTGCCTGTGGCCCCACTACCCCTTGTTCCTAATTGTGTCTCATCATGCAGCCCAAGGAGGCCCAAGGTTCAAGGTCAGACTTCAGTTTGTCACCCCCTCAGTCGTCTGGGTCACTGTTCCAGGCCTCCCCATTTCCAGCCATGTCTGCACTGCCGCTCCGTTCCATCCCGGCCCTTCCACACCCTTCAGGAGAAACTGCTCTGGACTGCGCTCAGAGACCCCTGTGGGGGTTCCCATCCCAAGCCATGGCAGCCTCCTCTCCATTCCGTTTTAAAGAGCAAACAGGAAAGGGGAGCAAGAAACTGCTAGCAAGTTTGACAGCTGCTGAGGAAGATTAATGGGTTTCTAAGGCAACAGGGAAGCAGCAGCCATTTTAGTGGCATTTGCTGTGTGAAAATCATATAGACTCCGACACCCCCTTCCATCCCCCGAACCGGGGCCCATGCCTCCCCACACGCCTCAGAGGCCCGAGGTGAGGGGTGGGGCGCAGGCCCTCCAGAGACGCAGGTGGCCCGCCGCCCCGGGGCGCCACCTAGCTCCCTCCCCGCAGCGGGCGGGCCGCGGGACTCCCCACCCCCGGGCGCCGCAGTGCAGCGCGGCGGGCGGCACGGGCCCTCCCGCTGCCCGCGTCCCGCCCCTCGGGTGCCCCGCTCCGGGCCCCCGCCCGGCAGGCCGCGAGAGCCCTCAGGGAGGGCGGAGGGCGGGCCCGTCGCAGCCGCGCTGGTCGCGAGGCGGCCGGTGAGGAGCGGGTCGGCGCTGCCGGCGAGGCGGAGGCGCAGCCAGCGCGGGAGGTCGCCGCAGCCGGGGAGCCCGCGCGCCGCTGCCCAACATGGTTGCTGCGCACACTGCCCATCCTTCCTCCTCAGCCGAGTGGATCGCCTGCCTGGATAAAAGGTAGCTCGGCGAGGGCCCCGCGCGCGGCCGGGGCTCTGCGGCTTTGCCCCTGCCCCGAGCCCGCCGGGGGGACTGCCGCCGCCGCCGGGGCTGCGGGAGGAGGGTCCCCGGGCGGGGCACGGGGCTGGGGACCTCGTCCGGGTTGAGGGAGACACAGACCCCTGCCTCTCGTGGGGCGCCATCTGCGCGAGATTCTTACACGTGGAGGAGAAAAGGCAGCGCGGTGGGGGGGCACCACCTCTCCAGTCCCCCCGGCCCACCTTCGCATTCTCTGCGCCCCCCCCTACCCCCCCACCCCCCACTCCAGGCGCGGCTTTTCGGTGGGGGCTGATTGTCTCTTGGCATCACGGGACGAACAGATTCATACCTTCTTCCGGTTGTTCAGACCTTGGGGGTAAATGTAATTTAAGTTTTCAAGAGAGGTGGGGGGAGAGGCAGGTGCAGAGTAATATTCTTTTTTTGTTCCTGAAAGCAAAGTGTGAGGGACCCAGCGGAGCTACCAAGTGCCTTGCTGAAATTTTCAGCTTCTGCCCCCGCAGTCGCTTGCTCAAGGTCTGTGTTAGGAAGGTCACGGGGGAGCTTCTTTCCTCTTAATACCTACTTCCCGGGAGAAGACCCTTACTCTAAAAAATAAAATAAAACCGTAAAGCCTTGTAACTGCTGTCGACAGCCCTATATAGGGAGGTTGTTGCGTGTAACCGTGGACTGCAGTTGTTTCCGGGCTCTGACAGCATAATTTTCTGTTTGTCCAGACTGTGGGTTTAGCAGTAAGCATTACACAGTATGTTAGCAATTACAGTTTATTACCCTGATTAAAAGGTGATGCATCTGAACTTTCAAGAACTGAGCGAGAAATCTTGCAGAGTGAACTGCCTCTGAATTTCTGAGTTTGATGCAGCAGGGCAGTGATTCATGTCTTGCAGCTATCTGCATGACAGCTCTATTTGCATTTGTGTGAAATACTTTGCGCTCTGCCATATTGAAATTCTTACAATTATAGATTCGTAACCAGATCAAACTTGAAAATCTTAAGTGTGACATGCTCTGCATACTTTATTATAGGCCTTTGTTGAAGGAAATTAATTTGAGAAAAGCTAAATGTGGCTCATTTGAAAAATTAATATATCTGAGAAATGATCTACTTTCAATTACCACACAGTAGCATGATTTTTTGGCAGGCAGTGCCCTATTTACGAAAATGATTTGTACTAATATTAGAAGAGTTGCATGCAATAAATGGTAAGAAAACTGAAGTGATGGTTAAATCATACAGAATTCTGAAGAGGAATTACAAGCATATTTAAGTGAAGATCCCGTTAATGTGATAAGTAATCTAAATTTAATAGTTTAGGAAAGATGAATTATAAAAGAAGAGAAAATCAAGCTCTTGTACATAACCTATAAATAGTAATGCTAACTCCTAAGTGAATTTTTTAGATAGTAGATTACATATTTCTATTTGCAGAAATGCATGGCCTGCCATTTTTGGAACATTCAGTAATTCACTGGAAACCCTTCAGTTGATAAGTACTTACGGCAAAATCATAGAGCAACACTAACACAAGTGGGATATATTTGCCTCTTTCTTTTCATAATGTGTATCTGCCCAACAGATTTTTGTCTGGAATGGATACTTAGAACATAGTGCCACAATCTAATACTACTATTCATAATAGGGAGAAAAATCTCCTAGGGGATGAAAAAACATCCCTTCAAAAATACTGAGCCTAGCGTTCGTGGCAAGCAGGAGAGTGGACAGATCAATAAGTTGAGGGCTTTAGGCCCAGAGCTGTCACCGGCTCTGATCTTGGACATACCACTTTCATTTCTCTAAGTATTTGAAAAATAAGGATAGAGCTATGGTATCTGTCTTACCAAGTTTTAATGGACCAAATGGAAACAAAACAAAACAGGAAAGTACTTTGAATTGTGGTGTGTCATGTAAATATCTTATTTTGTGGTGTTAAGAGAACCTTGCATTTTCCAGTGTTAATGCTAGAATTCCTTTGAAGAACAGTTTAAGAGTAGCAATCTCATTGTAAGACGGCCTTGGGATACTTGTTTTGAAGTTGCGTTTGTACTTAGATTGTCCATTAATTTTTTAGGGGAGAAGGAAGATTAAAGGTGCTGATGGAAGTGGGCTGGTGAAGCTCCATGAAGTCACTCTTTAGTGGGACACTGACCTCGGTATTTCCGGGAAATGCAATCTGATGCCCTGCTCCAGGCACTGTGTTGGGCACTGGGGATGCAAGAAAAAAGATTAGAGTTGCTGTTGACCTGGGGGGTGGGACAGCTACATAAACAACTAACCACATGCAGTGGTAAGTGCTTTCATGGAGACATGTGAAGTACTTTAGGAATGCAAAGGAGAGTGGTGAGCTCTGCTGGGTAGGGATGCTCCCCACGGTTTCCTGCCTGGACCTTGGAGGTTGAGAGAAATCTTATCAGGCAGAGAATTTGGGCTGGGCAAGCCAGGCAGAGGGAACAATGTGAACAAAGACACACAGGTCTGGCATATAAATATGCTAATTTCTTCCCAGACACAGATTCTTCCTGGGACCAAATCCAGAGGATAGGAATGTATGCTCTGTTTTTCTAAAACTTTTTTGAGTATGGACATTTTAAAGCATACACATACAAAAAAGAGGGAATGTAGCAGCAAACCCCTATGTACTATTTGGTGATAAGATGCTGGGACCTTTTCCATAGCTAGGAAATATAGTTTGGGTATAAGCTTCATGCAAATGACAACTGTTGGGGACAGCTAGATAAAGGGAACCAGGAGTTGGAAATAAATAGGAGAGTTAAAGTAGAAAGTCTACAGGAGTAAAGTACACAGTGAAAGTTGAAACAAACTAGAACAAGGAAAATAAAGCCTTAGAAATGTTTGTTAGGCGAGCCAGGGAAGTTGTCATAGACAGGCAATGCTATATAAACTGGCATATGGGGAGGGGATTGAAAAATATGTAGATATGTGGGTAGGTTAAAGAAAAGAAATTTAAAGCTTTGTATGTGTCAAGCATCCACCTTCTTGGACTCTGGTAGGACCAAGGAAATGAGAGTATATGGATACTGATCTTAAAATCAGAGAGACATTGAGTATTTGGATGGATAAAAAGACATTGAAAAGTGTTTTGGCAGATATATATTGTTAAAGCAAAACAAACCATTGTCTCATTGACCTCACAGTTTTTTCTGAGCAGGGATGGTAACTAGAAATGTAATGCATCATACCCACTATTTGGGATTTAAAATATGTAAAATATCTTTTTTCTTTTTAATGTGCTGACTGTTGTTTAATTTTAGTGAAAATATTTTTCCCATAAGATTTTAAGTTTGAATTAAAGAACCACTTATAGGTCATAATTCTCATGGTTGGTAAGGGAGTTACGAAGGGACCACACATACTCACATATGTATAGTAAAATTGCTGGTATTCATCACGACGAAGCAGGAGTTGGCAAACGATGGCATGTGGGCCAGATCTGGCGGCTGCCTGGGTGTCTCCTGAGCTAAGAATGGTTTTTACATTTCTGAATGGTTGGAAATAAACCAAAAAAAGATTAATATTTCATGAGCCATGAAACTTACATGAAATTCAAATTTCAATGCCCATAAACAAAGTTTTATTGGAATACAGACACACTCATTTGGTTACATGTTGTCTACGGCTGCTTTCACAGCACAGTGGCAGAGACAAGTAGCTGCAAGGGAGAGTGTGTGGCCAACATAGTTAAAGTATTTACTATGCAGAACTTTGAAGAAAAAGTGTGCCATCCCTGTTATAGATGAAAGACTCTAGCTAAGTGATAGAGAAACCACTGGAGATGAAAGAAATTGTCTTCATCTAGGATGGAGGTCACAGCGTTTGGTTTCTTGTTTTGCAGTTAGAAAGTGTAGCTTAGAGGGAGGTTTTCAGTTGATTGACTTATTGGGATCCCTGGTGATTACAGGCCAAAGCAGAAAATGAAGTTAAAATGGTATATGGATGGGTAAAAAAGATGGTCATCTTTCAACACAGCTGAGGAATTTTAGAAATCATTAATGTCTCATCTTAAAAATGCCTCTTACACAGTGTCATTGCATTTGATTTAATCCCCAAATGATGTTAACTATTTTGATGTGATTGAATGAAAGTGAAAGAAAGCAAGGAACAAATTTGTTAACAACCAAAATGCTTTGTAGCAGACATGGTGAGAGAGGACAACTCGGATACCAAAGAAGCATCAAACACAATCCCACCCTTGAGGAATAGAGATCAAAGAAGCATGTAGAGCAGAAGGCTGTGACTGGGGAAGGCTGGTGTCTACCCAGGCAGGTCCCAAGGGATGACATTTCCATGGTGAATTCTCAGGCGTCAGGGCTGGTCTTGCAATCTCAGAATCCTGATTTGTGAGCACATCACAAATTAATACACTTTTTCAGGGACATATATACAGGCATCAGACTCTCAGAGACTGTAAAAACTGGAAAGACAACTCATTAATTAGAAAATAACATCAGAGAAGTAGTCACTCACATCCTTTGGGTAATGTATTTCTCCCCTAGGCAAGCTGTATGGGAAATCCAGTCGTTGCCAAAAGTCCATGTTGTGCATGTACAATGAGAAGCAAAGCTACCAGGAGATCAGGACATTTAACTTCTGGCCAGTTCATTCTCTTCCTAGAGTGACACAGTCTGGGAATTGAATTATAATCAGAAGATAGTTCTGGGAATCCTTCAGGACAGCTTGGCCGTCACCTCTTCCAGTTAGATGACCATTATATAGCACACTTTGTCCAACAATGTTATAACAAAGGTCAGACTCCATCGCAATTGCGTATTTACTTCTCTTTTTGCATCACTTGACATCAGTCATTGTATTTTATTCATCATTTAATCACTGGCTTCAGTGCAGTGCCCTGGTGGTGGAAGGTGCTTCTGGGATCAGAGTGAGATGGCCAAATGCATTCCCCTGGTCAGGCATGGAGCGCCCTCAGCAGTCTTGTAGGCGAGCCCTTTCAGGGGCCCCCTTTGGTTCTGCAAGGGCTTGGGTGGTCATCGTCAGCATCTGTCTCTGCAGTAACTTCTGTGTTTCCTCAGCTGATGTGAATACTGTTTTTTAAAAAATGACATTGTACAGCTCTATTTTAATCTATTATTCTAAAAAACTTACTATGGAAAATTTCAAATATATAAAAAGAAGAGAGAACAATATAATAATTCTTGTATTGCCCCCTCCCTTTCCAGCAATCATGGATCTCACAACAATCTTGTTTTATTTATACCCCTGTTCATTTCCCTCTACCTCCAGGGTTGTTTTGGTGCAAGTCCCAGGCATAGTATTATTTCATCTGTAAAGGTTTCAGTATACATCTCTAAAAGGTAAGGAATCTTTATAAGGAAAACAGCACCATTATCACACATTTAAAAATTTGATATTAGTTTCCTAATATAACCAAATATCCATCTAGTGTTCAAATTTTCCCATGTATCTCATAACTTTTTCTTTTTTGCAATTTCCTTTTGTATTAGGATCCAAATAAGTTGTATTGAATTTTATTTATACTTGAATGGTGTCTTTGAATATGTTTCTTTGTCCCCTGTATTTCCTGTAAGTTGGTATTGTATCAGAGCTTGATTAGGTTTACATATGTTTTTTTTGGCAATACTTCACAGAAGTGTTATGTACTTGGATCATGAGGCACATAATGTTAAGTGATCTGTTTTTGTGATGTTAGCAATGTATTTTTTTAAAGTCTAATGCTTGCAACTATCATACCTGCACCTTCTTGGGGCACATCTCATTGTAGCCACAAATATATGGGAGCACATGGCATATATATATGTATACAGTAATTGGAGGACAATACAACCTAATACATAATCAGGGTTAAATTCGGTGGTGCTAATTCTACCTGCATTGGGATGTTACGAAAAGAAAGGTTCAGCCAGAGCTGGTGTCCCTTGGACTGGAGGCACATGAAGGATGGTGTGTCCATAGGGCAACTGTGAGGAAGGTGCCTGGTGCACCAGACCCTTGGCCCTACAGTCTGGTCTCCTGGTACATGCGGATTGTCTTTATTTGTAAAATCTCATTTAGTACTTTCTTCATAAGAGAAAGCCCGGGAGCCTCAAATTTCTGCCCCATTTAATCCCACACACAAGCTTCCCCATAGAAGCAGTCTTTGTGTCTGTCTTGATTAGCCAACCCACCCCACCTGCGAAGCCCAAACGTCTTCAGAGGAGGAGTGGGCCTCGGGAAAGCAAATTCTGCTTCCTTGTCTCAGTCTGGGTCCTCCCGCATGGAATTCTGGCTCCTCCAATGAGGGTGGGACTGGCAGATGTCTTTTAGTCTGAATTTCCTCTAAACTTCCTATGAATTTATAGGATTTCATAACCCTTCCGCAGTAGCTGCTTATTCTCCTGGATCACGTTTTCTTACCCAGGGCAGCTAGTTTTTCTTTAGTCAGTCAAACTTGGGGAGGAAATTACATCCTCATTTGATAGCCAAACACAGATATATGTCTTACAGGTGGTATAACCCTTCTTTGTTGTAAAGCGGGGGCAAGGGTGTATTCTCAAGGGCGGATGTCAGTGCCACTCTGCCATGTAGACAAATGGTGGTCAGAGACCGTGGGTTACGCCGCAGAGCATGGCCCCTTTCATTTATACTATGGAAATAAAGGAACATGTATTAATTGTACTGAAGCAGTCTTAAAAGGAGTAATGTAATCTGAAAATCCTCTCATGGAATAAAATTGTAAAATGTAAGCATATTAAATAAGATGACTTGCTCTATAGGAGTATTACCTATAAATTGGGCTTAAAGTTTAAGAACTCTTTTATTTAATTTAATAGGGAAATAATTTTAAAAGGCCCTTAGAAAAGGCTTAATTGTTAGGGATGTTGAAAACAATTAGATGTTGGTGGGAAGTAGACATCACTTGGAACTTAATCATTTGATTCTTGGTACTGTATTAGAAATTTCAATTCTTTTTAAACCTGAAATGAAGGCATTAATTTCTTGCCTGGTCTTCAGGCTATCACAGACTTGTTCTTTTAGTCATTTATTGGTTACTTGTTGAACATGCTATAGAAAAAGTTGAGTTCTTGAATATTCTAGATTTTCTTTATTAACTTTTTAAAACAAACTTGGGCTATATAGGAAGTCCAATCTTCAGTGCCCTTTGCCACTCTTTTGTCACTCTTCTACCCATCTCCTTCTCCATATGTCATGTTCTCTTTCGCCTTCTTCAACCCAAATGTGCTATAGGAAAAGGAACTGGCCCTAGCCACCTTTCCTACTGTTCATTCATTCATTCAGAGATTTTACTCTCCGCTTTACATGTACCGTTCATTCTTGCTGGGGATAGGTTAGTAAGAAAAACTGACAAGGCCCCTGACCTCATGGATTTAAATACTAGCTGGGAAGACATTAATTCAGTCAATTCCGCAAAAAACACTATTGAGTACCTATGAGGTGCTAAATACTATTCCAGGTGGTAAGGAATACAGTGGTGAACAAACAGGAAAAGTTAGGCGGTACTAAATGCTATGAGGCCAAAGGTAAGAGGATGTGAAGAGATGGAGTAGGATAGACAGGCAGTTCTGTACCTCCGTGTCAGGTAGGGGTAAGAGCAATGAAGGAAAACAAAGCAGGGGAAAGGGGAAGAAACTCAGGGGTGGTGCTATCTTAGAGATCAGACCTTTCTGCAGCAGTAATATTTGATCAAAGACCTTGAATGAACTGAGAGGCCACCTAGTATGAATTTAAATCAGTGTAATCCACACTATACTAAACAGGCGAGTGAGGTATTTTAGAGAACATGGGTCAGGCTAGTGCCTGTGATAAGGACACAAGCTGAATAAATATGGTACCACCCTTTTTTTGAGTGACAAGGCCTTTTTTGAGAAAGTCCCTGGAATATGTTATTGCTCTTGTTGATATAATAGAAAAAGATAATTTCAGAAAACGGTGAAAGGGATATATTTGGAAATTTTGGTTTATCCTTTAAGTATTATTTAAAGATACTTAAAATACTATTCATGTTAGTTTTTCTTTATAATAGTTTTTGAGGAAAAAGAAAGCTATCTCTAGAGAATTGATGAGTGTCATACAGATCAGAAAAAGTACCATCAGTCAAATATTGTTAAAAGGATATTGTGTGTGTGCTTTTGACTGTGGTTGCTGATGGCTGACGGATGGTGGTATCAATATCCCCATCAGGCTGATGGACTTTTGGGTTTCACATTTAGTCAGTTTAGTTTTATCAGTGATGAATCTGTTTGGTACTTCTGTGGGGTCTGTGTTCTTAAGACAGGCCCTTCAGACAAATGTACCAGTGCAAGAAAATGGTCCTGGTTACCTAGAAACCCCAACATGTTCTCATTTTGAGGATTTGTTAATATCGTAAGTAACTTTTCTTTCATCATTCTACCCTCTGTCTTTTAATAATGTTTTTATATTGAATTCTTATAATATTTTCCTCTCAACTAATGAAATGTTATGGCAATATGTTTGTAAACTATTTCTTATCAAAAACTGAAGACAACTTGACAGTAGTCTCTGTAATGATGTAAAAGTACCATGCGTGCAGCGGACTCATTTTGCATATTCCCTGATGTTATTTAAAGATCTGATTTGTAGAGTTAGAGTTACTTAGTTTTACATTTTATTTACTGAAAATAATTTAAATGCTTAGACCACGAGTCCTGTTTAATTGTTCAGATCATCAGATCATAAACAAGGGAGCTCTCTATTGATAGAAACGATGCAGTTACAGAAAATAGCAATGGGACCATATAATAAACCAGATCTCGGAAGCATGGATGCCAACTGCTTGAATGAGAATTGAATACAATTTTAGTGTTTTCTTCCTTCTCCTTGTGCTGTACATTATCAGCTTGTGAATGCGCTTATCTTTTCCTCAGTTGAATTTTACATGATCTCTGCTGCTTTGCTTCCTACCTTTACAACACTTTATTGGATATTTATCTTAACAATGTTGGAGGTTCACTTTAGAACTCAATACTCAACAGGTTATGGATATCAAAGTAAAACACGTTAAAAAAAACCCTTTGTGTTTAGATGACTAATATTATTTTTTGTCTCTACTATTAGAAATCCTAGCCCTAAATACCCACAGGAAAAATAAGCAAATTTTTCCCTACTGCTCCTCAGAGGAGCTTACAGAAATCAAAAGTGGTTACTACTTAAGCCTGGTACTATTTTGTATTATATGAAAGAGAATCAAAAGTAGTCAAATAGCAAAATTGAAATAATTTTCAAATATGTATGTTTTATTCATCACTTCTAGGGAAAGAGTATAAGTATTAGGGAGCAGGAAAAGTGAACATTCATAAAATAAAACAATAGGATGGAATGAGTTTTAAAATACTGGAAAATGATCTAAAAGCAAGCTTCTCTTCTTTCCATTTTAGTTGGGCTAACTTTGATTTTCTTTTACTTATTGAGTTTCCTTTTGAATTTATTGATTTTACTGTTGAATTTTGTCATGCAATTCTGCCTCACAAGAATGCTTGTACAAATAGAATAGCATTTGAATATATTTCTTTTGGATCAGGACAAGAAACCAGGCATACAGTTGATTTTATGTGCTTAACTCTACTTATTTCTGTAATTATAGCAGAAACTTCATTAATGGGAGTTTTATCTCCTAGGATTTATACTGAAGGAATTAAAAGAGATTTTTAAAAATGAAAATGAGTAATGAAAGAAATGATAGGGGACAGGGAAAACATAAAAAGAAAAAAGCACTGATGTTTAGATGCTGAAACAGGTATCTGGGACACCAGCAAGGCCCCTCAGCACCGTATGTGCCATGGCCGCCACCGCCACATCCCTTTCTCTTCCCTTGGTTTGTGAGAGTTGTTCCTGGCTTGCAGCTGAGCGCTGACAACACACACCCACACCCTGCTTCTTTCTGAGAGTGTTCCCTGATGACATGTATTGACATGCCTTTCTTGATGCCTCTTGAAATGAACACTATAGGATGGTCATTTTTATAGGTTATTAAAAATCCTTTGTGAGCAATTTTTATTAGCTGAAATCATATGGATCATATGGGTTAAGTTTTTCCTCGTTGGACAGTTAAAGACATTTAAATATTATTGCTCCTGTTATCAGTCATGTTATAACATTCTACATTAAATTTTTCTTATGTTTTAGATTACTTCTTAGGTTAGAGGTAGCCATGAACTAAATTAAGTAATGTGTGAAGACATTTAAGATTTTTGATACATATTTTCAAATTACTTTTCAGAAAGGCAGTAAGATAGCTGCTGTTATCCGTATTTTACAAATGAGGACACTGAGGTTTAGAAAAGTTAACTTATTTGCCCAGGATTACACAGCTGGTAAGTGCCAGGGACCAATGTAAGATGAAACTCTATTCCCTTTCCTCTCTAATGTTTTTACAGTTTTCTCTTTGGAATATTAGTAGATAGCACAAGGAAAAAAGGGCTCATGATAAAAAAAATCTGGGACATGTTAATTTAAAATTAAGTAAGATCTTTTTAAAAGGCCTCAGGGCCCTAGACATCACCAGAAAGGTTATCTTTGGCTGCAGAGCACTGGAGAACTCTGTGCTCCAATGCCCCTCCCTGCAGCCCTCTGCTCTCTCACTGCACTCTGTCTCACCTCTCTGTGCACCCTTTGGAGACCTTAAGAGCCCGGGGGTTGCCAGGACTAGAGTCTCTCCTCTCACCCTCAGCACTGCTCTTCCCACTGTGAGTCATCTTCCAAGGCCGTGCAAGGAGCCATTGTCAACCCAAGTAATTTGCCCAGGTATCCTCAGTCGATGATTTCTGATCTCCTTCTTTGTCCAGTCTCTTTGGGTTGATATTTCTCCCCTGAGCTCTATCTTGTATCTCTCTTGGAGACCAGTCTCTGAACAGGACGAAAAGAACAGACACCTTGAGCCACATCTGAAGGTGGGCACAGAATGGTAGAACCCTGTACTTCTCTGCCTTGTATCTGCTTCTGCAGAGCCTGACAGTCACATCCTAACCATTGATAGAGTAATTTAAGCTAATGTGTTAAAGAAGTTAATGTGTTATCCATCATGGAAATGTTTGTATTTTAATAAAGGATTCCTAGCAATGTCAAAATTTTAATCCAAAGGAAATCAGGATGAAACTCACAAAATGAGAATATCTGCTTCAGGGCTTTTCCAGGTCACATCCTCCAGATGTGCGCCTTCTAAAGTAGCCCTGACCCTAGCACACCTACCAAGGATGTGCCATTTCCTAGCATTTTGGCCAATTAAAGATTTTCTGCACATGGTTTCTAATAAGAATCTCACGTTACCCGGAGTGCTGAAAATCTGCTGAAATCTTCAAGTTGATCAGGTTGCTCTGTTTTAGATCACAACATTAATTTCTGGATGCACAACAATAAACAAATGGCTAAAAGCCAGGGTAGTTATTTACAGTGAGTCTTTTGTTATCCAGCATCATAGAGATGTTAATGTCATACAAATTTATCCCAATTAATCCTCCAAACTTGGTATAATTCAAGTAGAAGAAAGTATTTAATGGCATTTATAAGTAGTATTTAATATGATTGCTTTTCTAAAGCATACTGAATATCATTTTTCTTTTACTTCATGATGGAGGCTCAGTGTACTGAACATAAAATAGTGTCCTGGGTTACCGTATGGTGATTTTGAAGTATATGGATGATCTGTTTCAACACCAAATGCTCCCAGTGTTGTTGTTTTTTTTTTAAGTTCTGCTTTGTTTTATTTGCCTGATTCTTCCTTATTTTCCAGAAACTGTCACTCCTTGCTTGCTGTCTCCCAGGTGTCTGTTCTGTCTCCTTCTCTTGCACAACTTGAATATCCTGCTTTGGACTTAGAAACCAGTTCGAGCAAGTTTATGGTGTTATATGGATAATATGAGCACATGCATTTTGCCCCTGAGGATTTCTCTTTTGAGTGGTGTATGAATTTCAGAGTTTTAGTATTTTAACACCTTCATCTTGGTTACACAAAGCCTTTCAAATTAACTCACATCTATGTTTTTTTCTTAATAACTGAGATTTCAGATAAATATTCTCTGAATAGTGAGGCATTACTATAATGAGATTAATTCCTTTATTCAGCTAATATTCACAGAATGTTTAGGAAACACCTTCTTGCTTAGGATTCTCCAGTGGGCAAACGAGAAGATCCCTGTTCTCCTAGAGCTATAATAGATAACATTCTAAGAGGAAATAGATAAAAGACTATAGATGTAATACACAAATATGTTACAGGTTATGTTTGAAAGTAATATGTGTTATGGAAAAAAAACCCAAACAAAACAAGTAGAGCTCAGTGAGAAATCAGAAGAGATAGTGGGAATGGTGAAGATTGTAATACTAAATAAGCCAGTCAGAATATGTTCACTGGGAAAGTGTGATTCAAGCAAAGGTGAAGGAATTAGCCAAGCATATGTTTAGAATAAGAATATCCTGGCAATGGGAACAACCAGTGTAAAGGCCCTGGGGTTGATGCATGTATAGATTGCTCAATCAATACTAAAGATGCTACTGTGGCTAGAGTGAAGTGACCAAGGAAAAGATTGGGAGAGGAAGACAGAAAGAATGAGGGCAGATCATATTGGCTCTTGAAAGCACTTTATAGGCCTTGGCTTTTACTCTGTGTAAAAGGAAGCCACTGAGGGTTTTGAGCAGAGGAATGATTAACCTGACATATGCTTTCACAAGATCACCAAAAACAATATTGAGAAGATGCTATGGGGGAGGGAGCAGTGGTGGTAAAGGAGTATCTGTTAGGAAGCTCTTTCAGTAATCCAGGTGAAAGATGATAATGGCTTGGATCAGAATGATAGTGTGGAGATGGTGAAAAGAAGTAGGATGAATTTTAGAGGTGGAACAAGTAGGACTTGCTCATGGATTGAATGTGAAAATTTGTGAGAGAGGAATCAAGGATAATTCTAAGGTTTTTGGCCTGGGTAATTGGAAGGATTGTGGAACCATCTGTTATGATAGACAGGCTAGAGACAGGGCATGATTGAAGGGAATGAGGAGTTCAATTTTGGACATGTTGAGTTTGAGATGTCTGTTAGACATTCAGCTGGAGATGTTGAGTAGGAAATTGGGTATGTGACTCTGGAGTTTGAAAGAATGATCTGAGTTGGAGATATAAATATGGGAATCATTAAAACATAGATGATATTTAACACCATGAGGTTGGAGAACATCAAGGAAGTGAGTGTTAAAGAAGACCAAAGATTAAGCCCTGCCATCCTCTAAGAAGTATTCATGGGTAGGGGGCATTTCCAGCAAAAGAAGTTGCATAGGAGTGACCAATAAGGTAGGAGGAAAACAAGAGAATGTGGAATATGTCTTGAAAGGCAAGTGAAGATATTTCCCAAATATTCAAATAGTTCATATCATGTTGACAAAACAATGGGAAGAAGAAAGACCACAGTCCAGGTTTGCATTTGAAGTTTTTATCTTACAGATGGCATGACAAGTAGGTCTACTTTTCCAGCCTGGTTGGCAGTTGGGCGAGTTGCAAACTCTGTGCCAGGTCTTGGAATGTTGTTGTGAGGAAGACAGCAGGGCTGAAAACAAAAATAAATATTTCACACACAAGGTGCAGGGAAAATGCATAGCCTGTGGTGTAAATTAGAATGAGATCATCCACCTTAAATTTGGGTAAATGAGTAATTCCAGATAAAGAAAGATGAAAAATATAAATCTATCAGGGTATAGAGGTATAAAGAACAAGAGGTAGAATAACATGAATGCAGTTATGAAAACATAGGGTGTTATTTCTCTGTAACAGATGGAGGAAAGAACAGGGAGTCAACATCATCGTGATAAATACTGAACAGCAAGGAAGCAAACTATCACAGCTGAGGCATGCAGGCTGCTGTGAAACTCAGAAGTGATATTATCAATAAAGCCAGAGTTGGCAAGTGATTAACAAATAAACAACATATGGCTCATTGGTTGCCATGTCCCTCAAAACATCTCTCAGGAGATAGTGTGACTCTGTAAATGAATTTCTGGTTGGTGCACATTTGCTTTTGATACATAAGGCAGTTGTGAAATTGTAACTAACTAGCTCACCTAAGTAAAAATGTTGCTAAAAAGACTGTAGAGTTCTGGTTCTGGACAAAGAGACTCAGTTCTCCCCATTTCTCCCACTAAATACAATTAAAATTCCTGGACATTTTATATAAAAAAAAAACAGAAAATGGTTCTGAAAGATGAAGAACATAGACTGGCTTGGGACTTCTCTAGCTGAAGAATGGCATAGTGGTGAGTTCCTTGAGTTTTCTTTTTGCTTCCTCTATCCCAGACTGTTTACTGGAGTGGACAGCAACCCAGAAATGCTAATTGACAGACAAAAAAAAAGCCTCAAGAAAAGCCTGTTCTCTTGAAAACAAGCAAAGGGGCAGTCTGGAAAAATGGAAAACTTTAGATAATAACTGTTCTACTTTAACCAAATGCCACAGCAAACACTACAGGCTTACTCACACCTCTGTCAGCGAAGACTGAGTGTGGAAGCTAAATTTTCACCTTACCTGACTGTAATGAAGCAGCCCTTCCCACCTAGATTTTAAAGTAGCCATAAAAATGCTTCAGTGAGCAATTATGAACATACTTGAAACAAATGAAAAAATTGGATGTCTAAGAAAAAAATTAGAAATCCCTAAGAAAGAAATAGAAGAAATTAACAAGAGCCAAAAAGAAATTTTAAAACAGAAAAATGCAGTAACTGAAATTAAAATCTCAGTGGGTAGCTCGACAATAGAGAAGATAAGACAGAGGAAAGAATCAGTGAACTTGAAGATAGAACAATAGGAATTACCCAATTTGAACAATGCAGAGAAAATAGACTGAAAAGGAACAGAAACTCAGGCATTGTGGGACGTAACAAAAGACCTAATATGCATGTCCACTGGAGTCCTGAAAGGTAAGGAGAAGTAAAGGTGCTGAAAAAGTAGTAGAAGAAATAATGGCTGAAAATTGACCAAATTTGGCAAAAGAAATAAACCTACAGATTCAAGAAGGTAAGCGAACTCCCAACAGGCTAAATCCAAAGAAATCCATGCAAGATAGTCAAATGTCTGAAATTAAAAACAAAGAGAAAGAATACTTAAAAGTAACAAGAAGAAAATGATACCAATCTTATAGGGGGAAACCAGAATGACAGTACATTTCTCATCAGAAGCCATGGGGCCCATAATGAAGTGGAACAGCATTTTTCAAGGGCTAACAGAAAAGAATTGTCAACCCAGAATTTTATACCTAGTGAAAGCCTTCAGGAATGCAAGGGAAATCAAGACATTACTAAATAAAGGAAAACTAGGTTTGTCATCAGCAGACAGACCTGCACTAAGAGAATGGCTAAAGGAAGCCATCTTAAAATATCAGGAAGAAAGAAAGAACAGTGGAAAGAGTAAAAATATGAGGCACAGGAGAGAAAAGAGATTGAATGACAACTGCACAGTCTACAAAACAGAAATTTGCAAGGAGATCAGTGGACACTAGGATGATAACTCTTAATGCAAGTGCCCTCCTGTTTTATACTCTCTTTACAAAACATGCTGTTTCCTCCTATTGAACCAGAACCCAATATTTTAAAAGAAGCCACCCCAAAATACTCTTGCACCACCTACTTGGGAGTAGAAGACTGATGTTAAATGATGAGTGTGTATAGTCTTTTCTGTTTCCTGTCATATCCAGCATTTCTCTCTCATTAGCAATCCTGCCAACCCACACATAAACTTCAGTAGCATATAGATTATCCTTATCTTGGCCCCTGCTGTTTCTTCTGCCAGACTCTGATGAGATTCACACCTTGATCACTTCAAATTATTTATAGAGTCCTGAAAGTACTTTAAAAACTTACTTGATCAGCAGGCATCCCTTCAATTCAACTCTCATTCTCATTCTCCCTTTTTAGGTGATAATATTTAATTATTAATTATCTGGAATTTTTGGAATCCCAGAGGCTGAATTTGTATAAAGAAGTCTTCCTTCTGGAACTGAGAAATTGTCACTCACTAGGGACAGAAAACAGAAAAAAAGAAGTGGCCAACACTATTCCCTCCCAGCTTCTGAGTGACAACTCCATGTCCTCCTGACTTCAAGCTTCCTGTATCCCTTCCTTGGATTTGGACCCTATCACTGTCTAACACAAGGCCATAACACAGGTGTATGTTGGGGAGTAGACATCTTGGCATGTGCATGGATTCACTGTCTTAGTTGATGTGCATAGAGAAGGTAGGAGTGGACCAATGACAAAACATTAGCTCTGGATGTGCAAGCCTCTGCTCTGAGTGACTGTGGGATGTGTGATGAGGTAGCAATGTATCTACGCGACCGTGGAGGCCAGTGTGCTTGCTATGGGAGTCAAGTGGTGAATGTCAATGTTGCCTTCTAGTTATTAAAGAAAGAAAGGCTTTAACTTACTTTTCTGTAACCAAGATCTCCAAGAAGAGTGACTGGTGTGATTTTATGAATGGCAAGGTAAACCTTATTCCAAGTGGATGAGCCAATCAGTTGAAGAAATACTGGAAGGAAATGAAGACCTCAAATACCAGTACCTCACTTTGCCCTCAGGGCTTCCTCAGTAGTGTACATCCTCCTCTGTACAAATATAACATTTATACTGCTGTGATGGACTAAATCAGGTTATGAGAACATACAAATGGGTGTCCTTGGGAGATTAGATCAAATTTCCCCAGAGGAGGTGGAATGAAAGGGGTAAACAGAAGTAGGAGTAGTTGAGAAAAGAGCAGAGTGTCATAGGTATTCAATACATCTGATTATCATCTTATCCAGATGATGAATTCTCTGCTCTTGAGAAGCCCTCATTTACGTAGGAACATATAAATTATGAATTGATTATTTTGACTGAAGAGTATATGGATTAGGAAACAGTGACCTACAAATTTCTATGGCTAGAGAATACAAGTAGGTCTTTTGAAGGTATTATAAATAATTAGTGCCTTTTCTAGTTTTATGTAATGAAAGTATTGTCTAGTTCATCCTCTTTTTAAAAACGTTTATATGCTGGTATGTTACAAAATTTTTAGTGTATACATACTCATATTTCCCTTTTGGGTAATTTTTTTTTTACTATGCTAAGAAGAACCCTTGTACACAAATTAATAAAAACATTTGTAAATTTGTAGTAATACTGTCATTTCATGACTCAAGTCTTTCTTATTCACCAGTGAACACACTTTTATCTCCTTATACATTTCCTACATAAAGTAGGTGCCACATTAGGTTTTGTTTGATGGTTGAGTAAACACAGAACCTGCAGAAGCACCATCCAAAAATTCTACTTTTATCAGTGAATTCCCTGCCTTTACTTTGTTTGGCTTTTCAATGGAAATTCAGTCAAATGACAATAGGTGAAATGGGTGTGGTAGGTAGAAGATGTGATCTCATCTGTCCAATAAAAGGACAGCAGTGAGTCCAGCTCCTGTCAGTCACAGCTGGGAGCTTCCATGGCTGAACTCTGGAGAGCAGGGACCTTTTGTGGGGACTGCTTTGGGGATATGTACTCTATGGTGTGTGGACACAGCTGCCTTCCTTCTTGGTCAAAGAGACTAACCCAAAGGCTTTCTAATCTGTCTAGAGTGCTTTCAGTTTCACGGAAGAAACCCATCTTTGAAAGCCTGGCCCTGGGCAGTTGGGTAGCTTTATCAGAATTGGAGCCAAGGGCTTAGAATTTGCCCTGAAATGGTGAATTTCTATGTGACCATGTATTAGTTTCCTAAAGTTGCTGTAACAAAGCACCACAAACTGGGTAGTTTAAAACAACAGAAATTTATTTCCACACAATTCTGGTGGTTAGTAGTTCAAAATCAAGGTGTCCACAGGGCTATGCTCCCTCTAAAGGCTCTAGGGGAGGAAGGATCCTTCCTTGTTTCTTTCTGGCTTCTGATGGTTGCAGGAAATCCTGGGCATTCCTTGGCTTGCACTGCAGCTCTGCAGTTTCTGCCTTCATTGTAACATAGCCTTCTTTCCCCTGGTCTGTTGGTATATAGATACCAATCATATTGGATTTAGAATTCACCCTTTTCTAGTATGACCTCATCTTAACTACATCTGCAGAGACATTATTTCCAAATACAGTCACATTCTGTATTCCAGGTGGACATGTAATTTTGAGACACTTTTCAGCCCAGTATAGACACTGGTAGAAAAACTCAGAAAAGAATCGACTATTTGCCTGAACTATTTTGGAGACCAATGTTTTAATATTCTGCAAACCCAACTTTTGCTTCACTTCTCAGGAGAGAACCAGGATGGTCACTTTGTCCCCAGTGCCTTGCCATCTCTTATATACAGAGGATTCTGAATTAACATGGCTCTGAGGGGGCTGGTAGCTGAGATCAAAGTGATTATGCCTGTGCTGACATGTACTGCTGGATGCCAAAGTTCTATGCATACATGAGTCGGGGGTCCACGACCAACGACTTTCTCCTATTTTCTAATGACCTGAAGAGCATCAGATGTGGCTATGTCCAGCAGGATCACAGCATAGCCAGAGATATTCATGTCTCCTGCTTGCATACTGGGTTCCCTTCTCTTCAGTTCTGGCTGCCACTATTAGGAGGTGGAAGTGGGAGAAACAGCTGAATGGGCTGTGGATATTTGCAGGGAATCTGCATATTATTAAGGAACTTTCTTTTTACCTTCAGACTTTGGGTTCTGGATTTTGAGCCTCAGGGAAGGACATGAAGTAGCTGTCACTTCTGGGCCATAGCCAGCCTTGGAGAAGTGGGGATTTTACCAGACTGTGATCTGAAAGCCATTTTGAGTGCCATATGTGAATTAGAGTTCTTGTACCTTAATAGTGGGCTTATCATTTCTAATTAAACAAGATATTTTGCAAATTTGTTATCCTATAACATATTTTAGTTCTGTTGAGGAACTGACTTCTGACTTTTATGTGTTCATCAACAGCTTTATTGAGGTACTAGGTCATACAATAAAGTACACATATCTAAATTACATAATTGAGTAAATTTTGGCTTATGTATCACATGTGAAACAATCACCACAATCAAGATAGCAAACATACCCATCACCCCTAAATTCTCTGGTGCCCCTTTATATTCTCTGCTTCCAGCCCTCCCAACTCCCTCTTATCCTCAAGCAATAACCACTCTGCTCTTATTACAGATTTGTTTGCACTTTCTAGAGTTTTATACAAATGGCCTTAGTTAATGGGTAGTTTTTTGTGGATGACTTTTTTCACTCAGCATAATTGTTTTGAGATTTACCAATGCTGTGTGTGTTTCAACAGCTACCTTTTCGTTTCTGAGTAGTATTACATTACGTGGGTATTCAGAATTGGTTTATGCAAACATCTGTTGATGGACATTTGGATTATTTCCAGTTTTTGGTTGATACAAATAAAACTACTATGAGTATTCATATAAAAATATAATAGACATATATAAATAATATATCAACATATATGAGGTATATACAGATATGCATAATACATTTATGTAAATAGAAAATATATAAATATAAAAATATAAATATTCCATTGAGAAGTGCAAAAATAAAGAATGTACATCTAAGGACCCGTACCATTCCCACTTTTCCACAGAAGTTCCTCGGCAAAGGTCATCTTTGAGCTAGTAACTGCTGAGTCCAGGTAGCATGGGTACGTCTTACGTCACATCACCTCTGTAGCATTGCGGTTGATCATTCATTCCTGCAGACCACTCCACAATCAGTTCCATCCCTTTGTTTCTTCTAACTCTTCTTTAGCCAGTGTGAACTCATTCCCTGTCTTCGTGCTTCCTGAAATCGGTATGCTGGTTTGTTTTTTTATATTTAGTAATTTCTTCTTTTAGTGTTTCAAACTTCTTGTCACTGACTATTGCATTGTCTTTCTTTTCCCTAGTTTGTATTTGGAATTCATTGATAGCTGACTTTGAGATAATATTTTGAAAATTCTTGCACCTTCCATGCCTATGGATTCTTATTTCTAAGGTGTTGGAAATAAAATAAAGTGGGCAGCATGACCACCTGTTTTTTCTGAGAAAGCAGAAAGTTCTCTGGGTTCCATTTTCAGCTTGATTTTCTTATTAGTCAACTTCCTCTCTCTGAACAATCTCACCCTCCTCATGGATGCAGCTGGTGTGTGTGTTGATTCCTTGCCAGTGGGAATCTCCAGCTCAGCTCTGCTGACTTTCAGGCTCCTTCCTGGTAGTTCTGCTGTCTGTCATTAAGGTGTGTGCTGTTGAAAATTCATAACCACCTTTGGTTTGTTTTTAACCCTTAGTTGCTGTCCCTGTGAATATATGTTTAGTCTATACCATGAGAGGTATTTAGGGGGAATAATTTATGTTCCTGCTTTTATCCAATTGCTTGATAAAGAATCATGTTAACCTCTGTCTTTCAGCCAGGTCAGCCATGCCTTTTGAGTGTAACAAAATTTTCTTGTTTGAAGGAATTGTTTAATAGGACAGTCTTTTCAGCTTGTCTGTCTTTTTTTTAGCCAAAAAAAGATTTGGACATAGATATTGGGCTCTGTGTTTTTACCCTTTTTTCCTGTCCTATGAGTTTCACATCTTCAAGGAAAGCAACAGGCAATTTCCATATTTTTGGCTTTGGTTTTGTTTTGACTGTCTTACTTCTAGCCAAGTCTTTAGCTGCAGAAAATTCTGGCAACTTTCCTTCAAAATGTGCATAATTGGCTTTTGGATGTTGTTGTAAGAGTTGTAGTTTTGTATAGTTATAGCTCAGAATTTTCTTACCCTGAATATAAAACGTCTTGGGCTCATTTTTATCTACACAAAGATGAAACCTGTATCTGAAATGAACATATAAATGTACCCTATACTTTTTAAATCTACTTTTGTGCATACCACCAAATACCTGTGGTCAGGTGTGCCAGCATCTTCACTGCCAAGTTCACTGTGGGAAGCTTAAACAGTGACTCTAGGTGTCATGGTTTTCAGTGATTCATGTTGTTTTGATGCATGAGTTTTTTATTGATTGGGACAAAATGTATGTACTGCATGTGCACAGATAGGCCCAAATCTCTACTAGGTGAAATTGCAGGTGCTATAAAAGTCAAGGTCATTGAAAGAATGAGTGCACCAACAGTCACTCATACAAGAAGTGCATTGCCAATTTAAACGTTAAGAAGAAAAATACATCTAACATTAAAAAAAACTCAATTTTGATTGTGTTTATGTTACAGGGACACTCACTAAAACAGAAAATGGAGGTATTTATAGTCTTGTGTTTGAAAACAAACATCTGATTTATCACATTTTTGAACAATTCCAATAGGAAGTTGAACTAGTTTGTGAGAGCCAGTAGATTTTTTGCAGCCAAAAGTGGATTGTTTTGAGAAATCACACACTTCTATGGATTCATCAAGAACTCACACTTCCTGGCATGAATTCTCAGGCGGGAGAGCACCAGCTGTACGTGACTGGTGATGTTAGCATCATCAGTTCTTGCCAGTGACATTGCTGGCTGTTTCTGCACGGCAGTGCTGACTCTGGGGATTCCCATATCACTCCAAAGTACCAATGGGCAGGATTTTTACTGCACAGAAAAATGTTGTGTCTTCTTGGTTTTCATGAAAAAACTTGACATTGGCCAAGAGAGAAAATCGGAAATCTTGTGCATATTCCTGTGATAAGTTCTTTTAAAATTAAAAAATGCAGAACTTTTTCTCAAAAATCTTTTCATAAAACTGGTGCTCTGGGTAGAAACCTCTGCTTCTTGATGGCACAGCTCTCGTTGTATTCTCACACAGCATTGGGTGGCAGCCGGATGGTGAGCAGGTGCCTTGAGAGTACAAACAGTGAGCATGGCAGTGAGGAGCACAGGTTTTGGACCATTTCTGTTTCCTGCGTGTAAATGTGAAAAGAATCTTGATATTGTGGAGGAGGTAGAACCAGAGCTGGGCTAAGCTGAGACCTCAAAGCAGTTGTCTCGGGGTACCAATCTATAAGAGGTTCTAAAACCGACAGAAATAAGAGAGGGAGAAAATTGGGCTTACCTAGGTTTCTCAGATAAAATACAAGATACTCAGGTAAATTCGAATTTCAAATACATGCAAATAAATTTTAAATATAAATATGTCCTGATTATTGCAATGGGACATAATTAGGCTAAAAATTATTCAGATGCGTGTGTCCTGTATTTGTATTTGCAAAATTTGGCAACTCTAGGCTTACCACTCTTCTCACAAAACAGAATGGTGTTTAGGGTTGGGAGGTCCACTTTGATATGGTGGCTAAGAGAGTGGATTAAGAAGGGCTCCAGATGAACCACAGATGTAACTCCTTCCGCAGAGGAGGCACCGACCATTTTCCAGGGGAGGTTGTGCTGGTTGCTGGCGATGTATGCACAGAGCCGCTTTGCTGAGCTGGTCTCCCTCCTCCGCCTTCCCCTCCGCTGAGGAAACGATGAGCTAATGGCCAGAGAATGTTCGAAGGGGCCCTTAGTTTTCAGCCTGCCTGGGGCAGTCACACATCTCTGTGTGGCCCTGAATAAAAATATGGTGGGCAAGAGAGCAGTCAGTACACCAGGTTCCAGCTCTGGTGCCAGGCATGGTGCTAGGCGACCAAAGTGTCAAATGGGGTCCCTGTGCCAAAGTTGTCCATGGTCAGGAGGAAGAGTCAAGTTTATTTTCTTATGAAATATTGGGTATTTTTTTTTGTACTAGTTGTATTATAAACCTAGAATTACTAATTTAGCATAAGCACCCAGGCCATTCAGGAAATGTCAGTAACCACTTTTTGATCTCTTTCTTGGGTTAAGCTCGTTAGGTTGACTTCCACCTGAATGGCTGCAGTGTTCTCCTCTCATTTAGTGACCTTGACCCTCCCAGAAATGTAGCCACTATTTGCACATTTATAGTGGCTTTGACAGATCATTACTGTTGGCTTGGTATTTTCTTATAAAAGTTCATAGCTAGGAAGGGAATTCAAGATGGTGGCATGAGAGGTGAGATGGAGAGCTCCTCCCAAAACCAGAAACAGTACAAAAATATACTTAATTAATACAACTAACCTTCAGACAGCAACAAGAAAGAAGGCTGGACCAAACTGCAAACAGACCTCACAACAGAGCAGACCTCAAGAAACAGGGTAACGTAGGGAAAGCCTTAATCGGCGGGACCTAAGCCCTTCCCCCCCACCCCAGCTCACCAGCAGGAGGAAGAGAAACAGAGCGGGGGAGGGGGTGGAAGCCTGGGACTGTTGGACACCTAGCCCTGGAGATCTGCTTTGTGAGCAGAAACCTATAGTGTGTGGTGCTCTGGACGTTGGGGAGTTCTGACAGGAGGAGTGCTTGCGAAATTGACATTCTGGCCGTTTTTGGAGGAGGAGATCCACATCGGGCCACTCTGTGTCAGAGAAAAGGCAGGCAGTCTGAGAGGCTTCCTAGCAGCGAGAGGGCTGCTGAAGGGGCGGAGTTTGGGCGGAGCTTGCTGCACAGGAGACGGGAGAGCTGAACAACTTTAAGGCTGTCTGGGTGTGCTCTGCCCAGCTGGTTGGGAACTTTGAGGAGCTTCAGGTGCTCCAACTGCCTGGCTGCCTACTCAGCTCCAAGGGCCCCCACTGTGACACGCAGCCTGCTGCACCTTCCTTCTAGCCTGCCAGCACTGGTTTGCAAACTGGCAATCACTGTGCTGGCATCAGGCCAGCCAGAGGGAGGCCCCGCCTACAACAGCTAGAAACTCAAAGCACAGAGGCTTACCCGTGTGTGCTTGGTTCACTGGCTCTGACACTGGAGACAGGCACCGCAGACAGGAATCAGTAAACAGATCTTTCCTCCCCCCAGGAACCAGCTCCACTCCCCTACGACCCCCAAGCTCACCCTAGGGCCTGAGCAGCACCACACACTGGAGCTTCTGTGCACTACTGGGTACCACACAGAAATATGAAATGTCAGAAGAACATGGTTCAGACCAAAATCTCACAAACCCCAGAAAGAGGGCCAAATGAAACCGAACTCACCAATCTTTCTGAAAGAGAGTTCAAAATAAAAATTATAAACATGCTTCTGGAGGTACAGAAAAATATTCAAGAATTCAGGAATGAATTTAAGTTGGAGATTCTATCATTAAGAAATTCCATATCTGAAATGAAACATACAATGGAGGGATTTAAAAGCAGATTAGATGTAGTAGAAGAGACGGTAAATGTAATAGAAATTGGAGAAGAGGAATATGAAGAAGCTGAGGTACAAGAGAAAAAAGAATCTCAAAGAATGAAAGACTATTGAGAGAACTGTGTGACCAATCCAAACGGAATGATATTCGCATTATCACGGTACCAGAAGAAGAAGAGACAGAAAAAGGGATAGAAAGTGTCATTGAGGAGGTAATTGCTGAAAACTTCCCCAGTCTGGGGAAGGATATAGTCTCTCAAGCCATGTAGGTGCACAGATCTCCCAACACAAAGGACCCAAGGAAGACAACATAAAGACATATAATAACTAAAATGGCAAATATCAAGGATAAAGACAGACTTTTTAAAGGTAGAGAGAGAAAAGAGATCACATACAGAGGAAAACCCATCAGGCTATCATGAGACTTCTCAACTGAAACCTTACAGGCCAGAAGGGAGTGGCATAATATATTTAATGCAATGAAGCAGAAGGGCCTCAAACCAAGAATACTCTACCCAGCAAGGTTATCATTTAAATTAGAAGGAGGGATTAAACAATTTTCAGATAAGCAAAAGGTGAGAGAATTTACCTCCCACAAACCACCTCCACAGTGCATTTTGGAGGGATTCCTATAGATGGAAGTATTCCTAAAGCTAAATAGATGTCACCCAAGGGAAGACAAAGAGTACAGAATATGATTCATAACATACAAAGAATGGAGGAGGAAGAAAAAGGAGGAGAAAAAAAAAGAAGCTTTAGGTTGTGTTTGTAATAGCATATGAAGTGAGTTAAATTAGACTGTTAAATAGTAAGGGAATTACCCTTGAACTTTTGGTAACCATGAATCTAAAACCTGCAATGTCAATAAGTACATACCTATCGATAGTCACCCTAATTGTAGATGGTCTGAATGCACCAATAAAAAGACAAAGAGTTACTTAATGGATAAAAAAAACAAGACCCATCTATCTGCTGCCTACAAGAGACTCACTTCAAACTCAAAGACATACACAGACCGACAGTAAAGGATGGAAAAAGATATTTCGTGCAACCAATAGTGAGAAAAAAGCAGGAGTTGCAGTACTTGTATCAGACAAAATAGACTTCAAAACAAACAAAGTCACAAGAGATAAAGAAGGACATTACATAATGATAAAAGGGTCTGTCCAACAAGAGGATATAACTATTATAAATATCTATGCACCCAACACAGGATCACCTACATATGTGAAACAAATACTAACAGAATTAAAGGGGGAAATAGAATGCACTGCATTCATTTTAGGAGACTTCAACACACCACTCACTCCAAAGGACAGATCAACCAGACAGAAAATAAGTAAAGAGACACAGAGGCACTGAACAACATATTAGAATAGATGGACCTAACGGACATCTACAGAACACTCCATCCAAAAGCAACAGGATACACATTCTTCTCAAGTGCACATGGAACACTTTCAAGAATAGATCATATATTAGGCACAAAAAGAACCTCAGTAAATTCAAAAAGATTGAAATTGTACCAACTAACTTCTCAAAACACAAAGGTATGAAACTAGAAATAAATTACACACAAAAAAATGAAAAAACCCACAAACACATGGAGGCATAATAACATGCTCCTAAATAATCAATGGATCAATGACCAAATAAAGACAGAGGTCAAGCAATATATGGAGACAAATGACAACAGTAATTCAACACCACAAAGTCTGTGGGACGCAGCAAAGGCCGTGCTAAGAGGGAATATATTGCCACACAGGCCTACCTAGGAAAGAAGAACAATCCCAAATGAACAGTCACATTTAAAGAAACTAGAAAAGGAAGAACAAATGAGGCCCAAAGTCAGTAGAAGGAGGGACATAATAAAGATGAAAGCAGAAATAAATAAAATTGAGAAGAATAAAACAATAGAAAGAATCAATGAAAGCAGGAGCTGGTTCTTTGAGAAAATATACAAAATAGATAAACCCGTAGCCAGACTTATCAAGAAAAAAAAAGAGTCTACACACATAAACAGAATCAGAAATGAGAAAGGAAAAATCACTCTGGACACCACAGAAATACAAAGAATTGTGAGAAAATACTATGAAAAATTATATGCAAACAAACTGGATAACCTAGAAGAAATGGACAAATTTCTAGAAAAATACAACCTTCCAAGGCTGACCCAGGAAGAAACAGAAAATCCGAATAGACCAATTAAATCTGAATAGACCAGCAAAGAAATTGAATTAGTAATCAACAAATTACCTAAGAACAAAATTCCTGCACCAGATGGTTTCACTGCTGAATTTTATGAAACATTTAGTGAAGACCCAATACCCATCCTCATTAAAGTTTTCCAAAAAGCAGAAGAGGAGGGAATACTCCCAAACTCATTGTACGAGGCCAACATCACTCTGATACCAAAACAAGGCAAAGACACCATAAAAAAGAAAATCACAGACCAATATCCCTGATGAGCATAGATGCAAAAATACTCAACAAAATATTAGCAAACTGAATTTTAAAATACATCAAAAAGATCATCCATCATGATCAAGTGGGATTTATCCCAGGGATGCAAGGATGGTACAACATTCAAAAATCCATCAACATCATCTACCACATCAACAAAAAGAAGGACCAAAACCACATGATCATCTCCATAGATGCTGAAAAGGCATTCACCAAAATTCAGCATCCAACCATGATGAAAACTCTCAACAAAATGGGTATAGAGGGCAAGTACCTCATCATAATAAAGGCCATATGTGATAAACCCACAGCCAACACTGTACTTAACAGCAAGAAGCTGAAAGCTTTTCCCCTAAGATTGGGAACAAGACAAGGATGCCCACTCTTCCCACTTTTATTCAACATAGTTCTAGAGGTCCTAGCCATGGCAATCAGACAACACAAAGAAATAAAAGGCATCCAGATTGGCAAGGAAGAAGTCAAACTGTGTCTGTTTGCAGATGACATGATATTGTGTATAAAAATCCCTAAAGAATCCACTCCAAAACTACTAGATCTAATATCTGAATTCAGCAAAGATGTGGGATACACAATTAGTACACAGAAATCTGTTGCATTCCTATACACTTACGATGAACTAGCAGAAAGAGAAATCAGGAAAACAATTCCATTCACAATCACATGCAAAAAGAATAAAATATCTAGGAATAAACCTAACCAAGGATGTGAAAGACCTATACCCTGAAAACTACAAGACACTCTTAAGAGAAATTAAAGAGGACACTAATAAATGGAAATTCATCCCGTGCTCTTGACTAGGAAGAATTAATATTGTCAAAATGGCCATCCTGCCTAAAGCAATCTATAGATTCAATGCAATCCCTATGAAAATACCTACAGCATTCTTCTATGAACTAGAGAAAATCATTCTAAAATTCATATGGAACCACAAAAGACCCCGAATAGCCAAAGCAATCCTGAGAAGGAAGAATAAAGCAAGGGGAATTACGCTCCCTGACTTCAAGCTCTACTACAAAGCCACAGTAATCAGGACAATTTGGTACTGGCACAAGAACAGACCCATAGACTGGTGGAACAGAATAGAGAGCCCAGATATAAACCCATGCATATGTGGTCAATTAATATACGATAAAGGAGCCATGGATGTACAATGGGGAAATGACAGCCTCTTCAACAGGTGGTGTTGGCAAAACTGAACAGCGACATGCAAGAGAATGAAACTGGATTACTGTCTAACCCCATACACAAAAGTAAACTCAAAATGGATTAAAGACCTGAATGTAAATCATGAAACCATAAAACTCTTAGAAAAAACATAGGCAAAAATCTCTTGGACATAAACATGAGCAACTTCTTCATGAACATATCTCTCCAGGCAAGGGAAACAAAAGCAAAAATGAACAAGTGGGACTATATCAAACTAAAAGGCTTCTGTACAGCAAAGGGCACCATCTGTAGAACAAAAAGACACCCTACAGTATGGGAGAATATATTAATAAATGACATATCCGATAAGGGGTTGACATCCAAATTATATAAAGAGCTCATGTACCTCAACAAACAAAAAGCAAATAAGCCAATTAAAAAATGGGCAGAGAATCTGAACAGACACTTCTCCAAAGAAGAAATTCAGATGGCCAACAGGCACATGAAAAGATGCTCCATATCGCTATTCATCAGAGAAATGCAAATTAAAACCACAATGAGATATCACCTCACACCAGTGAGGATGGCCACCATCCAAAAGACAAACAACAACAAATGTTGGCAAGGATGTGGAGAAAGGGGAACCCTCCTACACTGCTGGTGGGAATGCAAATTAGTTCAACTGTTGTGGAAAGCAGTATGGAGGTTCCTCAAAAAACTCAAAATAGAAATACCATTTGACCCAGGAATCCCACTCCTAGGAATTTACCCTAAGAGTGCAGCAGCCCAATTTGAAAAAGACAGTTGCCCCCCTATGTTTATCGCAGCACTATTTACAATAGCCAAGAGATGGAAGGAGCCTAAGTGTCCATCATTAGATGAATGGATAAAGAAGAGGTGGTACATATACACAATGGAATATTATTCAGCCATAAGAAGAAAACAAATCCTACCATTTGCAACAACATGGATGGAGCTAGAGGGTACTATGCTCAGTGAAAGAAGCCAGGTGGAGAAAGACAAGTATCAAATGATTTCACAGAAAACTGAAGGAACAAAACAGCAGCAGACTCACAGAACCCAAGAATGGACCATCAGTTACCAAAGGGAAGGGGACTGGGAAGATGGGTGGGAAGGAAGGGATAAGGGGGAAAAGGGGCTATTACAACTAGCACACATAATGTAGCGGGGGTGTGTCGGGGTGGGGGGATACGGGGAAGGCAGTATAACACAGAGAAGAGAAGTAGTGATTGTATAGCATCTTACTATCCTGATGGACAGTGACTGCAATGGGGTATGTGGTGTGGACTTGATAGTAGGGGGAGTCTAGTAACCATAATGTTGCATATGTAATTGTATATTAATAATAGCAAAATTTTAAAAAGTTCATAAGTATTTGAAAAACCCAGAGCTTTTACTATATAAAATGATGTATTATATTAGAAGGTATCAGTGTTGTAAGCAGGTGTTCATGCCACATGAGTAACAAACCACAATTATAAACACATATGGAGAGTTTATTATTATAACCAAATGAAGCTGCAATAAAAATGACCTGGAACCTTTCATGATTTACATATTTGTTCTTGGACAGCATTGTAATTAAGGACAAATGGCTTATATTATGATCAAATAAATGACTGTAATTAGAATTATTTTCATGCAGTCAAGACACATTTTTAGTTTTCCTCATACCATGTACCCTTTCATCATCTTCACACACCCACTGACGCTTGCAGATGAGAAAAGACAAACGTCTGGAATCTTACTCATCAGTAGCTTACTCATCATAGCCTTGTCCTCCATCTCTCCCTACCCCAGCCCTGAGTGTCCCTATGTCCTCTTCCTGTGCCTCCTCTGCCATCCCAATGCCCCCTCTCCAACACCAACACCTTTTCAGTAGGACCTGTATCTTGCTCTGCCCCATGGTCCTGGAGCTGCAGACTCTGTAAAGCAAAAGAATGGGGATTACCTAGTGGCGTGGGGAGGGAGACCAAGTGACCACATATCACTGTTCAGTGAGTGAGGGAGAAGGCTGTGTATTGTATGAATTGGCTCCACATCCCTGATATCTAGGAGAGCACCTGCAGAAAGGGGGAACAAAGAAGGCTACCTAAGTAAGGTGCATGTGTAATATGTTGTCCGAGTCGGGATACTTTTGAGAGTGAATGGGAGATTATTAATAGTTTCACTGGGACTATAGGTTTAAGCCATGACTGTCCCAGGAAAAACTGGGCTTAGTGTCACATGACTTCTAAATGGACGTTGGAGAGAAGAAGAGAGTTATGGCTGTTGTCACACCTGAATGAACATGGCATATGGGGCCCAAAAGATCTGTCCTAATTAGACTCCATACCTTTCGTTCCTTTCTCCAGTTCATTCCCTATTAGAAGACTAATTTTCCAGAATGATGGCTCTGGTTTTTTCTGCCTTCTTAAAAATCTCTGCTGGTCCCATGGTTAACAGAATAAAGTCTACACCCTTGCTGGCTGGCATTCCAGCCTTGTACCTGTAGGGTTCCAATCGTATTTCTCAGTTTTCCTCTTTGAGAAATCATTGGAACCTCAAACCATTGAAGGCTACTCTTGGCCTATAATTTCTTATCTCGGTGTCTTTGCTCATGCCTAGTTATCTTGTTGCCTGGAAACCTTGTACCCTCTGTTTGCCCTTATACAATTTCTGCCCACTCTCTATGACCCAAAATGCTGTGGAAAGCTGAAAATTGGAAGAAAATAGTTATCTGTGAAGACATCTTTACTCACCCTTGCCTTGTCTAGCTCAGAACCCCTAGGAGTTTTTGCATAAACCTCTGTGTACTTTTCTGTGGACCCAAGTAACTGCTTTCATCCTTGCATTATTATCATTTAGTTAGAGCTCTTAGATCTCTTTATAGATCAGAAGTGGTTTTCAGACAGAATCAAAAACTTATTCTTTCTGTAAATCTCAAAAAACTTTTCATTGTATTTTGCATTTAGTCAACATGCAACAAACTTTTTGGATGAAAGCAATTAAAGACTTAAAATTCAGAACTCTGATACCTTTTATCTCTGACTGGGTGAAGAAAAGCTGTGGAACAAAGAAATTTCCTGTTTGGCTTGCTCAGAGACTTGGGACTGGAATGGGTGTGAGCATCAGATTCTTGCTGGTTCTGGGGAGTGGCTCCCTATTTTCCCTAGGAGTACTAGAAGAGGTGGGCCAGCTTCTGGCATTTAAGAAGTCTGTTATGATCTGTCAAACTAGAGCTGCGTCTTTAGCATGGATGGGGAGTCACACTATCCTATTACTAAATGGGTCATTATGACTGTAACAAGGCCCTTTTCTGATAGTGGTATTGGTCAGTCACTGGCCTTCTGGGAACTCTGTCTCTAGGCATCTATTACCTAGGTAGTTGTAAATGCTGGATGCAGTAGTTCAAACTGTGCCTGAAATTATATGCAAGGCTGAGTCTTTTCTTTTTAAAAATAGACACCAGCCTACCTGGCCTAGACTGTTAATTCTGATCACTTTGAAAACCAAAATGACTAACAGTAAAAAGAAAGACTATCTAATTGAATCTTCATCCCTAACTTATCATAATCCCTGCCATATGTCCTTGGGCTGAATCATGTTTCTGCCTGGAGTGTTGCATTGTCTGTAGCGAGGGTGCTGGAAATTTATTCTGCTGAGCACTGCCCTTGGCATTTTCCCTCTGAAAATGTTGCCAGAAATTGTTTCCAAAAAGAATGAAATTCATGGCATCTGTTTTCCCTGGCATTTGTAGTGTTGGAACTATGGAAATGAGGTGTCTTAGACTTGGTGGGTATGACAAAGGTTTTAGTCTTAACAAAAATTTATCAAACAGTCATATTCAATATTTTCTCTATTGGCCAACTCTAGATTTATTTAACAGTCTATTCAGTTGCTTCATGTATTTTGAACACTAAGTGTGGGAGGGTAGTCTGGCACCAGTTACTCCATCATAGTAGAAGTAGATGTTCTTTTCTTTTTATATTGAAACAATAGATTTTTTTAACAAATAGAAATTCCTTATGTTAAAAAAAATTGCTATTGTACATAGTGCTTAAGTGACCAATCTATAGCATCATATATAAAGATGATTCTGCCTGTGAACTAAAGACACCTCTCGGTCTTTCTTTGACTATTACTTAATATAATATGTGTAGTTCAACAACAGGTTGATGAGCTGTTGAGATAAATTCTAGTTGAAAACCCTTGGTGAAAATGATGACTGACCTTGACATCTGAAGTTCTTTGTTCTGTCCTCTCTTGGGTTCTTTGCTAGAAGCCTTGGAACTGCTCATTATTTAGTCCTTCTGCCTGAGTTCTAATTCCTTACGAGAACTGATCACTTAAGCCTCCATATTTGCATCACTAATCTAGAGACCTGTGTTTACCCAGTGTATGTATATGCTAACTTTTCTATTTGTTTTTTTAATCAATTAAAGTAAAATTCAGGCCCACCTTCCCCCAATTTAAATATACTTATATCCATTACAAGTATTGTGGGGCTGGAGAGATTAGTTACCACAAGAATAGCCTGATTATCTCCACACAGGAATAATAAACTCCCATGTATTTGTTGGTGATATATTCTAGTTTTGAACCACTTTCAATTTGGGCCTAGTTTAATGGTTTCTTTGAGTGTATCTCTTTAAAAAATGGTACCTGCCCTCTTTGTGTCTGGATATAGCTTTAGAACTGCATTTTTCCATTTCCCATATGGTTTTTACTTTCAGAAAAGGCTTAGTAATAAAATATTTTTTAATATTTGCATTTACTAACATAGTCATGAAAATTAACATGAGGGAAAATATGAATGGATCCTACAAGAAATATTGGGGTATAAGTAAGCTGTTATTTAAAAAATTAAATGATTCTGTGTGTTCTTTCATTCAGAACACCGGTAGTCTAAGGATTCCTTATTACTCTGATTCAGTAAGTGTGATAGCAAACAGCAAAAATTTTGCAGACAAAGTTTCTTAACCAAAAAGTACTCTGTTTTTCTTTGAAATATTGCTAGTTTTCAATAGTAATACATTCACATGTACAAATACAAAAGGCACAGAAGTCTATTTATTCTTTCAACAGTGTTCATTGGGTATCTCCTCTGTGTCAGACATTGTCCAAGGTACTAGAGATACAGCAGGAAGCCAAACAGGAAAAAAATCCCTGCCTTCATGGAGCTTACTTACATGGTAGTGGAGGCAATCATTGAAATAAAGAAGTAAATTATTGTTATTATAAATACTTTGTTAGGAGGTGTGAAGTGTTATGGAGAGAAAAGAATGTTGGGTAAAAGTGGGTTAGGTGCTGCTGAGAGGACTGGGATTTAAGTAGGGTGGTCAGGGTGGGTTTCACCGAGGAGAGTTTGTGCTCAGCCTGCGGAAGGGGGAGTCATGCAGGTGTCTGAGGAGGAGCCTGCATGGCACAAGGAATAGCTATGGCAAGGGCTCTCGGGTGGCGCAGAGGCCGTCAAGGTGCAGCAAAGGCGTGTGTGGCTGGAGAAAAGGGAATGAGACGAGAATAGTAGAGGAGTTTCCAAAGGAAATAGGTAACAGCTGGGACACAGGGGCCAGGTTATCCAACATTACAGTCTCCTACCCACTTCTCTTTTAAAGCCAGGGACTTTCAACCTGCTGATCTGGAGAAGGGAAGGCTCAGAGCTCCCCTGTGAAAATGTGCTTTTGTCTGCTGCTACCAGATCCTGTCCTCAGGCGGGTTGCGATGGATAAAAGGTTGAGAATCACTATTCTAGGTGAAGCAGCACCCCTCCCCCCATCCTCAGTATTCGTCCTTTTTCCCACTTTCTGTCTCCTTCAAGGATCTCCTTGTTGCCCAGGAACAGAGATCACTAAGGACAGATTACCAGAACATCTGACTTAAGAGATGACCGTTTTCTAGTCCTCACAGGCCCTAGGGCTCTCCAAACATTTAGTTGTAGCAGTGACAATTTTTTGAATGGAGTCCTCTCAAATTTGAGTGTAGCATTAAGTACTGTGGAAGGATTTTGGAGAGCCTCTGCTTACTATGGTGAAAGCCACAGAGGGGAAAAAAGTCACCAGTTCAAACTTATCTGGAAAGCATTTAAAAGAAACATCAGTTATCTAAGTCATCCCAAAAGCCATTCTAAAAGTTTAAGGAGCCAAAAGAAATTGTTTTTAACTTAGTGCTCGTCGAGCACATGTATTACCTAGGGAACGTTATGGTAGAGATCTACTTGATGTGATGTTCGGGGCCAGCCTGGCTGCGGTCTGGGGCCCTGTGGCCGGGGATGTGCCGTGGAGGGGCTTTGGCTCGGCCTGATGATCCTGCACTGAGTTTAGATGTTCATGTTCAGAGAAGATTTTTGAAAAGGGTCTGTTAAAATTGGGCAAGGCTGTACTTTGACTTTTTATTTTCGTTTTGATTGTAATAAGATAAATTGCAACACACTGAGTCTGGTCAAAAAGGTTTCCCTCTCACTTTTCACTAACAAATGCAGGGTCATCATTATTTAGATATTAGCAGGACTATTCCTGCCCTCTGCCGGAAGGCAGGCTTTTTAACTCCCAAATAGCGCTGTGCCCCAGAGCTGGCATCAATCTGTGCCACAGGACAGATAGCAGAGCGCTCGTCTGTGAAAGGAAGGTGGAGGTATTCTGACCCCTCTTATTGTTCTGCTGGGGCCGAAATGGTGGTTCACAGTGACCTCTGGCCACAACTGTCTTATCTTACGTGGGATCCCAAGTAGGCAGTTTTCTCTTCATGCTTACAAAGACATAAAAGCAAGCAGGCATGATTTCCAAACAGGGAAGCCTAATGGCCATCAGTTCGCAGAAATCACACACTGTTTCCTGGTGGCAGCTGTGTGTGTGGCCATATTTTGGAAGGGGCACAGAAGTCTTGGTGCCCATTGTGACAGTCAGTCTCAGCTATGAGGATAGAAAGCTGCTGTTGTGCCTGGGGTCTCCACATCCACCAGGGGGATTTTTCTGAGTTGCCTGGAATGTTGGTAGAATCAAGAGCCGAGAGAGAACTTTGGCAATCAGTTGAGTTGAGGAATGCGTGCAAGTGTGTGTGTGTGTGTGTGTGTGTGTGGTTAAAGAAAAAATATCCACTGACACTTTTCAAATAGGGTAAGCAAACTTTATTCAGGACCATTATATAGGGACCACTGCAATGGGATTTTACAGTGTGGGGAGAGAGAGATTGGGCTCCACTGTAAATACAGGATGGGCAAGCGGAAATTTATAGCCCCGGAGTAGAGTGGTAGGCCAGGGGACGGAAAATTCCTAAGAGGAAACATTGGGGTAAAGAGGGTTCTGGCTAAACTGACTAACAGGATTCTTTTTGAAGACAATGGTGATCACCTGGGTTGTGGTAGAATGAACCCAATCAGATGTTGAGGGTGAGCAGTTCTGGTTAACTAACTTAGAGTTATTGCTAAAACTTCATTTTACAGGGAAATGCACAGATGGACCTAGGAAAAGGTTCAGGAGTCTTGACTAAAGTTTGGTTAACAGAGAATCTTTGTCAGTGTGTATGTCTGTGTTTGTGTATGTGTCTTTGTATATGTGTGTGTGGTCGGGAAGTGGTAGGTAAAAGCCTCATAGGGAGAGGAGCCATAGTGGTTAACCAAATTTTAAGACTAAATGACCAAACAATGGTGGTCCTGTAATCATAAGAAGAGACGTGAGAAAGAACTGATTTTAGCAAGAGTTTACAATAATGCCTTTAGGTAATCTTCATGGAACTTTCATCCACAAGTGATGTCTGCTCCTTTTCTGAATTCCTATTCTCTTCTTTCCTATTTTAAATGTGCTTCTTAGCACATTTCACCTTGATCACTGCTGTACACATACAATCTCTCTAACTCAGTCTTAACTTCCTCCTGTTCAGGAACACTCCTTCTATCACCGAGTGCTTTATTTTCTTCTTGAATGGATACTCATTAAATAGTTGCAGATTGAATGAATGTTTCTGAATTTCGTTGACATCGTTGTGAAAACTTGTAATTAGTAAAGAGTAAGCATTTCAGTATTCTAAGTGGTTGATAATCATATAATTAAAATGACAACATGGTAAGTGGTAAACATCTTGAGTTTCAGAGACTTTTGATATATCCTTGTCATCACTGGCATTATAAATACACATGATTTTAGCATACTGATACTCACCTAACCTCTGTGTCGAATGGTTTCTGCTGGTAAAATAGGGTTCATAATACCTGCTTCATCTAACAGAGCTGTGATGGTCAAAATTTTCAAAGCCCTTTGAAAAGGTAATAGTGTTACAGAAAGGCTGAGATTGTCAAGTACATAGTGTTTGAGATCTTGTTGTTATAATAGAGAAAAACATACATGCACATCTGTCTATAAAACCTTCAAAAGTACCTGAGAATTCTAGTGTATGTTTTTAAGTGCTTTGGTTATTGCTTTCATTAAATACTTTTAAAAGGTCTTTATGGCTAATAATGATGTCGATGATGGTGGTGCTACTACTGATAATAACTCCTGTAGCCTTTTAGAATTTTTAAAGTTCCTATGTATTATCTTGGATCTAACAGTTCATTAGAGGAGGATACTAGCCCTTTATAATCCTAAATTACTCTTAAAACAAAAGGATTCAAAACAAACTGCAGTCGTTTTGATGCAAATGTATTTAGTTAATAGTACACTCAATGTTCTGAAATACATTTACTGAACTTCAAAAGACACCTGGAAATGAAAAAAAAAAAGGTGAAGTAGTTTATGATAACAGGAAGGCAGCTGGGTAGAGAGCAGTTGTCCTTCTCCTTCCCTCCTTCCCCTCCTCTTCTTCACGCACCTCCTGTGCTCCCACTGGTCCCACTATTGGGTGTTGGAATCCACTGTTCCTAGAGGTCCCCCAGAGCTTCTGCAGGAGTTAGCACGGAGGGGTTTACTCAGCAGATGAATGAGGGAATGGCCTTCCCCATGGCATAGGGTTTGCAAATATATTGATTATTATATAGCCAAACAACAAAGTCGTCTAAGGGAAGATGTTCTTGCTGACTATCTGGTTATTGCATGTTTTATTTTCCCCACAAATGTTATGTATTATTATTTTGTGCTCTAACCCAGAAAATTGGTTGATTAGTCCCTAAAAAATCCTGAGTTCACTGAAATATAAGAGCATATTAAGCTTTTATATTACATAATACATATGGGTAGCATCCAGAATCCAGAAACTTTGCCATGCCTCATACACCTGACTTTGGTAATTGCCATATTTGCCTTCTTGGAATGTAATAAAACAAAGTCCAGACCAGAACATTGTGAGTACCCATATTTAGTACTTACCATACAGTACTTACTAATTCTGGTTATGTGGCTTCCTCCCCCACTGGACGGTGAGCAGCTGGGTAGGGTTGGCATCTTGTTCTTCTTTATTCTTCCTTGGAGAGCTATCTAATGTGCAGAAAAAAAATAATATAGTTTACTGAATGGATAAGTAAAATGAATGTGCAGCCATGAAAAGATGTTTGGTGGAGAATCATTTAAAGGTCCATAGATTCTGATAATTCATATTGCAAAGTTAAGTCTTATTTGAATGCCATTAATTTGAGAGGTAGTTGTGATAAAAAGTTAAAAATAATGTTAAAACCACTCCTTTTAGGATCATAAACACATTGATCTTTTTTGATGATGCTAATATCATTTACCTTACAGTTTATATAGTACTTAAAGGAATTTTATCAGAAATATTTTTAGTTTGTGCTTTTTGCTAATTTAGATGGGTTAACCTCTGTCTGATCTTACTGTCTGATTTGAAAAGTTTTTGATGATGGACTGTGAAATTCATCCTGGAAGAGCTAAAGACCATGAGAAGAAGAAGAAAAAAACAGGAAAATAGTGATTCAGTGGTTTATTAAAAAATAAGACTCAAATAGTATTTACTGAATGAACGAATAGTTGAATGTTCATATCTCCAAAAAGATAAAATCTACACGCATGAAATGTGAAATAATACAAATGAGAAAATATGCCAAAGAAAAAGTTATCAATTGGATTTCAGAGAAGAGGGAGAATGTTGTAAGGAAAAACTCCATGAAGGAAATGAACCTTAACCTCGTCATAAAAAAATGAGCCAGTGTGAGAAAATTACTTCATGTCTGTATTAGTTTTCTATTGCTATGCAACAAATTACCATAAACTTAGTGGCCCAAAACAGATATATTTATTATCTTGCCATTTCCATGGGGCAGGAGCCTGGGCATGCTTGTCTGGATCCTCTGCTCAGGCAGGAATCAAGATGCTGACTGGGCTGGTGCCTTTCTGGAGCTTGGGGATCTCTTCCAAGCTCACATGGTTGTCTGTAGAATTCAGCTCCTCACAGCTGTAGGACTGGGGTCCCTGTTTTCTTGCTGGCCACCAGCCACGGGCTCACACATTCCTTGCCATTTGGCCCTCTTGCAACATGGTGGTTTCCTTCTTCAAGGCCAGGAGAAGAATCTCCATCTTCCACCTTTTTTTTAAGACTGAATTGATTAAGTGAGGCCCACTTGGTGGGGTGAGAGCTGATTCTTCCTTTTGATTATCTCAAAGTCAACTGATTAGGGATCTTAATTACATCTTTAAAATCACATTATGTTTGCCATATATTATAACATAATCATGGGAGTGATATCTCTACACTTTTGCCATGTTCTGTTGACTACAAGCAATTTCAGCTACTGCTCACACTCAAGGGGATTATATGAGGGTGTGGGGGTCACCCAAGGATTCTGCTTACCACAGTGTCTTCTTTTGTAAATGATTTTTACCGTTGTTATTTGAACATGTTTTAAATGTGAAGTTTTTTTTAAAGTGATTTAAAAAATGGACCCTAGGTGTCAGATGCTAGGCTAAGGAAAATAACTTCTCTAAACTTGGAGCTTTTACTTACTTTTACTTAGGGGACCAGCTGTATGCAGTTACTAAGGGAATGGAAAGGAACCCAGAGTGTGTTATAATTAAAGAAACCCACATCATCATTTTGAAATACTTCAAGAGCTTCCTAACTGGTCTCTTGGCTGCTGGTCTTCACTCTTTTGCCTCTTCCTCTATGTGCAGTCAAGGAGATCTTTCCAAAGTGTACATCCAATCACGCCTCTACCCTGCTTAAGATTCTTCTGCTGATAATTAGATGGGACCTCTGCTCTCCAGCCTCCTAGGAAAGGACTGCTGATCAGCTTCATGTCCCAACACATGCTTCCTGTGCCCTTCATTCACACTCTACTGAAGCATTTGGCAGTAGGGGTGAAGAGTGGGGGGTGGATTTGAAAGACACTGAATAGGGAGAACGTCCTGGATGTGGTGAGGGAGTATGAGCCTGTTCCATGCATGGGACCAAGGAGTGCATGTGCAGTAGCACAGATGGGAGAGAAGATGAATTCAGCTTGAGGTCACCATGGAACGTCACACCCAGTGAATTTTTTTGCATGTTTGGCTCTCTGCTGGGTACTGTGGGATTTTTAAAGGAAGTGCCAGGCATGACCTCTACAGAGACAAGAATCTTTGTGGCATTGGGAAATTATAGTTCAAAAGAGAAGAGGGACAACACAAAGATTATCAACAGTGGGGTAGTAAAAATAGCTGAATGCAATTTTCCTCACTCTGTGAAGTACCCAGTAAAAGCAATGACTTGCTTCTCGTTGTTTCCATGGCTTAAATTTTGTGTGCCTAGTTTAAGAGTGGGAGACATTATTAGGACCTAATCTGGGGATGTCCTAAGAAAATATCAGGAAGAGAGGTTTCACAGTTGTCCTGGTCATTTCAAATTGACTTTACCTTTCCAAATGTCTTTTGCTACTTGGCCTCACACAACCCAGTTACACATCTTGAAGTTCTTTTGTGCTTGTTTTGAACTGTTTGGAAGTATGTAAGTTTTTCTTCTGCTATTCTATTTCTGAGTCATTTCTTCTGTAGAGTGTTGGGCCAAAAATGTTTTAAAGCTGCTTTGGTTTGCCTTCCTAACAAAACAGGGTACTGCTTTCCTTCTTGATGAAAAAATGGATTCTAATCTCCACTTCTCTTTTTCTTTGTAACTAAGTAGAATCCTCTATATCAATTTCCTTCTTGATGAAAAATAGATTCTAATCTCCACTTCTCTTTTTCTTTGTAACTAAGTAGAATCCTCTATATCAATGTCCAGTCAGTGTTTGACACATCTGCTCCTTATTGTTCCTCTGATGGTCATTTAAATGTTGCCGTTGCTTTGGGCCTGTGCGCTAGTACCAGTGCATGTGGCTGCATGTGGCTCTCTGCTGGCGCGCTGCTGGCCTGTCTCCTCACGAGGGGCACCTCTGCCAGTTGCTGTTGACCTTACTGCCTACGAAATTCCTTCCAACTGGGAACACAAAGGCTCTCGTTGGAAATGTCTGTGCCCCGTTTTTAAGTGCTGAAGGTCTAGGCCCTGATTCAAAGCCACTTATCTTTGAGAACGTAACTTCTGTTAGGGAGTTTATAAAGTCCTTCCAAATGCCCAGTAGGTGGAAAGAAACCCTGGTACTGACGTGCTCTCCCTTCCCTGGCAAAGCCTGCAAACCTCTCAGCTCTTTCAGGCCCTTGGTCATCTCATAAACGGGGAACTAATGCATCAGAATTTCCCTTCCTCTTCCACAGGAAGTAGAATCCAAGCGCTTTCAGTAGAAAGGTGAGTTAGAAGGCTGGCCATGGTTGTGGGCATATACTTTGAATCTAGTTTTCTTGGGCCTGAAAGTGTGATGTGAACAGTGAGGACCCTTCAACTAAACTAATGAAAGCTTGTGTTTAGGGTCTTCCTCTAAGTGATAGGTCACCTGTTCATGTCCTCCAAAAAGTGTTCGTCTCTCATGGTGGGATCTGTCTTCCTCTGACAATGTCCCAAGTTCCTTGAGACTCTGGTGCATCTAGTCCTGTCCTCTGTGTTAATCTAGCTGATGTTAGGTGATGCTGTGGTAACAACACTCTCTTCCCCACATCCAAATCTCAGCTTCACACAATGGTGGTTTATTTGTCACTTATACAAAGTCCCCATCTTGAGACATGCCTTCTGTATTAGTTTCCTAGGGCTACTGAAACAAGATACCACAAACAAGGTGAATTAAAACAACAGAAATTTATTCTCTCATGGTTCTTGAGGCTAGAAGTCCAAAAGCAAGGTGACAGCAGAGATATGTTCTACTGCAGACTCTAGGGAAGGATCCTTCCTTGCCTCTTTCTAGCTTCTGATGATTGCCAGCAATCCTTGGCATTCCTTGGCTTGTAGAAACCACTCCACTCTCTACTTCTCCGCCATAACATGGCCATCTTCCCTTTGTCTCTTTTTTTGTCCAGATTTCCTTCTTCTGTGGATACCATTTCTTGGATGATGGCCCACCCTAATCCAGTATGACCTCATCTTAATTTGATTATAGCTGCAAAGACCCTATTTCCAAATAAGGACACACTCACAGGTGCTGGTGTTATGATTTCAACAGTTTATTTGGGAGGGACACAGTTCAACCCTTAACACTCTACAAAGTTGTGGTTGAGGAAGAGAGAGAAGAAAGATACCCTCTGGTTCTTAACAGTCTCAAAAGTGACACATGCTAGTTTTGTTCATAGTCCACTGACCAGAACATAGCTCCAACATAACTGCAAGGGAAGCTGGTAAATTCAGGGGAGCACAGGGGTGTTCAGTGAGAAATACCTGTCTTGATCACATCCTTGCCCAGCTCATTTCCTTGAGTCCTAGAATGCTCTGGGGCACACGCAAAGCTAGATAGTTTCTGTCTAATGTAGAATATCTATCAAGGAACGTTATATGAGCCTGCAAAAGCATATCGAAGGGAGAGACTTGAGAAGCTGCTCAAAGTAAAGAAAGAAAATAGTTTATATAATCTGTAAAAGACTCCAATTTAATGTGGTTCTTTGGTTTATCTTAATCCAGAGAACACAAAATGGTGGTCAACAAGTTGGATCTAGTCCATAGATGTTTCTTCTGTGACCCACACAAAGTTTAAGAAACGTGATCAAACATCTAGACATCTTTCTTTGAACAATTAGAAGATATGACAACTTCTGGGCCTATGTTTCCACAGAAAACAATAATAAGGAAAATAGCCGAATAAGGTCTGCCTCCCGCAGACAGTCCCATGCTGCAGTTCACTCTGATCCCCACTGTTTCCTAGAGCATCACCGGCACTGAGGCTCTGTATCAGTTCTCGTCTGTCTTTTTGCTTTCACCATTGCTTTAGTATAACAGATTTTTTTCCTTGAATTTGGCTCTTTTTACTCACTGTATCTGATTGGCCTTTGCGGGCATTTGTGTATGTGACCTCAATTTTAAGTAAAATATGCATTTTCATGCACCTTCTCACATCCTGGTTTTTCTAATGGATTAAATACCACCTAAAATCATCTTCTTAAACTCATGACTCTGAAATTGATTCCTACAATAGCCATCTGTAAAGGAAAATCACCTCCTATGTGTCCTTTACTCTCACACTACCACACACCCAATACCACTGACACTAGATATGTGGGCTTTTCACACATTAAGCAATTCTGCAACACCAGTAGGTGTCCTACAATTCAACTGAATTCAGTTCCATTCAGACACTACCTGGAGGTAGCATCAGATTCTGCATGTTAAGGACTCAGTCCCACAAGACTGTCCCCACCCCCACCCCTTCACTTCAGATACCAATCATAAGTCCAGATTGTCACCCATGCCTCTGAGAAAGTAATATTAATCAGAGAGGCTTCTACCACCTTCTTCTCATGTTTGATTAATTCGCTGGAGTGGTTCACGGAACTCAGGAAAATAGTTTACTTACTGGATTATCCATTTTTTGTAAAAGGATATGATTCAGGAACAGCCAGATAGAAGAGAGGCATGGGGCAAGGTATGAGGATGGAGACAGAGTTTCCATGCTCTCTAAGTACACAAGTCCTCTCAGATCTCCCCGTATTCACCAACCTGGAAGCTCTCCAAACCCTATAGTTCAGGGACTTTTATGGAGACTTCATTATATAGGCATGATTGATTAAATAGTTGGCTTTTGGTAATTGAACTCAATCTCCAGCCTCCTCCCCAGAGGTTGGAGGGATGGGTCTGAGAGTTTGAACCCTCTCCTCACAGGGTTGGTTCCCCTGGCAGCCAGCCTCCATCCTTAGGGCCCAAAAGTCACCTCATTAACAAAAACTCATACAACTCATAAGATAGTTGTAGTTAGAAAGGGCTAGTTATGAACAAGAAGACACCCATTTCATCTTTATGGCTCTGAAGCATTTCAGGAACTGAGGACAAAGATCAAATATTATAACAAAAGATGCCCATATGGCTCTTACATAGGAAGCTACAAATTCTAGAGCTATGTGCCAGGAACAGTGGACAAAGACCAGATATATATTTCTTATTATTTATCACAATATCACACAATCTGCAGTAATTGTGATTGAAGGTGAATAGTTGACAAAAGCCTGGAAATACCTGTGATGGGATAGGTGGATAAATATTAGCAATGAGACACTTCAATTGGGATAGTTGCCTAAATTTGAATATAATTAGAACAATGCATGGTAACTCAAGTGAATCCTTACTGATACAGCTTTTTGCGTCTTTTCTCCCCTTCATAGGCCATTGGAAAGATCCAGTGAAGATGTGGATATAATCTTCACGCGGCTGAAAGAAGTTAAAGCTTTTGAGAAATTCCACCCAAATCTCCTTCATCAGATTTGTTTATGTGGTTATTATGAGAACCTGGAGAAAGGAATAACATGTAAGAAATGCACCTCCAGTTATGTATTTTCATGTATGGTTCGTGCTCATTTGTGGTCACCCTACAGCTGTCTATATCCTACAGACAGAGGGGGCATATTTGGGCTTCACCCAAAGGCATTAGGTTGATAGTTCCCTCTGCTCTATCAGCTCCAGGAAGACATTTCTTTAGCTCCTTCATTCACAGCATGTAAATGGTTCTTTTAGGGCAGCCTGCTTTCCAGGTGGAGCTGAAAGGAGGTACTGACTCATATATTCAGCTATACCTTTAGAAATTTAAATATTGTTTTCTCTGACCCAAGAAATTTGTGAACCAGTAGGATATTAAACAAAGATTAAAAAAAAGACTCTTAACTAATTTAACAGTAAGTTTTGAATTAACCTGAGTGATACTGTCTATGCTAGGTGTGAATAAGAGGCTGAGGGGGTGACAGCTGCATAAAAAAACAGTATTTTTTCATTAAAAAAAAAGTTAAAAATTCCATCTGTTGGGATGACTCCCATCTAATTAGCCTGAATAATCAATTACTCCTAATTGGAGGGAAAAATAAATTACTCATATATAAGAAGTCCCGAGACAGGAGGGCTCCAGAATTAGTTAATTAAGCAGTTTAGACATTACTAAGGTCGCAGGTTCCTCCCATCTTGTTTTTGTGTTTGTTTTGCTATGCATCCTCAGGTGTTGGCTTTTGCTCAGACTTGACCCAAATGATTCTAAGATAGCTACGGGAAACCAGTCACTAGCAAGGACAATGGGTCTGTCACAACATCAATGTAAAAAATTTAGAAGAGAAAATAAAGATCACATACAATCCCCAAACCCAGAGATTACTATTAACACTTTATATGTAACCTTCAAGATGTTTATCCATGTGTGTACATGCAAACAGTCACACTTCTATTAAATGAATTATTTTCTAACCAATGTTATTTTCTTACTGATATCAGAAACTTCATTCTTTTGGGGATAAGACTATTTTCTGTTTCTTAAAGCAATTTTCAAAATGAATCTTCTGTGATATGTACATGAATTTGTTTGGCAAGTGATAATGTCTTTTGGGCCCCAAAAGTTCATGAAAGGCAAAACCCGAACTCTAAAACAAGTCAGACACAAAGGCTAGGAGCAGCAGAGTTACTGAAGAGGCCAGCTGTAAACTCATCAATCTCCCATCTTGAGCTTATCATTGTACTTGGTAGGGTGCCATTGTTGTTCTTTGCCTCTCCGCAGTGGCCTTAGGGAGCTGAGAGCAACTTGTCATTAATCATGGCTCCCAGAAGCTTGTTCCTGTGAAAGCTGGCCTTGCCAGACTGAGCTGTCCCACTGAGTTGACATGCAATTTTTTCACTGAGTCACTTGATCTCTGACTCTGTGAAAAGAATTGAACAATATCAGATCATTCCTGCTAGTTATTTAACTAGGATATCTAAAAGGATAGTTTTGTGTGAAATTTTTGAACCACTGTTTCAGAATAATTTTCCAAAATCCTGCGCTTAACATGATATGTGCACTAAGGTTCTATCTAAATGTTTTCTCTCTGAGGTCACGAAAGTAAAGCAAAATTAGCTTCAGAAATTTCTGATGAGAGTCATTTCCAAAAAGTATTTGACTCCTAATGCCTAAAATTAGTGAATTTATAGAACCAACAAGAAAATGGACAAAGACAATACAGTAAAATTTGTAAAGCAAATTTTATATTTTTTCATCATTTATTAAGTTATTGTTTAGTTAGCTTAAAGGAGACATCCTTTGCTAGGAAATATATTGTTTTTAATGTAAATAGACCTGGAAAATTGGGCAGTGGACTGTTATTTTGCTAAGTCAAATAACCTTATTAATATGTACGCCATCTAGATTAATTTTCCAAGAATCACAAGACAATAAAACGTATTTAAGATAAATGACATAGAACATCAGTCATGTTGAAAAGATCTTTTAGCAGTAAGGGTTATCATCCCTTATTACTGCTCTATAAATATAGAAGAGTTCTGTTTAATAGAGTTCCACTTTATGGAATTTTGAATAAATAGGACATAGCTTTGTTGATAATAAGGAAAAGAAAAATATGTCATGTTCTTGTGGGAACAGATAGAGGAAGGGTGGTAAGCTCAGCTAGGTCCGAGTCATGCATTTAATAACCAGTGAGAAACTATTAGGTCATATGGTGAAACCCACTTATATTTGGTATATTTACCCTGCTGTTTCTTTTTCAGTATTTCGCCAGGGTGATATTGGAACCAACTGGTATGCTGTCCTGGCAGGGTCTTTAGATGTTAAAGTATCTGAGACCAGTAGTCATCAGGTAAGATGCCTTACTCTTTTTTTTTAATTTTAAAGTGCGATTTATTCTTATATATTTAAAAATTTTTTTATTGTGATTTTTGCCGTTTGTTTTTTGTTTTGTCTTGTTTTGCTGTATTCTTTTTTTATTGAGGCATAATTGACATATAACATTATATTACTTTTAGGTGTGCAGTGTAATGATTAGACATTTGTCTACAATGCAAAATGATCACCACAATAAATCTAGATAATATCCATCACCATACAAGTTACAAAACTTTTCTTATTATGAGAATGTTTTTTAAAGAATCTTTAAGATTTGAAGTATACTTGACATATAATACTATATTAGTTTCAGGTGTACTGTTTTGAGAACTTTTAAGGTTTATTCTCTTAGCAGCTTTCAAATATGCACTACAATATTGTTGACTATAGTCACCATGCTATACAGTGCATCCCTGTGTATTTATTTTATAACTGGAACTTTGTACATCTTGACCCCCTTCACCCATTTTGTCCACCCCCACAACCCCACTCCTCCCTGGCAACCACCATTTTGTTCTCTGTACCTATGAGTTTTATTTGTTCTTTTTATTTTTTTATTTGTTTTTTAGATCCTCCTTATAAGTGAGATTATATGGTATTAGTTTTTCTCTGTTTAACTTATTTCACTTAGCGTAATACCCTCAAGGCTCACCCACATTGTTGCAAATGGCAAGATTTCATTCTTTTTTTATGGCTGAATAATATTCTTTATCCATTCATCCACTGATAGACACTTAGGTTGTTTCCATATTTTGGCTATTGTAAATAGTGTTCTATAAATATAATATACTGTTATATGGAAAATACTGTTTTCCATAGTAGCTGTATCAGTTTACATTCCCAACAACCATGCATGAAGAACCTCTTTTCTCCACATCCTTACCAACACTAAGTATTTGTTATTTCTTGAATTTTTGCAAATAGCCACTTCTAAAAGGTGTGAAGTAATATTTCATTGCAGTTTTGATTTGAATTTCCCTGATGATTAGTAATGTAGAATATATTTTCATGTGCCTGTTGGACATCTGTATGTCTTCTTTGGAAAAAAAATGTGTATTTAGATACCCTGCCCATTTTTAATCAGATTGTTTTTTTGCTGTTGAGTTATGTGAGTTCTTTATATTTTTTGATACCAAACCCTTATTGGATATATGATTTATAAATATTTTCTCCCATTCAGTAGTTCAGTAGGTTGCCTTTACACTTTTTTTGTTGCTTGTTTCCTTTACTGTGCATAATTTTTAGCTTGATATAGTCTCACTTGTTTATTTTTGCTTTGTTGCCTTTGCTCTGGAGTCTGATCAAAAAAATCATTACCAAGACAGATGCCAAGGAGTTTATTGCCTACATTTTCTTCTAGGAGTTTTATGGTTTAAAGTCTTACTTTCAAGTCTTCAAACCATTTTGAGTTAATTTTTGTGTATGGTGTAAGACAGTAGTCTAGTTTCCTTCTTTTGCATATGGCTATCCAGTTTTCCTATCTCGCTTTATTAAAGAGGTTGTCCTTTCATCATTGTATATTCTTGACTCCTTTGAAATAAATTAATTGATCATATATGCACAGGTGTATTTCTCGGCTCTGTATTTTCTTTCATTAGTCCATGTACCTGGTTTTTCCAATGCCATACTGTTTGATTAGTATAGCTTTGTAATATGGTTTTAAATCAGAAGTGTGATGCCTCTAGCTTTGTTCTTCTTTACCAAATTGTTTTGGCTGTTCAAAGTCTTTTGTGATTCCATACACATTTTAGTATTGTTTGTTCTAGTTCTGTGAAAAATGCCACTGGGATTTTGATAGGTATTGCATTGAATAAGTAGATTGCTTTGGGTAGTAAGGACATTTGAATAACTCTAGTTCTTCCAATCCATGAACATGGTATATCTTCCTGTTTATTAGTTTCTTCTTCAGTTTCTTTCATCAGTGTCATAAGTATACAGGTCTTTCACCCTCTTGGTTAAATTTATTCCTAGGTATTCTTTTTGATGCAATTGTGAATAAGATTTTTAAAATTTTCTCTTTCTGATTGTTAATGTATAGGAATGCATCAGTTTTTTTTTAACATGATAATTCTTTTTTGTTAATGGTGTATGGTTGATATACAATCTTATGTTAGTTTCAAATATACTACTGTGGCTCAATAATTACCCATATTATTAAATCCTCACCTCCTCTAGTACGTTACTATCAATGTAGAAAGATGTTACAGAATCTTTAACTATATTCTCCATGCTGTACTACATCCACATGATCTTCTTATATTGTGATTGCAAATTATTGTGTCCCTTTATCCCCTTCACCATTGCCCCACCTGCCCCAAACCCTCTCCCATGGTAATTAATCACTTGTAACCACTAGTCACTTCTCAGTGTCTATGAATTTACTGCTGTTTTGCTCCTTCTGATTTTGCTTTGTTTTTATATTCCACAAATAAGTGAAATCATATGGTATTTGTCTTTCTCCACCTGGCTTATTTCACTGAGCATAATACTCTAGATCCATCCATGTTGTTGCAAATAGCAGGATTTCTTTCCTTTTTATTGATGAATAATATTCCATTGTGTATATGTACCACATCTTCTTTGTTCATTCATCTACTGATGGACACTTAGGTTTCATATCTTGGCTACTGCAAATAGTGTGGCGTTAAACAAAGCATGCATATATCTTTTCAAATCAGGGATTTTGTTTTCCTTGGGTAAATTCCTAGGAGTGGAACTGGGTCAAATGGTATTTCTATTTTAGTTTTTTTGAGGAACCTCCATACAGCTTTCCACAATGGCTGCACCAATTTACATTCCCACCAACAGTGTAGGACGGCTCCCCTTTCTCCGCATCATTGCCAGTATTTGTGATTTCTTGTCTTTTGGATAGTGACCATTTCAAGTGGTATGAGGTAATATCTCATTGTGGTTTTAATTTGCATTTCCCTGATGATTAATGGTGTGGATTTCATGTGCCTGTTGGCCATTTGTATTTCTTCTTTGGAGAAGTATCTGTTCAGGTCCTCTGCCCACTTTTTAATCAGGGTTTTTGTTTTTTGAGTGTTGAGGCATTTTGTATTTTGGATGTTAACCCTTTATCAGATAAGTCATTTATGAATATATTCTCCCATACTGTAGGATGCCTTTTTGTTTTGGTGATGGTGTCCTTTGCTGTATAGGAGCTTTTTAGTTTGATATAGTCCCACTTGTTCATTTTTTATTTTGTTTCCTTTGTCTGAGGAGATGTGTCTAGGAAAAAATTGCTCATGCTTGCATTCAAGAGATTTTTACCTATGTTTTCTTCTAAGAGTTTTATGGTTTCATGACTTACATTCTCATCCATTTCAATTTTACTTTTGTGTATGGAGTTAGACAATAATCCATCTTCATTCTCTTGCATGTAGCTGTCCAGTTTTCCCAACACCAGTTGTTGAAGAGGTTGTCATTTCTCCATTGCATATTCATGGCTCCTTTAGCATGTATTAATTGACCATATATGCATGGGTTTATATCTGGGGTCTCTGTTCTATTCCATTGATCTATGGGTCTGTTCTTGTGTCAGTAGTAAATTGTTTTCATTACTGTAGCTTTGTAGTAGAGCTTGAAGTCAGGGAATGTAATCCATCCAGCTTGTTCTTCTTTTTCAGGATTTCTTTTGCTATTCAGGGTTGATTGTCGTTCCATATGAATTTTAGAACTATGTATCAGATTTTTGTATGTTGATTTTGTATCCTGCAAGTTTACTGAATTCATTTATTAGTCCTAACAAATTTTTGGTGGAGTCTTTAGGGTTTTCTTTATAAAGTAACATGTCATCCACAAACAGTGAGTTTTACTTCTTCCTTTCAATTTGAATGCGTTTTATTTTTATTGCCTAATTGCTGTAGCTAGGACTTCCAATACTATGTTGAATAAAAGTCCTGAGAATGGGTATCCTTGTCCTATTCCTGCTTTTAAGGAAAAGTTTTCAGCTTTTCACCATTGAGTATAAAGTTAGCTGTGGGTTTGCTATATATGGCCTTTATTATGTTGAGGTATATTCCCTCTATGCCTACTTAGTTAACAGTTTTTATGGATTTTATCAATGCTTTTCCTGCACCTTTTGAGGTGATCTTATTTTTTTAATCTTTCATTTTATTAATATGGTGTTTCCTGGCAATTGGTTTGCAGATGTTGAACCATCATTATATCACTGGAATAAATCCCACTTGGTCATGATGTTTGATCCTTTTAATGTATTGTTGAATATGGTTTACTAATATTTTGTTGAGGATTTTTGCATCTGTGTTCTTTGGGGATATTGGCCTGTACTTTTCCCTTTTTGTGGTGTCCTTCCCTGCTTTTTGGTATCAGGGTCATACTGGCATTGTAGAATTAGTTTGGAAGCACTCCCTCCTATTAAATTTTTCAGAAAGTTGGAGAAAGGTAGGTATTAACTCTTCTTTATATGTTTGGTATAATTCACCAGTGAAGTTGTCTGATCATGAGTTTTTGTTTGTTGCAGGGTTTTTCATTGTTGATTCTATGTCCTTACTAGTAAAGTCTATTCACATTTTCTATTTCTTCATGATTCAGTCTTGAAAAATTATATGTTTCTAAGAGTTCATCTATTTCTTTTAGGTTTTCCAATTCATTGACATATAATTGTTCATAGAACTCCTTTATCATCCTTTGTATTTTTGTGGCATCAGAAATACAATTTCTTCTCTTTTATTTCTGATTTTATTTATTTCGGCCCTCTCTGTTTTTCTTGGTGAGTATATCTAAAGGCTTGTTAATTTTGTCTATCTTTTCAAAGAACCAGCAACCTTGATTTCTTTTTTTCTTAGCCATTGTACTTTTATTCACATTGCATAGTTTGCCATTTTCCAGAGGCAGGGTGGGAGAAGGACTGAGGCAGGAGGGCAATGGGGATCCCTACTTCCCTCACGTTCCTCCTTGTCTGACCACACCCAGGCAAACACAAAGGAGGATGGGAGGCACGGATGCCCCTTCTATGGAAGAGGCTGCACAAAGCTACACCCACACATGCACACAAACAAGCCCCTCTCCACACCAGTGGCCGGGCAGGATTACACAGAGAAGCAGAGTGCTGTGGGTTCAGGGGGGTGGGGAAGCAACAAAGTCTCCTTACAGACAGGTGGCTGTCCCCTCCTGTCCCCTTCTGGCTCTATCCCCAAAGTCTTTGAGTGCCCCCCTTCTCCCACTTTGCTTGGCCATTCTCCTATGGCCTCTAGCATCTTCCCTGCTGCTGGAGACATAAAAAGGGTACAGAACAGGGGATGACATCAATCCTGCAACCCCTATCCCTCATGCCAAGTCGTTCTGTCCCCTGCCCCCAGTGGTAAGGGGTCAGAGCAGGCTCTTAGCTGGCCACTCTTTGGTAGAAGTAGATGCAGCCCAGGTCTTTGGGCTGCTTCTCAGAGGCACACACTTTCCGGTCATTGTAGATCACCCACCTGCCTTCCTTCTTGATGTGACAGACGTCGTGCACACATGGTAGAGTTGCCATGTGATTAATGAAGGCAAAGGGTTGATACGTACCAAGACTATCCTGGACTTTAAGTCCTACTGGCAGAGACTCAGAGATGGAGTTGGCAGCTGAGCGGCCCTCCAAGATGTCCATGGCAGCTTCTGCATGCCATTTGCCTCTGTCCCTGGAGAGAGTCCCAGCAAGGCCCTGCCCCTCTGGCAGATGCTCTAAGATTAGTGAATGAGTCTCTTTCACGTATAGTTTAGGTGCTTTTCAAACTTCTGCTTTTGTGCTGGTGCCTGGGGTGAGTGGGTCTTCATGCCAGCTTTCAAGAGACATATCTTGGTTTTCTACAGCCTTTGGGTCTCCTGGATGTGAGCTAGTTGGTTTTCAAAGCTGGATGTTTTGGGGGTTGTGTCTCTATTGCAAGGCCCAAGGGTTGGATACCTAATATGGGGCCTGCACCCCTCAATCCTCAGGGAGAAGTTCTGGATTTGTGAGATCCCTCACATTTGTGGGTGACCGTCATAGAGGCAGGTTTTTGGTGAGACTGCATCTCTATCTCTCCTGCACACCTAGATGTGGCCCTTTTGCCATTTGCTGTTCAGTTAGTTGTCAGGTCCTTTTCATTGTGTCTGTGGGAGGAGGTGCGTTGAGGATCTTCCTGTGCCATGATCTTGGACCCACCCATTCTCTTATTATTATTTTTAAAGACACATTATGTTTTTATCTTTTATACCATCAAAATTACATTTTCAAATTCATTTCTTCTTTCCCATGGAAAGGAGTTCAACGGGTGTTTGTTGACTTCCTTTATTAAGTTATTCATCGAACATGTATATTGAATGCCTTCCCTGATGTGAGTGTGGTGCCAGGTGTTAGAACATGGGATGCAGGAACACACTGCCTGCCTTCCAGGAGCTTGCCATCTATTGAGGAATGCAAACAATTTGATTGCAGTGTGATAAAGTGCTGTTATATGAGGTGAAATATGAGTAAAGGGGAAGGAAGAGCAAATCTTCCTAGGTTTCTTCTCAGATTCTTCCTCCATCTAGTATAGTGGTTTTACTTTGTTCTAGCAGTGATCCCCTCATGAGCCTTGTAGGAGATCCAGTGATGCAGGGAAAATGGGTGGACACGGTCCCCCTAAAAATCTTTCATTACTTTTCTACCTCATCTTTTCAATGTGGAAGGTCCAATAATTGTGTGTGTGTGTGTTTTAAAGTGCCGTACTGGCTTCCTTCACTTTCATCAGTCTCCTTTGAGGAGCTTAGCATCCTAGCAGATAAAACTCATATTCTCTTTTGCCCCACAATATTTGTGAAATATTTAAAATGGGACCCAGAGTCTCCTTTCACATCTGCTCCATCTTTATTCCATGTGGCCTAAACATACAGAGCCTTGCTGTTTGGAGAAAAGAACTGTGACTCTCAAAAGGATGGCCCCCAAAGACCATCTTTGCACCTCAGGATGTAAATGGTCCAAGTTTTCTATCCACATATTCAGGATCCAGATAAAAACTGAGAGAAGAGAATGGGTAGTTGTAAAATTGGAAAGAATTATTGAGAAAAAGCAAACATTCAGTTAAAGGGACAGATAACCTATAGCCAAGTACCATGTTGAAGACAGTGCCCCTGAGCCTTTTTCATATGTAACACATTTCAAATGTGAGAAACACTTGTGACACACTAAATTTGAGATTTAAATTGGGTAGAAATGTGTACATATTGGAGTTGTGGGCAGTCACCATCTTAAAAATGGAAAATTATCACCAAAGAGGGTTGGTGAGATGGGCATGTGGAGTTTGAAATGTAACTGCCCGTGTTATTCCCATTGTCATGGTTGGGTCAGAGTCTCAGGCTAGAGCCCAAGTCCTACTGAGCCCACTGTATGCTTTTTCTATGCATCACTGTACCGAAAGTTCCCTTAGAAACTGCCTAGAGCCTGGGCTGCCCAGCCTTGACGGAACCGCCCTCTCCTCCTCTGTCACAGTGCCAGTTTTCTTGCATTTAGAGGGCCAAGGTGATTCTCATGAGCTGCCTCAGCTTCCCAGTGGAACTGAGCGCAGCTAGCGTTCCTTGGGTTTCTGCAGTATGCAAGGTGCTGTTCTCAGCACCTCCCAGGTTTTGTTTCCTCACAGCGACTCTACGGGATAGGTCACACTACTCTTCTCCTCTTACAGACGAGGAGACTAAGGCCCCAACTAAACGGTTAAATAATTTGCCTGAAGCAACGTATCTAGAAATGAGAGGAACCAGGATAAAAACCCAAGCAGCCAGGTCCCTGGACATGTGCTCGCAGCCATGCTGTGCACCTTCGACTCAAAAGGAACATGCTGACGTGTGCAACTTCCCTCTCTCTCTGCTGTTTGCCGTTCTTTCCAAGGATCCCATGTCCACACACCTGCCTGCAGACTGCTGTCCTGCGGGGTACCCGGGCCCCTTAGCTCAGAGCCGCCCCTGGGGCTCACCAGCTCTCCCCTGTCGCTGTGTGGAGCGCCAGGGTCAACAAGGGGAAGATCCTCCCTGCTCTCCTGGGTGGTCCTGAATCAGTAATGGTGGAAAAAGTGGAAACAGAAGGGTGAGCAAGGAGAAGGAAGGTGAGAATGAAGGAGGAGAAAGATGAGAAGGAAGGGGAACACAGGGAGGGAAGATGAAAAGTATAATTGTACAAACACAGAGCAGATGCGCCTACGGGATGACAAGTAATGGCAGCACCGATGTGCTGGTACATCAGATGGTAAAAGCTGCATGAGGTTTTGATGGTATTAAAATAGTATTTGGCTAGGGGCTCACGGGATATTGGCCTGAACTAATTATCTCTCACCACAGGGTCCTAGCAAAGAATAGCCGAGCAACACTTTGTTATTGCCTATGGGTTTTCTTAATTTTAATAGACTTTTAAGTTTAGATTTTAGCTGTGGTTTTGACCTGAAACCCAATGCAGGGAACTTCCCTAAGCTGGGCTTGGTTGTCTCTTAAGTTTTAAGAAGTATTAGTCTCACACCAACGCTGGATAACTGCCTCCTCTATGTACTTCATCTCACATTTTCCAACCAGGGTTTTCATATCACTAAGTATTATAGATTCATATCACTAAGTATTATAAGGAATTGAAAGCACCTTTTCCTCTGTGTCCTCCAGCCCTCCAGAGAGTAGCCTGAGATAGACCAAGGGCCTAGCCTTCTAGTCTGCTCTGAGGTGCAAGATGTGGCTCCAGCCACATGGAAGGGAGAAGCTGAAGAGAGTGAACAAGATGACTGAGACTCCTCCCATGGCAAGTTGCATGAAAGGAAGAAACAAAAAAGCCATTTCTACCTGTACTTCTAATGGGCTCTGGGTCTCTCCCCACCAGTGATGTGGCCAAGTCGGGGTAAATAGTTAGCCAATCAGAGCAGTATACTATGTAAGTCAGGGCTCTCCAGAGAAATGGTACAGGTAGGAGATAGGTAGATAGATGGATCAGGGTTTATTTTTAAGAAACTGGCTTATGTGATTGTGGGGGCTGCAAGTTTAAAATTTGTAGGACAAGCTAGCGGGCTGGAGATTCAGGTGAAAGTTGATGATGGAGTCTGAAAGCTGGGCGGAATTTCCATGTTGCCCTCTAGAAGCAGAATCCCCTCTTTGGGGAATCTCAGGGGAAACCTGTTTGCCCTGAAGGCCGTCAGCTGATTGAGCGAAGCTGTCACATGAGGGAGGGTAGTCTGCTTTGCTAAAAGTCTACTGATTATAAATGGTAAACATATCTAAAAAATACTTTTATAGCAAAATATGGGCTAATGTTTGACTAAACAACCGGTTACCATAGGCAAGCCAAGTCGACACGTAAAATTCATCATCAATCACTTAAATAGGGATGTGGGGTTGGATGATGGACCACGGGAGGGGAAGCAAGGGAAGCCCGGGACTCCTACCCCTGGAGCCCAGCAGCAGCACCGCTGAGTGCCTCCGCGGGGTCCCCCTCTGCCGGGGGTTCTGTGGACATTCGCTGACCTCGTTTTTAGGCATTCACGTCCTGTTTTGCAATCGGGCTTGAAAACAGAGCTGGGCCATACTCGGTACTTTCTCCTGGGCCACGCAGATGTGCACAGCCAAATTAAGGTTTGAATTCAGGTCTGACATACTCCAAACTTCATGTTCTTCCTCATGCTCACACAGGAAGGAAGGTGAGCAGGGGGCAGTCAAAGAAAAAGAAAATTTAAAAGAAACTAGGAGAATTAAAGAGAAAAGCGATAACCGCGCCAATTGAGTCTTTAAAAGTGGGTAGGGCGGTTTCTTGCTAGCCTGCCCTTTTTTTTTTCCTCAAGTGTCTCCCTGCCGGTGTGTCTGTCTTCTCATCTGAGACCCAGAAGTCCGAGATGGTGGTGACAAATCCCAAACTTATCTCTGAGTTTCAGCCCCTCAGGGAGCCAGAATGTAAGAGCTGGAATAGCGACTGGTGATGGAGCGCCCCCTACAGACAGCTACGTGAAAAGCACCTTCTGAGCATTATTTCACTGGCTGTTCACCGTCTGATGGGCTCTCCCTTGTTAAGTGCTATTATTAGTTTCATTTTACAGGTTAGATGTTAAATAACTTGGCCAAGGTCACACAGCCATCAGGTATATAGAGCCAGTTCTTTGTGATTCTAGGGCTCAATTTCTTGACCATGGTGGTGGTACCCGTGCCGTCTAGAGGGAATAACGCCTGTGGGAACGTTGCTTTTCCCTCACAGCTCCAGCAGCCGTCCTCCTGCAGCTCTGATTCCAGCTCAGAGCGCCGGGTCTTTCACCTCCAAGCCCACCTCGCAGGTGTTTGGAGAAGGCCTGCTTCTCACACTCTGCTGGGCTGGCCCAGGAGTGAGGGGCCGTCCTTCCACCACCTTTTAGATCTGGAGATACACAGTTAAATGAGCGTAGCCCATCCCTTCAAAGGGTCCTAGGTGAGAGGGCGGGAGAGGTAAGTGTGGGTGGTAAGGGAAGGGGATCGCGGCATGGTGCGTACTGGCAGAGGTGAAATGGTTAGAATGGGTGTTGATGGGATATATGGGCAGTTGAGAGAAAGGGGGGATCCTGACCTGGATGGGGAGGTGGGGGCTGATGCCACTGATTGAGATGAGGAACAGAGAGGGAAGAAAGCTCTTCACAGATTCTGGTGTAGTATTTTTATATCATACATTTATTAGGTATTACTGATTTGATGGAATATTTTTTCTGAACAGAATCACCCTATTTATTTTATATGGTAATAGGAAGATACAACTGTATATAACTTTTAAGAATACATGGGGCATAAATATTTTATTTGGCTCATAAATTCATGTTACGTTCCTGCCTGTTTTAATATATTACTTTTTCTCCCTTCCCTTCATTCCCTCATACTTGTTTGCTCACTGGCTTAAGACAACAGAGCTTCTTACCCTCTGTGTGATTAGTTCGGCAGGTTCTTTGGACTCTAGGTTGAAGGTCACATTTGTCTCTAATTGGTGATATCCTATGAGCACAGCAGTAGTAACGTCATTTACGAAGCGTTTCACTTACACGCACGTGAGCCGCCCTATCAGGTGCAGGCCCAGCCGTGTTGCTTCTTGCTCGAGCCTCGGCTGGATGAGTGATCTGCTGAAGACGAGATAGCGGTGGCCCATAGAACTGGAAGTCCCCATGATTTCCTTCCCCAGGCCAGCGTGCCCAGTCCTGGTCCTCAGTGTGGGTCCGCATGTGTGCCCATTGGCCTGGGGGTCGGCTAAGGGCTCTAGAAAGGGTGTGTGCTCCCAAGTGCCTCCAGTGTCCATGGTGGGGGTGGTGATGGTGGTGTGTGGGTCCTCCTTTGCCCCTCAGATCACTGATGCCTAAGATTCTTAAAAAGAAAGCCATCAATTTTACATTTGGGAGAAATATTAAAATATAAACACTCTGGTGAGTGGTAATATAAACTTCAGGCCCTTTCCTGGAAGGGGAGGATAGAGAACAAAAGCCACTGGGCTGTGGGGAGCCAGTTGGCTCACCTGCCCATGTCGCTGCAGGTCAGCCCGCCTGGTCAGTCAGAAGTCACAGGTCTGCCAGCTGGGGCAGCGTGAGCTGGCAGGCGGCCGCCTTACCTCGTGGGTGGGCCCCTGGCTCAGGACAGGTTGGTACAAAATGCTGCCGAGGGCTGGTTGGAAGCGACTTCTCTCCCTCTCACACACCAAGGCTCTGCCTGGAAAAGAGAGTCAACCTCTGTTCTGTTTCCCTGCCTTCCGTCTGGCTGCGTCTGCCCAGTGCAAGGCTTCAAGCCTGTGGGCGAGGAGAGGGTAAGGGCCTCCCCATCTGAGCCCATCCTTGAGGAGCTGGTGTGCTTTGTTTTCCTTCCTTTTGTTACTGCCTTAAACCTGGGTTTTTGCTAAGAATTCTGGGGAATACATAGACTATTCTGTTCCTATTATTTTGATGAACTCTGAGAGACTACTGTCCTTGGAAGTATCTTCCTTTATATTATATTGATACCACCACTCCATAAAACAAAACCAACTTCCCTCCTATCCTGACCCTGTGTAATTGTCAGAGGCACCTCTCCCAGCTTCCAGACGCTTTTCCCACCTGGACCATTCTTTGTCCTGCCCCATGAAACTTAGAGGGGACTGGCCCACAGGCCACTTCATCCTACAGGGTCCAGCTGGCTCATGTGCTCCCGCAGATAAACACTTGGCAGCACAGATCCTATCAAAGATTAATCCTTCCGGTTCCCAGTGGTACCTGTCCTCGCCCTCAGTCTCTTACCTAAGCTAACAACCAGGACTCATATGCCTTCAGATACTCACAGCTCAACTCTCGTGCTTAAGCACCTGCCTGTCTTGGGTATCTATTTAACTTAATGGGCTAGAAGTTAGAGATTTTACATTCCCACTGGAATGAATAATACTGTGGGTGTACTCTTCTCTCATTAATATTTGGATGGATCTAGCATGAGAAGTGAACATTGGAACAAGTTATAAATAACATGTATAAACATAAAAGTGATAAATAAACCTCACTATACCAGACAACAATACCCAACTCTGTGTGTGTGTGTTTTAGAGAGAGATAAAGTCCTGTTTTTTTCCTGCAGATTTTACAGATGAAGGGCCTTTTGGGCATGGTAAATATTTAAATCTTAGAAATACTTAAGGTTTTAACTTAATTTTTACAGCAAAAAAATATAGTTTTCCAGTCTTACGAAAGAATTTCTGATGGTTACTGAGTGAATAGAAGTTCATGCTGCAATATAGAGAGACTGGGACAGTGTATTAATTCATAAAACTTTATTCTTGTAACAGATGCTTATTTAAAGTGTTAGTAAAACCAGATCTCTTTTGAAATCCTCCCTGACCTTAATTTGCTGTGTAGTCTTACCTATAAGTTGGGGATAATAGTTCTGACCTTAAATGAGTTTTTCTTACTGTTTGCGTAAAGAAAAATCAGTAGCCTAGGGTGGAGAGCCATCAGTTGCAACACCTGCAATGCTGCTAATTTATCACAAGAGGGCAGTGCTAGCATAGAAAAAGCAGGAAACGTGTTCGGTGTGAAATGGCAAGTTTAGCAATGTTGTTCAGCCATTTCGTTTGATCAGAGAAGAAGCTGGGCTGCATTTGGTACTTACACTTTATCCATCCTCTCTTTTATCCGTCTCTGTGAAAATCTCTGGCAATTTTTAACCCAGCTTTGGAAAACAGTCTTTTACTGGTATTCCCCCAAAGTAAAAAGTGCTTTTATTTACTCTCTCTTTGTCTCCGTGCCAGAGATGGTTTTAAGTGTTGCATTTTTGTTGATAGAATTTGAAGACAGGCATGTTTCTTCACCATGTGGATCTCTCTTTCTCTATTTTCCTGCCTTTGCCAGCCTGATTCTTCCAATCAGTCAGATTATTTTCAGACCGAGAACCTTGCCATCATGAGGAAACGTTTCCTGAACACGTTTACCGGGCCCTTAAAACGTGAAAGGTGTCAAATCTGCAGTGATTGTTTGTGATGTCCTACTAGTTGTCTCTGCCCAGGGCGTCCATTTGTTAGGCACCGACCAGGAGTTTATTTAGCAGCCTGCACCAAGCCTCCGCATTCTATATTTAGCTTTGTTGCCATGTAATTCTTCGTTCTGGTGGATCCAAGACGGAGCCGCTATGCAGGACAGACCCGCTTTCCGCTGAACTGGGGCTGGCCTCCCTGATTCGGTTAAGAGAACGCCAACGCTCGTTCACCCTCACCCAGCCTTCCCGCAGCCACAGCCGGCTTGCCTCATCTTGTTAAGCTGTGTCTCCTGATTCTAAGCAAGTGCTCTAAGAGTAACAAAACTTGTCTTTGCTGTTGGTTAGAAAAAAACAATTCGACTTAAAAGTATTTTTGTCTTTGTGCTTGGCAATAAATCCTTTTAGACAGCACATACTAATGTCTGGACAAATTCAAAGATGCGGTTCCATTAAATTTTTATTTTTTAAAAGGAGTTGGAGCACTCCGTGAATTCCAGTACTAAATTCAAGCTCATGAAATAAACCCAGGCACTTAAGGGCAAGTATTGCCTCTAGTCTTAAAATAAAAATTGTAAACATACTTGCTTTGTAGGAATTTACATTTTGGGGTCTGTGCAGTTAAAAGACCAGTTTGTTTTTTGATGTTACCTCAAAAAACAGTTAAGACAACTCTTGAGCTATTAATATGGGAGTGAGTTAAACACGCATACCCCTTGAAGTTACAGGACAATTAAAAAAATAATCTTGATGTACTTACCGCAGAGAATTCTTATGTCTATTTTATTGATGGTTAGTTATTTTAAATTTCATCAGGCTATCTGTAACTTGTGTAAGTTAGATTTCAGGGGTTGCTTATAGGCACATGTTTATTAGCTTGGCTATCAGTGACACATAACCATTGCCTTTTTTCACAGTGTTCCCATATTTCACACTGTAGCTATATTTATAATGAAACAAACAAATAAAATGCCTTATACAAGAAAGCCTGCTTTAAGAAAACCCAGTATACCATAAATCAGGTGCACAAAGCAGATAAAATAAGGGGCGATTAGTAGTGGTGAAAAGGATTCTTTGATTTACAGCAGGATTCATCAGAAGGGTTCCTTTGAACACAAGCTCCCCCAGAGGGCTGAACTGTTTCTCGGATCATTCAGACCACTTGACATCCATACTGGGGGACAGAGAAACTGAGAATTTAAGTGTTGGAAAGCTATCGTTAATTGAAGATTAACAAAACCTGAATATAGGGATTCTGTTATTTAAATAATCAAAAATATCTTTTGTTAGAAATGTAGATGACCTATATATACATATAAATATAGCTAAGTCAGAAATCATATTTTCCATTATTTATGGAGCACCTACTATGTGCTAGGAACCATACAGGACTCTTCCTGTATATTATTTTATTTATATTGATTCCCGCTAATTATCTCAAAAGAAAGATTGGGGCCCTTTCACAAATGATGATGCCGAGGCTCCAGGAAGCATTCTCCCCAAAGCCACAGGGCTAGTGTTTGTCAGAGAAGAGTTGGGGATCTGGGTCTGCAAGGCCAGTGCCTTTCTTACTGTGCTGCCTCCAGATGGCTGTCCCGCTAGGCAGGGGGTGTTCTGACCCCAGGTGCCTCCAGGTGGGCTCCCTGTCTTCCATCAGGGCACCTTTGTTGACATCCTTGTTAACTTACCAAGTATCAGCTTTTATGATCAGAGCTAACAGACCCTTCCTATCCCACTGAAACACATACTGTGCCGAGGTATCGTTCATGACTTCAGTTAGTGCCTAGCTGGGCCGAGAAGTGGCTGGAAACTGGGGGCTGCCCCGGCTGGAGGTGAAGCCATCTGGAGGATGTGTTCCAGCAATGCCAGGCAGGAGGTGGGGAGCAAGCCAAATGTTGGAGCAACACAGCCCCCAAGCTAGCATGGTGAAGGGCCCTGGCAGGTCTCAAAGTGGTGACACGTTAGGACGTGGCTTGCTGATGGGCAGGCAGTCAGGCAGCAGCCCCAGTGATGGAAGTGGGTGGCCAGGAGGGCTGATGGAGAGGCCTGGTGACAGAAGGATGCCAGAGAGGACCTGAGCTCAGGGAGGGCATTCAGAACAAGGTGACTGGCCATCTAGAGAAGAATCAGGATACCAGGCAGGTTATCAAGGCAGAGTTGCAGAAAGACAGAAACTCAATTTCTCCAGCTGAATTAGGAGCTCCATTATTAGAACTAGAATCAGAGTAAGAAAGACAGACATGCTGCTGTGATGCTTAGGTTCCAGCCTAGGATTGCTTACATTTTTCCTGATGCCCCAGCCTGGAATGGCCTGGCGGACCCAGTATTGCAGTTGGAAGGTTAGAGGGGAAGCAATGCCAAATGTTTTCTATTTTCCTGGTGCTTGTGACATATTCGGTTTTCAATAAACATATAGATAGGCTGATTGAAAAAAGAACCCATATGGATTTAATTATTACTTTAATTTGATTTTCCTCCTGAGCTTTGGCAAGAGGTAGTTACATTTTCATATGACTGAAGAGGTATATGGAGGGGTAATTACAATGACTACTTTCTCATCTCAACTGTAGCCATTTTGGGGCAAATTCCCAAGCATCTTTGAGCCTGATTTTCCTCAACCTATAAAATAGCAATAATAATACTGATGTTACAGGATCGTTTTAATACTATGATCAATAAGAATATCCCTAATTTCTTAAGCACTTTGGAGTCAGGCATTGTGCAAAGCAGCTGAAATACATTATCTCATTTAACTGTTGTGGGGCACGAATGAGGCATCACAGTCAGGACACCCGGCTCAGTGCACAGCCCAGCACTCCACTCACACCCGTGGGGACCCACGTGTGCACCGATGCACAGTGAGATGTGTATTATTAAGGGTCAGAGGGTAGGAGGTGGAGTGATCAGGTGGACTGAGAGATGGGAGAAAGCCAGATCAGGTCGGAGGGAGAAACTAGGTGGCATGTCAGTGACATGCCATAGGTAGTTCTTTTCTCGAGAGTCCATCACCTCTAGTTATATAGTAGAACTGGCCTCGGAGACCCAGTACGCTTTACGAACACGATGAGGTCTTCCCATGTGTCACCCAAGGGATATTGCCCTTATGTGTGATGCAGTGTGGTAAGAGGTAAGCCGGTCTCTGTCCCTATTACAGACATCCTTTTGGGAATGCTAGTTCAACCCAGTATCTCCCCAGAGGTCTCAGTGTAACTCAGGACTCCTGGTCATGTTGGCTAACCCATTCTCTTGTTTGGGGTCTCCCCAGAAGCTGACGTGAGACAAGGATTTTGCTGCAAGTGGTTTTTTTGGAGATGACCCCAGGAAGCATTGTAAGGGAGTGGGGAAGTGAGACAAGGAAGGAAGAAAAACCAATAAAAGTTTGTTGAGAAGAGGATTTCCACGGTGGGTGACTAGGCTCACTCCTTCAGGGACCTTCTGAGAAGCTGTGGAGGGTCTGGAAGTCAGGGTATTTATCTCCTCCTGTCATGCCTCATTGGGGGGGTCGCATCTTACAGGCATTAACTGCCCAGCACTCTGCCCTCGGGTGGAATGATGAAGGTGCCCAAGAGCGGAAGCCATAGGTGTGTATGGCAACCGTCCCGAAAGCTACATGTGACTTTGCAGGGAGAGGTCGGGTAAGGGGGTGGGGGGGACCCTGGTAGGACTCCAGCAGCATCTGCTAAACCCACCTTCATGTATTGAAGACATTCAAGTTTTTAAATCTTCTTTTCCTATTTGAAAGTCCTTAAAATAAACTTCCATTTTATCACAAAATAGGGCATTCCTTCACTCTTGTTAATACTTCATATTCACTGAGTAGGTGCTGTTTGCTTTCTTCAGTCTCTAGTCGCTGTAAATATTTTCTTTCAGGTGGCCTTTCTGAACATTAATCTGCAAATGAGCAGAAAAGAAAATAGTCTGAATAGTCTCTATTAAAAAAGTATTGAGGCATGAGCAGATGTCTGGAGTATGTAAGCCTGAAAGGAATAGTGATATCACATTCAGAAATGGCCACTTTCAGCGAAAGGCAAAGGCATGCATAAGCGTATGTCCCAGGGTTCCGGCTTGGAATTCAGGCCAGAGGGATCCTATTAGGTGTCAGTGTGGGCCCAGAGTCCTGCTTGCGTTTATCCTGCCTCCCGACCTGTGTACTAGGCAACAGTGTTGGTTCTGCTAAATGAGAGAACATTTGATTGTAAATTTCTGTATTTGATAATTATCTTCTAAGCACACTGCAAGGCCTCAGGGATTCACTGACTGTAAATATAGTGATTAACATTTAGGGTGAAAATGTTCTTCTGAGGACCTTCCTTCCTGGGCGCAGATGTCCCAGCACCCAAACCATACTTGCTAGATCCATTCAGATTTCTAAGTATGTTTGTACTAAAAATAATTCAAGTTTGCTGAAAGTAAGGTTTGAATTTGCAAGTAAGCCTCCTTCCACTTGAGGTTTTAGAGTCCTGGTTAAAAGATCATATCTTGTATTTGCGAATCCCTGTTCTTAAATTTGAGAGGATCAGGTATGAAGAAAGAAATGCAGGAGGGGAGGATCCCCTACTCAGTGTGGTGGGAGAGTGTGGGATACTGGACATGAGTGAGGTGCTTGATCCCACGGCCAAAGCAGGCTGCCTCCCCTTACAGAGGGCCTGTTGCTGGGACACTGAGATGGGCAGTGGGCAACACTAACAGGACCGAGCTTTGTTCTGTGTGGCATGCATGGGTGATGCTAAGCTCTCCAGGGGAAATCCAAGGATAGTTTCAATCTTTCGTCTTTCTCACAAGACCTGTTCGGTAGCAAGAAGACTGACTCATGTGACTTTCACAGCCTGTCTTTCGTTGTATACCTTTTGGTGACACGCTACCTATGTCAGGGAGAGGAGGTGAGAAAGGAGAAGACTGTTTATCCCTAACAGTCTGCAACTAGCTCCTAGAAAACAGATCTTCATAGTTACTTTTTCATTATACTTTGTGGATAACTTTAGATATTTAGGCTTTGTGGATAGTGACAGGAGTAATATTTGTGGCCCATCCCTGTCAAGTTTCAAAGTAGAATTTTACACTGGAAAGTACAAATTAGGCAAAAGAATCCTTTCTGAAGAGTTCAGATGATTAAAAAAAATGAAGTAAGCTGGTGGGATTCTCAAGGGAACATGATGTTCTAGAGAATATGTGAAAGGTTGTGATTTGTCATAATCCATTTTTGTCTTTACTAGAATTTGAAAATTACTCAGAGGTACCTAACTCGCTGGGTATTGATATTTCAGTTCTGGAGATATTTTTTTGGACTGAATTTGTTTACCAGTGCCTTTCTGGAATATTTATTAGCAGGTTTTGTTAACACTTCCCTTTGAAGTGTAATATCTCTTTCATTCCTTTCTGAGATATTATTGATTTTACTTTCCTGAACACAATTTTATATAGTAATATCTGTGCAGAAGCAATTTGCCATGGTTTAAGGAACTGGATTCTTGTGGGCATTTGCCTTAGTAATGTGATTACAGAGTCATTAACTTGATCTTAATAACATTTACCTATCACCATGTATTAGATGTATGAAAGGAAAACTGTGCTTTCTATCATAGAGGATTACCCTTGTGTATCTCCCTTAGTTGATAATGGTCTGCAAAATTAATGTCCAGGTGATTTTGAGTGGCTATTTGCATTATTTGAAACTAGCTAGGATTAAATACAAGTAATTATCATCAGTGTTGCATGCAGAAAGGAAATTACTTTTTTAGAACAACTTACAAAACTTTCAAATCATTGATTTGCAATATTTTGAGCCACGCTGTACTTCATCTGATGCTGTTTTTACTCTGTTGTGGCTGCAGGAGGCAGCATGATACAGAAGCCTGGAAACTCTAGTTAAACAGCCCTGGTTAGAATCTCACTGAATTACTTATTATCTGTGTGAACTAGGGCTGTGTTCATCGACTTCCCTGGCCCTCAGTTCCCTCTTCTCTTCAAGGCAGCTTGACATAACAGCATCCATCCCTTTTCCTGTTTCCTATTTAAATATTGTAACTGCATCCTCTCCTTAAAAAAACTCAGTTCATTTTCAAAGGATTTCCCCCTTTTTTCCTTAAAGCACACAGTAGTCATTTAAACAGATAACCCTGTCTACAAAAAGACTTGCACAAGATTATTGCTAGCAGCTTTACTTATGGTATCCCCAAACCAGAAACAACCTAAATGGCTACCAGTAGGAAGATGGATAAGAAAACTGTGGCATGTCCACGTGATGGGAAATTACTGGTCAGTAAAAGGAAAAAAGCACTGATCATCCACAAAATGGATGAATCTGTCAGACTTTACATTAGGCAAAAGGAGCCAGACATCAAAGGGGGCATATTGTCTGCCTCTTTTTACACGCCTTTCTAAAACTAGCAAAACTCCTTTATGGTGATAGGAGTCAGAACACAGGTTACCTCTGAAAAGACGGTCTTGACTGGAAAAGAGTGTGAGGGAACTTCCGTGGGTGAGAAAAATGTCCCGTGTCTTGATTTTGGGCGTCTGTGTTTGTCAGAACCTGTCGGACTGTGCAGCTGAGCGCTGTACTGTGTACGAATTATGCTTCAATTCGTAGAAAAGACAACACACCTGTCGGTTAAATGTTTCATTTTCTAATGGCTAGTTTTTTGGGATTCTCAGGATGCAGTGACCATCTGTACTCTGGGAATGGGGACGGCCTTCGGAGAGTCCATTCTGGACAACACGCCCCGCCACGCGACCATCGTCACCAGAGAGAGCAGTGAGCTGCTCCGCGTGGAGCAGGAGGACTTCAGGGCCCTCTGGGAGGTGAGCCCCGGGGCTTCTTTGCCAATGAATGTCGTTGCAGAAAGGAAAAGGTGCTGCCTGCGGATAATGGCATTACAGTCAAGCCTTAATGTGTTCTGTTCTGAGCCAGTGGATGGAATTTCATTTTCAAAACTTGTTTTTGAAATGAGTGAGTGAAAAAGCCATTTGACACAAGACATTCCCCCCACTTTTTTTTTTAATTTAGTGCTTGCTCAATTTTCTGTAGTTTGACATACCTTGTAATTATTTCTCGAATGACCATAGACTGTTTTATGTATTTCCTCCCTCCTATTCCACAGATGTATTCTTAACCAGGGAACAAAATACTTTGACATTTTCTTTTGCATTTTAAAAATCACCACTGACACGCTCTCTGGTAAAGGGGAATGAATGGGGTTAACATCTGATTCATTTAAATGCTTTTAAAAATGATGTGCCTGTAATAAAGTATAGGAAATGCGGGACATAAAGGTGCCTGGGTACTTGCCAACTTCAGAATGCAGAGGTGGCTCGGCAGTGGGTGGATGCCGCTGGGCCTGGTGGCTTTTGCATTTCCCGCCGCTTCCCGGTGCCCCTCAGGGTAATGCACTCATTTACAGGAAGTCCAGGGAGTCATTCATCTTAGAAGCAGTGATGGCAAATGGAGCACTTAGAAAGGCCCAGCTAAACCTTGCATTTTTTTTCACTCGTTCCTTTTCAGTCCTTCAAGCTTCTCACGGGAGCCTGTGGTCGTTTCTCGTGGTCGTTCCTCATGCTTGTCCTTGGCTCAGTGTGTCGGAGTGTTAGCCCATCGGGCTGCAAGCCACCGCTTGTCCCAGTGTGGCCAAGATTCCAGACTTGATCTGAAAGAATTTTGTGTAATCAAATAGTTTCCTCCAGAGACAAATAAATGACAGATGCATTAACGGAGCAGACCTGCAGGTGAATGAGCAATGCTTTGGCTTAAAAATCCTGCAAAGCCTTGGAAGGCCTTGGTGGTGAAACCTGTTACTTTTATTCTTGGCAGTAGTGAATAAATTGCAGGGTTACTTGTTTGAAATGTTCCTCTTAGAAAATATTAAAGAGCTCCAACTGCTCTGCAAAGTTCAGAGACAAAGGCTAGTTTTAGGAAGGCAGAGCTAATGTAGGTTTTCATAAGGTATGTGTGGAGAGGTTTTCTGTCAATTAAAAGGGACCACGCTTGAGGCAAATAAGCCATTTGTTCAATTTTTTATTTTAAAAGGTAAACCGAAAAGTCTTTTCCAAAAAGAAAATTTGGATAACTGGTTTAAGAACAGAAATTATTCCTACCTGTGATGTATGTCATTATAACTGCTTTTGTGTGTGACTTATTCAAGTTGCTGATTGAGGATGGTTTGTGGAAATATTTAAGTTTATTTTAATTAGAAGCTCTCAGTACTGTGAAGGAAGGTCCTGAGAAGTTGTAACCAGTGAGCATTAAAAAAATCTATTATTAAAACATTTTTCAAACATACAGAAAATTGAAAAGGATAATACAGTGCACACCCGTACACCTACTTAGTCCAGCAATCACTAACATATAGCCATATGGGTTTCATCTTTGTTTTTTGCTGAACCACTTTAATATAAACAACAGACATCATGATGTTTAGTTATACCTCCAAAAAATTAGAATATCCTGCTATATACCCATAATTACATTATTTCACCTACAAAACTAAAGATAATATCCTAATATCTAATATCCAGTCCACAGTTCAAGTTTCCCCACAAACATCCACAAATAAATATTTATTTATTCCATAAATATCATATCTGTGTTATTTCAAACCAGGCCCAAATAAAGAACCATGTCTTCCATTTGTCTGTTGTATCTGCCAGTCTCTCTCTCTCTCCCCGACACCCCTTCTCTCTGCTCTGTTTCTCTCTCTGTGGCATTGACTGACTTGTTAAAAAGGCCAAGTCAGTTTCTCCCAAATTCAAGATTTGTTTGATTGTTGTCTCATGGTATCTTTTTTGTACCCTACCCCAGGGTTTTCTGTAAATGGAAGTTAGAACTAAAAGTTTGATTCGATCAATTCTAACATTTTGGGCAAGAAAACGTCAAAAGTGATGCTGAGTACATCAGGAGACTCATGATGTCTGGATGCCTCACTATTGGTGATATTTTAGTTTGATTAGTTGGATCCCTTGGTTAGATTTTATCTGAGTACATTTTAGGCCTATTTCTACAGATATTTCCCTTAGAGGAAAATTACTAAATGAAGGTGTCAGTATTGAGGCTGGTCCTTGGTATCCCCAACCCTGCCACGTGATTTTGCGGCTCTGTGGGTCCAAGCCCTCACTTGTACCCTCAGAGCATGATTACTGATCTCTCCTGGCTGTGACATAGTGAGCTTAAAGGATGGATAGAATTTTTAGTCTCATCTTTTTATTTTACAGGTAAGGGATGGAACCTCATAGTGAGTAAGAGATTAGTCAGATGCTCATTTTAGTTTCCTGTTCAGACAGCTAAGCACACAGTGCAAATTAAGTGCTCAATCAACATTTTAATTGGCAAACTGAAAATGCAAGAAACTCCATTATCTAGCAATCCGTGTTAATCAGAACTTTATTAACGGGCACACTTGTGTACATACAGTACATGATAATCCCAAGAAATCATAAAACTTAAAATACCTTCTGAATAAAAAAGATTTGCTTATGTTTATTCTATTGTTCACTTTTTCAACACTTAAGTATCGAGCATCCCCTGTGAGTCAGACATAGCTGTAGCAATGGAAAATGCCAGCAGAATGCCTGCTTTTTGGGTCAGGGCTTCTGTTCTACTTGGAAGAGGCAGAAAATAAACTCACAAGTCGGTAATACTATTTCAGAGTGTAATGTATCATTATCACTAAATAAATTTCATTTCTGTTCTTTGAATATGGGTGATCCATTTATAGCATATGTATCACTACTCTGCTAGCAAAATACTGATAACCAGGAAACCTAGTCCTTGATTTTATCAGATAATAGAGTTTATAATTTAGCCATTCATTACACTGGCAAATAATAATCTGTTAGCAAAATTAACCCCTGCTCACACTATTAGCTGAAATCCAAGTTAAGTCTGTCAGCCAAATATCAAAAGGGCAGGATTATGTAGGGAAGGATTACTTAGATTCAGGAATCCGGTGGAAGCCTCACTGAACTGTGAGACGCCAGGAGGAAGGCACACAAAGGTAAGCTGGATAATGCCTCTTCCACTGGCAAGCTAAGGAGCTGTGTGTTAGGATATAGGTTATGAACAGTAAAAATTAGATAATCTGAATCATGTGTCTAAATTTGTATGTTCATCTCATTTGACTGCTTACTTTTTTGAGCAATGTCACGGTGGGCCCATTGTATAGCAGGCACCCATACTTAGCTTTGTCTCCTTACCTATGTCCTTGATGTCACCTAAAGGGAACAAAGAATAAGACACCAGGACCAGGATTCTGAGCTACTTCTGACTCTGAAAACTTGGTCCCTAATCACAAACCAGTCGCCCTTTGATAGGCTGAGCCAATAGTCTGCTTTAAATCTATTTTAAATCACTTGTGACTTTAATGGCAGCACAAAGAAAGAGAATCCTGCTTCCTTTTCTGACCAAAGGCATGGCTCCTTGGCTCTTCTGCAGACACCTCAGAGAACTACATGTGAGATTTTGAAATCCTACTCAATTTCATCCTAAATGCCTCTTACTCTTTATTGTCTATTATGTTCTGAGTCAAACTGGTAGCACCCAGAGTATCTAAAAAACTATCATCAGAAATGTGACCAGAAGGTCACATCTTGTTTTTCAGTCGAATCTGAGAGTATCTGAGGGTAGTATCAGAGAGAGAGAGGACATAGTTATGTTTCTGAATTTCTTTCAGAATAAAATTAATTAAGTCTTGAATACCATTTTTAGTTCTTGAGACAGTTATAATTTAAAATCCTGACACTAGTAGCATTGTATGCCATCAGTAAGCATGTTAAATGGCAAAGTAGTCAAGTGTAGGCTTGGGAGTTTGAACGCAGTTATCAATATTTCATGCAGGATTATGGGTATTTATGATTGCTGGTGGTTCTTGGAATACATAAAGGACTGATATCCTGTCTAATTCCCTGAATTTCTTCTCAGTGTAGATGGTATAAGAAGGTTTCCCATGGGTAGAACAGCAATAATGAGGGGTATTTTGGTTTTCTTTGTGACTTTCTGCCTAACATTGTGTCTGTCTGAAGATGCTTTCAACTTTTTGGCATGTGTTGACATCTTTACACGGAATATTCCAAATACATGAAATTGAATGAGATGAGTCCAGTGTTTTCAGAGTAGATTAGAGAGGCACTCTTGTTCAAATTCATAATAGACACTACTGAGAGGTCCTTGAACTGGTGGTCTACCGCCTTTGTACTTGTGTTTCAGTCATATGATCATCATCTTCTGGCCAAAAATTTTCTTTCACTGTGAGCCATGTTTGACCATGTTCACAATAATAATACATATATATGAATAAGTTATTTGAAATTTAAAGACAACAATAAAATTAGTCTTTAAAAATAAAGGCAGTATTTTAAATCTGTAGTCTGACCCATGCCAAAATAAAAGTTGTTTTGTGGCTGTAATTGTTACCCAGAAACTTCTCGTTTCTGATTTATCCTCACCAGAGGATCCCATATCACAGAGAGCCATTGCTTGCATGTAATGCTTGATACAGTAAAGTTTATTCCCCAGATGTATCTGTGGCCTCAGCAAATATTGTGAGCTGACCAAAACAATCTTTTTCATGCTTCATGGGATATAAAACTGAATGGTAAAATCAGAAATAAGTGCATGCTTTTGTCTTAGGAAAAGAATGCAGTTTGTAAACAGGAATATTTCTAAGAGTAATGAATATTGTTGAAAAAATATATTCACATCTATGTATCTCTATTCCATATTTTTCAGAGTGTTTTATTTCTCAATTCTGCCAGATATGTATTGGCCATCATGGGACTGAAAAGCTTTTAGTTTTGTCTGTTTACTACCTCTTTTAGACTAGACAGAGAGAAAAAGCCCTTTCCATTAATGATCTTTCAAGCCACTAGGAGAACAGGAATTATTGAAATAACAGCAGCTTAGTGTTTGCTGATGTGGTTTAAAAATGATATTAGAATAATATACTTCTCAGAGGCATCTGCTCTGCTTGAATAGACTTGATGTTCCTATCTGTCTTGGACTGTAATAAAAATTAAAACCAAATACTTAAAATATAATATCCCAGAACATAAAAATCTCAGAAGTTCTTTGGGTGAGTTTTATTACTTTATTTAGCATGCAAACAGTTTCAGGTTGTTTCACTCTTACATTAATGGTAGGCCTTCCAGGTGGACCAGTATTTCAGGTGAATGTTTGGTGGCCCTGGGTATTGAGGGAGGACTGTGTGACCCCTCCTTAGACAGGCAGCCCCTTGCCTGCCTGTTGATGCACAGGGACCCACACCCTTATCTGAGAAGTAACTGGAGTCTGAAAGCTAAGAGACCTGCTTTCTCCTGAGTTAGAAGCCTACCTTACTTTTTGCAACTTCAGAGCTAGTCCTGTAGGGTTACTACCCAGGCCAGAAATTTGCATCAAAGAGCAAAGAAAAATACATCCAAAAATAAACATGAAAGTCAAGACTTCATGCCAGGAACTCCAGCCACACACATCCTGTTGGCTGCTTCTCTTGCCTCTCTCCTCACAGTTCTGATTCTTTTCAACCAAGCGGAAGCCTGTTCCGATGACTTGGATCTCATGTCTGTGCCAGGGTCTCACGTCTCTGTCCTCAAATCAAGCTTTTCCATGTAGTGGTGAAATGATTCAAATCCAAAAAGGAAGGCAGTGAAGTTATTTGCAGCTAACCGAAGTTAAAAATTACATATTTAGAAGTCTTTTCCTATTACCTTTGGCTGCCTGGACTTTCTTGGAGAACCACCAGCACCGGTTTTCTCTCTGTGGACGGAGATCCTCTCAACAATAATAGATACGAACAGGGAATTATCAGTGATGAAGGTGCATTTTGCTGTCCAAATAAAGGACAGATATTCGCTGGATGTCTGAGAACTCTGAGAGGCAGGACGAGGAGGACGTATGCCCTACAAGGTCAGGAGGGATCTTTTCTTATTCTTTAGTGGGGAAGCATTACATGTCACAGTTGGAAGTTTGGTTTGAGGAATTATACACTAAAACGTCTCTGGCTTTTCTAATTATGTTCTACCAGACCTAAATATTTACCATGGCACTAACATAATTTGATTTCATCTTTATTTGTGGTGTACTGGGTGGGGGTGGGCAGTGGCAGCTCATCTTTTTCTGATTGTGAAGGATGTGTTTGTTTAGGCGATGATCTTAACTATGTTTCTAGAAGATAAACAAAGATAGTTGTTTATAACTAGGCAGTGACATTTATCACATTAATATTAAATATATGTATTTATCTGGTGACATATTTAAATAGCATATATTAAAAATGAATTTTGGGCAAGGAAACAGATTGAGAGTGATGGTATTTCAGCCCCTGAATGCCCAGTAGGTTATCTTGCCTGCTGCTCTCAAACCATATGAAGTCCTTAGTATTTATGGGAATTCTGTTACATTATTGATGACTTGCAGTCCCACCAGCTTGACAAGCTATGCTCTCACTATTTCTCAGAAGATGACCAGGGGGTCTGAACAGACCATGGCTTGGCTGGTAGGTTCCAGAAACCCCCAGATGCTGCTAGTGCGCTTGTTGGCAGGGCGCTGCGAGCAGAAGTCATGCCTTCCTGGCTGGTGGTCCTTCGGGCATTCATTACAGGGCTGTGCCCTGGATACTGAGGGCTTTTAGGAGTTGCTGTTAGCAGAGGTTTGACATTCGTCCCATGGTGGTGCATCTGGGGATACTTCAGCCACACAGCCCCTGCGCCTTGGTCTTGCAGGGGCTCTCTGCCCTCAGCTCACCTGCGAGGCTGCATGCCTGCTGGAGTGTTGCTTGACTCATGTCAATTGATGCCACTTTGAAAATTTCATCTCTAAGAAGTTTTGTCATATTCAACAAACGTACTTGGTTCTTAGCATGTGGAGGTACGAAACTGTACTAACTACGTTTGTCTTTCTGGTTTACAATCTAGTGGAGAAGACAGACAAGCATAAATGCAAATAACCCTGATATAGGACAGACTGAAAAGGACTAGGGTAAAGGTACAGTGTGCTGAAGGACCTACCGGGGAGGGCGAGGAGAGATTCATTTCCACCCAGGGTACTATTTCATCCAAAGACAAAGAGATCTGGTTCTGAACCCATGTGTGGCTAACAAGGCTGTTTTTCAGCGTCCCTAAAGGATTGGGGTCAGTTAGCCAAATTACAGCATTTGAGGCAGCCTTGTTCCAAGGGGCTGGCCGCACTGAGAGGAATGGGCTTCTTCCCTCTTGCTGTGCTGCGTTCTGCCTTCCCTTCCTGTGCCGGGCCTCTGGGCAGGCTGGGCTAGGGGGCTGCCTGCCCCCTGAGGGTGTCATTGCATTTTCAAATGCCTGGCATTGTGTCTTGTTTGTTCAGCCATCATCTGGAGAAATCCGCTCTGCGGTGGATGGGTCCCCTGGGGCAAAAGCAGTTACAGTTGGGAGAACTTTAAGAACTTGAGACTTTCAGAAGGAACTCGTGGTATGGACTAGGGGATATTGTTAAGCTCTTTATGTGTAGGAAGCCTTGTAGTCCTGGGACTTTCTTGCTCTTATCAAGGCCAAATTCCACTCCTGTGTAGTCTCCAGGCTGCCGCAGAGAGGTTAGAGCAAAGTTACCGGGCAGGGCATCTGACACCGAGGAAGAAGCAGCAGGAAATTCTGTCACAAAGTCAGCCAGTCCAAATGCCTGCAGTCCTGCCTGTGTTGATCTCACTGACCTCCGTGCTGTGAGCCGTGTACTCCAAACCAATACATGCAAGACAAACCCTCTAAATAAAGGCTATTGATGTGGCCAAGTGGTCTGGCCTGAAATTCTGATCTATTTCTGGTTCAACCCAACTCTGCTAGATCACTTTTTGGAAAACTCTAGCTTCCCCAGTCACCTGTTTGTAAAATAAAGCTACCTTTACTTAAACCCTGCCTTCATGTTGGGGAGTGGTTCAAGTTAATGTTGATTGCCTTATGAGTTGAAAGATGTAATGCTCCCCTCCCCTTTTGGTTTGCAAATTCAAGAAGGCAAAGCCACAAATTCTGTGAATGGAAAGAATAATGTATAGGGCAACAGTTGAAATTGCATCAAAATATATTGTTTGAAAGGCAAGAACTCTTTTGTATCTTTCATCATTTACTGTTGTAGTTCTTAAAACTAGTTTTGCATTAGGATTACCTGGAAAGCTATTTAAAAATTCCCAGGTGTGGGCCCTCCTTAGAGCTATGAAACCAGAATCTCTAGAAGATGGGCTTGAGTGTCAGCAGCTTCTTAAAGCTCCCAGATGGGTCTACTGAGCAGCCTGCACTGAGCACCTCTGTCTTCCAGCAGTGACCTTTGATAGGTGGGCACTGTGCCCCCTTACACTTGCTCCTTCTGTATATACCTGGTGTTCTTTTCTTTGCCTTGTGCTAAGGCTAATTGTAGAGTTCCTTAGTGTTGCTGGGCAGCTGAGTCTGGGGAGGTCTCTCCCTGTGCACTAGGTGAAACCTCAACCTGGTCAGGGGGGAGGGTTCTTGACTCTGATGGAGAAAGAATTCTCGAGCAGGTTGGATGAGTGTAGGTAAGGAAGGAATTCATTAAAGCAAGAATAGCAGGGGATGGCAGCTACTTTGCAGGCAGCAGAGAGCAAGGAAGAGCACAGGGAGGAAAGGGAAGCTCATTGAACTGCTCAGCAAAGGGCAGACCCCTTGCCAACTCCTAAAGCCAGGTCACTTGGTGTCCCGTGTCTGCTTGATTCTGCATGGCATGGGAACTTAGCCCCTTCTACCCCAGGATTTGGGGAAGCTGCAGGACACTGGATGGAGGGAGATTATGTTCTGAGAACTTCTCAAAAGCAAAGAAAGGAGATTTTCAGGTAGGCTCCTAAAAAGCATGATCGTACAGCTGCAGTCCTGTCCAGGTCATCCATGGGAACTTGCAAGCCCAAATCAGAGCTCTCAGTAGCCCCTCCCTACTTATCTGAAGTAGTACAGAGAGAGTGAAGAATTGTACCTAAGTCTAGAAAATAGAATGAAATAGCAAAGTAAGAAAGACGCTTACCACTGAAAGAGTGCAGAGACAAAACACAATAATTTGAGCAGTGAGAAGTCTTTATTTAAGGGAAAAATTAGACACTCAAAGAAAGGGAAGTGTAGGCAACCTCAGAGAGGAGGCACCCTTAAGGGCTTAGGATTCTGTCTTTTAAGGCTTTCAAGAATGGGGCAAAGGGCGGCTGGGGTGGAGGTGGGGCAGTGTAGGCTTGACATGTGGTCGCATGATATCTTTCTCCAGTGAGAGACATTGTGTCACCATGCACAGTCAGTCCTTTAGATAATTTTGTAAGATAAACTTAACACAAACTTATTGATCCTGTTCTTCAAGACAGTGGTTACCCTCAAGCAGTGGGGACATATCATTTAGGACTACTTGCTCTGCCCTAAGATAGGATGTGTTTTTGGCTGATTAACAAGGAATATGTTAGGAATCTAACCTCCTAACTCCCTGGTCTTTAAAATGGAGTCTTAGCCTTAAGATGGGGTCCCTCCTGTTCTTACTATACTGTTTATAACTTGGCATTTTTCATCATAGGCAGGAAAAGTTAATCATGCTGTTTGTTCTGTGTCCCACCCCTACTTCATTACTCTGTGTTAAATCTGCTAGTGTAGTTTTCCCTTTTCTCATTTTGACATTCTGCTTCCAAATGGAGGTTTCTACCAAATATAAGTGATAATGGCAGTTAGTACTTTAGAGGCAGAGTAGTGGAGTTTATTTGAGGCTTGGTGATTAGAAGTTGCCTGTGTAGTGTGGTTGTTGGAAGTGCTAGAATAAGGTGGAAAATCATGCCCAAATTCCACCATCCTGCCGTCCATGCTCTCTGAGCTGTTGGAGCTATGGTGCTGCCACACATCATGGACCTCCTGGAGAACCCCACTGCTCACCTGTGAGAAAATAAGAATGAAAAGGGGAGGTAGTATCTTAGTATTATCATGAAAGAGTTTTAAACTCATGAACCCCTGAGGATGCCGAGATTCCCCACCTATTCTGGGATGACACTTTGAGAATCACTTCTCTAGGATATAGTCCCAAAAAAAGGAAATACTAGGTTGAAGAGTATGAAAACTTTCATGGCCCATGATAAATATGATCACATTTATTTTCAATAGTTTATATGCTGCCATCAAGAGTATTTGAGCATGCCTATTACATCCAGCCTTGGCCAGCGTGACTATTTTATACATATTTTTCCATTATAAGAGGCCCTGTTTTGTTATTGTGTTTCTCTGTTTTTTTTTACTTTTTAAATTGCTTCTCTATTTTCCTTCAAAATTTTTCGGAAATGCTCTTACAAATTCATATATTGCCTTCATTTGTTTCTTATAACCTTTATGTGAACCTTATTTTAGCACCTGTAACAAAATTTTCTTAAGGTATCTTTCCTGGATATTTGCACCAGATCTGTGTTCCTTCCACTGCTCTCCTTCTTGTGTTTCTATAAAGCTTCCAGTGATTTGATGGTGAAACATTGCTCTAAGCTTGGGTCTGAGAGAAACTTGAGTACTATTAAGATGTCTTCTGAAGTTAATAAAGTAAGTCTTCTTTTTTGTGGATCCATAACTATTTCTCTTTTCCACTGTCCAAAATTACAGTAGTCCCTCCTTACCCACAGGGAATTCATTCCAGGACCCCCAGTGGATGCCTGACACTACAGATAGTACTGAAACCTACAGACACTGTTTTTTCTATACGTAGAAACCTATGGTTAAGTTTAATTTATAAATTAGGCATAGTAAGAGATTAAAAACAACAATAATAAAATATAACAATTATAACAATATGGTGTAAATTTATGTGAATGTCATCTCTCTCAAAATATCTTATTATACAATAAGTACAATAAATATTGTACTGAACTCACCCTTCTTCTTGTGATGATGTGAGATGATAAAATGCCTATGTGATGAGATGACATGAGTTGAGTGATGTAAGCGTTGTGATGGAGCATTAGGCTACTACTGACTTTCTGACTGTACATCAGAAGGAGTCATCTACTTCCAGATCATGGTTGACCACAGGCAACTGAAACCACAGGAGGCAGACCTCAGATGAGGGGGGATGGCTGTAGCTCTTTAATTGTCCTGGAGAAGGCATAGAAGCTCTTATCATAAGTGCTAATTATAATAGTTTTTCATTTTTAGGCCTTTCCTATTTGTTGTGGATTTTATGCTTCACTTTGTTTAAAATTCATAGAATTTCCTGGTACAAATATGCCGAAAAAGAAAAAAAGCCTTTATAATAACTTTCATTATGTATAATCCCTGTTAAAAGCATTTTGGAGCTTGAAAAAAGGAAATGTAGTAAAGTGATCAGATATTAAATTTAATAAGAGATCCACCCACTCAGGAACATACAGAACTTTGTGAACAACACTGTAAAAGTATTTGCTTATCAAAAAGGTATAAAGTTTTAGTTTTAAAAAATGATAGTGTTTTAGTTCTCTGAAATCTGTACTTCTGATCATACTGCCTCCGTCAACATTTTCTTCTCTTAATAACCAAATTTGGAGAAAGATAAGTACCAAATTATTTCCCTCATTTGTGGAGTATAACAATGAAGCAAAACTGAAGGAACAAAACAGCAGCAGACTCAACAGACTCCAAGAAGGGACTAGCAGTTACCAAAGGGGAGGGTGGGGAAGGGCAGGTGGGGAGAGAGAAGGGGATTAAGGGGTACTATAATTCACAATCACAAATATAGGTAGATTATGGGGAAGGCAGTACAGAATGGAGAAGACAAATAATGACTATAGAATCTTACTACACCGCTGATAGACAATGACTGCAATGGGGGAGTGGGATGAGGCCTTGATAATATGGGTGAATGTTGAAACCACAATGTTGTTCATGTGCAACCTTCATAAGATTGTGTATCAATGATACTTTAATAAAAAAAAACAACCAAAAAGTTTCATCCTACATAGCAGACAGCATATTTAACAAGGTGATAATTAATACATTAAAATTAACAAATTAAAATTCTTCTATGACTACCTGATAATGATAATTGTAAGCATGAGCATAAGTCTAAATGGGTAAGTCTTGTGTTAATAAATTTTTAAAGAAGTTTTAGCACAGTTGGCAATTCATCTTCCTAAAATTCACTTTCTTGCTTTCTGCTTGTCGCTTTATATTTTCTTTGCCCTCATACCAGCCCCTTCTCCAGACTTACTTAGGTCTGAAATGTCAGACTTACCTTTTTTCCCTGCAAGTTTTTGTTCAAACTGTCAAACACTCAGAAAAATTGAAAAAACAGTTCTTTCTGTTTCTCTCCCTCCATGTATGTATTTATTTATATTTATGTGTATACACACACACACACACACACACACACACACACACACACATACATATTTGTTTCTGTGCCAAACCATTTGAAAGCATGTTGTGGACGTCATTACACTTCACCTTCAATATTTTAAGTGGACCATTTTCTCCTGTTCCTCTTTTCCTAGCCAGGCTCCTTTTCTAATCTACTGTATGTTTATCTCTTTCTTTTCAATTCCATCCCACTACCACTGTTACCTTCGTTCTCTCCTCAAGTCCAGCCAGAGAAAGGGTGGCTGTATAGTCTTTAAAGACAATGGCCTGGAATCAGCCAGATCACAACAGTAGTCCTGGCCCTGCTTCAGACCAGCTCTATGGCCTAAACCTAAATCTCTTTCCTCATTTGTGTAATGGGGGTAACAATAATCCTATCACAAATGATTGGGAGGAAGAAATGACAGGATAAAATCAATCAAATCCTTATAGTTCAAACCATCTACCTTGGCATTCAAAGTTTTCTTAAATTTGTCTCTACATCTTTTCCCACTATATTGCATCTATTACTTTATACAAATATTTTTATCACCCTAAATCACATCAGCAAGCATTAGTTGAGTATCCACTAAATGCCAGGTGCCATGCTGGGCATTGGGGACACAGACATGAAGAGCATGTGGCCCTCAAGGAGCTCACAACCTAATGAAGATAATTATACAAAAATAAAATTTTAAGTGTGATAAGATATGGACTGCAGCAGAGGTGCACACAGGGGCTGGAAGTGGGAGGAAGTAAGAGTAATAGCCAAGGAGAGTCAGAACAGTTTCCAAAGAAAGTCCCTGTCTGTGGATTGTCATCATAAGACTGGTGGGGATGCAACTGACAGGAAGATGCCAGCAGACATAGGCAAAGGATCCAAATACTACTGGTGGGACTGACCTGTGTTCTGGCGGAGAACAGAGGAGGGGTCGTAGTGCCTTCCCAGTGCCAAGGCAAGCTCTGTCATCCTCAGGTTCTTCATGGAGAGAAGAGCCCATCAGAGCCTCCTAGCCTTTCTTGAGAACAGAATCGTTTTTCTCCTTCTTTCCTCTCTCTGAAGCCCTCCCTTAGCTCTTCCTGAGACTAGTTTTGTGCATGCCTGCTCCCTGAAGCAAAAACACATAATAAGCACAGAAGTGTTAGCCATTAAACTGAAGTTCGCCTCCTCAGTGAAAGACCCCCCAGCAGACACCAGCTTGGGCCTGCTAACTCCTGCCTCTGCCTTCTCCCTTTGCTGGTGTGCCCTCTTCACCAGCAATCACCTCCCCTTGCCACCTGTCCCAAGAACCAGCCCAGGCTGTCTCCTCCTGATCAAGTGAATAACATCAGGAAGGAATGATGGTAGACTGTTAGTATAGGTGTTACCTCTTGGCAATTCATTTTTTTTTATGAAGTATTATTGATATACACTCTTATGAAGGTTTCACATGAAAAAACAATGTGGTTGCTACATCTACTCATATTATCAAGTCCCCACCCATACCCCAGTTCAGTCCCAGTGATTCCCTACACCATGTGTACTAAACATAATACCCCACAATCCCCTTCTCCCTCCCTCCCCACCCACCCACCCTCCCACACCTCTCCCCTTTGGTAACCACTAGTTCCTTCTTGGAGTCTCTGAGTTGGCTACTATTTTGTTCCTTCAGTTTTGCTTCATTGTTATACTCCACAAATGAGGGAAATCATTTGGCACTTGTCTTTCTCCACCTGGCTTATTTCACTGGGCATAATATCCTCCAGCTCTATCCATGTTGCAAATGATAGGATTTGTTTCCTTCTTATGGCTGAATAGTATTCCATTGCGTATATGTACCACATCTTCTTTATCCATTCATCTACTGATGGACACTTAGGTTGCTTCCATATCTTGGCTATTGTAAAAACTCCTGCGATAAACATAGGGGTGCATATGTCTTTTTGAATCTGAGAAGGTGTATTCTTTGGGTAAATTCCAAGGAGTGGGATTCCCAGGTCAAATCGTATTTCTATTTTTAGTTTTTTGAGGAACCTCCATATTGCTTTCCACAATGGTTGAACTGGCTTACATTCCCACCAGCAGTGTAGGAGGGTTCCCCTTTCTCCACACCCTTGCCAGCATTTGTTGTTCTTAGTCTTTTTGATGCTGGCCATCCTTACTGGTGTGAGATGATATCTCATTGTGGTTTTAATTTGCATTTCCCTGATGATTAGTGATGTGGAGCATCTTTCCATGTGTCTGTTGGCCATCTGAATTTCTTCTTTGGAGAACTGTCTGTTCATATCCTCTGCCCATTTTTTAACCCAGTTATTTGCTTTTTGAGTGTAGAGGCATGTAAGTTCTTTATATATTTTGGGTGTTAACCCCTTGTCGGATATGTCATTTACAAATATATTCTCCCATACTGTAGGATGCCTTTTTGTTCTGTTGATGGTGTCCTTTGTCATACAGAAACTTTTTAGTTTGATGTAGTCCCTTGAGTTCATTTTTGCTTTTGTTTCCTTTGCTCAAGGAGATGCATTCAGGAAGAAGTTGCTCATGCTGATATTCAGGAGGTTTTTGCCTATGTTGTCTTCTAAGAGTTTTATGGTTTCATGACTTACATTCAGGTCTTTGATCCATTTTGAGTTTACTTTTATGTATGAGGTTAAACAATAATCCAGTTTCATTCTCTTGCATGTACCTGTCTAGTTTTGCCAACACCAGCTGTTGAAGAGGCTGTCATTTCCCCATTGTATATCCATGGCTCCTTTATCATATATTAAATGACTGTATATGGTTGGGTTTATATCAGGGCTCTCTAGTCTGTTCCATTGGTCTATGGGTCTGTTCTTGTGCCAGTACCAAATTGTCTTGATTACTGTGGCTTTGTAGTAGAGCTTGAAGTTGGGGAGCATAATCCCCCCAGCTTTATTCTTCCTTCTCAGGATTGCTTTGGCTATTCAGTGTCTTTTGTGGTTCCATATAAATTTTAGAATGATTTTCTCTAGTTAGTTAAAGAATGATGTTGGTATTTTGGTATGAATTGCATTGAATCTGTAGATTGCTTTAGGCAGGATGGCCATTTTGACAATATTAATTCTTCCTATCCATGAGCATGGGATGTGTTTCCACTTATTGGTATCTTCTTTAATTTCTCTCATGAGTGTCTTGTAGTTTTCAGAGTAAGTGTTTCACTTCCTTGGTTAGGTTTATTCCTAGGTATTTTATTCTTTTTGATGAGATTGTAAATGGAATTGTTTTCCTGATTTCTCTTTCTGCTAGTTCACCGTTAGTGTATAGGAATGCAACAGATTTCTGTGTACTAATTTTGTATCCCGCAACTTTGCTGAATTCAGATATTAGATCTAGTAGTTTTGGAGTGGATTCTTTAGGGTTTTTTATGTACAATATCATGTCATCTGCAAACAGGGACAGTTTAACTTCTTCCTTGCCAATCTGGATGCCTTTTACTTCTTTGTGTTGTCTGATTGCTGTGGCTAGGACCTCCAGTACTATGTTGAATAGAAGTGGGGAGATTGGGCATCCCTGTCTTGTTTCCGATCTTAAAGGAAAAGCTTTCAACTTCTCGCTGTTAAGTATAATGTTGGCTGTGGATTTGTCATATATGGTCTTTATTATGTTGAGGTACTTTGGCAATTCATTTTTAAAATCAGGTCTGACTGTGAATGAAAAGCTGGGATGGGGCTGAATTTTCTCACGAGGAGATGAGGGTCCAGATGATCAAAAAGAAAATGGCCCTGAGAAATACACTGCAGCCAAAGCAGGAGATAGGGGTTGGGAAAGCTAACATCTGGGATTGCTAAGATACACGAAAAATGGAGGCCCAGAGCACTGCTATTCCTCCGAATAGACCAAGAAACTGGGAAGCTAAGAGATTCTGGGGCTGACAGAGCTCTGCAGGAGGCCAAATGTTGCTTCAAAACTGACCTACAAGAAACTAAACACTGTTACAGGCATGCTTCGGAGATCCATTTGGTTTCCCCAGATTTGGAGGCCATCAGGTCTCTATCAGTGGGGGCTTTCAGTGGACACCTTACTGATGCTGGTGCAGCATGGGTCCTAGCAGCCATCAGGCCTGGGGCTCGGGTCACAGAAGGCATGGAGGGCCTCAGCATTATTCTCTTCCATTTCTGTTCCCCTGCAGACTTGGGGGAGTCATCTCTGACCTCATGTACAAGGAAGGTGAGTGTCCTAGAGGATCCCATTTATGAGGTCCATGACATGTTCTGTCTAAAGGCCAGATCTGATTTTAAAACATGCTGGGTATTTGGATTTTACATGGTGGGTCTTCGCATATGAATAGTAAGTAACGATGCAAGAGGAATTTTATTGACCACTAACTAAGTGCTGGAAGTCATTCTAAATTTCTCTTTGTTTTTCAAATATGGAATGCTTCATGAATTTTTGTGTTATCCATGTGCAGGGGCTATGCTAACCTTCTCTGTATTGTTCCAATTTTAGTGTATATGTGCTGCTGAAGCGAGCACATCATTCTAGTCTTTTTACACGTATTAATTTGTTAGTAATAAGTTATACCAGCTTAGTTTCAAGAGTATATTTTAAGTATTCAGAATTCAGTTATGGGAACTTTTGGAATAAAAAGAGGTTTTTGTTTGCTTATGAAAAATTTAGGATTAGACAAAAATGTTAGTGTTTGTCCTGTATTTACAGAATAATCTATTTAGTCCATTGGCAGATAGGTTCATGTGTAGTGTCAGAGAAGGGCTGGCCCACAACAGATGCCTCTAACCCATGATACATGAGCCCCAAGGAGTTCGTGGTCCGACTCCTGAGAAACCCGCAAACCTCTGATAATTTTTTTGTGTGTGCATTTTTCTGAAAAGAGTGCCCATGGCTTTTATTCTAGTCTGAAAGGGGTCTGTTATCTCCCAAAAGATTAAAGACCATTTTCTATAGAATCAGAAGGATACAAACCACACTATCTAGCCTGTTCCTTTTATGTGGGAGAATATTGAACATTTACTCCCCATTTAACACAGCTTTACAGAAATTGTGATGGTGAGAATGGAAATGATAGAAAAATAATTTTTATTGTGGCTTTCAGGCATAGACTTGTATCAAGAAACTCTTTTTGTAATGAAAAAGAAGTCATGAGGAAAACACCAAGTTCCAGGCTCAAAACAGAAAGGCATTTCAGTAAGAGGTTCTACCAAAGCCTGTTTTCAAATAAGTATTCTAATTTGTGAATCCATTGCTCCTCTAAAGAGAGTACATTTGAGTATTTTGTATCCAGTTCCAAAGTGACTGAACTTTAATGGTAAGTTTTCATGGAATGTGGCTTTGTATTTTCAGTTCCTATCTGCCTACCCCTAAAACTGTCCACCTGTAATAATGTCCACAATGTTAACTGGACAACTTCAGACAATGGTACTTTTAAAAACAGGCTATAGCATAGCCCATTAGGCAAAGCAAGAACTGTCTTTGCTTTTATTTTAAAGAAATAATAATTTATTGAGATTAGGTAATGCATTCATTTGATAAAAAATTTTAAAATAGGGTATATATAATGAAAAGTATGCTTTTCTCCCATCCCAGCCTCCAATCACAAGCTCCGCTTGCCGGAAGCAATCCTCTGTTACTGGCTTCTATAGAGTATTTTATGTTAAATATTCTCCTTGATTGGTTACTGGGCAAGACTTCCAAAGCCTACATTTGACTCTTTTTCTCAACCTATACTTGAGAAAGAAATACAAAGTTTAAAAGTTCTAACAGTATCAAGACATTTTGGATCACAATTTTCACACAAATTGACTCTAACATACCTTCCAGGGTTTAGTTTACTTTCTTTCTGCTTTACTATTGCACTAAATTTCAACAACTTGAATCTCCTGTCAGGATTGCCTGATGTAAATCTGAGAATATTATTGCAGATTGTGACTATGTTTCAAATAGAATATTCCAACCAAGCATATAAGAGTCTTTGTAATATAATTAATTTTAATTCTTAGCTTTAAGAACTAAAAAGTTTGCTTAAAATCCAAAGTAATATGTATGGTTAGCAATATTAAAAGTACAAGAGTTAACTATAAAAATAATACCAACTTCAATTTCAATAGAAATGTTTACTCATTGTAGCTCTGGTTATAGATATTGTGTTGATACTCTGCTAGTAAATAAAACATAGGATATTCTTTTGGCATTACTTTTCCAAGAAGTTATTCCTGTAAATAACCTCTGCATATCTCCTACATTTCTTTGCTGATGTATATATCCCAATCAAGGCAAGCATCCCTTGTGGTGTAGATGACCTTGCATCCGTGGCCCTTGAGGGAATAAATATTTATGTTGACAATGCAGCTATCATGAATTGAGTTCATAAAATTGGATTTGGGCTTTTTAATCTGACATATTATTCTTGCTTGATTTTGTTGTGCTGACTATGGTTCCAGTGCTATAAATCAGGGAGAATGTTTGCCCACAAAAGAAAAAGAGAACAGGGATAATAATTTGAAATAGAGCCTTTGCTTAATAAAAGTGTTTCTCGTTGGGGTGCCAGTCTTCTTTCAGCTGCATTCCCTGGATCTTATCATTATTTTTTGTAAGTTTTTTTAAAAAACTAATCTATGATGATTGGACATGAGGGGTAGCATAAAGGTCATGAAACTTAAATATGAAATGAATGAATGAGGGGGTGTAGTAAAGAGAAAGTTATTTTTTTAATACAAAAAAAGTAGGACATAGATATACAAATGCAAACAGTATAGGCAAGGCTAACCACGTGCTTTGTAGGGCCCAGTGCACAATAAAACTCTAAGGTCCCTTGTTCTCCCTAGAAGAAAAAGTCATCAATGATACTAAAATATAAAGCTTTTCCTTTATTCTGAGTTTTATATCTCAATGCATCGTTTCTTATTTGCTATTTAATATTGTTCTCAGTAAAGAAAAATTTTAATTTAAATTGTTAGCGTAAATGCTTCTTGTCTTTCTATGGTGTGGTGTCAGTTTTAAATGCAAATATAAGAGCATTTAACTTGTATGTGGAATCACCTATGTTACATCAATTATATTTCCTAGCTTGTACATGCATATGTATGTCATTCTTACCAGAATAGTAGAAACCATGCACAGAGCTAATTCAACTGTATTTCAGTTCTTGATGCGCACACCTTCCACCCCTCCTGTGTATTTCCAGTTACAGAGGAGTAAGGAAGGACTGAAAGGAAAGTAAACTATGGGCTGCCCTAGCTTTCCTTTCCCTTTATATCATTCATTAAAGTATAAGTGGTTGGCTAAAACAAGGCAGTTTTCTCCCTAAACGGAGAAAAGCAAAATACAGACAATATGAATGATGTAATACCATTTATGGAAGTATAAAGGTTTAAATGTTTTTAATGTACATACCATTATATAATTATTGCTCATAACAAAACTCCCTCAAAACTTGGTTGCTTAAGGCAATGCCTGTTTATTAACTCTTAAAATTCTATGGGAATATGAGAATAAGAGAATATGATAGATTTCCTTTATCGATCCCATTGTACTCTTTCTATGTTCAAAAAGTAAGTTCTGGTTAGAACAGAAAATGGGGCCTTTGGAGCTGCCAGCACCTGGATTTACTCACTGGAAGATGTAACCGGTTCTCTTGTCCTTGCTTGGAGTCGTTCTGAACCCCCGTGCACCATGGATCTGCCACATCCTGTCCTCGTGTGGCACTGTGCCTGCTGTCTGGATAGGTGCCAAGGAACAGTGGACAGGAATGTTGCAGGATCTCCTCTGCTCATACACATGCTCCACTGACCCATTGGACTTCACTTACAAAACACAAGTTCAAAGATAAAATTATTAAGAATTTCAAGATGGTGACAGCAGAGCATTAAACCAAAGGCTCAGGGCCCTTGTTGAGCACAGGCCCTGTGCGACTGCGCAGGTCTCATGCCATGAAGGCACCTCTGAGTGTAGAAATGCATGAACTGAAAAGTAAGTTTCTTCCTTTTCCTTCCCCACTCACATTCCCAGCTCCTCTCCCAAAGAACTTATTTTAATAGTCTCTTCAATAACATTTCAGGTACTTAAAGATGGATCTAGCTATAGATAGCTAGATATGTAACTATATAGAGTGGTAGATTCAATACGACCACAAATTCTCTGCAGCTTTGCCAATCAGGAGGTGGAGTCTGCTCTTCTTGATCCAGAGTGGCACTGAGATGTGCTCTGATCAATAGAATCGTTCCAGTGTTGGCCTACAGAGACCCTGCAGGTTCATTCATGCCCTCTGGGAGTGTTTCTCCCACTGTGTGAAGACACCTGAGATTAAGACCCATGTGGTTCATTCCAGTCTCAGTTGTGGACCCAGAAAAATGAGTCCACTTAGCGTCCGCCACCCAGCGCCTGCTGACAGCCACCTGAGCGCACTGAGGCGACACTAGCAGAACGGCTCAGGAAGCCCATCAAATTTTAAGAGTTAATAAACAGGCATTGCCTTAAGCAACCAAGTTTTGAAGGTGTTTTGTTATGAGCAATAATTATATAATGGTATGTACATTAAAAACATTTAAACCTTTATACTTCCATAAATGGTATTACATCATTCATATTGTCTGTATTTTGCTTTTCTCCATTTAGTTTTTCTTACAGAGATCCTCCTGTCTGGGTCCTTTCAGATTAACCACATTATGCTACAGAGTTTTCCACTGTAGCTGGATTACTATAATTTATTTAATCTATTCCCCTACTGATGGCCAGTTACATTAGTTTCTGGTCTCATAAACAGTGCTGCAATGGACATTCTTGTACATGTATCTTGATGCACTTCTGTATTTCTAATTACACTCCAGAAAGTCTACATCAGTTTATACTCCTCCCAACAGTATATGAATATACTTGTTTTACTACTTGTTCAACAATAGGTAATTTCAAACTTTAAAAAATTTAAAAATAAAATGGTATCTTACTGATACTTTGTTTACCTAATAGTAAGTGAGGTTAAGCATCTTTTAAAATATTTCCTGGCAGTTGTATACTTTTGTCTGTAAATGGCTGGCTTATATCTTTTGCCTAGTACTGGCTTATATCCTTTGTCTACTGAGTTGCATCATAGTTTATAAGATTATATGAGCTCCTTGTAAACTAAAGAAACATGTCCCTTTTTGTCATATGTATTAAAATATCTTTTCCAAGTTTTTGAGCTATATTTTGTAACCTTGCACTTAGGACTGGAGAAACATTTACTGATTTGCTTATGATTTTCTCCCTCAAGACATTCCATTCATTAATTTTTTTCTTCTAATCTCTTTCCCTTGAACTATGGTCCAGTTACACATCCCTAAGGACATAGTACTATGAAGCAACTCTTTTAAAAAGGCATTTTGTTGTCTACCACTTCTGGAAATTATTTAAATTCATCCATTTAATGATGTGGAAACAACATTTCCTTTTGCTATTGGCAAGATGTTACTTAAGGAGGTTAATCCCAAATTAGTTGGTTGCTGGATATGTTGGCTACAAAATACAGTTCCCAGCAGCAATAATTCATCCTTATTTATTTGGGGGAAACTAAAGGGAAGAATATATTTTGAAATGATAACACATGCTGTTTTTCTTGGCCAGATCAATGGCTTAGCTGTTCAGTACACGGTCCCTTATTCTCTTTACAGAGCAGATACTGCTAGTGGGACTGTCTTGTAGGGTTGATGCTAAAGAACCCTGGATGCAGAGACGAAGTAATTCCACTTTTGTATGCCTGGATCTGATCATTCCCAGGTACTCAACACATTGCTTTCCAGTGGTTCTAGAAAACCAGGATATTCCATGTGTGAAAAAGAACAGAGGCAGCTTCAAAAATCCCAGGGGAAAGTGACTGAAAGGAGTGTCTAGGACCAGGTGCATGCTGTGAAGGCAGAGAACTGCTTTTAATGAAACATTTGATTTGGAGCTCATGCTAAAACGGTGAGCAAAGGTAAATGGTGGTAAATAGCAAAATGGAGCTAGGGGGCTCCTCTTCCAAAAAAGCTTGGTAACCTCACTTATACACAGCATCCCATTACAAATAAGTAGGATGTTTATTTGTCAGAAACAAGCAGACCTCTTTCATATGAGAAGCTCTTCGAAAGATTGGTTTTCAATAAAAGGAAGTATTCTTCCTTAAACATAAAAACATTTTTTTTGGAAGAAATTTTTATCAATTGCATTATGTTCTACTTCTCCCACTTTTTCTTGATAAAATATTAAATTTTGTTTTTTTCTGACATAATGACTGTCGTCCTTATAAGCTTACCATCTTATTCTGTGCTTCAGCTGACTGATACTCTCAGGGGCCTCTGGGCTGGGTAGTTTCTCTCCCACTAAATGGCACCAATATAGTTGAGCATTGAACAACGTGGTGGTTAGGGGTGCTATTGTAAATCTGTGTACAACTTTTGACTCCCGAAAAACTTCACTACTAATAGCCTTCTATTGAGTCGAAGCCTTACTGATAGCATAGTCTATTAACACATATTTTGTATGTTGTATGTGGTATATGCTGTATTTTTACTATAAAGTAAGCTAGAGAAAAGAAAATGTTTTTTCAAATTGTTGCAAGTCTCAAAAAAAGTTTCCAGTATGTTTATTGAAAAGAATCCATGTATAAGTGGACCTATGCTGTTCAAACCCATGCCATTTAAGATCAACTGTATTTTATGAAATCCTATAGTTTTTGTTTTCCCTTTACTCCAAACTCCCAGCTCTCACTTTTCACAGAAATCAACATTCTTGTCTCTAGAAACTCTTTTCTTGCTTTCCCCTGGTGCTTTTTCTCTGTTAGATGTTGGGAAACAACACAGCTGCCTTTTAGCATGGTGTCTAGAGCAAGAGTAAATAGACCCTGAGAAAGTGAGACGTACAGCTCATAGCGGTGTCATTTACCAGCTCTGATGTATAAAATAAACCTCACATCCATTCTGGTGGCACAAATGATTTATTTACAGCTCTTGTGTTCAGATTGTTTGGAAGAGCTGTACAAGAGACCTCTCTCTTAGTGATGTAGTGCTGAGGTGAGTTATGTCTGTATAAACATTATTTCTAAGTTGTTCATTAAGCTACAAACACATTCTACAATATACAAGCTCATTATTGTAGAGAAGGCAATTTCTAGGGTGAAAGCACATGGTGTGGGTGTCAAATTTGAGTCAAAAGGAGATTTTCCTGCTTCCTGGCTGTATGATATTAGGCAAGAGGTTTGTTACCCTAGTTTTCTTGCCTATAAAATGAGGTAAAATATAGCTTGCATGGTTGTAGACATGAGACTCTAGCATGTAGGTAAACAATGAGTGAAAGAATGTCATTAAATGAAAACAATTTTAGATATTTATATATAACTTGATATTAACTTAAATAGGTTTTGTAAATGTGAATCACTGGTATCATTCTCAGTATTTATGATAAATTAATCTCTTACCTTTAGTGATACATAAATAAGTATGTAATTGTAAGCTACCTTAAAAAAACCTCACACAATTGTATAATAATAAAATCCTTAACCTTATCCATTTCCAACCCAGAAGTCAAATTCTCAGTGGCAGTGGAAGATTGGGTCATGAAAGCTGTAAGGCTAGACACCGTTTCTTTCCTCTGAGGTGTTCATTTCCAGGCTGGAATGCGGGTCTAGGGCTGGAGAAAGGACGAGATTGTGCTTCACTCTTCCAAACTGTCCCTGGCCTTGAATGAAGGTGATATTTCTGGTCACTGCAGACTTTCTGAAATGAAGTAGGAGGTGAGGTAACTTCTGACCTGTTATAATGGAAATAGCATCTCCTTGCAATTAAATATGTCACATCTCAGTGTCATCTTATTTTGAAAAAATAGCAAACAATCTTGGCCAAAAAAAAGTTCACTTTGTGTGCTAAAAACTTCTTATGTATGGACATGTATGTTTGCATAAATATGTGCAAACTACACCCACTTCTGCCTACCTGCCTTTAGTTTTATGCCAATGAATATCACTTCCAAGTGATGTGCCAGAATAAGCTGAAGGGAGCTTAGGTACTCTGCTTCGAGGTTACAGATTTGGTGCTTTGAAGCCACCAGAAGTCATCTGGGTATGGGGTTGGTCGACAAGCTCTTGGTGGTAGCTCTTTGCTGCGTGGGGTCTGAGATGTAAGACTCCCGTGTGTATTCACAGGCCTGACCTTCTTTTCTGCTGGTGTGATTAAACATGCTGTGTTTGGGCGTTGTCTGGGATGAGAATAATACCCTGCTTTGGTAAGAAAGGCATTGTCCTGAGGTGTGGCGTCCTTTTGACTTCCTCTGCCAAATGGAGCACTTCCTGCTTTCCAGCTGGGTGATGAGTCATGTGAATGGACTTGAGGATGTGGCACAGGAGATCAGTCAGTCTGTAATTATTTGAATGGCATGGGTGACAAATCTTCTTTCTGCACATATCCCATCCAGGTAAAGCCAGGAAATGCAGGAGAGGCTGGAAATAGCCCGTGGCTATGTGGCAGCATCCTCAATGCCCATTGTTTAGTGCTTTCTGTGTCCAAAAGGCCCGGTTGAAGGAATCATGTTTACCAGCATTCTCAAAGCAGATCTGAGCATTCTGAGGCTTATTTCTATTTTTTTGTGATTTCTGACAACTGGGAAATATTTTTTGAGTTAATTAAGAGTGAAAGATTTCATGAAGTATTTGGTATATACCAGAGATAGACCCATGTATGTGCTCTAGGAGAACCATCCAGAGAGAAGAGCTCCCTGAGGTATATAAGGAAGGTGGCTCATAGTGTATATTAAATTGTGTTCTTCTGGAACATGAGCATTGGCACTGATTATCTGTCAAGCACCATGTGAAGTACTGCTCTATTTTATTTCTTCCTAACTATGACTTTATGAGGTAATAATAAACAAAATTAGCGATATGCCTAATGCTTAATCTAGGCTTGCCATTTTGATAAGTAGCCACCATATATACATTGTCTCATTTAATCCTCCTAAAATCCCTGGCCAGTAGGGATTATTATCCCATTTTATAAGTAAGAAAACTGAGACTTGGAGAGATTAAGGAACTTGTCCAAGGTTGGATGGCTAGTAAAGTGAAGGACTTAGAATTAAGCTAGTCTTGCCTGACTCCAAACCTCATGAGTGAAGGACTTAGAATTAAGCTAGTCTTGTCTGACTCCAAACCTCATGATATTTTTACCACATTGTTTCTCTCTCCTACTGTTCTACGACCACACTCATCGGCAATAAATCAGCAAACAACCAAACAAGCCAGTAAACAAATCAACAAACAAATAAAGCTCAGTTTCAACCTCCTTTAGTGGAATATATATGAGGAAGATACTTATGTTCACTTGGAGAGCAGTAGCCCAAATACGGTATAGGGTACCATTCTCACTATCACTTAGAAGAAATTGGAACCTATAACACTGAGTTAAATTCAACAGACATGAAGTGCCCACTGTGTTGGTCATGCTTCTTATGAGACCCTGAAGTGAAAAATCAAGAGATACTTAAGAGAAGAACATCCTCTTACACAAGAAAGCTTCTGTTCTTATTTTAACCCCTCATGTTATTACACATTATTTCCTATAAAAAGTGGCCTTTTGGAGGGTATTCCCTCTGAATTCCTGAAAGATGATCCCTGAGAGATTTCTCTGTACATATCATGATATGAAAGAACATCCTCTTAAAAATGTCTTTCCCATTCCAACGTCAGCACACTTCATACAGAGATCCAAGTCATGGTAATGACCCATCACACCAAGATGATCAAATAGTCCAACCTCTAAATGCACTGGGAAATAAGGCCAAATAGGAATCTACCATTTCCTACCTTCGTTTTCCCTGGAGTTTGTTTTTGTTTTAAAGTGACTGACTTAGAGAAAATGAAGTAAGATATTATATGAGTCAGTGTTTGGATATTTCATTTATGACCACAAGGAAAGAAGAATCCAGAGGCAGCTTTGTCTAAGGAAATCTCATGGAAGGAAATGAGATGAATGTCTATAAACTGAGATCTTTCTAAATATACTGGTGATGAGGTCCACATCTAGCTCTTTTTACCATGTAGGTGTGTTTTTTATTTTAAGATCTCTCTTGGTATGGAGACATTGTCTCTACATTTTTCATATAATTTGAAGATATTGTGTATCCCAAACATATTTGCTGCCCTAGGCATTTTTTTCACATATGTCCAAATTTACCCAAAGCCCAGAATGGTATGGCACATACACAGTACACCAAACACACAATCATGGGTGTGGTCAGGCAGAAGAACGGCATGAAACATTGGAGAAAAACAAACCCCATTTATTTGTACCACATGTTGATTTTTTTACTGCACTTATTATTTCTTTTTTTATCTGTTAGAATTTTTATTATTTCAGACTTTCATCTTTTTTTTCATTTATTTATTTATTTGTTTTGGTATCAGTGTACAATCACTTGAACAACATTATGGTTACTAGACCCCCTATTATCAAGTTTCCCCCACATATCCCACTACAGTCACTGTCCATAAACATAGTAAGATGCTATAGAATCATTACTTGTCTTCTCTATAAATACTGCCTTTCCTGTGTGCCCCGCCGCTGCATTACATGAGCTAATCATAATGCCCCCTTTCCCCCCATCTCTCCCTCCCCAGCCATCCTCCCCAGTCCCTTTCCTTTTGGTAACTGTTAGTCCATTCTTGGGTTCTGTGAGTCTGCTGCTGTTTTGTTCCTTCAGTTTTTCCTATGTTCTTATACTCCAAAGATGAGTGAAATCATTTGATACTTGTCTTTCTCCGCCTGGCTTATTTCACTGAGCATACCACCCTCTAGCTCCATCCATGTTGTTGCAAATGGTAGGATTTGTTTTCTTCTTATGGCTGAATAATATTCCACTGTGTATATATACCACATCTTTATCCATTCATCTACTGATGGACACTTAGGTTGCTTCCATTTCTTGGCTATTGTAAATAGTGCTGTGATAAACATAGGGGTGCATATGTTTTTTTCAAACTGCGCTGCTACATTCTTGGAGTAAATTCCTAGGAGTGGAATCCCTGGGTCAAATGGTATTTCTATTTTGAGTTTTTTGAGGAACCTCCATACTGCTTTCCACAATGGTTGAACTAGTTTACATTCCCACCAGCAGTGTAGGACGGTTCCTCTTTCTCCACATCCTCGCCAACATTTGTTGTTGTTTGTCTTTTGGATGTTGGCCATCCTAACTGGTGTGAGGTGATATCTCGTTGTGGTTTTAATTTGCATTTCTCTGATGATTAGCAATGTGGAGCACGTTTTCATGTGACTGTTGGCCATCCGAATTTCTTCTTTGGAGAAGTGTCTGTTCAGATCCTCTGCCCATTTTTTAATTGGTTTATTGCTTTTTGTTTGTTGAGGTACATGAGCTCTTTATATAATTTGGATGTCCCCCTTATCAGATATGTCACTTAGGAATATATTCTCCCATACTGTAAGATGTCTTTTTGTTCTACTGATGGTGTGCTTTGCTGTACAGAAGCTTTTTAGTTTGATATAGTTCCACATGTTCAGTTCTGATTTTGTTTCCGTTGCCTGGTGAGATATGTTCATGAAGAAGTTGCTCATGTTTAGGTCCAAGAGATTTTTGCCTGTGTTTTTTTGTAAGAGTTTTATGGTTTCATAACTTATATTCAGGTCTTTGATCCATTTTGAGTTTACTTTTCTGCATGGGATTAGACAATAATCCAGTTTCATTCTCTTACATGTAGCTGTCCAGTTTTGCCAATACCAGCTGTTGAAGAGGCTGTCATTTCCCCCACTGTATTTCCATGGCTCCTTTATCATATACTAATTGACCATATATGCTTGAGTTTATATCTGGGCTCTCTGTTCAGTTCCACTGGTCTAAGGGTCTGCTCTTGTGCCAGTACCAAATTGTCTTGATTACTGTGGCTTTGTAGTAAAGCTTGAAGTCAGGGAACATCATTCTTCCTGCTTTATTCTTCCTTCCCAGGATTGCTTTGGCTATTCGGGGTCTTTTGTGGTTCCATATGAATTTTAGAACTATTTGCTCTAGTTCATTGAAGAATGCTGTTGGTATTTTGATAGGGATTGAATTGAATCTGTAGATTGCTTTAGGCAGGATGGCCATTTTGACAATATTAATTCTTCCTAGCCAAGAGCATGGGATGAATTTCCATTTATTAGTGTCCTCTTTAATTTTTCTTAAGAGTGTCTTGTATTTTTCAGGGTATAGTTCTTTCACTTCCTTGGTTAGGTTTATTCCTAGGTATTTTATTCTTTTTGATGCGACTGTGAATGGAATTCTTTTCCTGATTTCTCTTTTTGCTAGTTCACCATTAGTGTATAGGAATGTAGCAGTTTTCTGTGTATTAATTTTGTATCCCACAACTTTGCTGAATTCAGATATTAGATGTAGTAGTTTTGGAGTGGATTTTTTAGGGTTTTTTATGTACAGTATCATGTCATCTGCAAACAGGGACAGTTTGACTTCTTCCTTACCAACCTGGATGCCTTTTATTTCTTTGTGCTGTCTGATTGCTGTGGCTAGGACCTCCAGTACTATGTTGAATAGAAGTGGGGAGAGTGGGCATCCTTGTCTTGTTCCCCATAGTAAAGGAAAAGCTTTCAGCTTCTCGCTGTTAAGTATAATGTTGCCTGTGGGTTTGTCATATATGTTCTTTATTATGTTGAGGTACTTGCCCTCTATACCCATTTTGTTGAGAGTTTTTATCAGGAATGGATGTTTAATTTTGTCAAATGCTTTTACAGCATCTATGGAGATGATCATGTGGTTTTTGTCCTTCTTTTTGTTGATGTAGTGGATGATGTTGATGGATTTTCGAATGTTGAACCATCCTTGCATCCCTGGGATGAATCCCACTTGATCATGATGGATGATCTTTTTGATGTATTTTTTAATTCGGTTTGCAAATATTTTGTTGAGTCATTTTTTGCATCTATGTTCATCAGGGATATTGGTCTGTAATTTTCTTTTTTTGTGGTGTCTTTGCCTGGTTTTGATATTAGAGTGGTGTTGGTCTCGTAGAATGAGTTTTGGAGTATTCCTTCCTCTTTTACTTTTTGGAAAACTTTTAGGAGGATTGGTATTAGGTCTTCACTAAATGTTTGATAAAATTCAGCAGAACCCATTTGGACCAGGAGTTTTGTTCTTAGGTAGTTTTTTGATTACCAATTCAATTGCTGCTAATTGGTCTATTCAGATTTTCTGTTTCTTCCTGGGTCAGCCTTGGAAGGTTGTATTTTTCTAGAAAGTTGTCCATTTCTTCTAGGTTATCCAGTTTGTTAGCATATTATTTTTCATAGTATTTTCTCATAATTCTTTGTATTTCTGTGGTGTCCATAGTGATTTTTCCTTACTCATTTCTGATTTTGTTTATGTGTGTAAACTCTCTTTTTTTCTTGATAAGTCTGGCTAAGGGTTAATCCATTTTGTTTATTTTCTCAAAGAACCAGCTCCTGCTTTCATTGATTCTTCCTTTTGTTTTATTCTTCTCAATTTTATTTATTTCTGCTTTCATCTTTATTACGTCCCTCCTTCTACTGACTTTGGGCCTCATTTGTTCTTCCTTTTCTAGTTTCATTAATTGTGAGTTTAGACAGTTCATTTGGGATTGTTCTTTCCGGAGGTAGGCCTGTATTGCAATATATTTCCCTCTTAGCATGGCCTTCATTGCGTCCCACAGAAGTTGCAGTGTTGAATTATTGTTGTCATTTATCTCCATATATTGCTTGACCTGTGTTTTTGTTTGGTCATTGATCCATTGATTATTTAGGAGCATGTTATTAAGCCTCCATGTGTTTGTGGGCTTTTTCATTTTCTTTGTGTAATTTATTTCTAGTTTCATACCTTTGTGTTCTGAGAGGCTGGTTGGTACAACTTCAATTATTTTGAATTTACTGAGGTTCTTTTTGTGGCCTAGTAAATGATCTATTCTTCAAAGTGTTCCATGTGCACTTGAGAAGAATGTGTATCCTGTTGCTTTTTGATGCAGTGTTCTGTAGATGTCTGTTAGGTCCATCTGTTCTAATGTGTTGTTTAGCACCTCTGTCTCTTTATTTATTTTCTGTCTGGTTGATCTGTCCCTTGGAGTGAGTAGGTGGGTTGAAGTCTCCTAAAATGAATGCATTGCATTCTATTTTCCCCTTTAATTCTGTTAGTATTTGTTTCACATATGTAGGTTATCCTGTGTTGGGTGCATAGATATTTATAATAGTTATATTCTCTTGTTGGACTGACCCTTTTATCATTATGTGATGTCCTTCTTTGTCTCTTGTGACTTTCTTTGTTTTGAAATCTGTTTTGTCTGATACAAGTAGTGCAACTCCTGCTTTTTTCTCACTATTGGTTGCATGAAATACCTTTTTCCATCTCTTTACTTTCAGTCTGTGTATGTCTTTGGATTTAAAGTGAGTCTCTTGTAGGCAGCATATAGATGGGTCTTGTTTTTTTATTGATTTAGTAACTCTATGTCTTTTGATTGGTGCATTCAGGCCATTTACATTTAGGGTGATTGTCGATAGGTATGTACTTATTGCCATTGCCGGCTTTAGATTCATGGTTACCAAAGTTCAAGGGTAATTCCCTTACTATCTAACAGTCTAATTTAACTCACTTCATATGCTATTACAAACACAACCTAAAACTTCTTTTTTTTTCCTCCTTTTTCTTCCCCTCCATTCTTTGTATTTTATGAATCATATTCTGTACTCTTTGTCTATCCCTTGGGTGACATCTATTTAGCCTTAAGAATACTTCCATCTATAGGTGTGTTTCCAAAATGCACTGTAGAGGTGGTTTGTGGGTGGTAAATTCTCTTAGCTTTTGTTTATCTGAAAATTGTTTAATCCTCTTTCAAATTTAAATGATAACCTTGCTGGGTAGAGTATTCTTGGTTCAAGGCCCTTCTGCTTCACTGCATTAAATATATCATGTCACTCCCTTCTGGCCTGTTAGGTTTCAGTTGAGAAGTCTGATGATAGCCTGATGGGTTTTCCTCTGTATGTGATCTCTTTTCTCTCTAGCTGCTTTTGAAAGTCTGTCTTTATCCTTGATCTTTGCCATTTTAATTATTATATGTCTTGATGTGTCCTACCTTGGGTCCCTTGTGTTGGGAGATCTGTGGACCTCCATGTCTTGAGAGACTATCTCCTTCCCCAGATTGGGGAAGTTTTCAGCAATTACCTCCTCAATAACACTTTCTATCCCTTTTTCTCTCTTTTTCTTCTGGTACTCCTATAATGCGAATATTGTTTGGATTGGTCCCACAGTTCTCTCAATATTCTTTCATTCTTAGAGATTCTTTTTTCTCTCTGTGCCTCAGCTTCTTTGTATTCCTCTTCTCTAATTTCTATTCCATTTACTGTCTCTTCTACTACATCTTATCTGCTTTTAAATCCCTCCATTGTGTGTTTCATTTCAGATATGGAATTTCTTAATGATTGAATCTCCAACTTAAATTTGTTCTTGAGTTCTTGAATATTTTTCTGTACCTCCATGAGCATGTTTATAATTTTTATTTTGAACCCTCTTTCATGAAAATTGGTGAGTTCAGTTTCATTTGGCCCTTTTTCTGGGGTTTGTGAGATTTTGGTCTGAACCATATTCTTTTGACATTTCATATTTCTGTGTAGTGCCCACTAGTGCACAGAAACTCCAGTCTCTGGAGCTGCTCAGCCCCTAGAGTGAGGTTGATGGTCATAGGGGAGCAGAGCTGGTGCCTGGCGGGGAGGAAAGATCTGTTTCCTGATTCTGTGGTGCCTGTCTCCAGGGTCAGAGCCAGTGAGCCAAGCACACACATGTAAGCCTCTGTGCTTTGCGTCTCTAGCTGTTGTAGGTGGGGCCTCCCTCTGACTGGCCTGACATCAGTCAACTGACTGCCGTTTTGTGAGCAGGTGCCTGCATGCCAGTAGGAAGGCTTCGTAGGCTGTGTGTCACAGTGGGGGGCCTTGGAGCTGAGTAGGCAGCCAGGGGGATTGAGCACCTGAAGCTCCTCAAAGTTCCCAAGCAGCTGCGCAGGGCGTGCCCAGACTACCTTGTCCAGCTCTCCCTTCTCCCACGCAGCAAGCTCGGTGCAAACTCCGCCCCTTCAGCAGCCCTCTTGCTGCTAGGAAGCCTCTCAGACCACCCGCCGTACCTCTGACACAGAGTGGCTGGGTGTGGATCCCTTCCTCCACCAACAGCTGGAATGTCAGTCTCCCAGGCCCTCCACCCGTCCGAGCTCCCCAACGTCCAGAGCACCACACACTGTAGGTTTCTGCTCACAAGGCAGATCTCCAGGGCTAGGTGTTCAGCAGTCCCAGGCTTCCACCCCCTCCCCACTCTGTTTCTCCTCCTTCCACCGGTGAGCTGGGGTGGGGGAAGGGCTTGGGTCCCACCGGATTAAGGCTTTTGTATGTTACCCTGTTTCGTGAGGTCAGCTCTGTTTGTGAGGTCTGTATGCAGTCTGGTTCAGCCTTCTTTCTTGCTTTTTTAGGGTTATTTGTATTAATTAACTATATTTTTGTACTATTTGTGGTTTTGGGAGGAGTTCTCCATGTCACCTCTCATGCTGCCATCTTGAATCTATGCTCTTATTATTTCTTAAGAAGCACAAATTATTTAGCCACAATTTCCAAATATGGGCAATAAGATTGTCTCCTAACCTGTCCCCTGACACCCATACACCAAGCAGAGAACAGCTCCCTCATTGTATAGACTTAAATGCCCCACCCCCAAATTATCAGCAGCAAACTGAGATTCTTCTTTTTTACTTTTAATGAAATATATTGCAGAAATAATGATGGAGAGTTAAAAGAAATTATTCAGCTTCCTTTAAAACTAGATCATTGACTTTACCACCATCTTAGGCTTTAAGAAGAAGCTTCCGTTTATTCATTTATAGAATATTTATTGAATATTTAGTAAAGACATATCATTCAAATGACATGCAATAAAATATAATATATGGGCCTTAGGCCCAAGGAGATGACTGTCTAATTCAAGAGGTAAGTCATAGACATATGAAAGATTGAGTATTATTAATATAAAAGTTTTAAAATATTAACAGGAGGAAAATTAATGGGCCAAGGAATGACAAATGATCAATTTCTTAAATGCTGAAAACCTATGTTCTTTTCATACTTTGTCTTGTGTTTCATCTGTAATTCAGAGCTTTTGTAAAATCTTAACTTCCTCCATTGAAACCTTTGAACATGAGGAAAATTATTGTCAGACTGTCTTTGGATCCAAATTACTTAGTATGTGTCTTCCTTTCCATTCAGCATCTGTGTTTGCTTTCTTTTTGTTTGTTTTTATGACCCTATTCCTGTGAGAGTTGGGTCAGGGATTCTGAACAAGAGTGTAGCGACTACATATCTTTAAAGAAAGATTCTCCTCCTGGGAGGAAAACTGTTCTCTTGATTGAACATGCAGTTCTGGGAGCCAAAGGAGCCATTGGACACCCACCTGATAGGACAGATCAGCCAGGTCAACCTGGTTATTAGTGGAATGCCATGTGGCTAGTTCATCTCCTGCACAGTTCCTCTTCTGCTCACCTAATGGTGGAGCACTGGTTTTTTGGTCCTCTGTGCCATTGTTCTTTTTTTTTTTATGACGGTGTCACTGATATACATTCTTATGAAGTTTCGCATGAAAAACAATGTAGTTACTACATTCACCCATATTATCAAGTCCCCACCCATACCCCACTGAAGTCACTGTTGATCAGTGTAGTAAGATGCCACAGAGTCCTTATTTGTCTTCTCTGAGCTACACTGTCTTCCCTGTGACTCCACACACACCATGTGTGCCAATCATAATACCCCTCAATCCCTTTCTCCATCCCTCCCCACCCATCCTCCCACACCCCTCCCCTTTGGTAACCGCTAGTCCCTTCTTGGAGTCTGTGAGTCTGCTGCTGTTTTGTTCCTTCAGTTCTGCTTTATCATTATACACCACAGATGAGGGAAATCATTTGGTACTTGTCTTTCTCTGCTTGGCTTATTTCTTTTATTTTTTTTATTTAAATTTTTTAAATTTCTTTAATTGAAGTACAGTAGTTGATACACAATATTGTATTAGTTTTAGGTGTACAACATAGTGATTTGACAAGTATATATACAAGTATATTCTGCAAAATGCTCACCGTGATAAATGTAGTGACCATCTGTCACCATACAAAGTTATTACAAAATTTTTAACTATATTCCCTATGTTGTACATTTCATCCCCATGGTTTGTTTTATAATTGGAAATTTGTATCTCTTAATCCCTTTCATCTGTTTCACCCATCCCTCTACCCTTCACCCCTCAGGCAAACACCATTTTATTCTCTGTATTTATGAATGTATTTCTGTTTGTTTTGTTTCTTAGATATCACATATAAGTGAAATCATATGGTATTTATCTTTTCACTTTAAATTCTTAACCACAAGCCTTAAAATGGCATTAGACTTTTCCTCGAAATCTTAACTGAATTTCCCTAGTAAATTCACTTTCCACTTGCAGAGGTAGTGTATTTCATGCTTTCTCCTTTCAACTCCTGCACCTTCTCTCACTCCACCATAACTAATTAGTTCTCATATTTCTTTGAGAAAATAAAAATCATTGGAGAGGAACATTCTTATCCAACTGGAAAGCCAGAAGCCCATCGCATCTGTGCCTATCTTCTCTGTCTTCTTTCCTGCAACCATGAAAGATGTGTCTTTGCTCTGGTCAAGGGGCAAACTCCCACTAGTGCTGTGGATCCCACTCCTCATGCCTTAAGAATTTTCCCTTGCTGTATCTTCAACTATTTCTACATGATCATTACCATCTTAAAAATAAAATCTTCCTCTTATCCAATCATCTCATTTCTTCACTCCTCATTGCAACAAAACTACAAGTTAAGTTGCCTACACTAAAAGTCTCCTTTTGCTCACCATAATTTCCTCTTCAAAACACCCCAAACACGTCTCTACACTCATCTCTTTTTACCTGTTGGCAACATTCAACACAGACGGTATCACATCCATCATGAAACACTTCTCGTCGACCCCTGTGATGCCACACTCTCCTGATTTTCCTGCTGTTTTAGTGACCTGTCTCTTTGCTGAGTCCTCCCTCCTAGGGCCTCTGACTGTTGAGTGTTGAGATATTTCTGGACTTATTTCTGAGCCCTCTTTAATAAGCTCTCTCCTTACCTAAATCTCTTCAAGACTTCAAACACCATCTAAATGTTAATAATCTTCAAATGTGCATTTCCCATGGTGGAGTAGATCTCTGAGTCCCCAGCTCATATATCTAATTATCAGATATTTTCACTTGGAAGTCTAGCTGGCATATAAAATTTAATATGTCCAAACTGAAGCTCTTAATTTTATCAACCTAACTTGTTCCTTCCCCCAGTTTTCTGCAGCATAGTATCTGCCTGGCTTATTTCACTGAGCATAATACCCTATAGCTCCATACATATTGTTGCAAATGGTAGGATTTCCTTTCTTCTTATGGCTGAATAATATTCTATTGTGCATACATACCACCTCTTCTTTATCCATTCGTCTACTGATGGACACTTAGGTGGCTTGGCGATTGTAAATAATGCTGCAAAAAACATAAGGGTGCATATGTCTTTTTGAATCAGGGATCTTGTTTCCTTTGGGTAAGTTCCTAGGAGTGGAATTCTCGGGTCAAATGGTATTTCTATTTTTAGTTTTTTGAGGAACCTCCATATTGCTTTCCACAATGGTTGAACTAATTTACATTCCCACCAGCAGTGTAGGAGGGTTCCCCTTTCTCTGCATCCTCACCAGCATTTGTTGTTCCTTGTCTTTTGGATGTTGGCCATCCTAACTGGTGTGAGGTGATATCTTATTGTGGTTTTAATTTGCATTTCCCTGATAATTAGTGAGGTGGAGCATCTTTTCATGTACCTGTTGGCCATCTGAATTTCTTCTTTGGAGAATTGTCTGTTCATATCCTCTGCCCATTTTTTAATTGGGTTATTTGCTTTTTGGGTGTTGAGGTGAGTTATGTATTTTGGATGTTCACCCCTTGTCAGATATGCTGTTTACAAATATATTCTCCCATACTGTAGGATGCCTTTTTGTTCTACTGATGGTGTCCTTTGATGTACAGAAGCTTTTTAGTTTGATACAATCCCACTTGTTCATTTTTGCTTTTGTTTCCCTTGCCTGAGGGAAGGTGTTCAGGAAAAAGTTGCTCATGTTTATATTCAAGAGATTTTTGCCTATGTTTTCTTCTAAGAGTTGTATGGTTTCATGACTTACATTCAGGTCTTTGATCCATTTTGAGTTTACTTTTGTGTATGGATTTAGACAGTAATCCAGTTTCATTCTCTTGCATGTAGCTGTCCAGTTTTGCCAACACCAGTTGTCAAAGAGGCTGTCATTTCCCCATTGTATGTCCATGGCTCCTTTATCATATATTAATTGACCATATATGCTTGGGTTTATATCTGGGCTCTCTAGTCTGTTCCATTGATCTATGGGTCTGTTCTTGTGCCAGTACCAAATTGTCTTCATTACTGTGGCTTTGTAGCAGAGCTTGAAGTTGAGGAGCATAATTCCGCCAGCTTTATTCTTCCTTCTCACGATTGCTTTGGCTATTTGGGATCTTTTGTGGTTCCATATGAATTTTAGAAATATTTATTCTAATTTGTTAAATAATGCCATTGGTATTTTGATAGGGATTGCATTGAGTCTGTAGATTGCTTTAGGCAGGATGGCCATTTTGACCATATTAATTCTTCCTATTCATGAGCCCAGGATGTACTTCCATTTATTGGTGTCTTCTTTAATTTCTCTCATGAGTATCTTGTAGTTTTCAGAGTATAGGTATTTTATCTCCTTGGTTAGGTTTATTACTAGGTACTTAATTCTTTTTGATGCAATTGTGACTGGAATTGTTTTTCTGATTTCTCTTTCTGCTAGTTCATCATTAGTAGGTAGATAGGAATGCAACAGATTTTTGTGTATTAATTTTGTATCCTGCAATTTTGCTGAATTCAGCTATTAGTTCTAGTAGTTTTGGTATGGATTATTTAGGGTTTTTTTATGTACAATATCATCTGCACATTGTTTGTTTTTGATAGTTTTAGTGTCCATGCCACCTCCTAGACTTATGTGCAGTGTTGGGGTGAACTGCTCAGCAATGGCGAAGTCTTAAGGGACTGTGTAGAAAGTACATCACCAGTGACTGTCACATTGTGGGCACTCAATATTCACGAAGTACACTATTGTAAATGCTTAGATATAGATTTTAACCAAAATTAGTATTACAGTTCTTTTATAGGAAAGGAAATGCAATGGAAAAACACAAGCTCCAATGGTGCTCTCCTTCCTCTCAGCGCCGTTCATGGCGAAACTGCCTGGTAGGCTCTAGTGCATCTCCTGTTTTATAGTTGAGAGGTCCAAGAATGGCTCCAGAGATCTTATTTATATTACAGTCCCCAAGACCACCATGTGAGGCAGTGGCAGAGCCAGACCAGCCTGGATATTTCCCCTTGTAGGCCCAAGCCATCCCCCTTTTGTTTCAAAGGGAGTTTTTAACTAATGGGTGTTAAAATCAAATGTGATAGGGTAAAACCTTGGATTAACTGTGTTTCTGAAACTATTCTGAGAATCTGATGAAAGTTATAGACCCCTTCCTTAGAAAAATGTACATACAAAAACAGCATTTTTAATATAATTTCAGGCATGAACTTCATGAATCTCATAGTGTGACAAACATCCCCATTTTAAGAAGTCCTGATACAGATGGTATTTGACAGGAAATATTCTATTTCTAAACCCTCCCATATTCTAATTACACTCCAGTAACTGCAAGACTGTTGAATGTGGATACTTACTGCCACTTCTCAAAATGCCCATAAGAATTTATTATCGAGGGACCAATTCCCAAAGCAAATGTCCAGATCCCCATGTTGCTGAAAACACACACACACACACACACACACACACACACACACCCTTCCTATGCACACCCTCCCTACATACACTCCTAAATATAAACTGTTAATTTAAAGAGCATCTACTTTACTCAATATAAAGACTTGAAAAGTTTGAATTTCCTGCAACTACCTAATCCTCCATTTAAACATATTTATCATCCCTCTTCCTATCATATTGTTTTTTATTAAACACCTGTCATCGTGTGTATCATTTATTAAGTTTCTCCTGTGCACATTTTACTTTGGAGGTAGAAAATTAGTTATCCAGAAAGTATACATAGACCATTGATGATGGGAAATGGGCCCCAGGAAGATATAAGCATGGTCTTTTCTCTCAAGGAGGTTGTGGTGTATCTTTGTTAAGTGCTATGCAAGCTGCAAGCAAGAGAGAGACCAAAATTTCTCTTGGGTGAAGCTTAACATCATGAAGGAGGTGAGGTCTTTAATGGGCTTTGAAATGTAGGTGGGATTTGAGAAGGCTGAAGAGGAGAGGGTATTCTAGTCAGGTCCACTTGTCTATTGCTACCTAACAACTACCCTAAAATTAGTCTCTTAAAACAACCACACTCTTATTTTGCTCTTAACTCTGCAATTTAGAAAGGACATGGCAGCGGGTGGGGCTGAGGATGGGAGGGAACAGCTTGTCTCTGTTCTACTTGGGGACTGCTCAGGATAGCTCTGGGCTGGAATCAGTTGAAGGCTCATCGTCTGTCAGCTGGTACTGACCAGTTGGAGGTGGTCACCAGAACACCTGCACGTGGCCTTTCCACGTGGCTGCCTGTCTTCCTCCCAGCATGGACACTGGTAACAAGAGCCAGTGTCCCAAGAAAACCAGGCATGAACTCCTTCAGTTGTATGACCTACCTTGTAAGTCATCCGTGGCTACTGTCATCATAGTCACCATTGTACCCAGATCCAAAGGGAAAGGACATGGGCCCCACCTTTAACATATTAGTCACGTTGTAGGAAAAGCATGTGGGATGAGAGATCTTGTGTGGCCGTTTTGGAAAACACTGCCACATGGTCCGTGGATTTATAGGAGTGAGGTTGCAGAGTTGGTAACGTTAAAGGCATTTAGGGAATCAGTTTGGGTGGAGCAGAGAACTTCTGGATAGGAGCCTGGGGAAATGGGTGGGAATCTAAGCCAAGGAATCTGGAGTTAGACCTGCTGACACTGCAGAGTCTTTAAGAGTTTTTGACATAATCATAGTCATTATTAGCGAGGATGATCTGGCTGTAGAATACAAGATAGCTTGAGGGGGAGGTGGAAGGGGGCTCATGAACTGAGAATTTACTACCGGGAATTTACTACAGTGATCTAGATATGCCATGATAAAACCTTACATAGCAAGAATATAGACTGGAAAAAGGTGACACGTATGAGAGACATTGCTCAAGAATGTAGGATAGTAAAAGTAATTAGATAAGAAGAGTAAGGGGGGAAGAATAAGAGAGGGATAATATCATTCTTTTGAGCTAAGTAAAAATATAGATTCTGCTCTTAAGGACATGAGGCTATTTATGGGCCCTATTTATCCTAGTTATGTGACTATTCATATATTTCATGGCAGATATTTTGATTTTGTGTTTGATTTTGTGATTCTGGACCGGAATCCCCATTTTAGAGGTGAGGATACTGATGCTCAGAAATTAAGTCATTTACCCAAGGCTCCTCTGCTAGGATCTCTTATCTGTCAAGGCCTATCCATGAAGGCCTTCTCTGTGACTACCAACTCAATCTCGAAACCTGTACACGTGAAATATTTGCCGAAATAGGTTTGCTCTGACACTGGGTGGCTAGTTTACCTATGACAGTTGCTGGTATTTTTGCCATTACATTGTAAATCTTTTTAAGGCAAGGTCTGTGTAGTATTTGTGTTACTTGCTTTACGTACAGAAGAAGCTTAGTCTTTGAAGTTGAATGTAACTGATACAAATGCAAGGCAAAATCTCTTTTCTTGCACATACCCCAAGTTAGGCTGTATTTTACAGTTGGTCAGTATGCACCAGGTAAGTCTGTGCTATGTCTGTTTCCAGCTCCCTGGGAGTCTGGGAGCAGACACAGTCTCCCAAGGGCAGAATGGCTGTGGCCTCACCCTGTTCTTTCTTGGCAACCTCACATCAACGTCCTAAGCAGGGCCTGTGAGACCTGGGGCAGAGGCCAGGGTGTCTCTAATGCCTGTTGATGGTTTTCCAGCACCACATGAGAGAATGGGCCTTGGAGAGTGAGGCACTGGGGAAATGAGGACTCACTTCCATCTCAGGCTTTTCTGTTGTGAAAGCAGGAGAGAAAAATCCTTCTGGACTTCCCCGTCCCTCTCCTGCCTCCTTCCTCTCCTATACCCTACAGTGAATCAGGTCTGTGCTCTCAAGCGTGAGATTCCATTTGTTTTATTTTTAGGCTTGGCTGTGATTGTCTTTAGTGGTCAGAAAATTATCCAGCATCTAAAAAACACAATTAAAAAATTCAGCTCCAGTGTGTCCCTGTGAGTTTTGGCTGCCAGTAAAGAAGTGCTTCCTCTGAGGAGCCCTTCAGACATTTGGCCTTTAATACTTCTCTCCAAATTTTATTTCACAAATGGAAACCTGAGGGGTTCTTTTCTAGTTCACTCAATAACAGGTGTATTTTAGTCAATCCCAAAATGAAAGTATCAGTTTAATGTCATCTTGGACGTAGAAAATATTTTATAGCTGATAATCCTTTCTTTCTAACATGAAATTTGCCATTTTAACCATTTCAAGTGTACAATTCTGTGGCATTAAGTACATTCATACTGTTTTGCAACAGTGACCACTATCTAATTCCTGAAGGAAACCACATACCCGTTAAGTAGTCACTCCCCCACTCCCAAGCCTGGCAACCATTAGTCTGACTTCTATCTATAAGCAGACTTTTGGGAAGGGGAGTGGAAGGCACTAAGGTTGGGAATTAGGAGATGGAGGCGGGTATTTCCAAGTGTCTTTGTTTTTTCCAACAACATAGCAGCCCCCCAGAGCAGCAGGAGAACAAGCCTGTAAGTTATGTCTCCCTTTGAAAAATTTTTTAAAAACTTCATTGAATTATATTTATATAATATCCACCCATTTCAAGTGTACGACTCAATGGGTATCTTTGCAACTACTACCATAGTCCAGTTGTAGAACAGTTTCATCCTCCTGGTAAGATGCCTCGTGCCTATTTACAGTTAACCCCATTCCACCCCCAGCCCCAAGAACCACTGATCTACTTTCTGTCTCTATAAAATTGCCTTTTCAGGACATTTCATATCAGTGCTGTCATATGCTGTGCAGTCTCTGTGTTTGGCTTCTTTCATTGAACGTGATGTTTTTGAATTTCATCCCTGAGGTAGTATGCGTCAGTAGTTCTTTTTTAAAAATTCTATTGCCAAATAGTATTCCATGGACTGGGTAAAACACATTTTAGCTGTCCAGTCACCTGCAAACATTTTTTAGGCCCAGCACACTTCTTCTGCATAGCTCTGCTATTCTGTGCAAACAATTTAAAAGAAGTGTCTTGTCTGTAAATTCCAGAGGGTGAATTGTTAGATGACCTCTGAGATCGTCAGTGGCCAAGATTCTGTCCAAAACAAGTCCCGAGGCAGATCCAAATTCTTAGATCATTCATTTATTCAGCAAGTATTTATGGAGCCTTCACAATATACCAAGCTCTGTACTAAACCCAGGGGGTATGCTCCAGCACTCGTGGACCCCACTCTTGCCCTCATGTAGGAGATAAAGTTCTTTCCACACCATGCACAGCTCCCCTCTGGCAAAGGAGGAGACACATTCTAATGGTACTGCTGCTGTTCACTTGCAGGCCGCTTCTCGGCCCCCTCCCCTGACCTTCTCATCCCTCAGATGGTCTGTGCTTCCCCAGGTTGCTCTCATGCCATCCTGAGTTGCCAGCAGCTTTTTGTAATTGCTTGTTTGCATGTCTGTCCTGTCTCTGGAATGTCAGCAGCATGAGGACAGATTGGTCTATTTCTAGGCCCTGATCATGATCCAGGGCCTGGCATGTCTAAAGTGCCCAGTGGTTATTTGATGAATGAATCAATGAACCCCGTTCTGGCAAGGGTCAGGAGCAGAGAGAAGAGACAGAGACACACTTTAGGTCTCCTGAGTTCTAGACAGCCTTGTTCTGCCCTCTCTAGGCACAGTGGCAGCAGTTGCTTGGTTGCCACCCCCAAGTGCAGGCACCAGAGCAGGAGAGGACACACAGTGGTCTGGAGTTCTCTCTACTCTTTGGAACACAAGCTTGATACAAGTCTCATACCGCTGTCATTAGTATTTTGATAGTATGCCTGGGGTCACTCTGAGGGCAGACTGTTTAGGACAATATGAAAATGGTCTTGTGTGGCAGGGTGAGCAGACCAGATGCTAGAGGTACTGACTCAGAATGGCTTCTCCAGCCTGTCTCCAGGCCCCTCCCTGCTCCCTCCTGCCACCACCTGGCTTATGCTCTTAGTGTCCTCCTTGACTCCATCCCTGGATCATCCTGCCTGACCAGAAAGCCAGGAGGCAGGGAGACAGGGCGTGTCGTGTGTATTCCTGTGGGACGCTGGGCTGAAGGGGAGGGAGGAAGACCCAGGAGGCTAAAGTGGGAGCAGTGCTTCGTGTGCAGAAGACAGCAGGTGGTTCTGTGAGGGCTTTGCTGCTTGCCAGTGCTGGTAGCTCGGGTCTGATCAGAGTCCCATTAAAATTACCGGGACAAGAGACATGGATATGTCTAGTTTCAGAGATTTCTTGAAGCTTGTAAAATAAACCATATTATTTTAAGATTATATTATTCTGTAGGACTAAATGCATACGTGTGATCTGCTTGAATAGGACCATGTTTTAGCCTTGACCATCTTGGGACTACTAGAGGTCTTTCTCCTTCCATGGGCACGTTTATTTCCATGGTCATTGACTGTGGACCATTGGTTGGTCCATCATACAAATGTATTCTGTGGGTGGTGGCCGTCTGACATCTGTGGAGAGTCTGCTGTGGGTCATTATGTCCCCCCATCCCCTACAGAAGGACTCTTAATCCCTGGGTAGGCTATAGTTTGCTAGGTTCCATTCCTTATTGGTAGAGAGTGATTGAGATGCTGGTTGGAGAGAAATTACCTTGGGTTTAGGTTGATTCTGTTTGCTAAGCATCTTTACCACTTTAAATGTGCTCATGCTTGAGGTACCCCAAATATATTCTTTCAATTCTAAATTCGTGCACAGAGATACTTCTCTCTGAGCTAGCTCTAGTGAAAATGCAGGAACACTTGGTCCTAATATTGTGAATCAAAAGTCAGAGTGTACATTCTCTTTTCTCCTTCTTGACACTTTGCCTTTTAATTCACACTGGATTCCTTCTGTTGAGTTAGTAGTTTCATTTTTTAGTATAGAAATCAAGTTTAATTAAAGCTTACTTGCCATTTAAAATAATTTGTTTGATTTAGCATTCTTAATTACCTTGAGTAAATTGCCTTTAGAGGTTCACCCAATTCATTTGTTTGTTCAAATTATTACTGTCATTTGCATATTTTGAACGATACCACTTTAATGAAATACTGGGGGGGAGTCAGGGCAGATGATACTTCCTATGGCAAATGCTAAAGAGATGGGCTTCTGCCCTTGTCTGTTTGTTCAGCTGGAAGGTTTTTATCATCTTACTGAGTTTTCACAAAAGATCAGCATTTTTGAAAGCTTCAGGGTTGGAAAAATCATAAGTAACAAAGTTTCTGGGAGGGATGTCAATATAATAAATATGAGCAGCATTCAGATCCAACCAGGGCCTGCCACTTAGACATCTCCTTTTAACTTCTTACAATGAATGCACTTATGCCTCTCCTTAACCCCATATAATTCCTGCAGATTTGAGGGCATGTGTAATGGGATCATATTTTTAGTGCATTTGAGGAACTTATAATAATTTGTTAGAAGGCTTGTCTGTTATTAATGAAAAAATGTGGTATTGAATAAAGGCAGTAATTTTATTATTCTGAGTACATTATAACCACTAATTAGTGTTAATAAATAATGACTTATAGGAGTGGGGTTTAGAGAATTTAGACTGAGAAATAGGTAAGAATTATTTCTGATTTGCATATCGATTACTTTAGGTTTTATGTATGGGTTTTAGCTCATAATCCTTGATGTACTATTTTGACTGTTCTTTGGAAGTTCCCCTTTACTAACAGAGAGGAATGAGGGATATCTTCATGGTTCTGGACAAGTTTGCAGGACAATATGATTGAATCAGTCTCTAATTTATTGATTTTAAGTAATTCCAGAGCCTAATCATTGGTTTACCTCCTAAACTTTGGAAACTGATTCATAGCACCCACTATTAAAAAAAAGATATGGTAGAACACATTCCATTAATTTAAATATGTCCAGGTTTCCTATTGCTTATAACCAAAATGTGGAAAACACTCTATCAATTGCCCTTCGTTATTGTTAGTCATATACTAAAAGCATCTCTGAATAATGAGGCCAGAAGGCGTATCTCAAATAGGAAACATTCTCTCTTTTATAATAAAAGAGATTATTTTTAGAGAAAGTGTATATGATTTTAGGAACACTAGTAATGAAAGTAAATGAATAACAGTCAGTTTTTGATGTTTGCACTCCAATTTAGGGGTCTATAATAAAGGCAGGAAGATTGCTCCCTTTTGCGCCTGGTCGAGCCTGCATCCTAAGGTACTCTCTTTGTTCATGAAGGCACTGGTCCAGCATCAATAGGGCATGCACTTTTAGACCCTCTGTCTGTAGTTAACAGAAAGGATGCTTTCCTGAGGCTTGAGACCGACTGTGGTCACTTAGTTACCCTGTGATCTTGAGCAAGTTATGCTCTGGACTTCAGTTTCCTTACCTGGAAAGTGGTTGTCTGTATATGAATTAGACATTTGCTATGGTCATTCTAATTAAAATTCTCTGCTTCCAGGAGTAATGGATTGTCTCTGATGCATATTCTTCTCCATGATGTCCATGCATCTAAGGTGGGAAATGGGAAAATCAATTCCTGGAGTAAAGGTGCAGTCAGCAGATGTGAATTAAAAGTGAACCAGATAGGCTAACAGGGCATCAAGCCCTCTGCCTTGTCAAGTCCTCTGGGTTCTGACGAGCCTGCTTGTGATGACAGACTTAAACTTTTCACTTGACCTGGGGTAGAGGGAGTAGGGATGCTGGGAAGGACATTACAGACAAAAACATCTGGAATATGCTCTTGTTGTCCAACATAAAACTCTACCTTTGTTTAGAGAACACAGACGAAGAAGTCTTTTCACCCTGTTTGACTTAGAAAACAAAAAGGCTCTAAACATTGTGACTTATAAATGTTAGTATATTTTTTGCATTTATAAGGGGTTTTCCTTATTTTCTAAATTTCAGAATAAAAATATCAAATATTAATAAAAATTAAAATTATAAGCAAAAGATTGTAAGTAACAGAAAATCCTTTTTGCTTCCACTATCTAGGGCCATCCACTATTAACACTTTTGATATTTCCAGGCATTTTTCTATGCATATATTAGTGCAATTATCATACATGTATATCTTTTTTCTTTTTTTTATGAAATTATCGATATAAAATCTTATGATGGTTTCACATAAACAACACTGTGGTTTCAATATTCATGCATACTGGAAAGTCCTTTCCCCCTCTATTGCAGTCACTGTCTATTAGCATAGTAAGATGCTATAGAGTCATTATTGGTCTTCTCCATGCTGTCCTGCCTTTCCCGTGACCAACCTATATTGTGATTGTGAATTATAGTGCCCCTTAATCCCCTTCTCCCTCCCGACTCTCCCTAACCCCTCCCCTTTGATAACCACTAGTCCCTTCTCCATGTCTGTGAGTCTGCTGCTATATTGTTCCTTTAGTTTTTGTTGTTTTTTTTTTTTTTTTAGGAGAGCAAGGTACAGGCTTTTATTTAAAGATAAAGTGAAAAGACAGAGCTCCTGGCTCACGCCAGGAGGGGACAAGAGAGCCCCTTGTTCCTTTAGTTTTTGCTTTGTTGTTATACTCACAAATAAGTGAAGTCATTTGGCACTTGTCTTCTCCGCTTGGCTTATTTCACTGAGCATAATACCCTCTAGCACCATCCATGTTGTTCCAAATGGTAGGATTTCCTTTCTTCTTAAGGATGAATAATATTTCATTGTGTTTATGTACCACATTTTCTTTAACTGTTCATCTATTAATGGACACTTAGGTTGCTTCGATGTCTTGGCTATTGTAAATAGTGCAGTGATAAACATAGTGGTGCATATGTCTTTTTGAATCAGGGATCTTGTTTTCTTTGGGTAAAATCCTAGGAGTAGAATTCCTGGGTCAAATGGTATTTCTATTTTTAGTTTTATGAGGAACCTCCATACTGCTTTTCACAATGGTTGAACCAATTTACATTCCCACCAGCAGTGTAGGAGGGTTCCCCTTTCTCTGCATCCTTGCCAGTATTTGTTGGTTCTTGTCTTTTGGATGTTGGTCATCCTAACTGGCATGAGGTGATATCTCATTGTGGTTTTAATTTGCAATTCCCTGATGATTAGAGATGTGGAGCATCTTTTCATGTGCCTGTGCATTTCTTCTTTGGAGAAGTATCTATTCAGGTTGTCCATCCATTTTTTAATTGGATTATTTGTTTTTTGGGTGTTGAGGCATGTGAACTCTTTATATATTTTGGATGTTAACCCTTTATCAGGTAAGTTGTTTATGAATATATTCTCCCACACTGTAGGATGCCTTTTATTCTGCTGATGGTGTCCTTTGCTGTACAGAAGATTTTTAGTTTGATGTAGTCCCACTTGTTAATTTTTTATTTTGTTTCCCTTGCTTGAGGACATATGTTCAGGAAAAAGTTGCTCATGTTTATATTCAAGAGATTCTTGGCTATGTCTTCTTCTTAGAGTTTTATGGTTTCGTGACTTACATTTGGATCTTTCAATTCAAGTTTACTTTTGTGTATATAGTTAGACAATAATCCAGTCTCATTCTTTTACATGTAGCTGTCCAGTTATCCCAGCACCAGTTGTTGAAGAGGCTGTCTTTTCCCCCTTGAATATTCACAGCTTCCTTAAAGTATGTGATTGACAACATATGTGTGGGTCTATATCTGGGCTCTCTATTCTGTTCCACTAATCTATGGGTCTATTCTTGTGCCAGTACCAAATTATTTCGATTACTGTGGCTTTGTAGTAGAGCTGAAGTCAAGGAGCATAATCCCTCAGCTTTGTTCTTTTTTCTCAGGATTGCTTTGGCTATTTGGGGTCTTTTGTGGTTCCATGTGAATTTTAGAACTATTTGTTCTAGTTCATTGAAGAATGCTGTTGGTATTTTGATAGCAATTGCATTGTATCTGTAAATAACTTTGAGCAGGATGGCCATTTTGGCAATATTAATTCTTTCTAACCATGAAAATGGGATAGATTTCCATTTATTGGTGTCCTCTTTAATTTCTCTCATGAGTGTCTTATAGTTTTTCAGAGTAAAGGTCTTTCACCTTCTTGGTTAGGTTTATTTCTAGGTATTTTATTCTTTTTGATGCAGTTGTGATAGAATTGTTTTCCTGATTTCTCTATGCTAGTTCATCAATAGTAAATGGGAATGTGACATATTTCTGCACATTAATTTTGTATCCTACAAATTTGATGAATTCAGTTATTAGTTCTAGTAGTTTTGGAGTGGATTCTTTAGTGTTTTTTATGTGCAATATCATGTCATCTGCAAACAGTGACAGTTTAACTTCTCCCTTACCAATATGAATGCCTTTTACTTCTTTGTGTTATCTGATTGCCATGGCTAGGACCTCCAGTACTATGTTGAATAAAAGTGGTGAGAGTGGGCATCCTTGTCTTGTTCCCAATCTTAGAGGAAGAGCTTTCAGCTTTTTGCTGTTAAGTATGATGTTGGCTGTGAGTTTGTTGTATATGGCCTTTATTATGTTGAGGTACTTGCCCTCTATACCCAATTTGTTGAGAGTTTTTATCATGAATGGATGTTGAATTTCGTCAAATGCTTTTTCAGCATCTATTGAGATGATCATGTGGTTTTTGTTCATCTTTTTGTTGCTGTGGTATATGATATTGATGGATTTTCGAATATTGTACCATCCTTGCATCCCTGGAATAAATCCCACTTGGTCAGGATGGATGATCTTTTTGTTGTATTTTTAAATTTGGTTTGCTAGTATTTTGTTGGGGATTTGTACATCTATGCTCATCAGGGATATTGATCTGTAATTTTCTTTTTTTATGGTGTCTTTGTCTGGTTTTGGTATTAGAGTGATGTTGGCCTCATAGAATGAGTTTGGAAGTATTCCCTCCTCTTCTACTTTCTGGAATACTTTAAGAAGGATGGGTATTAGCTCTTCTTTAAATGTTTGATAAAATTCAGCTGTGAAGCCATCCACCAGGGATTTTGTTTTTAGGTAGTATTTTGATTACCAATTCAATTTCATTTATGGTAATTGGTCTGTTCAGATTTTCTTTTCTTCCTGGGTCAGTCCTAGAAGGTTGTATTTTTCTAGAAAGTTGTCCATTTCTTTGAGGTTATCCAATTTATTGGCATATAATTTTTCATAGTGTTTGCTAAGAATTCTTTGTATATCCCTGGTATCCATTGTGATCATTCCTTTTTTCAATTCTGATTCTGTTTATGTGTGTACATGCTCTTTTTTTCTTGCTATGTCTGGCTAGGCGTTTATCTGTTTTGTTTATTTTCTCAAAGAACCATCTCCTGCTTTTATTGATTCTTTCTATTTTCTTCTTCTTCTACATTTTATTTATTTATTTCTGCTTTGATCTTTATTATGTCCCTCCTTCTACTGACTTTGAGCCTCGTTTGTTCTTCTTTTTCTAGTTTCATTAATTATGATTTTAGACTGTTTATTTAGGATTGTTTTTATTTCTTGAGGTAAGCCTGTATTGCTATATACTTTCCTCTTAGAACTGCCTTCACTGCATCCCACAGGTTTGGGGCTGTTGAGTTGTTGTTTTCATGTGTCTCTATATATTGCTTGATCTCTGTTTTTATTTGGTCATTGATCCTTTGGTTATTTAGGACATAGATCCATTGGTCATTAAGCCTCCATGTGTTTGTAGGCTTTTTGTTTTCTTTGCATAATTTATTTCTAGTTTCATATCTTCATGGTCTGTGAGGCTAGTTGGTACAATTTCAGTCTTTTTAAATTTATTGAGACTCTTTTTGTGGCCTAGTATGTGATCTATTCCGGAAAACGTTCCATGTATACTTGAGAAGAATGTGTATCCTGCTGCTTTTGGGGTGGAGAGTTCTGTAGATGTCTGTTAGGTCCATCTGTTCTAATGTGTTGTTAATTGCCTGTGTCTCCTTTCTTATTTTCTGTCTGGTTGGCCTGTCTTTTGGTGTGAGTGGTGTGTTAAAGTCTTCTGAAATGAATGCATTGCATCTATATCCCCCTTTAATTCTGTTAGTATTTGTTTCACATATTTAGGTGCTGCTGTGTAGATATGTATAATGATTATGTCCTCTTGTTGGACTGACTCCTTTATCATTATGTCATGTCTTTTTTTGACCTCAGGGCCAGGTTTCCAGCGGCTCTGGGCTCCTACTTCCTCCCCACTCCATTCCTCTTCCCCCACCCGTGAGCCAGGGCTGGCGGCAGGCTTGGGTCCTGCCGTATTGCAGTTCTGCCCCTTTTTCCTCTGTAGACACTTCCCTTCTTCCCCAGATTAGGTGGTCTGTTCTGCAGTCTTCAGGTCAATTTCAGGCCTAGTTGTATTTGCTGTATTTTCATGTTCTGTGTGATTTTGGGAGGAGGTTTTTGCCTTGCCTTCCTACACCACCATCTTTTCCCCAGTGCGTATCTTTTTATATAGAAAAATCATAAGGTGAGTAAAATGATAATTGAATTACACTCTAAATACAATTATGTCAACTACTTTTTTTTTCTTATTTAAATGTCTTTCATGGATATTCTCCCAGAGTACTTGTGGATCATAGCAAGATTATGTTCTTTAAAACAACAGTGGATTTGTTCTTATAACTATATAGACATATTAGATCGTATATAAAGGCAGTAACTCTGTAGATAGTGTCACACTGTAATAAATTTGATCTTTCTATTTTAGGAATGTCTGTGAGAACTGGCCATTCTCTAGTTATTCCGATGTTACTTGCCTTGGACTTTTTCAGAACTTGAACCCCAGAATAAAGATAATTTTATTCCTTAAATTATCTTTCTGTTAGCTATTCTGATGAATAATCTATATTCATTGTTGGTTAGCTATTATGTAACCCTTCCAGATTGTATGTTTAGGTGTTTTTTTTTAATTTTACTTAATAGTTATATAGTGCATACTGTGTGTCAGGCACAGTTCTAAACACATTTCAAATTTAAACTTATATGATTCTTGTAACAACTATATGAGGTAAATACTATTTTCTCAATATAAACAATCTTGTTATATGCAAATAATGGAAGTCTTATTTCTTCCTCTCTCAACTTTATGCACTTGATTCATTTTTACTTCCTTATTCTGTTTAGGATCTCCAGCAAAAGGGTAAATAGAAATAGTTGAGAGTGAACATCCTTTCCTTGTTAGTGATCCTGGGGAAGAACATTCAATATCACCTTTAAATATGATTTTTACTGCAGATTGGTGAAATCCCTTTGTAGTTTGAATTTGCTGAGTTTTCTATCATGTATTGGTATTGAATGTTGTCAGATGCTATTCTTGAATGTAGTCAAATTCTACATGCTTTTCTCTTTTTTTATGGTAATATGGTAAATTATAATAATTGATTTTAAATGTTAAAACTGTGTTAAATTCCTAAGATAAACCCTGCTTGGTCATGATGTAAAACAGGATGATTATGCTCTTTATATATTCCTAGATTTCATTTGCTAATATTTGTTAAGGATTTTGGTGTCTATATTCATAATATTGAGCTTTAATTTTCTTTTCTTACAATATCTTTATCAGATTTTGGTATCAGCGTCATGCTGGCCTCATCAAATGAATTGTTTATGGAAACAATAAAAATAATGTATTGAGAGCCATTCTTCCAAGTGACCACCCTCCTTTGGTTTCTGCCTGTTCTTGGTCACTCTCCAGGGCCTTGAAATAGTTTTTTTTTTTTAATATCTTATCCAGAGCTTATAATTGTTAACTATGAGAAGGTTGGTCTGATATGAATTACTTTCATGACCAGAAGCAGGATTCTCTTATCCCACTTTACAGATGAATTTAAACACACTCACACTACATTAAGTTGCTCACCCAAGGTCCTATAGCTGGTAAGTGGCAAGTCTGTGATTTTAATACAGTCAGTTTGGTTCCAGAGTCTTAAGATTTCTTCCAAGGGGAAACTTTAGTGGTGTGAATTTTTAAGACAGTTTTTAGGACAATGTCAGGAAGTATAGAAATACTCTGGGACTTGCAGAGCCTTATGCACTGGACCAGTCTCAAGGTCTCATTACTCAGTGGATATTTCACATGTCTTTGGGTGTTTACATTATTTTATGTATTGTTTACATACAAGTTACATTAAAGGATGTGTTGTTCTTGGTTAACCGCAAAATAGATCTTTAGTTATATGAAATCCCTTATTTTCAATGGGTCCTGCGATGTTGGGCTACTTGGGCCATCTTATGCAGAAACTGGTGATGTTTATCATGTGGTTCTTTTAGTGATTAAAATAGAGCTCTTGAGGAAAACTAATATCAACAGTAATGTAATATAATGTGTAGGAATTGTTTATTGAATAAACATAACCACAATTATGAGATAGTGGACTTTAGAAATGTAAGTCTTAGATTAATGTAGCTGGTGTGAACCACAGACCTTGGAAGCATAGCGGGGGGACCAAGCTCAAGCAGCACTTGCCTTAGAGTTGCCTCCTTGCCTTCCTTTGTCTCCTCTAGTCAGTTTTGGTTAATGTTCATCAGATGATTCGTTTCATCTTATTCCTCATACTCTTTGATTTTTTTATCTCTACTTTGCATTTTCAAGTCTGGCTTGCTTCATATTGATTTTGTCATAGTTGATTTGTAGTAAAATTTTATTCATGTATATTACTTTCAAACTAAAGGGAAAGACCTATGTATTTCCTTTTGGAATTCTCTCGTATCCCACACCAGTTCTCAGGTCATACTCAAGCTGACTGGACAGTAGAGAGTAAGGGTTCAGTGCTTGATTGGTTGACGGTTCTGAACCCCGACCAGTCAGTTCTGGGAAGGTGGGCTTATGTTCTGAGTGAAATACAACTGAGTCCTTGAAGACCATGGTAAAGATTTTGGCTTTTATCCTAAGAATAATGGGAAGCTATACAGTTTTAAATAGGTAAGTGACAAGCTCAGATTAAAATTTTAAAATAATTATTCTGGATGTTTGTGGAACAGTTCAGAATAACCAAGTTCTAGAGTCCAGAAATTAATATGTATGTTTAAAATTTAACCATGGATACAATCTGAAAAACTGATACCCTGGATAGTCTTCAAGTAGCCCTGCTGAGTATTATATCTCCCAACTGCAATGTTGAAAAAAGGAGAAGCAGAAAGTTTGAGATTCTATTTTTTTGGGGGGGGTGAGGGGTGGCCAAAGGCCTGGAATGTATTTTGCATTTCCGATAAGAGGCATTTGATTTTTATAATGGAAAATGGAAGCAACGCAAATATCAAAGAATTAGATAATCGAATATGGTAAAGCTACTAAAAATGGCAAGTGTACATTTTATGCCTGTATGGAAATGGATATGCCATAATTTATTACTTTTAAAAGGCAGAATTAAAACCATAATGTACGTGTTTAAAATTATGAAAATAATTTTCTCTTAACAAAAATATATAAACATAGAGATGAAACTTATGCTTTATTATCCACCATATTCTGTTGCTTAAGTTTAAAGTTTTGTTAAAAACCTTAAAAAGTTTTGTTGCTTAAAATGAGAAACCAAACCTAATTTTATTTCAGTAATCACTGGAAATCTGAGTTAAAGGCATGAGATGCTACTATGACAGCAGAATTTTTAAGATACTAAAAACTTTCATTTGAAAGTGTACTCTGATGTTTCCTCTTTCCAAAGTGTGGAGATTGAGGAGATTTTAAATGTGTCTCAAAGAAGGGAATGACAGTTCCTGAATTAAACGCAGCCTTTCTCTCCTGCTTCAGCTGCTGTCTGCTGATGAAAGGTTACTATGTTAATGATGTTTGATTCCCCCAGTTTTTATAAGATTTTATGCTTCTTGGATGCAACATGCCAAATTATTACAGTATTCATATTCCTCATTAAAATTAACAATAATGCATATGTAAAACAAACATTGGTGGAAAAAGGAAGAGATTTCTCAGAGGAAAAAAAAAAAGAGGCACCAAAAGGTGCACTGCACTCAGGGCAGTAAGTAGAGGATCGAGTTACCCTGTTTTTATAAATAGTGTCAGCTCTGTATTCTGGGCTGAAAACTGGCAGATGACCGCCCTTTCTAGTATATCTTAAGGCCATCTGTACTGTTTTGAAGAATAAATCATAAATAGACCTTTGAACTGAGACAGTCTCGCTGGACCTATCCTTTTGCGGCTGACTTGCAGTCTCAATGGGATACTGCAGGGAAGGTTCAATAGAATAAACAGTGGAATCCTTGTCCGGGAATGACTGCCTGGCAATTGTTTCATGGAAAATGGGAGGGGAAGGGGACAACAGCCCTGCTCTGTTCCCTGGCTCTTTAATTTAGATCACCAATGATAAAGCCGGGGCTACGGCTAAAGAAAGGTAGGATGCATACGCAGAAACATTAGTGCTAATATGCTGCAGAAAGACAAGATAAATCAGCCCAGCTCTCATACATCACTGAGGGAGAAGCTGATTGCAACTTGACCATGTGCCTGAGTATCCCCATCAGTGAGAAGAGCAGAACATGGATTTAAAAAACTAGAATATACTCTTAGGGCTACAACCGTGCTGGACCTGGGAGAAGTGTCGGGTGTAAGTTTCAGCTTGTTTTATCCACGTATTTAGCAGTGTGTTCCCACACAGGGAGCTTGTTTCTCTTTCTGTGTTTTCATGGAAGCTTCAGGCATGTTTATTTACAGTCGTAGACTTCATTTTGTATGATTGTAATATCAACCTAATAAAGTTCTTAACAGAGGACAGTTTAGCTCAGTGTTCATCCAGGAAAAAATGTGAAAAGTGGTGGTTATCATTACTGTCTACAGGAAGCCTGTGGGTGAGTTTTGTTTTTTTGTTTTGTTTTATGGGGAGGTGAGGGCTATTGGGGGTGGATTTTAAACTAAAAACTCAGTTCTTTTGCCATTCATTTAAAAAAATGCATTGGTAACCCAGCATTTCACTCCTCCTGTGGTCTTTTGTTTTGAAAAACTGTGTTTGAATATGTAAACCAAACTGCTCGAAACATGTTATATTTATTACTGGGATGTTTGTATTGTTTCATATCTGTTATTAGACAAAATAATCATAAAGGGTGTTTTCAATGGACCTTTTTATATTCCAAAATTAAGTACAGATGGTAATTTCCAGCAGTTTTAAAATTTGACAATTATTTAATTTAGCATCACTTAGGCGTCTGCACAGGGAGAAAAAGCTGAGATACAAAACTGAATAGCATTGATTGCTCGTCTGAATTGCATCCTTAAAGTTTTTGCCTCAAATCTCTGATTTCACAGCTTATTTTTACCAAATTAGATTATCGTATTTCATTATGGAGACTACGAATGGGTGGAACTCAAACACCCCTACATTTCCTGTTAGAACAGTGAGAAAGTGAAGCGCCTGCTGATTGTTACTCTAAGGGAGATTCTCATGCCGACTTCTTGAGAAGATTGCTTAAATAATGAATGGGCAAGAGCAAGGCAAGATGGAATTTATGGCCCAGACACTGGGTTCAGGCTTCTGTTCAGAGGAGAGACTACATAAGTGTGAGCATATAACATACTCTGAGACTCCAGGAGAAGGGCGTAACCGAGTGAAATGAGTGGCCACATGGTGCTATCCATATGTTATTTCAAAACGAGCCTTAAAACAGCCCAGTGAGACGATAGCATGGTTTGAGGAAGGGAGAAAGTGTTAGTTGCAAAGAGAATCCCCCAACTGAGAACTCCAGGAGACAGACACAGGAAGTGAATATTATATGGGATGCTGGGTGGCCTTAGAGAGAGTGGATGTTTGACTGATGAAAAGCAGCATGGCAGTCTGGTTAGGAAGGATGAAATCTTGACCAAACTGCAGCATTCTATATACTATGTCTTCCGTCTTGTCCTAACTAGAGGAATGTGTCTGCTGAATCCTAATCTCCTTAATTGTTGATAGAGCAAGCATGCGATTTGCTATAAATACACAAGAGCATTCATTTCTGAAATAATGGCTGTTGCCAAATATATTAGACCGACAGGAGTGCTGGCCTGGGGAAGGCTGTGCTGAATAGTTGAGTTTTGGAGGTAATGGACCAGTTGAGAATCATTGCACAGCTGGGCCAGCAGCTGCACCCAGTGCTCTGTCAAGTTTGGCCTCTAATTTCCTTGAACTTGTCCTTGTTTGCCAAAATGATGAACATAGCAAGAACTTGTTTCAAATGAGCCTGCTGCAAGCAAAAAAGAACCTTCCTAAGGAGTCTTTGCAGAGGTGTGTCGTCAACAGCAGCAGTGGCCAAATGATGTATTGATAAGGCAATGGGAAGTCTGAAGAATCAAAAAAATAAAAACCAATGACAAAGTTGTAGAATGAGGTGAACTGGCAGGAGACCAGAGTACATTAAAAGGCTGCATTGGGTCAGCACTGTCCTAAGTAAAGGACATATGGAAAAATCCCATAATAATATCCAACAATAATTATCTTGTAGTTAGGAAAAAATAAATAAATAGGCCTGTGGGTTGGAAGGCAGCCCAGTAGTTGCAACGCCTTTTTTCCTAACATTGTTCTGATATTCTTTGGGACTGGGTCAGGAGGAAGTGTCAGAGAGAGCATTTTATATTAAGAAGCAGCCTATGATTAAACAGTGCAATTAGTGGCAAACCAAAATGAGAGCATAGCAAGGACTCGCCTTCCATTTCTTGGTCCTGGCTTGAGCAGGTATTTATTTAGCATATACTATGTATCTAGCATGTTCTAGGTGCATACTTTAACCAACTATACTTTCTGAGAGCAGACACTTGGATTTATACTTCTTTTGTATAACTCGCATCTCTTGAAAACTCTTGGCCTTGAAATGGTAATGACAGCAAGTCTGCCTACTTCCTTGACTTTGAAGAGATTAAACATCAAGTCTTTGTTAGGCAAATGATTTATTTTCCTGTTACAACACAGAAGACTCTTCAGATTTGAGGGTTAGTGACTTGAACACTTATAAGCTGAGTGATTTTGGACAAAATACCTAATTTCTGGGAAAGTCAGTTTCCCCATTTGTGAAATGAAGAAAGTAAGATGCATCAGGCAAGATGGTGAGACTTCAAAGAAATGTGCCTAAAAGCATAAGAGGTACTCTCCTGCCCTCACAGGGTATAAGCAGGATAATTTACCATATGGACTGAGTGTGTGGCAGGGTAGGGGGTGGGAGTGGGAAGAGAATAAATAAGGGTGAGAGGAAAGTTGGCTGGAAGGATGTATCAAAATATGACCTGAGACAGACAGAAATTCGGAGAAATGGATGAATCTGAAATATGTTTTAAAGGGAAAAATTGACAGAATGTGGCAGTTGATTATATAAAGCACAGTGAGAAACAAGAATGAAGATTATAAAGAAGAGCTAGTCATGATGCTGACGGAAGAGATTACGGGTTTGTGACAATGGCAGGGTGTGATGTGTGTATGTGCGTGTGTGTGCATGTGTGTGTGTGTGTGTGTGTGTGTGTGTGTGTGTGTGTGTGTGTTCTCATAAACCCAAAAAGCTAAAACGATATAGCCCTTCAGGGCCTTATAAACTAAGGAAACATAAGAAGAGAGATGAGGATATTGGAGTGCCTAGTTAACTTACGTAAGGGAAAGAAAAAAATCAATAATAAACCAATAATATAGGACTATTGCTGACAATGGAGTGAGAATTCAAAGGAATTGCTTAAAATGGCAAATCTATCTTTGGAGTTTTTCCCAGACAATCACCAAATAATAAGGCTCTTCTGCAATCTTGGAACTTATTTAAGCTTTCCTGAGTTAAAAAATGCCACTGAGGGGATACAAATAGCATCAGGATTGGGATGAAAAAGAGCATGAGGAATGGAAATTCTCAAAATAGCTTGGTTTAAAGAGGAGATGGGAGCCAAAGGTGGCCGGTCGACCTTTCAGGACTTAGCCATTTGTTATGGCTTGTCAGAAAGCTTGACCACTGTTATTCCTTAAATAACTCATTGTGATTTTTCAGGAAATTCAAACAGGAGTCAAAACTATCCCAAACCCACAACTGGCATTATAGGTGTGGCCTAAAAGCTCATTTGCAAATCCTTTATCAGAACAACATTGTAAATGTCTTTGGGCTACTTTTCAAAAACCTAACCAACTCACTGCAGAAATCAAGTACATTTGCCATAAAATACTGTAACTCCAGGGAGAGGAAATCCTGGGACAAAATACCTCTAAAACCGAAATCAGTCAAAGGGAGACATAAAGTTTAAAATCCGTTTATCACTTACAGACTGCAGTCCAGAGCCGTTTCTCTTTCCTGCTCTGGCAGCAGCAAACCAGCCCTCCCCCTCACCTCTCAGGTTCAGATAAGCCCTCCTTGCCCAGGTAATTACCCCTTGATATGGAGATGAACACTTCCTCCACCGCTGAGGGACGCCTGTTGATATGCAGATGCACTAAAGCCAGGTGAGATATTCTGGAAATGATACAATTTTACCCACAAATATTAACAGAGACAAGGAAGGTTGTTACTGAAAGTTTCTTGAGAAATCAACCAAAACCAAAAGAGGGGAGCTAATCTCAGAATAGTTAGCCAGATTTCCTAAAAACTATTACTACACATCTTTCCTCATGGCAGCTATCAATTTATAGACAGTCCCCAATGTATGACAGTTTGAACTGTGAGCTTTTGACTTTATGATGGTGAGAAAGTGATACACATTCAGTAGAAATTTTGGATTTTGATCTGTTCCTGGATCAAGCTGTTGCTCCCACTCAGCTTCAGAATGAGGGTAAATAACCAATACATTTAACAACCATTTTTTTCCACTTCCAGTATAATATTCAATACATTACATGGGATATTTAATACTTTATTATAAAATAGGTGGTGTGTTAGGTGATTTTGTCCAGCTAGCTGTAGGCTCATGTAAGTGTTCTGAGCATGTTTAAGGTGGGGTAATCTAAGGTTAGGTGTACTAAATGCATTTTCAACCTATCGTATTTTCAATTGATGATGGGTTTGTCGGGATGCAACCCCATCATATGTCAAAAGAAGATCTGTATTCTGTACCTCTGTCCTTCTTCTCTGCTTCCTCCCCTGCCCCCACACCAATTTACCTTATCTTCTTTCTCCTGTCTGTCTTCTCTCATTCCTTCATAGGTAGAGCAACTAGTCTATCTTGGTGTCTGCCATTTTCCTTTCACCCTTTACCTTAGCACAAATGAGATAATTCAGCAAGCAAATTATCCTTTTTCTGAGTGAGAAGAGGAAGGTATTGTAAATGTTGGTGATTTAATAGGTATGTGTTTTTAAATTCCTTCTTTTCCCAGGTTAAAATAGATTTTCCTCTTCTAATTCCTCCACCTTTGCTCTGTACCCCATTCGCTGCCATCTTCTTGGGGTGCTTGCTTTATGCACAGGTTCCTCTATGTCCATATCTTTTATCTCTTTATCTCTAGTGGATCCTCCTCATCAGGGCTGCAGCTACTCCAGTCTTAAAAATGAGACAAAACAAAACCTTCATCTTCCCCACATATTGTTTCATCTACTCTCTGAAATTTTTCTCCCCTTTTATAGCCAAACTTCTTAAAGGGATTGCCTACATTTTTGGGGGTTCATTTCCTCCCTTCCGAAACATGCCTTAACCCACTATTATTTAAATTCTACTCTAACCACTTCATGAAAATCCTCTCGCTAAAGTCATCCACTGCGTGTTTGTTCTGAATGTGAAAGGTGGTTCTCATTCCTTACTCTTTCTACCGCAGTTGACATTGTAGGTCAACCTCTTCTTGAAACATAGCTTTCCTGTAGCTTCTTTGTGCTTTCCTATTTCTTGGTCTCTGTGGATTTATCTTTCTTTACAACTATTCAAATATAGATGATATACAGGAGCACTGTTCTTTTCTGACTTCAGGAGGAATAGGGGAAGGTTCCATGTACTCCATGATACGGACTTCCCATGCTTGCATCACACCAGTCCTCAACTCAGGAAGTAAGACACCAATTTCTGCTCCGAGGACCCTCCACACTCAACCAAGATTTGACCCCAGGATGTGGCAGTCAGAGGGTGGGCCTCTTTCTCTGAGGTGCACCAATAAGTTGCTGAACTGTGCTTCTCTCCCAAAATATCTCCCTCAAACACACTCCACCACCATCATCTGTGCTGTGGTACTGCTCTCTTTTGAGGCTGAAATGCTAACTCTGAAATCTTACAGTCTTTCTTACTCTATTTTTTATAGTATCAACTTCTAAGTAACCCAAAGATTTGGAGCTCAAAAGGCTTGTCTGTCCCCAAACTGGTTATTAAAATAAGAAATTCTTTCATCTCTTGTGCTTTGGATTTAAAAAGAAAATCTGTTTAGACACTCATTTGGCTACTTTGTCTCCTGGTCTTTTGTGTCCTTGGGGTACTTGAATGATCCTAAGGCAATGCAGGGGGAGGGGGGCAGAATATCATAGAGGCAAAAAGTTACAAACTCTTTAATACTTAAATCTACACTGGAAAGTAAAAGGGAAATGAGTTGGTTTTCCTTGTGATCCAAGGAACCATCCAAGAGAAAAGATTCTTGAACCTCAACTGGAAGACCCAAGAAAATAGCCCTTTCCTTATCTAAACAGGTTCCTCATCATCTGAAATGGACCTATATCACTTTAAATTCAGAAATAATCGGAAGATTCTAAATTTTTAGTACTTCATAAGTAAGATGGATTTATGGCTGAGGATATGGCTTTGTGGTGGGTCTTTATAATAAATTGCGGTTGAAGAGAAAGAACTTAATATATTGGCCTCGTCCAGTTTCATCCTGCTCAAATAGGCAGAGACTAATGTCCATCTAGGCCAACTCACAAAGGTAAAAGGGATAACATTTAAGAACTTGTTTTAAACCTTTGAACTCTAACTACATTTTGGAAAGGTTTCAGGTGACATGGAAGAAGTCTAGTGATTTGGATCAGAAAAATAAATTTTTACATTGCTTATTTAACATTTTTAAGCCCATTTTTATTGAAAAATGCGGAATATATTTGACTTTTCACAACAAAAAGAAAGTGGAATATGTTTCATAAATTCAAATCATGTTATACCTAAATTAATCCAAAATTTAACTGTTAATCAATAACAGAGAAACTGGAGGTGTGACATGCTTCAGTTGTTGGGCTCTTATCCTCCAGGCATGCAATTGCATTTTGAACAGATTGGAATCAATGAACAGATTATTGAACCACCTAACAAAACAGGCACCCCAGTAATCAATCTATGAAATAATAAAAACATGAATTAAAATTTTTGATCAATATTATTCACACAACTCATATCCTTAATAATAATGCTTAACTGAAGAAAGACCTTTGCTTCAGGTTCATTTGCAATTCACAGAGAACTCTAAATTTGGCTTGACATCCCAGTGCTTCTGTATTTCATTTTGTGAAATTAGAACAGACTGCATAATAATCTTACTAGTTCATAACCATCTCTACTTATTCATTCTAAGTTTTAATAAGAGAAAACATAGAGGGGCAGTCAGAGGGAAAGGAACTTCGGGAGTAGGGGAAGAGCCATGGGTATGATTCTCTCCTTTTAGTTGTGCTTCTGCCCTCTTTAAAGTTGTGCCCCTCTCAGAGATCCAAACAACATAGGCAGCTATTTGCCTGAAGCTGACCCTTCCTGTTAATGCAAGGACAGAATTATAGTTCTAGCTTTATCTTAACTAAGTGGGCTTCTAGAGTTCTTTTCTCTTCTAAAAGGAGAACATGGGAAGTGCTTTAAAGTCTTAAAAAAAACTTAAGTTCTAATATTCAGTGGTGGAACAAATATAAGGTCCTATTAAGTCATCTTTGGAGCACTGCAGAAGGAAAGGTATGTTGATATGGTGTCAAGGCAAATCCATCAGCAGCCTCAGCTCTCTCTGCAGCAGAGTGGCATGTTAAGCTACAAAGACAAGCAACTTATCTACACCACTTACTGTTACTGCAAAATTTAGCAAGGTTGCAAAATGAGTCCTGTGGTATTCAGCCTATTCGAGGTCTCTGGTAAAGATGGCAATTCTTCCAGAGACCTGAACAATGCTATAAGCATTCACATATGTCATTTTGCCCTTAGAACTAACTGTGATCCTCACAGGGGTTTTTGAGGTTTATTCAGAAATTGGAGAACCATTTTGTTCAAGTTCATACAACAGTTGAAAGCTGGTCTTAAGTTTGAACAAGACAGAAGCTACATTATCCTGTCTTTAATTAACCATAACTAATAGCATAAACCTAAGATCCTTAATTTATTTTGTCACTCTTGAGGCATAACAAACACCATGTTCCCAGCTAATAGTATGTAACTATAGGGGGAAAATATTTTCCCAGCCCAGGGCAAATTACCTTTGAAACTGAAATCAGTTAAAGGGAAAAATAAAGTGGGAGAAACCCATTTATTGCTTACAAGCAGTCATCCACTTCTACTCACCCATGTCTCTAGCTGCCTGGTTGCAAAAAGAGACCCAACCCAACCTCTCTGGTCCAGACATACCCTAGCTTCCCTTTGTAATTACCTACTGATATGGAGATGGACTACTCTCCACCCCTTGGAAACACCTATTGATATGGAGATGCACTAAGGCCAGGCAAGAGATTCAAGAAATACTGCAGTTCTACCCACATAGTATTAGCCAACTAATTTCTTTCAGGTGTGAGGAGTGGCATGGTATCTTTGTTCTTTGAGATGTCCCTCAGTCTTGAAGGGACTGGCTTCAGATTTACCCTGTGTTCCTTAAATTATTCATTCATTTATGTACATCCATTGATTGACTCCTACTGTGTGCCAGGCATATTCTGGGCACAATCTTTAGAGCAGTGAGTAAGACAGATTCCTGATGATGGTAAAGTGTACACCCAAGAAAGCCTCTTCAAAGGCACTGTTACTAACACAAGAACTCGGTATTGTCAGTTTATATTGTCCATAGCTTTCGTGGAAACAGAAATTTTTCTTCGGCTGAATCATGGACAAAGAAGGAACAGGACGTTTTGGATCTTTGGTTTTTAAAGTCCCAGAAGTGCTTCTTCAACTTCTGGCTACATGACACTTAAGTGGCACAACCTAGATCTCATCCTTGTTACTCATTCTTTAACTTGAAGGACATGTGAAAGAGCTTAGAGTAGCCTGATGAAGAAGAACAGCTCATAGGTAACTTTCTTCTAAAAGCAGAGGTATTTACTTTTGATCCAGTTGAATATCATTACCCCTAAGTTTGCACACTTTGGAAAAGGTTGACTTCCTGCTAAAGTGTTTGCCAAAAGATGAAAAGTAATGCAAGGAAAAACACCCAGTCAAAGGCATGACATCTTGTGGCTGCTTAATAAGTATTTGTGTCCAGAATCTGAAGCCAACAAGGTTCTTAACCAGAAGCCAAAGGTTGACTTAATCAACAAAAAACAAGAAGCCAAAGATTAAGTTAAAAAACAAAACAAAACTGACTTTCCTCCATTCTAAGTGAATCTCTAGAATGATTCATTTCCTTTTCTGTAAAGTATGAATACTAATCCTTACCTCATGGGGTTTTTAGGGAACCTAAATAAGATAACATAGGAAAGTTCTTTATAAACAAGTTCTATTCAAATAGAAAGTTTATCATGTAAAAAAAAAACCTGAGGCCTTGGTAATTTCTTAGGTATTGTGTTCTTGTTGAATAGTGATGAGCTGTTTTGTGTTTTTAGAAAAAAAACTAATATGTATTATTTTAAACCTCTCAAAATAAAATATTGAAAATCTTTTTGTTAAAGGTTCTTTACCTGTGGTTAATTTTATACTTGTATACTTCAGAAAACACTAGAAAGCAAAAGAAGTCCTACATCTTGAATAGAGTTAATGCTAGACTTTGTGTATGGAAATTCACAGAAACTTGGTTTCTGATATTTCACTGTCCTTCGCGCACATAGCTGTGTGTGGAATACAGGCTGGGCACAGACTCAGAGCAACGGGATGCCATCCTCAGGTCGTCAGCCCCATCTCTAAGCCCATTTGGCGCCTCACTGCATTTGGTGATTTTTTTTAAGTTACACTATACAAAATTGCTGTTTATTCAACAACTTTTTTTTATTAAGGTATTATTGATATACACTCTTATGAAGGTTTCACATGGAAAACAATGTGATTACTATATTCGTGCATATTATTGAGTCCTCCTCCATACCCCATTTCAGTCATTGTCCATCAGTGTAGTAAGATGCCACAGAATCACTATTTGTCTTCTCCGAGCTACACTGTCTTCCCTGTGACCCACACACACCATGTGCACTAATCATGATACCTCACAATCCCCTTCTCCCTCCCTCCCCACCCACCCTCCCCGACCCCTCCTCTTTGGTAACTGCTAGTCCCTTCTTGGAGTTTGTGGGTCTGCTGCTGTTTTGTTCCCTCAGTTATGCTTCATTGTTATACTCCACAAATGAGGGAAATCATTTGGTACTTGTCTTTCTCCGCCTGGCTTATTTCACTGAGCATAATATCCTCCAGCTCCATCCATGTTGTTGCAGATGGTAGAATTTGTTTCTTTCTTATGGCTGAATAGTATTCTATTGTGTATATGTACCACATCTTCTTTATCCATTCATCTACTGATGGACACTTAGGTTGCTTCCATTTCTTGGCTATTGTAAATAGTGCTGCGATAAACATAGAGGTGCATATGTCTTTTTGAATCTGAGAAGTTGTATTCTTTGGGTAAATTCCTGTGAGTGGAATTCCCAGGTCAATCAGTACTTCTATTTTTAGTTCTTTGAGGAAACTCCATATTGCTTTCCACAATGGTTGAACTAGCTTACATTCTCAACAGCAGTGTAGGAGGATTCCCCTTTCTCCGCATCCTCACCAGCATTTGTTGTTCTTAGTCTTTTCAATGCTGGCCATCCTAACTGGTGTCAGGTGATATCTCATTGTGGTTTTTATTTGCATGTCCCTGATAATTAATGATGTGGAGTATCTTTTCATGTGCCTGTTGACCATCTGAACTTCTTCTTTGGAGAAGTGTCTGCTCATATCGTCTGCCCATTTTTTTAATAGGGTTATTTGCTTTTGGGTTGTTGAGGCATGTGAGTTCTTTATATATATTGGATGTTAACCACTTGTCGCATATGTTGTTTACAAATATATTCTCCCATACTGTGTGATGCCTTTTTGTTCTGTTGATGGTGTCCTTTGCTGTACAAAAGCTTTTTGGTTTGATGTAGTCTCATGTGTTCATTTTTGCTTTTGTTTCCCTTGCTCAAGGAGATGGTTCAGGAAAAAGGTGCTCATGTTTATATTCAGGAGATTTTTGCCTATGTTGTCTTCTAAGAGTTTTATGGTTTCATGACTTACATTCAGAGGTCTTTGATCCATTTCGAGTTTACTTTTGTGTGTGGGTATAGACAATAATCCAGTTTCATTCTCTTGCATATAGTGCTCCAGTTTTGCCTACACCAGTTGTTGAAGAGGCTGTCATTTCCCCATTGTATGTCCATGGCTCCTTTATCGTATAATTGACCATATGTGCTTAGGTTTATATCTGGGCTCTCTAGTCTGTTCCATTGATTTTGGGTCTGTTCTTGTGCAAGTACCAAATTGTCTTGATTACTGTGGCTTTGTAGTAGAGCTTGAAGTCGGGGAGCATAATCCCCCCCACTTTATTCTTTGTTCTCAGGATTGCTTTGGCTATTTGGGGTCTTATGTGTTTCCATATGAATTTTAGAACTATTTGCTCAGTTTGTTGAAGAATGCTGTTGTTTTTTTGATAGGGATTGCATTGAATCTGTAGATTGCTTTGGGCAGGATGGCCATTTTGACTATATTAATTCTTCCTATCCATGAACACAGGATGTGTTTCCATTTATTGATATCTTCTGTAATTTCTCTCATGAGTGTCATGTAGTTTTCAGAGTATAAGTCTTTCACTTCCTTGGTTAGGTTTATTCCTAGGTATTTTATTCTTTTTGATGAGATTGTGAATGGAATTGTTTTCCTGATTTCTCTTTCTGCTAGTTCACCGTTAGTGTATAGGAATGCAACAGATTTCTGTGTATTAATTTTGTATCGTGCAACTTTGCTGAATTCAGATATTAGATCTACTAGTTTTGCAGTGGATTTTTTAGGGCTTTTATGTACAATATCATGTCATCTGCAAACAGTGACAGTTTAACTTCTTCTTTACCAGTCTGGATGCCTTTTATTTCTTTGTGTTGTCTGATTGCCATGGCTAGGACCTCCAGAACTATGTAGAATAAAAGTGGGGACAGTGGGCATCCTTGTCTTGTTCCCAATCTTAAAGGAAAAGCTTTCAGCTTCTCACTGTTAAGTATGATGTTGGCTGTGGGTTTGTCATATATGGCCTTTATTATGTTGACATTCTTGCCCTCTATACCCATTTTGTTGAGAGTTTTTATCGTGAATGGATGTTGAATTTTGTCGAATGCTTTTTCAGCATCTATTGGGATGATCATGTGGTTTTGGTCCTTATTTTTGTTGATATGGTGGGTAATGTTGATGGATTTTTGAATATTGTAGTAGCATCCTTGCATCCCTGGAATAAATCCTACTTGGTCACGATGGATGATCTTTTTGATGTATTTTTGAATTCGGTTTGCTAATATTTTGTTGAGTGTGTTTGCATCCATATTCATCAGGGACGTTGGTCTATAATTTTCTTTTTTTGTGGTGTCTTTGCCTGGTTTTGGTATTAGGGTGATGCTGGCCTCATAGAATGAGTTTGGAATTATTCCCTCCTGTTCTGCTTTTTGGAAAAATTTAAGGAGAATGGGTATTAGGTCTTCACTAAATGTTTGATAAAATTCAGCAGTGAAGCTATCTTGTCCAGGGGTTTTGTTCTTAGGTAGTTTTTTGATTACTAATTCAATTTCATTGCTGGTAATTGGTCTGTCCAGATTTTCTGTTTCTTTCTGGGTCAGCCTTGGAAGGTTGTATTTTTCTAGAAAGTTGTCCATTTCTTCTAGGTTATCCAGTTTGTTAGCATATAATTTTTCATAGTATTTTCTCATAATTCTTTGTATTTCTGTGGTGTCTGTAGTGATTTTTCTTTTCTTGTTTTTGATTCTGTTTATGTGTGTAGACTCTTTTTTTTCTTGGTAAGTCTGACTAGTGGTTTATCTATGTTGTTTATTTTCTCGAAGAACCAGTTCCTGCTTTCATTGATTCTTTCAATTGGTTTATTCTTCTTGATTTATTTCTGCTCTTACCTTTATTATGTTACTCCTTATACTGACTTTGGGCCTCATTTGCTCTTCTTTTTTTAGTAGTGTTAATTGTGAGTTTAGACATGCTCATATGGGATTGTTCTTTCCTGAAGTAGGCCTGTATTGCAATATACTTTCCCCTTAGCACAGCCTTTACTGTGTCCCACAGATTTTGCAGTGTTAAATTATTGTTTTTATTTGTCTCCATATATTGCCTGATCTCTGTTTTTATTTGATCCTTGATCCATTGGTTATTTAGGAGCATGTCGTTAAGCCTCCATGGGTTTGTGGGTTTTTCATTTTCTTTGAATAATTTATTTCTAATTTCATACCTTTGTGGTCTGAGAAGCTGGTTGTACAATTTCAATCTTTTTGAATTTACTGAGGCTCTTTTTGTGACCTAGTATATGACCTAATCTTGAAAATGTTCCATGTGCACTTGAGAACAATGTGTATCCTGCTGTTTTGGGGTGTAGAGTTCTGTAAACGTCTGTTAGGTCCATCTGTTCTAGTGTGTTGTTCAGTGCCTCTGTGTCCTTACTTATTTTCTGTCTGGTTGATCTGTCCTTTGGAGTGAATGGGGTGTTGAAGTCTTCTAGAATGAATGAATTGCATTCTATTTCCCCTTTTAATTCTGTTAGAATTTGTTTCACATATGTAGATACTCCGTGTTGGGTGCATATATATTTATAATGGTTATACCCTCTTGCTGGATTGACCCCATATTCAACCACTTTTGACCTACAAAAATGGCAGTTTCATATATTTGGCCAAATACAACTATATTTCTTTTATTAAATGGGCATTTATTTGCTTATCTTTTCCATCTGACATAGACATATGGAGGGCAGGGATTGTATCTGATATCTAAATTGAAGTCAGGAAGTCTGAACTCAAACAATGTATAATATGAAATGTGCATACCATAAAAAGTCTTTTCATGTGAGCTGCAGATACTATGACTGACCCCCTTTGTGGAGACAATGCAGTGGAACACGCAGGTGCTTCATATTTGGGGACACCTCAAAGGTAAGCTCCTTGTTTCCAGGGAATGTTCAGCTCAAAATGAACAGCCCAGACTAGGAGCAATCCTGGGTCACCTCCTCGTTCCTCAGTCCTACTTCCTTCCCTCCATCCCTTGCTTCCTCTGTTATTGTCACCACTGTGTTGGTACTGCTGCTTTGACCTACAGCTCACCCAGTTAGAAGGATTTGGGCACCCCACTGCACTGCTTTTCAAGCCTTTTTTATGGTCACCCATAGGAGGAATACATTTTACCACAGGACCTCATACACTATACTGTATATAATCCATATATATGTATATGATATATTGATGTCTTATGCACAGGCCAATTCCCAGTTTAGAGAAGCTATCCATAATGTCTTCTTTGAAATGAGCACCTAATTAAATCTTTGGAGACTTTTATGCTTCATGGGAAAGAGAAAAAGTGCCAGCTCAATCTTTAAGCTTTTTATCCCTCCTAAGCAGCTGTGGTCTGTATCAGTTTATATCAGGATTTGTTTTCCTATTCCTGTTTCTGAGAGGCCACAACCTTGCAGACAAGCCCCGAGATGGGCTATGGCTTCAGTAACAAAGCTTTGGAGCTCATATACCTAATTCTCAGTGGTAATGGCTCATTCCAGTTGCTGTGGAATAATTTAGAATGACCATGACTACCACCAGCAATCTGCTGCTGTCCACATGGATATAGCTGGGTGAGATTATTTATCTTTATGCCTGTTTCTTATTCCTAAGATGACTTTATGATTTTATCCGAGCTGTAAGTTATGATTCAAATTTATCAAAAAATCCTATGAAAGGCCATTTAACTGAATGTAGACTAGGGGTTATACTAGTGGAATCAGCAGCTTGAGAATATTTAGGTTTTGATCAAAACTTTTTAAATGTTTGAAAAGAGCTAAAGGACATTTAGCTCAATTTTAAAATTTGGTATAATATTTGTATATTTATTTCTATTAGAGTTAAGAAAAATAAATACCACTTGCCTGCCTTAAGATTCAGATACCTACTTAAATGTGGCTTTTCTAGTGACCCACTGCTTTTAATTCACAGAGAATCACATATATTTTCTAGGAGGAAAAAAGGAGACAGCTACTTCTTCCTACAAGGCTCCATCATTATCAAACTAGACTGTATCATATCTAAAACCCTGCTAATCAGGCAGGAATACAAGGCATGAATAAGACTTTCTTATTCAGGTGACTTCAGAATGGATTCAGATGTTGCTCAAAAGGGAAACTTGCCTTCCATTTTCCCTGATTTCTGAGGTGTAGAGGCTCTCGGCAGAGTGTTTTGATGGAATTGGCATGCTGTCTGCCAGTGAGAGAGCTGACTCAAGTGAAATGTGGCAATCATAGGAAATTTCTTTTCAAGAACTCAAGAGAAATGCTTCACAGAGCCCAGGGTTAGGTGGAGTGCAGTGGAGGGCAAAGCACAAAATCTGCATGATTTATCTCAGCTTCTGACCTGTTTTATACCCTTGAGCAAAGCACTTAACCCCTCTGTGCCTGGACTTTGCTTTGTAAAATGGAAGTAATGTCCCCGTTTTCCAGACCTCACAAACAGGGATAGTATACATTTTGACAAAAGGAGGAGACTGATTGTTTTTGGCACCAAAGGCCATTCTGAAGGGGAGTTATAACAATATTTTGAGATGACAGCATTATTGAACTAAGCAAATGTCCATCCTAGGCAAATATGTACTAAAACTAGGCAAGAAAAGTCCTTCACATCCAAAAAACATTCACTGGGAAGATACTCAATGCCAGACACTTTCCAGTTTACTCTTACATGTGTGATTCATCCTCCCAGTAGTGCTGGGTGGCAGTTGATTATTGTTTTACTTATGATTTTGTGAATAAACAAATGGAGGCTTAGAGAAGTAAGCAACTTGTTTCAAATCACACAGCAAGGAAGTAGCAGAGCCCAGGTTCAAGTCTTCTAATGCTGGGTCCATCATTCTTCTCATGGTACATTACATGCTTTTGATGTCATATTAAAAGATAATAGAACTTCTCTGTCTAAAGCAAATCCAGTTTCTGAGAAAACTGGATAATCGAAGTACCTATATTTGGTTTCTAACTTGTATATCAGTTTCTGAATTTGCTTCATTCTCTACTGGAGTCAACTGTGTATCTTTGATGTATAGATTATCATACTGTTTTAGCCTTCTTGTTTCTGTCAAATGCATCTGTTAATTGTTAAATGATTTTTACTAGTACTTTTAGTACTTGTTACCAAAGCTCTTCCAGGGCTTATATATGCAATACTATTATCCTTTTTCTAAATATATCACTGACTGACTTCTGGTGAGCAATATGCACAGCATTGCTATGCCTGTGTTTATAATTTACAGCTTCTTGGTTAAGGAGTTTTTCAAGCCAACTGCATAGCCTGCTAGTTTCCAAGCCCTAGTTATATATATTCACAATGTGTGATTTAATATTTGTGGGGGTTCTGATGCAATCATACTGTCTTGCACAAGCATGTAAAAGCCATTGTTTCACCAAACATGTCCTCCCTTTGCCACAAGTTAGATGTTGTGTTTTAAAAATCTTGTCTAAGAGGATGAAAAGCTGAGCAAATACTTGCTTTCCCTTCCAGCTTTGCAAGCAGCAGTGGTGTTGCGAATCCCATCTCATTCAAGATATCTGTCTGGGAACAGGTCAGACTGACTGGAACACATTTATTGAATGCCAATTACTTGGGTACATTAGTCAAATGCAATTGATTGTTGTCATACACCCCCAGCTCAGGCAAGGTAATCGGGATCTTTAATTGAAGATGCTGCTTTAGAGGATAGAGTGTAAATCATTGAACACAAAATCCAATAATTTTTTCACAGTGAATATAATGTGTCTATGGGTTGCATCCTCAATACAGCCAGACAAGAAAGACGGCTGATATTCAAGACTAGGCATTGGGAAATTTCTAAGAACCCTTTCAAGACTCATCCTATTTTTATCTTGTCTTGAATATTCTCATGTTTCCTACTGAAACCTTGGTTCAGAGGGATGCTACTGTATATGTGCATACATATACATTTAAGATTACAATTAAAACATAAGAGAATTTACTAGAGGATACTTTGGAAACCAAGACATCTCAGCTGTTACCATTTGTTACAACCTTGGCATAGTGTTGAGACTGTATTTGTAGAAAATATCAGACCAGTTCCAAGTCTTTCCTCCTTGTTTTTTTAGCTGCTACCCTTTCTTTCCTTATCCAACAGTAATATGGAAACATTCAGCGGTAACTAAAATTTGTACCAATGCAATAGTTTAAATAAAGGCTTCCTTGTTGTTACCACTGAGTCTAAAGAAGAGTTTAAAATCTCGTCCCAGACCTGGACCACAGGCTGCTCCCTGCTCCTGCCAAGCCTCCTTGTTCTTCCAAGTTCTTTCACCTTGCTGGGCTATGGCACCAATGAGACCCAACCCCCCTACACATCCTGGACCACCGTCTCAGATTAAAGATGTTTTGCTTCTGCCCTCGCTGCCTACACCCTGGGAAAACCCAGCCAAGTGCTAGTCTGAAGCCGTTTCTTTATTACTTGCTCTTACAACCCTGGACACCATTAGATATGAGGGACCTTCTGCCTTGAGAGAGCAGTGAATCTCCTCACCGTTGAAACGATGGTGCTGTATGATACCAAACATACTGAAAGTCTGCACTATGAATAAACCTTATTATTTTTTGTTCTTTTGCTCTGAGATGATTCCTAAGAATAGAATCAGATAGACTCAGAAACTTTGTCTGTGACCCCTCCGTGACTCAGCTAGCATTACTAAGTGACTGTGGGTGTTGAGGCTTTGAGTCTGTTAAAACAAATTACTGAAGTTGGTGCTTTTTGAATTAGAATCTGCACTTTAAGTGAATTAATTTTGCACCTACCTTGTGTGAAAAGCAAAGCATAGGATTAGAGAGGTGGAAACACTGGGCTAGAGATGGGGAAATGACACTAAGGCTTTTTTCCCTCCATCATTCTTGTCTAGGTCCTTCCCTCCCAGCCTCCTTGCCTGTCAAGATTTTTCTCCCCAAATCATTTTCTTTTCCCTTTGTTCCCACTTGTCCACAAAATGTTGATGTGTGGTTGCTAATGGGCCCATTCACATTCTCACCTTTTTCTTTATATCAAGACACTCTGATGTCCACATGAGCTTATATCCAGAAGGATTCTGTGTACACCAACTGTGAGGGACTATTCTAGTCTTCATTTCCAAGAAGGACTAAAACTACAGCCAGGGCACATGGCAACTTTCTAGACTGTGGAGTAATTATTTCTGTTGTTGACATCCAAGGTTTGTATCCCCTGGAGAAGTGTTACACATTAAATTTCCGTCTAAAAGAAAAAAGTCAGGGATCTTATCAATCAACAAGGAATGGCCACGAGCTAGAAAAATAGGCAAACAATATGTACTGGTAATTCACAAAAGAAGAAATATAAATGGCCAATAAATATATAAATACCACTGGTAATCAGAAAAACATACAGTAAAGCCATTAGATGTGCCCTCTACCCATCGGATTAGTAAAAATGGAAATAATAGATAAATATCCTATGGTAAAAAGGCTGTGGGAAAATAGCTATTCTTATGATCTATATGTGTGGGCACAAATATGAATCACATTTTGTAGCTGACTTGGCAGAATCTAAAAAAACTTAAATACACACAGCATTTGGGACAAACATTTCTAAGGTCTAGATATCTGTTCTTCAGAAATACTTGTACATGTTCACAAAGATACATGTCTAAGGGTCGTCTTGTCAGTATTGTTTGTAATAGCAAATCACTGGGGAAACCCTAAATGTCCATCAGTAAATTCAATTATAATTTAAATTAAATTATAATTCATCTATAACTTGAAATACTATGTTTTATGCAGCTATTTCAAAAGCTAAGGGAGGTCTGTATACAGTGATACGGAAAGCTCTCCAGGCCATATTGTTAATTCAAAAGCAGGGAGCTGCAGGACAATCAATACTGGTACAATTCCACTTATTTTTCAAAGTAAACCTAAAGTCACAGACCTATGCAGTTACTTAGATATGTAGGTAAATGCACAGATAAAGTTCTGGAATAATATATACCAAATTGTTAACAGTAGAGAGAGGAGAGGGTTTGGGGTGAGGAGCTGAAGTGGGACTGTTACTTTTTCCTCTGCATACTTCTGATCTTCAGATTTTTTACAGTGCGAATGTATTATTTGTGTAATTCATAAACATATATAAAAATGGGAAAGTTGCAACTATGTTTTCTGGGAAAAGTACACTGAATTGTTTCCCAAAGAGACTGTCCAGGAAACCAAAGGTGGGTGGAATGGAAGTTTTTCTTTTTTTTTCTTTTTATAGTGGTTGGTCTATTTATATGATGAGTCAGGAAAGAGGTTTTTTCCATGTACTTTTTAGGAAACATACCTGCATAGCCTGCAGATGAGGCAGGCATCATACAGAGCTGCCCAAGGCAGCTGCTTACTTGCAGGCTGAAGAGAGCTGAGGGTCTCATGCCCACCTGCTGACTAGAACTGTCAGTAAATATGGATAGACATATGGATAGATATGTCCATATCCCTACCTGCTGCCTCTAGAGCTTCAGTGGACTTAGAACCATCGAAGCTTACAGAGGCTCAAGGGGCAGGGCTCAGGCTCTATGAAAAGCACTTCTCTAGGCTCCTAGCCACCAGGCATGCCACTGCATCTTCCTTGACACCAGGGTTTTATCTTCCCTAAACGCACATTGTACAGGAATTATTTATATGTCAGCCTCCCTCTTTACCCTCTTAGCTAATTCAGGGCAGGAACTGTGTTTCGTTCATCTCTACCCCAGCACCCTACACAGTGCCTGGCAGTTGATGCTCAAGAAATGACCATTGAATGAATGACATGGAGTCCAAATTCCAAACCACTGATTTATAAATGAACTTTGGATAACTGGGGTTTTTCTGTGGTTGGATATAAGAGAAAGGCCAAAAACACAGCAGTTATAAACAGGTACAGTTCAATGCAGATGGCTTATTGGCTCAGTGTTTTGGCTTTAGAGTGAACAGCCTATGTTCCAATCCTGGCACCTCCAGCTACTGCCTGGTGACTTGGGCAAGTTCCTTAACCTCCCTGTGCCTCAGTGTCTTTCTCTGTAAAATCAAAATACCCTAATTATCTGCCTCCTGGTCTGGTTGTTAGGCTTCAGTGAGAAAATTAATGCAAGGCTTTAACAGAAGGCTCTGGCACACAGACACCTTCACTCATTCTTGCTTAGCAGTTCTTACTGTACAGAACCTTTGAGACATGATTCATTCTAGCTGGTCAAGTTTTCTGAATACCCTTTAAATACCAAAGTGTTCTTATTTAACTTATTTTGAAATATATATTTTAAAAATGGTTTCTGTTTCCTGAAACAATATAATGAGCATTTTAATCTTTAATGCAGGAACATTGTCATAAGCAATCACTACTGTCCTGGGCTTAACACAGAAACACTGCCTCAGCTTATGGAGGTGTGTACAGCTGTCCTGCTTTTCAGCTGCTCTGCTTTTCTGTCTGACCTTCCTAAATGGTCAGCTGTCAGTTCTTACTTCTCTCAATGGCCTGCTTTTAATACTTTCTCTCACCTTTACACTTTTCTTTCTAATCTGCTACCCAGTAAGAATCACACGACCAAGCATGTTTCCACTGTGTATAAACAAGAGTGACTTGATGAGGCTGTTAATAAGCTCTCTAGTGAATGAAGTGAGTGATTTCTGCAATTTCCATACTGGTTGAGTTACCTCCTATTTGTCATCAATACTCCATATAGTTAAGGCAGATGACATCTGACCATACATGAAAAAGTTTTATTCTATTTTCTGTTCTACGGTTTTAACTGGAATGCAGTATAGTTCTCTTGGACTGGGCTAGAGCTTTTAGCACTTCCTCTAAACAGAAGGAAACAGCCTGTGCTCTTGGGTTCGAATCCTGGATCAGCTACTTAATTTCTTCTTTCACAACAAAGAAAGTAAGACTGGCTCTCAATTGTCAGTAGGACTTAAATGACATAGGTATATGTTAATTTAAGTGAAAGTGCTTTGTTACTAAAAAAGTGTCAAAATGTTATTGTTAGCATTAGTAGTACTCCAACATGCTTGCAGGTGTTTTTTTTTTAATTGTACTTTCATGAGTCTGGATTGAGAGAGACTGCTGTGCATGCATGCCTTATCAAGAAATTCATCAGTGGCCTTTAAAGAAGTACCTTCACTTACAATGTTGTTGTAAAACCATTGTGAAGCTGCTGTCTGATGGATGAGGGAGGAGGATGAGAGAATGAGTAATGAAAACTGTCACCCTGGTATTCCGGGAGCCGAGAAGGGGACAAGAAATCCTTTTTCCTAATATATTTTGCCAGTACACTCTTTGGTACATACAGATAGGAAAATTTTTTAATGCATATGTGGTGTATTCATGGATTTTAATAAGGGGCTATTGATCTAGTATTTTTCTATGAATTTCTGCACTAACAGTATGCCCTGGTGTGCAGAGTATGAAATGCTTTGAGATTATTTAGCTGATGTTCTCTTTCTCAATTTTGAATTTGTCTTTGCTGACACTGTTTTTCCTCTCTTATATTCTCTTCCTTGTGCCTTAAACCTTTATGGGTATCTTCCTGTAATTAATTCCTCTATGCAGTTCTGTGTTCTCTGAACCAGCTAACATACAGATGTCTTGAGTATGGACCCAATTTTGCCATTTTTATACGGTTAAGGGGCTCCACTCAGGGCCTGTTTAACTCTTCTGTTTAATAGAATGCAGGAACTTTAGAGATGCCTAGGACTAAAATGTATGTATCTGAAAGGCAAGGAGGCTTAATTTCAACCACAAAGAAGCTCAAAATGTACTATGAGAAGCAGCCAGAGAAGCAGAAAGCAGGAGGCCTTGTTCCATGAAGGAAGCATATGAATTTAGAAATTCAAGATCTGTGTTTGTATCTTGGTCCTGCAGTTATAATTGTACAAGTCACTTCATCTCTGAAACTCAGTTTCTTTATCCATGAATGTGAGGATATGGTTCTCCCATCTGTATTGTAAGGGCGTGTAAAGTTTAAGTGGATAACATGTGAAAGTGCTTTATACATTGTAAAGTACCAGCGAATGTTATCATCGTCATCATAACTGTTGTTAGGAAGACAGGCTAGGTCCAAGCATCAGACCATTTTCCTTCTTTCAGTTGCTTCAAGTCAAATTGTTGCTCATAGCTTCCTCATGCTATATTAAAATTACATTTTAAACATATTAACTTTTGATTGTCCACTGATTTGAAGGATAGAGTTGGGTAGGGGAGCAGATGACCAAGCATGCTTGAGATGACAGAACTAGGCTAGTTTTAAATCAGAGTGTTTAATATATGTAAATAGCATGTTTAGTATGTATAAAAGAGAAGCCAACCCAACTTTGAGGACCTTGAGGAGACACCTACTCTGCCAAGAGGTCAAAAACATTCATCTCAGAGATGGGTGAAGACTCTTAAAGGAAAGACCAGCTCATTGGTTGAACTGTTGACAGAAGGAAAATGGGACCTGACATTAAGAAAAAGTCTAGTGGGTAAATACATTGGTGAAGTTTTTACCAGGAAGATGTTTTTATTCTCCTAGATGTTTTCAGAAAAGGTGGGTTCAGTCGGAAGCCTGCTCCAGTTAGTGGAGTACTCATGGCTCTCAGGACCGCAGAGAGCCCAACCCAAATCTAACTACAGGCAGTGTGAATATGAGATGTAAAATATGGTGTGGGAGAAGACAAGAGTCTCAAGTCCTTCCTTTACTTGTATTTCGGTTAGTGAAAAGAACAAACTGTGTATAAGAGAGATTTTTGAGCAGAGAAGGGGCATGATATGTATAGTCAGTGAAATAATGGGAGGCATGGAGTTGGGACAGTAGCTGGTACCAGACCAATTTTTGTCTTCATCGATCAGGCTTTCTTCTAGTAACTAAACTGCTACCACAGCAATTTTGCTACAACAGCGACCTGTGATCACAGTGTTTAAATTCTGCTATACCCATGTAATCCACCCCAGGACCAGGGAGCCAGCAGTGAGCTGTTAAAATGCATGAAGCCGTCCCTTGCTGGGAGGCCACTCTGACAGCAGTGTCTCCAAGTTGGAAGCCATGAAAATGGTTTGAAATCTTTTACCTTCAGCCACAAGACCTTACTCTCATGTTGACCTTGGACTGTAGTTTGGATAACTAGCACTTTTATTCCCCATTTGCAGCAGGGAAGTAGATTGGTTACAAAAACCTATGTCTGAGGTCCGTAGATGGTGTGCACGCGTTAGAACCTGCATACCTGTCTCGGGTTAACATTTGCAGTGTCGGGGCTGAGTTTGCCTAGAAGACACGCTTTTTCTTGAAGGAACTCACCTGAGGTCACCTTTGGCTTTCCCATGCCGCCGTGTCAGGCAGCACTTTCTTACTCATGCTTTCCCAGCTGCGGTTCCAGAAACATTCCCCCTTGCATGGCAATTCTGTGCTTACATTTGAACCATGACCACTCTGTCTTACCACACTCCAGAAGCATTTTTAGAAAATATGGCAGGGCCTGTATTCAGCTGGTGCATACCTGTTGCCCTGAAAGGGTTTTAATGTCAGGCTTCACTCTGAATGGTCGTGCCTTGGCTGTTCCACTTGCTAAGCATTGTGAGCGTGGCCCCTGTGACAGGACGTTCATTCTGTTAGATAAAATACATGTGAAACATATACATAGTTCAGCTCAGTAGACTTCAGTCTTTGACAAAAAGGGCGAAATTTATTTAGGAAATTTTGACAGTTTTGGGGAATCATTTGTATTTTCTTGCTTTATCTGTTTATTTTGTAGTAAGCCCTGCTGATGCCCCATCCCATATCCCCTTGGCCCATTTCTGAATTCATCTGCAGCGCAGCGGCACGTTTGCCCGCCCTGAACACCTTCCCCCTCCAGCACCCATGTCTCCCTGCTTCTGCCTGTGGGTTTCCTTTGGTGCTGAGGGGTCTTCATGGCCCATGTGCCAACCGAAGAGGGGCCAGGATCTGATGCCCCTGGGGCGGCGTTGAGCAGACAAGGGGTGAGGGCTGGTAGATAAACACCCCGGCTTCCATGTCCTTCTGCAAGACAGTGTTGAGGTGCACTGTATTCAATTCCTCAGGGAGCCTCCAGTGGGACAAAGCCCCAGTTGCCCACAGCAGAAATCTACATATTAATACACCCCTGGTTGGCTTTTCTCTCTTCCCTTTCCCCATTTTCCCCACTTTCTTCCATGTGCTTCCTGAGCTCACCTTCTAAATACACTCTCTGACCCCAAAACCTTGTCTCAAGTCTTTTCTCAGATGGAATTTTTCCCTGACCTATGATTTAGGTTCCCAGCTGGTCTCCCTGCAAGGCCTCTTGCCACCCACACCTCTGAATCTGTTAGAAATGCCAATCGATCAAGTCCTGCCTCAGCTCCAAACCCTAAATGGCTCCCTGGGCCCCTGGGCTGGGGGTCCTCTTCGCTCCTCATTCCCCCCTTACCCCTGCTTCCCTGACCTGCTGCTCCCCTGGCGGGCTTGTTCTTGCCCGCTCCCTTGTTTAGTATTCCGTCTGACTCTCAGCCTCACAGGAGTCTTCTTGGACCTTTCCGGCGTCAGTCTAGCCCCTCTCATCCATTGAATCCATCTGCAGTTGCATTTCCTAATGTGCTTTCCTAGACTGTACTTGGCCTTCATAGAGCTCTGCATATTTGCAATGGTGTAACTGATTTCCAGTTCTGTAGTTAATGTCCCTCTGTAGTCCCTAATGTAGACTAGGCATCTGCAAGCAATTATGGTTGGATTGGAACACAGCCACACCTACTTATTTACATGTCGTTTATGGCTGCTTTTGTGCTACAGCCAGAGAGCTGAGTATTTACAGCAGAGACCATATGGATCATAAAGTGTCAAATATTTACTATCTAGACCCTTACAAAAAAGTTTCCAACCCCTCCTCTAGACCCTGTACTCTTTGAGAACAAAGACTCTCACTCTTGTGACCTGGCACCCAACACAGTCCCTGACAAAAAAACAGCTATAAATAAATAAATAAATTTTTTACTGTCTGTCTAGAAACAAAGTTTCTGTGACTGCTGCCCTTCTTCCTTCCTATTTGCCCTTTCTCTTAGGACTTCTGCATGTGCCTGTCCCGGTGCTATTCACAGCAAATAAAACCTTTCCAGACAGACCTGTAGGTGGGTAGGTAGAACTGCCTCCTTGTAGCTCTGTTAGACAGAAGTCAGAGTCCTGTTTCCATGGTAATGTTACTAGTTCTATGAGCAATACTTTTACTTAAGAGGTGAAGATTTTACTGTTTTTTGGGGGGGGGCCAGGAGTTTCAGACCAAGTGGGACATGATGTCTAAAGTGTTTTCTAGATGCTTATTTGGTTAAAAAGAATCCCACTTCCATATTTTCTTGGAAAAGCATGCCCTAGCTGGTTTTAATTTTAGCATATCAGAGTACAGTGAAGTAAAGAAAGATAATAGCTTTTATTTTAATGATACAGGGCATGAGAATATACATACTCCGTGCTGCTGTTATTGTTTTTAGCACAGAAATGTTATCATCTTACTTTTTTACTTTAAAAAACAATTTCCTGAAGCATCTCTAATGCCCAGAGGAACTCTAGTCTGATTCTGACTTACCTGCCTGTGTAATCTTATGTCCTGTTATGCTGTAGGAGAGCAGGTGTAAAGCTATGGGCTGTGGGCCAAATCCAGACTGCTGCCTGTTTTTGTAAATAAAACTTAATTGGAGCACAGCCATACTTGTCTACTCACATATTCTTTTCGGCCGGTTTTGTGGTATAGAGGCATAAGTAAGCAGTTGCCATTGAGACTGTATGGACTGCAAAGGCTAAGATATTTACTTCCTGACTCTTGACAGAAAAAAAAAAAGTTTGCTGATCCCTGCTCTAGAAAACCCCTTATGAAAACCATAACCATCTGCTCTCATCATTTTCTCTGCTTGCCATACTTTTTCATTCCTCTGAGCCTTTGTATGTACTGTTCCCTTGGCCTGGAAGACCATTCTCCTTCTGCTTTGAAACCTCATACAAGCTATCAAGACCCTGCTTGGCTTTTGTCTCCTTTACAAACTTCTGAATTCCTCCAAATACATTTCTTCCTTTTCTGAGCCCCCACAGCACTTTGCACAGATGCTTGTTAAAGCACCTACTGCTATTAGTATCGTTTGTCCTAGTTTTGTGAGTATTTCCTAATAGAATACGAGCTGTAGAGGCTGGGACTCTATACCTTTATTCGTTTCATCACCCTGGTGCTGGGCACCAAGGAGATGCCAGGAAATGACTGATTGATACTGGAGTGTTGCATGTTATTCTCTAGTGCACGGGAATGGTGTGGGATTAATCAGAGACACAACATTTGGAGGAATTATTGAATTTTTAACTGTAAAGTATTTAGGAATGATTTTGTCCTACTTTTTCCCTGTCCTGCCGTTACAAATGGAAAAGAAAGGTGAGGCTCAAGGAGGAGACTAGCTCAAGCTGACTGACCTCCCCTGAATCTCAGTGCATTGCTCTGTTTAAGTTGTGTGGCACCACCTCACAGAGGCCTTTCAGTGGGGGTTGACTAGATACAGTGTGTTAAGTGGAGAGTTAACTGCTTAGTAAAATTATTAATACTTATTTCCATGGTGAAGGAAGCAGGGTATTTGATGGTGTACTGACCTCCAGGAGCAGAAATCAGATTGGAGAATTTTAATATTAGCTCCATCTTTCATTTGCAGACAAATAAGTTGATTTTCTATCTCCCTCAATTTTTTGGTTTGCAAAATAAGGCTAATTATCAGTCCTTGATGTTGTCTCTACCTTATCTGTAAATTTTTAATATTTTTAAAGCTGCTTTGAATCCATAATGGCCTTGCAGTAGCAGATTGATGACCTGGCTTGCCTTGATCAACTTAATATTTTTCTTCTCTTCTATGAAAGATTGATTTCAAAATGGAAAGCAGCATTTTTCAAGAGTTTCCTGTATTTATTTAAGTGAGAGTGATTTCATGCTGCTAGAGCCAGTTCACTGCTGGGTGCATCAGATTCTCCAACTGCCTAATGAAGGGAATTGGATCTGGCGAAGAGCCCGGTTGTCCATCTTCCTGGGGCTGGCAACCACTAATGGGCGAGCAAGGATGAGCTTTAATCGACTTCTTAGACACCTCTTTGCTGAGGGAAAGAGAAGAGGAAAGGAAAGAGTGAAAGCTGACAAGCAATTTCTAAGGTTGATAGGCAGTTTGGACCTAATTTTAAATACCAGGAAAATCATATTTATCATGTCAGAGATCTATCTGAATGAGAATTCACAAACCAGAGCCTCTTTTTTCATTTTTATAGTTATATTTTAGGAGTCATGGCATTTATTTATTTTTCCTTACTACTTAGTCAGCAGAGATCACATGACAATGTCAACTTTCAAGTTATGGGCTTTTAACATCTTTTAGGCATGTTTTCTAATGAAACACATCCATTTTTGCTGTACTTCCATTGTTCAAGCTTTGGCAATAATACTTATGAATAGTAATGATGTCAGTAAAGAGGTCTTGTTTGCTTACAAACAGATTTCAGTTGTTGAGAGACCAAATTATGCCCTGTTGCTAGAAACATGGGCAGTATTTGGTCTCTGTTCGTCGAGCTACTTTGTAATTAGGATCATGTCCAATTAACAAGTGCCTCTTCTCCCGTGGAGGTCATTTTAACTTGCAATTTCCACTGACAGAACAAGTTTTCATAAGAGGACATGTCTATACACAAGGATGAAATTAATCAAATTACATACGTGTATACATATATTCCGGGTAACCAGTGCATCTCTGCTTGTGTCTGGCTTATTACTTATTAACGTCAGTCAGCAAGGAAAATTTTTAAAATACGGAAAGATATTTTGTAAAATTCAGGTCAAAGCCATATTTAAATTTCTAGATAATAAGTGGATTCTCTTAGCAGATTTTGCAAAAGAAAATTTACTACCACCTGCAAAACTCTTTACAGTTGGTCTATATATCTGGGGTTGCATCCTCCAGTTTTGGGGAATGCCTCATGGTGCACTGTTTTTTTTCTATAGTCCTAGGAGAGTGTATGCCTCAGTATTTTACAGCTGTCAAGTTAAAAGCCACTAGGGCCAGCTCCTGCTGATCGAAAGCAGGACTTGAACAACCACCATAAAGGTAAACATTGACTCGGGAGCATGTAAGGAAGGTAGATCTGACATTAACTGAAAGTAATTTAGAGGGTTTTTATTTTGGCAGCTGAGCTTCTGATGCCAAGTCCCTGATACTGTCCTAGAAAAGCTGGTGGTGACATTTGTAGTGGCTCTATTTAAGGAGAGGAAGTTCGATGACTGATAAGAGCCAAGGCTCAGAGTCAGGGATCGGACGACTGACGACAGCCATTTCCACGTTTGTCCTTGGGGACTCTTGGGAGACTTTTTGGGGCCTCTTCTGCCCTGTTTTAGGAGACGAGACTTCTAATCAGGCTATAGTATAAGAGGCTCTGAAAGCACTTCCTTCACAATGAAGTTATGTTTTCTATAAGTGACTCTTATTTTGAGGTATTATTTTCCCACTTCTGCAAATAAGGAAACGCAATGAACAGGGTTTAGAGTCTCCTCCATTTAGAACTCTGTCAGTAAGACTTCCTGCTCAGAGCTGGTTCAGCAGCGTACCAAGTCCTTCTTGCATCCCCCTGCCCCATATGTCAGTTCTCAGGATCCATGTGACAAGGCACACAGAAGTCCTAGATTCCTAGCAACTTCAAGCCAAGTGAGCCTGCGTGATGGGCATCTGTGAGAAGCAGTGGAGAATGACCCTGCTCTGATGCTTTCTGGCTATGCTTTGGCCTGCAAAGGAACAATCTTTTCATGCAATTCCTGTTCTTTTCCTCAAGGTTGGATATATAACTTGCGTGGATCCAGAACAAAATGGAAATATGGGGCCTTTGCTTAAAAATGGTTAAGTATTTCAAGATGACAGCAGCTGATCATTAAACTAAGCACAGGTCACACATCCATGAAGACAGCCCTGGTTTTATGTCCTTCTTTATAGTCTTTATTTAAGATCTTACCTGATTTTAACAAATATTGCCCTGTGACATCTGACAGACACTAAATTTCAGGCATGTGTCCCTGCTGTTTTCTGATTTCTTGCAATTTCTTGACATATGCTATGTCTCCTTTTCCTCCTGTTCCTTCTCCTCTTTCTTTTCCTATTTATGAGTTTTTGAAAAAGACCTTATTTTTTAGAGTAGTTTTAGCTTCATAGCAAAATTGAGGGGAAGGTACAGAGACTTCCCAAATACCCCTTGCCCCCCACATACATAGCCCCCCATCATTATCAGCATCCCCCACTAGAATGGTGCATTTGCTACCACTGATGAACCTTTATTGACACATCATTATTACCCAGAGTCCATAGTTAGGGTTCCCTGTTGGTGTTGTGTATCCCATGAGTTTGGACAGATATACAATGACATGTTTCCACTATTTTGGTATTGTACAGAGTATTTTCACTACCCTAAACATCCTCTGTGCTCCTTCTACATAAATGGCATTTTCTTTAGAAGCCAGCTTTGATTTCTGCTTCTATGTCCCTTTTCCTCCTCTCACTGCCATGACATCTGCTTATCTCAAAATTCTGGGCCAGTATTAAGCTAAAAGGCCCAAGTTAGAAAAGTGAGTCTGATTGCAAGAAACGAAGAGCCAAGTTCATTGGCAGTCGTTCTTCATGGTGGGAGCAGAGGCAGGTGGGAGCATCAGTGAGTGGTGCACGTGCGTCAGGGAGGGCTGGGGAGGGCACTTGACGTCATCCTTACCGAATAAAGAAACAGTGCAGCACAGAGTCTCAGGTAAAAAAGTACAAAGGCACCGCAGTCGGTCTGTTGTCCTCTTTCCAACTGGCATAGAAAAGTCTGATAACAAGGAGCATAAGGAGCGTTATCAAATATAATTGGAGAAAGCTAAGTGTGTAATTGCTGTCGTTTGTAGTAGGTTCCCCCAACATCAAGGTAAATAGAATTCTTCCTAATCAATCATCACAACCTAAGAGTGGAGAGGAAGCTGTCTTTGAATGATTGAACTTCCTCAAATCAGCAGTCCCTCCTTCTCTCCTCTTTGCTGTATTCTTCACTCATTTTTATAAGACGACCATCAGGCCCATTGACATGGTGCGAACAGGCCGCCGTGAGTGAGGAAGGATGTACGGCGATCCCCAGCCGTTTGCTTGCCCTGTGATTGGCTGGGGATGGGAGGAAGGCAGAGGGTGGGAATCAGGCTGGTCAGGGTGGGGAGAGATGTGTGAATCTTGGTTGTTACTGAGCGTGAGCCAGCAGCGTCACCCGTTCCCCCAGGAGCTCCATCCCCAAGGTCCAGCTAGGATGACATTCTCAGGGTTCCATTAAGCAATTTCTTTCTATTGATTAATGGGTTGTATTTTGGATCAAGTTTTCTATCTAACCATACAATCCTGGAAAATATGATGTAAGGCCTTAATTATTTATGTTTGCTGCCCTTTCCTTATCAATAGCTAATGTGTGCAGTGGCCTACCTTCCATTTCAGCTGCATCTGTCATGGACAGTTCCTGTGCACATCAGAGCCCCACCTTATGTATTCCTACCTTCCCAGCTTCTCTGCTGTAGGACTTCCTCCTAAACCCCAATAGCTTGCAAAACCTAAATTCAGGATAGCTGGGAAGTTTAGGGGGAATTGGTGCCTCTGGAGGTACCCTTCCAGTAATGGGGGATGGGAGTCCCAGTTAAATGCCCCATCTCCTGTACTTTGGAGGCAGAATTCTGAGATGCATTCTCTAAGAGACCCCAGTGGGTTAGCCCAGCATTTGCTGCTTTTTCTTCCTTCCTTGTTTCAATTTTCCTGCACTTTGCTCCTGCTTTCTGAGATCACCTCCCAAATGAGCTGCATCCAAGTCCTAGTTTCCATCTCTTCTTTCGAAGGAATACAAATGAAGAGATGTCCATAAAATGAACAGCATGCCATGTTGGCCAGGCTAGCATGCATGTATGCCAGCTTTCTGGTGTCCTGGGTCAGCTTTGGCATTCCTTGGAGCACAGGTCTTCAAACTTTGAACTGAAAACTAAAAGAGAAAATTAAAAATATTCTTATGTTGAACATTTTTCCCTATATTTATGGCATGTTGTCACACATGCAGTCAACTTAATCAAGGTCCCACTCTCTCAGGCACCCTGCTACAGGCTGGTGCCAAACAGAGAAATATGGTTATGTTTCCTACCTAACAGGGAGTGAGGGGTCTACTGGAGAGATGATGCTGGAAGTCTGCACAGAGTACAATGAAGGCACAGTGGTGTGGCCATTTGTGCATCCAGAGTGAGGAGTTGTGAAGGGTGAGTGAGTGAAAGCCAGCAGGGCTGGCAGAAGAAGGGCATGACGAGACCAGAGGAGGCCTGAGCAGGAGACACACTTGCTGGGGGGCGCAAGCAGCTCAGTCCTGGGGGAGAACTACAGGCAGTTGGAGCAGTTTGAGGTTCACTTAGAAATCAAGAGATGAAAGCACCTACCTGCTGTCCTGTGTGAAAGACAGTGGAAGTTAACGAGGGGCCGGGAGCTTCCCTGAAACGCAGGGCACTAGGACCCCTGTGTTCTGCGCAGCCCGCGCTTTGTAGAGCAGGTCGCAGATGGCTGCCCCTCACCCAGGGAGTTGAGCACAAAGCTTTTGCCTCAAGATGCTAGGCTCATTTTTCTTCTTTTTAATGTTATAACAACTTTATTTTTTCTAAATGAGTTTCTTGATTTAGGGTATAGGGCATTAGCCTCTGTCATAGTATGATGCATTTGTTCAGGGCAAATCTCAGCCTTCTTTGTCTTCTTCAGAAAAAAGGCTCCAGGAATGCCTAAAAAGCTTGAAGAAATATGACGCTAAAGCACCTTTCCTGAAACTTGGTTCCTTTCAGGCATTGTGCCAGACTCCTTCCCACCACCAGTACGCTTTTCTCTTCCAATTCACTTCCAGTCTCAGCCCTACTTGTTGGAATTTCGATGTTTACAATGCCGCAGTCTGACCCCTTGGGTCCGGGCCAGGGGAAGATGCTGCCCCATTCCTCGGCAGAGATGCCCTTGATAGTTCCTGTTTGACTTCGTTATTCCACGCAAAGTTCTCTTCTTCATTCTTGAATTTAAAGACATTTAAAAAAATCAGAGAGAGCTTCTCCGTGCATCCAAAGGACGCACTGTGGGAAAGAACTGTCACAGCTGTCAGTTGTACAGAATTTCTAGGGTGGTAAGAGCCCTGCCACCATAAGCCATTGTGCACCTTGTTTTGCTTCGTCCACTACCCAAGGAACGTGCCTGTTGCCTGTTCCCTGTGGGACGGTCTGTAGAGGACTGTGGAGCCTGAAGGGGTCCCTGAACAGATGTGTGTATAGGCCTTTTTAAGTTCATCACAGCCGCATCATGGGTGCTGCCATGTAAAAATAGTCACCTCACATTAGTACACATGTGGCCAGAGTGTCTGGGCTGTTTGTGCTATGCAATATTGCTTTCCTGTAATGAAAACCAGGTTTTAAACTCTGCTTTACTGCAAGGCTTACAGTAGAAAATCAGGGCTATGCTTTATAAAAGTTTCAATTCTAGTTCTTACACCTTTCTTCCTTTGTGTTTTTATTCCACATGAAATGATTTAATGGTAGAGAGTAGAAAAGTTATTTTGTAAAAAAAATGAGGATTTATTTTGGAAGCACACATAAATGACTCTGTCCGGAGAAACAGGAAAAAAAAATACATTCATTTCAGTCTGAATAGGAATTTAGTCTGCCATGAGCTTTTTAGACTGACTGTAAGAATGAGCATTTAATGAGAAGAGAAAACTCATCTGTGGCTGCAAGAAGTGGGTGCTGAAATCTGTCTTGGCTCTGAAGGGGCCTTTCAGAGAAGCCCAAAATAATAGTATTGACGTCTTGCCATCTGTTTTCTTATTCCAGTTTGTACCAACCTTTTAAAAAACGCTCACACTTACATAGGCATCTGCACACACTACTGTGGCCTTTGAAGGAGGCAATGAACATTGCATAATAATTGTTGCAAAATTGGAGTTGAACTGTCTTGAACTTTCTGCGTGTTCATTGGCTGATTGATGCTTTGTACATTGAGTGTCTTCAAAGAATACCAACCAGAAGAACTGTTTTTTGAATTTTCTTTAGAGCGCTCCCCATAGCTTCCGGTATGTGAGGAAAGGTGGTGGCGCGAGGAATGATTTGTCGTCACTTTCCGGGTCTGTTTTAAATGCTCCCTTGGCAGCATTCCTCCAACCCCTTTGCTTTAATGTCTTCTGATCCTCTTTGTTTTTCATCTTTTTGAGACAACAGCTGGATTCTGCTTTTAGTACCTACTCTTGATTTCTGTCCTGTTGTGAGCCATTCTGGTGGGTTTTTTGTTTTGTTTTGTTTTTTTATAAAAAAGCATGCAGCATCCTACTTTTCCATAGTATTTAATTAAAAGTTTGACTTTTTGGAAATTGTCATTGGTGACTGCTAGAAAATGGATATTTCCAAGGAGTCTCAGATCCCCTTTACCCAGGCAGCCTCCTCTCCAAGGGTCGCATGCCTTCAGCCAACTTCCTGCTTCGGGTGAAAGTTCACACTGCACCCTTTACCTGAGACAAACTGCATTTGTTGATTTGTACCTTACATGAACATGCCCAAAAAGGCATATTTCCTGAGTTATTGTTTGCACTTTTCTGTGATTTTAGTTATTACTACTATCGTTTAATTTTATATACAGCAAATCTACTTCTAACATGGTTCTCTGAGACTGCCAATTCTGAATTTTATGAGGACATAATTTGTCCCCGAAATATATATGCTTGGGTCACCAGGGCATTCAGAGATGAATATCTCATTTTTGTATATGGGAAGGAGGTAGTTAGGAAGGGAAAGGGATAAAAATAACACTTTCTCAAAAAATAAATAAATAAAACTAACAAGAATTTTCCCCAGAGCCATTCCAAATGATTGGCTTGTCCAGATAATGAATTTATAGGATGAGCTATATATTTATGACAATTTAAAAAATTAATCCACTTTTGATCAGATTTCTCACAGTCCTCATCGCCTCTATCACAGAATTACTTAGGAAAATTATAGTGACAATGGAGCCTTTTCTGGGAAATAACTCAAAAGCGAGAAAGCGACACCATTAAGACATTTTCTGAGAAATCAAACTTCTAAGCATTTTTTTCAATCTTCCATTTTTATGCCAGGTTATATGAACTGCCGAACCTCACACAGAAGTTAATATGCAATAAGAAAACAGAACCAGTTGAAACTGTCAAGATTTATTAACCTTCCTTTTGAAGCCTTTGATTTGAAATGTCCTTATGGAGATAGGACAGAATGAAATTACCCAGTGAATGAAGCATTTTAGGATTTGTGAGAAAAGTTATCTTAATCAGCTTTTAATCTTTTTTTGAGATAACAGAAATTTTCAAGATAAATCATTATGGCACACTGAATTATAATCTACAAATTAGAATATATAATTGTGCAATTTGGGTTTAATTCTCTTGCTCACACTTTATATTAAGCTTATTTCTTCACAGACTTACAGTATTGTGAGTTTTTCATAAATAGCTATTTAAATCCATTTACGTAATCAAAATAATATTTATAGACATTCAGAAAATGATTAATCTTAGGATTGTGGCAAAATAGAAGACCTTACTGTGTGGGTTTGCCACCTCCCCCAACCAAAAAAATCAAGTTTTGGTTAAGTTCCTTGATTGAATGTAGTGAAAATTAGTTTCTTTTGGAAAGATCATACAATTGAAAGACTAATTTAAACTGGGAGGGCACACTGGGCTTGGCAGAGGGCATTGTGAGAAAGTAAAGCATAATTTTCCTCCAAACAAAGACAAGCTTGTTGGAGAGCATGCTTTATTGCCTGGAAATTCTATATATATGCAAAGTTGCTCATCAATTCACTGTTGAGTTTTATGTGCTTGGTTTCTCCTTTTGTCTGGAAAAATCAAATGCTGAGAAAAGTAGGCGTAGCTCTGCAGGCTATAGGCACAGAGAAACCTACACATGCCAGTTCACCTGGAGTGCAGAGTTGCTGCGTGGGGAGCTGCGTGGGGGAGGGATGATCGGACTTGGGCTTCAAGCAGGTAAATCAGGGTATATGCTTCAGCAGAGCCCACCCAGAATTTCCAGAAAATCACTTTCCCGCATCCTTTTCTGATCTTCCCTCTAGCAGCTAGGTGGGTATAGTAGGTAATTTAGGCTTACATCCTGAAATCCACTCAGTGTTTTCCCTTTTAAAAACATCTTTATTGAGGCCAGATTCACATACCATACAGTTTGCCCATTGAAATTGTACAATTCAATAGCTTTTAGTATATCATCATAATCAATTTGGGAACTTTTTTTTTCACCCCAAAAAGACTCACCATACCCCAGTTAGTGTTCTGCTGAGACCCAAATTTAGGCAAATTAATTCAATGCAAGGAAGGTGAACGTTCTGTAGGGTGCCTTTAAATGGGAGTTCTCCTCTTTGGAATTACCCTCTTCACTCTGTGTCTTGCTTTGATGGCGTAGCAGCGACATTCAGTGTCCCTAAATAGGTATGCGCAGGACTTCACAGTGTGGAAAGCACTTCCTATTGAACTGTAGCTGAGGACAAGGTTGGGGGCAAGAGATTCCCAGGTGACTGGCCTGGAGGGCAGGAACTGTGATTGGCACCATCAGAGGGCTGGGCCTGCAGGCTGGGCCCTGGGCATTCGAGCGGCCAAGCACAGCTGGGTGGGGTCTGTTCTCGAGCAGGGATCCACGCTGAGCAAAAGGATGTGGGCACCAGTAGAATTTCCCTATAGGAGGCTGCAGGTCTGGGGGCAGACATCAAGACAGAAGACTCTTAAAGCAGGGACAGAGATCTGAAAGGTAAGTGGAGTTCATGGTGAATATCCAGATGGGGATGAGGTCCCACGGCTGAGGAGGGAGAAGCTGGAGTGGGCACAGCAGAGCCAGGAAGAAATCCAGTATGGCTTCTACATCCTGCAGCCTGTGAATGAATCCCAACTGTCCACACAATAAACACCTCACACTCAACATTGCCCAGACCACTTCCTCTTTGCTCTGAGTAGTTATACTCCTTGCTTTTTGCTCTCCAACCACCCCCATTCCTTTCCACAGGCCACCTCACTCTTTGGACTCACTGGGGCAGGCTCCTCTGTCAAAATTCTCTCTTAGACTCCAATCCTGTCCTTTGGCCAGCTCCTTACATGCATAGATGCAATAAAGAGGCACCTAGCCAGGCATCTAGCTCCCTGGGATGCAGATAGGTGGACCAGCCCACTTGCACCTGGAAGAGAAGGCAGAGGACGAACCAGCATATTATCATTTGGAGGGGTTGGGGATGACTGGAGAAGCATCAGACAAGATTCCTATGAGAGCTGGGGTCCAGATTCAGAGTCTCTCACCTGGGTGCCCTACTCCTGGGTGTCCCCATGTCTGCCCTTAAAGGTGTCACTTTCAGTTTGACACTTGCACTGAAGGAGGGAGAATCCTTTTTGTCCAGATTAACGGTGTACCATGTGAGAAACTAGTTGGCAATATTTCCTGTTCCAGTGACGCTTCTAAGGAATTTTTAATAAGGCACTCCTCTACTCCCTAAGGTTTCCTCCTCCAGATTGTCCTAACTTTCTGACGCAATGTGCTAAATTTTCCCCAAATTTAAATATATATCACCGTATTCAATAGATGTTGCATAAAGCTATAGAGAGATTTGGGGAAAGGATAATACTATTTTGAAAACATCAGGAATTTTATTTAAATCTCTAATAAAAAATACCTATACATTACAAATATTGGCAAATGCACATTCATCTTTTATACTTTGGGTTTTCGTAGGCATGGCACACCTGTATTTTTTGGTTTAGATATTTGTGCCGACTGATAGAAAGGCTTTTCTTTCCTAGCCACTATAGAGATAACTTTTTAGAAAAGCCCAATGTAGCTGTTTTCTAATTGGGAAGTTGAGTTTCCAGATTGCAGCAGAAACCTCTTTCTGTGTGTGATCAAAGGTTAATCTATGCAGGACAGTTGGTTTCTTCAGCTCTGTTAACATTGGAGATGGGACATCTGGTGTCCTTGAGCCTCAAGGCAGCCCAGTATGAAGAGTGCAAGGAAGCCAGAATGTACTTCCCAGAAGACCTAGTTATAAAGGCTGTAAGGGCAGTGGCCTACAAAAAAAACAACATGCTAAAAGAGCCTAGAAAATTCTAACTTGATACAGGATGGCATTGAGACCAAGGGGTCCTCTGGTCTGGGGGGTGGGGCCTGGAGAACAGCTTTACCGGCAGTGAAAGAACAAAACACTGGACTAGGCGAATGCACCACACTTTTGGCTCACCTGAGAAGGGTGCGCATCAGTTCAGGCAAGAACTAGGGGCAGAAGGGACCAGAAATATCCCCTAGGGAAGAGAAGTAGGTGCACAGGGCAGGGAAAGGTGTGCACTGCTTCGAGGGCCCGCACAGGAATGGACACACTTGTCAAATAGTAAAGGCTGCAGCCCAGGTGTGGGGGCCCAAGCACATGCGATGGGTTATGGGAAGCCTGTGGCCCTGAGGTACTGCCTCTCCACCCTCTGCACCTCCCACCCCACAGGCAGCCCTGGACCTTCCCTGTTGGTGGGGACAGAGCTCCCACTGATAAGGACTTGCTGGAGAGGCAGAGGCAGCTGGAGCTGCACAGTGGGGACAGAGCCTGTAATTGAGTTGAGCTGGGGAGGCACATGTGAGAGAACACCTGCATCAAGGGCAATCATTTAAAGTTTCAACTCCGACTCTTTTCATCTGTTGGTAACTTTTAATTTTCCTTTAATTTTAAATATACCCAGGAAGGCTGCCAAAATAGTATAGAAAGCCCTCCCCAAGAATCTTTCTCTGATTCCAATTGTTTACATTTTGCCCCATTTACTTACTGTCTCTCTCTCTCTGTCTCTCTCAGAATCATTTGTCAGTTGAGGCATTATACTTTCATCCCAAACACTATTTCAGAGCATACATCTTAGAACATTTTCATATATAACCACAACACAGTCATCAAAATCAGTAAACCTGTCTCCTTTTAACACTAATAATATTCAACCACCATCCATAATGTTTTATAATTTCCATTATATTATTTTAAAACTGTCAGAGATTGAAATTTAATTAAATTTCTTTTTTCTTCTTGCACTGTTGGGAAAGAGAGCACACACAATATTTTTTCTTCACATGCGTTACTTGGGAAGTCTTTACCAAATCTGCAAAAATACAGTTGACAGTTAATGAAGTTACAACATAATGACATTGTGGATAAAATGAGAGTTCCTGTGGCCAGGATTCTCACCTGGCCCTGGTTGATTAGCTCACTACACACCTGTGGGCAATACATGGCTGTCAACTAAAAGTTCCCCAGGAGAGGAACAGCCCCCTCCCCAGGTGGTGGAGCATGCTATGGCCCACCCCTATACTCAGGCTGAGCCAGTGGCTGTGGGACTTAGGGGTGGGTGGAATTGTTCTTTCTGGATCAGAGGTGGGAAGGCTATCTTCCCTGACAGTGCAGCCTGCCTTGAGGCAGCAATTACAAAATGCGAGGTGACATGTACAGTAGCTGAAGCAACGAGAACCCAGAAAGATATAAGACCCGTTACTCACAGGAGGAATTTGAGGGGTCCCAGGAGGGTTACGAGGACCCAGATGTGCGTTGATTTGATACGGGCAAGAGTAAATGGAAGAAAATTAGATGGGAAGTCAAATAGGATCTTACTGGAGCTATGGCAACAACTGAAACCAGAGCAGCAGTTCCAGCCATTAAGATCAAAAGAGGCAGAGGTCAGAGACTGAGCCACAAGTCCAGCCTGTGTGTTTGCAAGACTTTTTGCTGGAGAGGCTGGAGAACAATGTTCGAGCTTCCTTGCACAGGGACCATTGCAGAGGACTAAGGGCACATAGATTGCAAGGAGAGAATCCTGGAGGGGTGGAGTGTGGATAAAATGAGAGTTCCTGTGGCCAGGATTCTCACCTGGCCCTGGTTGATTAGCTCACTGCACACCTGTAGGCAATACATGGCTGTTGACTCTATATAAAGAGCTCCACCCAGTGCTCTGGGAGCGACAGGGTGGCAGGGCTGCAAGGCTGCAGGAGAGCAGAGCAGAGGCTGGAGTGGTGGCAGCGCCAAGGACAGAGGCCCAGAGGACGGCTGTGTGGGACGACTGTGCAGAGAGGCCCAGAGGACGGCTGTGCAGACAGAAGGGCCCAGAGGCAGAGACCAGCTTGCTGCATACAGACTCGCTCGCTCTGAGAATGGGATTTTAGTGACTGACCTGCCACCTGGAAATAAAGTTGGGTATAACCCTTTCACCCCAAGAACAATTTTGCTGTCAATTTTCTTTGGTCACACTGAATCCATAGTGAACTTGCCTGGGGCTGAAACCCATTGGCAAGACAGACATCATTAGATAAAGTCATCAAAGAGATCAAAGAAATGTTCCAAGTAATATGCTTGCATATTTTTAGCCTTGGAACTAAATTTTATAGTACAATCTCATTTTTAAGAATAAAACTGAAATCCCCACTTCATAAGACCTGTGTATATGATCTTTATCTTTTCGCATTAAACTCAGGGAAGATGCTTTGATGATATAAATTCAATATATTTTTCAGGTTTCCTTCAGTTGGGTTAAGTGGGTATATGACAAAAAAATGAGGCATCTTACAAGAAAGCAATAGTGAAATGTGTTCTGATAGCAAAAGCTATTCAAGATATGTTATTAGAGACAAAATGAAGGATAAAGTACCATGTGCCATGTGATCCCATTTGATTAAAGCCAGTTGGGATATCTCTGTTGGTGTGTGCATGCAAACATTCCAGAAGCTACAGAGGAAATGAGTGTCAGCTGTGATTAACTTGGCACGGGGACTGTGTAGGTCAGTTGGTTGGATGGCAGCAAGGGGAGAGAATTATTTTTTTCATTTTATACACCTTGTAGCTTAAACTTTTTATCAAGTGCTTTTATTTTTTTTATAGAAATGAAAATTTTTACACTAGAGAGAGAGGGTGAGAGGGAAGGAGGGAGAGAGAGATAGACCAGTAATTAGAACAAAATTAAAAAGCAACCTTATTAAAAATAAGTCAGCCTGGAAAACAACAGCAATAGGTGGAATTATGAAAAAATAAATTGTATATGTGAAATGAATCATTTTCTACCTTCAGCTATTTATATGTGGCTGCCAATTTTTTCAGCAGATTCATACCTGAGTCTCTTAGAACTAAATTCTCACTATTAGGTGTGTTTTGGTTCTAGTTTTGGTAGAGCAGACTGTTCTATCCCTCTGTATTTCCTTTTAAATTACAAAATTGATTAGTATTTATAGATTTTGATTATTTATATTTAAGTTTTGTTTTTTACCAGCATCAACTGATCTGCATGTTTCAACTGTCCCTCCGAAAGAAAGAAGCTTCATAAAGAGCAAACAAAACATGTATATCATATGATTTCAAATAGTGTCTTTCATCATATTTCCAAATCATTAGATTTATTTTTGTAGATCTTCTTGCATTAGACTTATTTTTCTTCCAGGTATTAGTTTTTTAAATGGAAATGTGCCTCTTGGCAGAATCAGTATGAGAAGAAATCATGACGTAGAGGGAGTGGGAACAAATATTTATTGTGTGCCCAGGTGGAGAGGAGTTTACCTGGGTTGTCTTGCTTAGTCCTTCCATCAACCATGAGGGCAGCATGATAATAGTTCTGGTTTGTTATTGAAGAACCTGAACCATGGAGTGGTTAAGAAATTCTATCAGTAATTCATTCTCGCTTTCTCATTCACTTGACAAATATTCATTGAAAGTCTGCTGCGTTCCCAGCCCCATGCTAGGTTCTAGGTATGCAGGGAAAGAAAATATAGATGTGGTCTCTGCCCTCTTTTTGTCTGCCATGGAACAGAGGAGTAGGGCATTGAACCAGCACACACTCACATATAGTACATAACCACACATTACCTGGGCACATTGATGACAAAGACGTAATGTTAGGAGAGAGAATAACAAGATACTCAATGTAAGCTGGGGACTCAGGAAAGGCCACTCCCAAGAGAACATGTATAAATGCAATGAGCAGAAATTGACAAGGCAGAGTGGTGGGAAATGTGTTCCAGAGATCAGGAGGCCTGGAGACGAAAGCTCAGGTGCTGGAGGAGCTGCAAGTATTATATGGTAGGAAACAGTGACCAGGGGCAGAGTGTGGAAGCTGAGGCTGCAAGAGCCAGTGGGGACCAGGTTGTGGGAACACTCACAAGTCTTGACAGCACCAGTGGAGGTTTGCAGAACTAGATGCAGAAAAAGTTCACATTTGCCTGAATCTCAAAGCATGTATCCCTTCAACTCTTTCAGCTTTGCACTCTCTCATACCCCCTTGGACACATGACACTATAATGTTCTCTTCCACATTATTTTCCAGAATAGTTAAAGTACCACTTTCATTATTGACACCTTGGAGTTTTCATGCTGGGAGAAATGGGCCTAATCTGTTATTTGATGATATAGAGGGGAATTAGAAAGTACACACCCTGCAGGGAAACCTGAGTTCAGATTATCTAGAGTGGAGAGATGATATAAACCAGGAACCATGCAGAGGATTCCTCAATAACGAGAAGCTTCCAAAAACACAGAGCTTCCAAAACCACACAGAGCTACGTCACCATGATTCCCCAGGTATATGTAGGTATATGTTGGATTAGCTTGACAAGGATGTTTCAAGGTTGTTTTGTGGCTGCATGGAGCAGAAATAATAGAAATGTTGATAATGAAGGGGAAGGAAGAAAGTAGGCACAAACAACATGTGTGGGCAGAAAAGTGTAGGAGTTTAGAATGAATCAAAGTAAAAAGTCTCCAAGTCAATAATAGTTGAAGTTAAGAAGAAGCCTACTGCAGGCTGTTGAGTTCCATCAATGTACAAAACAGATAAAAGTCACTGCCTCTCTATAGTTCCCATTCTAGTGGCCAGCGTGCCTGACTATGGCAGAGGCTGGGATAGTGGGTACCCACTGGAGGTAACAGGGCAGGATTGGAGTTAGGGAGAGAGGACAGGTGAGTCATAATATGGATATAGATGCTCTAGAAACACTTGGTCAGAAAATGTCCAGAGAAATGCATAGTACCTACGGCCCAGTGGTTTCTTGAGGGACAAAGTCAGAAACTAAAGCAATATCTCTTTAAAGTGGGAACTTCAGATACCTATTTGGGCCAGGAACGTCTTCCTAGCCCCCTGTCTTAATCTGTTGGAGCTGCTATAATAAAATACCACAGACAGAGAGGCTTTTAAACAACAGAAATTTATTTCTCACAGTTCTGATTGCTGAAAGTCTGAGGTCAGGGTGCCAGCGTGGTCGGGTGAAGGCCCTCTCCCGCGTCACACACTCTTTTTATCTCCACGTGGCAAAGGGTGGGGGGAGCTCTGTGGGATCTGTCACATGAGAACTGGCCCCGTTTCTGAGGGCTCCCCCCCCATGACTCAGGAACCTCCCAAAGGCCCTGCTTCTTAATACCATCGCCTTGGGGGTTAGATTTCAGCATATGGATTTAGGAAGGACACAGCCAGACCATAGTGCCCCCTGAATCACTGCTCGCTGTGCCTCTCCTGCTCTACATAATCCCTTTGTAGAGCAGTACACTGAAGAGCAAAAAGGCAAAAACAAGATGTTGGTAGTTTGCTCTAATGGGATGACAGTCATGGGCTATTAATTTATGTTTTTAAATGATGGAAGCATCCTAATTATGTATTACCAATATTTAAGCACTTTTTTGGAATTTGCATGTTTCCATAATATGTATTACTGATATTTCCACTAGTTTCATAAGAACTTGTCTTGATCATTTTAATTCAGAACAGTTATACTTAGTATCCATCATACTTTGAAGACTTCTTCGGTTAACAAAATGTCAATCAACTGTTTTTTCTATAAACAAGGAGGCAGCAGCTATTTACTTTGTATTCATGGTTGTACTTACACGTCATGCACTGTAGTAGGTTTAGGTTTAGTGAAAAGAGCTATTAGGACTTACTATGCAACAGTAGCTCAGAAGCAAATTATCCAACTAAGTAGCATTGACCTACTGTGTGTGTGTGTCTTGCTTTCAGTTTGAGTGTCTCTAGGAGAAGCTCATTGTTAATTTAAATACTTGAATATGCAGAGTGTGCCTTAATTTAAATTATAATCATTCCCATGACCCCCTGAAATCTCTGAACATTTTAGTCATATTAAAAGTACAGATGTGTTGACTGTGCTTCAACAAGATTTCAGAACCTTAATATAACTAATGGTGTATAGTTGGAGATTGTTTTGCCCCTAGGGATGAAGTGTCTCTATCCCCTACTCCACATCGCTCTTTTCCCTCTCTCCAAGTCCAGGCACTGAAAGGGGTCATGTTTAGGCCTGCCCTCCTCATCGGGCCCAATGGCTTGCTTATTTCCCCATCAAAACCGTTCTCCATGCAAGCAGCCAGAAGGATTTTTTAAAAACACCTATCCATTCTGTCACTTCTCCACTTAAACTGCTTCCCATTGCACTAGGATGGTGTTCAAAATCTTCATCGTGACCAGCTAGGCCTTATCTGTCCCCCTGCCTAGCCTCACTGCCTCCAGTCCTGACTTTCTCTCTGGACTTGCCTTGTCTCTTAACACCGCACCTGTTCCCTCTCCACCTGGAAGGCTCAGTCCCCCCCGCCTCCTGCCCCTCACCCCCTAGAGTCCTCGCCTCTGATTCTACATCTGCACCCTCGCTTCCTAGTCTGAATTTGTCCCACCCACCACCACACGATTGCATTTTCAGTGTGCCCCATACTTTTCCCTTCTAGTCCCCAGCACCTCTGCACTGAGAGTGTATAATCATGCGGGAGTGACTGCCCCTTACTAGACATGGCCCCAGAGGACCCTATTATGCGGACCCCATCATGCTTCCCTTGTCACCATGACTGACTAAGTGAATGTGTATTTATTCTCCTGTTCTTTCAGGGTTAGTCTGACTTTTCTGACTGGGTAAGAGCGGGTTGAACGATTATTCTTGGCAGTGAGTATTCCTCTCCCACTTGAGAGTAATTTAGGGCCCCTGCACTTACAGGTTGGAAACTTGGCACCTTCACAGGCCAGTAGGAGAAAGAATGTAAAACAGGTGGCTTTTGAGTGAGACTTTATTTGCTTACTTGTAACATCATCCCACTGGGCGTTAGTCCAGGATTCTTAAAGTACTGGGGTTTGGAAAACTCCGGCCGTTAGAGCTGTAGTTGTGATGGTCACACACCTAGCTACAGCTTCTGCAGGTTGGTCATGAATTAAAAATGGCCAGGAGTTAGCAAGCAGTTTCGCCACTATTTAGAAATATCTATATTAGGGTCAAAGGATGCATTTAAACATCGATAAAGATGTGGTGATGGATGTTCTTTATGTCCTGTTATGCTGATGCTATAGAAATCAAGAAACAAGGACATGGAACAACTTGGCATAAGATGTAAACTCGGTCTAGCCAGTGCTCTGCTGTAGGACAAGCAGTACATCTGGCTTTAAAAGGGTGAACAGGAAAATTGTGCTTGAAGGTTTCCATTTACTTTTTCCTTATTTTCTGTGCTTCACATGTTTAAGAATTCTCTAGCTCTCTTAGATTGTAGAGCCATGTGTGTTGTCCATTTGCACGTCACACAGTACACATCATACAGAAGTTTTGAAAGAACTCTTGCCAAGAAACAGAAAACAGGGGCCTACACCTTCTATCCTTATTTTAAGCTTTTTACCATACCAAAGCATAATCAGAATGCTTTGCAAGAATGTACAGATGACCTGTTTGTCATTACATGTTTTGAACTTGACTTTAATAGGTTGCGAGAGCCTAGTAAAGATGTAATGAATGGGGCATTATAACAAGGTATGTCCCAAACCCCCAGAACAGTCCTCTTTTATTTTTCCCCAATTCCGGATGCTGCCCACCATGAACTCTCATTACTGTGCTCTGAGCACTAGCTTCCCCCACCCAGTGGTTCACAGCAATGCCTGTCAATCATCCTCATGGCTTCCTGTTTGTAATGCTTTTTTAGTGCTGATATCCCAGCCTAAGGATACTATTTGTGCTTTTCCTGCAGCCTGATGAGCATCTAGGCAGAGGTGGGTGGGGGGAAGAGGCAGGGGGACTGTTGCTGGGAAGGGGTGTGCCCAAAGCTCAGGTCTCCAGATGGCTGCTTCTGGCCAGGCGGGAAGGTGGCAGCTGTCACATGCTGCACTGGACTCCCAGGGGCGCCCCTGCTGGCAGCCTAGACGAGTCTTGGTAGGAGGCAGGAGCTTAGAACACTCAGAAAAGGGCCTCATAGGAAGACCTTGGCCTCCAGGGCAGAGAGTCCTGCTCTGTTGGGACTCTGTTTTCTCTTGTCATTGAGGTGGACATCCAGCTAGAGTTCAAGCTGCCAGCCTTCCTTTATTCTGTTAGTCGTGCTTTGCAGAGACTGGCCTTTCAGAATGTGACTTATCTGTATTATGCCTCATCCCCCAGCAGAAGCCACCCAATTTTTGTATTCCAGTTTCTGGGCTACAGCTGGGCAATATGGAGCCTTTGTGCAAATTAGGGAAAGGTACTCCAGCTCTGGGCAGGAGCAGCCCCAGGTGGGGGCTCGAGGCTGTGGAGCCAAGCTGGATTTGCCCCAGTATGCCCTCTGCTTGGTGGTTGCTCTGCCAGTCTTCCACAGTGGCCTTGATGGGGCCAGTGAATAGGATGAGAAATGGGTCAGGTTTTAAGCTTTCTGAGACTGTCATCTTTTGAAAATATTAGTATAACCACTAGCACATCTCCACCCCGATTTAGGGACAGGCCATCTTCCCTCCCTTCTCTCTGTCTCCTCCTCTCCCCACCAATGCTGCCTGCCCTCTTCCTTCTGTTTTGAGCCACAGGCACTGACTTTGCTTTATCAACTGGCCCATTGTAATTTACAGATTATTTTTTTAAATACTTTTAGTAATATTGTTAGTTCTAATGGCCAAAAGACTTTATTTATTTTTATTGAATTATTTCTGAGCGTACCTACTGTCTTGTGCTCTTCTTTTCTCCTTGGACTATTTTACCATGTGAATATAAAAATAAGCAATATACTATGAAATTACTTAAGAAAGTTTGTTATTTAAATTCTTTTTTCTCCATAGCCCCATTTAATAGATAGGTCAATAGATGTATTGTGGGTTCTTGTATTGTATGTATATCAACAGCCTCAGTAATGGGAGGCTGTCCTATAATGTTCTTTCCTAAAGCTGAAGACTATCTGTTTGGGAAATGTCATCAAATATACTGTGATTATCTTGATTAGCCCTTGGCTTATTATCAGCAACCATTTAAGTGCCTAATGTGTGCTACGTACCTATAAATTTTACTTCTCATTCTCCCAATAGTCCTGAAAGATGGGTGTTATTAATCCGAGGTTCCTTACCCAGGAAACTGAGGTAAGACACTTCGCTCAAGTTCAAACGGGTAGCATATGGTGGAATTGGAATTAAGGCCCATTGTGTGATTCCAAGTTCTGCATGCCTTCCATAACTTCAGAGGTTCTTGTTTTTTTTCCACTGAAGTTCCCTGAATGCAGAGGAAATCAATACATACTGCCCAGGGTCTAGACCCTTTGTAGCTAGAAGTAGCCAGCAGCAAGCTCAAAGTTTCTTTGAAGTCTCATGCTTTCATCTTTAAAATGTATGCAAATTTAGCTTTCTACTCCATAATGTAAAAAATATAAAAGTAATCCTTTAAACTACTTGACATAGAATAAAATTTAAGCTCCAGGAAGAGCTCCATCTCTCTTTCATCCCCTCCTGCCCTGCTGGGTGTGAGGGGGTCTGCACACCTCACTTTGAAAAAGGTGGTACATCTCAGTTAAACTTAGTACCACTTCCACTGATAAACATTCCAGGTACAGAACAGCCAGTTGCTTGGCCAGTCCGCAACCACCGAAGTCTTCCTACAGAGAAAAGAGTCCCTCATACTTCCTATACAAACCCTAAATTGGTCTTTACTGATTCTTCCTGGAGATCTTTGATTTACATCTGTCTGGCTGGAAGTTTAGAGATTATTTCATCTTAGAGTTTGTAACCTTTTATTTTTCAGAAGCAAAAGTCATCTTTCAAATGAAACTGCTCCTAGAAATCTAATTTATAAACCAGATAAAGGTGAAGATACTGTAGTTGCCATAGGTGCTCAAGGCTCTGCTTGCTCGATACCCTTGCCTGAGGGTCCTCCAAGGAACCCAGGGTTCTGCAGAACAAGGTTTAAAAACTTCAGATCTAATTCAGAGCACCTGTTTTATGGATGAAAAGACTGAAGTCAGAGAGCTTGGAGGACTGTGTTTGAGGGGACCCAGCTGATTAGTGACAAAGACAGGAGCAGATCTGAAGAATGAAGCCTGCCCAATTCCTCTAAGACCCTTGAGGGCCCCTGTGGTCTTTCTTGTCACATGAATGACTGATTTCCTAACTGCCCTCAGAGGTCCTAGAGGGACGGGGAGTGGGAACCCTGAGGAGTCCTCCAGCCAGGGACCTTCCACAGTGTGGATCTGCATCTGTGGCTGTTAAAGGCATAGTCCTTTCCCAAGTGCATATGCAGTTTAATAATGGTTGAGGGAGGTCACTGAAACTATTGAGGTGTTGGAGTACGTTGGGATCTAGGGATTGCGGGGGGCAGTCAAGCAGAACTCCAAAGAGAATATTTTCAAGGGACTCAGCCAGGCCATGTGTACCCCAGCAGCTGGGGTGGGAAGTATGTTGGGTGACATTGAGTAACCACCATAAAAATATGCTGGGTCACCTCTGAAAAGCCACCAAGCTCAGGGTTAAGCTGGCCTTGTGCTGACTGTCCTGTCAGGGCCTTATTAGGCATGGCTTTGGTTCATTCCCTTTAGTTTTATTCTGTTTCTCAGAAAGCTTCAGGTGGCTTTTAAACTTCTGTGAAGATATGAACTGCTCCACCATCTAGGTTTACTAATTTCAGTCATCTTTCATTTTTAAATTCCTCACTGAAGCACCAATGTGCCCTATTACAAGGTAGCCCTGAATCTAACTCCCCAATTCCCCCACCTCTGGAGGATTTTATAGTCGAAGGGAATTACTCCCACTTCTACATGTGAAACTAAGGGAAAAGGGCTCTCTGCTCATTGCAATGCGATCATTATCCCTTCCCAACAGGCACCACACACACTGTGATGATTGATACTGAATGCCATGGTGGGCCAACCCTGCCAGTCTAGCTCCTGGACAAACAGACATGGTGATCCTGTGGCCTCAATGCTGGCTCAGTTAAGGATGAACTTCCCCTTCATCCTCAGCCACTCAGATCTCTTCCCCAAAGGCAGCTCTTGTTACTATTTTCTTGTGTATCCATCCAGAGACAGTTTAAGCATTTACAAATCTTTATGAATATTCACATACACATATCTATTCTCTCACCCAACAAAATGGCAGCATACTGTACAAACAGTGCTTTTGAAAAATGTAACCAGGTATTGCAGAGGCCAATCCCTGGTGACACAGCCAGAGCTGCTTCAGTCTTTTTCGTGGCTGCATAATATTCTAGCATCTGCTTACCAGTAAATAATCCACTTCATCTATTTATGAGGCAGTAACTCAGATGCCATCCACTTGTGGACATTTGGATTATTTTCTGTTTGTCGTTCTGTTGGCTGTTACAGGTGTTTGTACAGATTGCTTGCAAATGTATTCAGGTATTTTAGGAGGCTCTGCTTCTGCCGTCTAAGAAAGGTTCCTTGCTCAGTAAAGGGAAATAGACATTTTGAAATGTGATAGATACTTCCAAATTTCCTTTCACTGAGGTTTTACAATTTTAAACTCACATAGGCAATATATGAGAGAAACTGTTTCCCCACTCTCATCAATAGTGTGTTAGCAAACTTTTCAAACATTCAGGGGTCGGGAAAGTACTTGCATAGAGTCCACAGGAACCGAGGTGCTTGAGACAAAGAACACTTGCCACATCCAAAACATTTCTGAGCAAAACAAAATCGCTCCTTTAATTCAACATTAATTATTTTTTAGGAGCCTGGTAAAGAGTTGTTTACAATAAGAATAACTTCAAAGGCTATCGGGGTCACAAAACCTGGTTAGCACATAATCCAGACCCTGTCTGCTCCCTCTGAGCCTTTGTTCAGAGTCCAAAATGACATGATGCTCAGAAACGTGCTTTATCAGTGTTCTCTCACAAGGAGGAAGAGTAGATGGTATCTTCATATGAAAGAAAAAGAATCAGAACTGGGAAGTTATCAAAGGAAATGTCAGGAATTCAGGGTGATAGATTAGTCCTGTGGATGTGTTTGAGTGATTAGTTAACTCAGAGGCAGAGAAAAATCATGATTTTTAATGTGTGCACGCAGGTGTTAGTATACTTGCCTCAGAATGAGAAGAATACAGGATTTCAAAAAAAGCTAGTCGCATCTTGACTAGAAGAAGCCTCTTTTGAGAAACTGTCAATGTTGTATTACAAACACCATTCAAATCTACCAAATGGGCCAGATGGTTGCTCCATTAACTGCATGTTGCCAGCTGCCCATTGCTACAGATGGAGTCTTTTCTGCTGGTGCTTGTGTAACCCACAAGCATATTAGAAGGTGTTCTTTTGATGCTGTTTAACATTTATGTGTCGTCATAATTATAAACCATAAATATACATGACACCATGCAATAAATAAAATTGCCCAGCTTTCATTTTGAGAGGGGAGGAGGCTGTATGTATTACCTGAGAAGAGAGGATGTCTGATACTCATTTTCCATTCTTTGTAAATGTCACTCCTCTCTCCTTAGATGCTCTAGAATGCTTTATGATCATCAAGTCTTATCCCTTCAAAACAGCACAGACTCTGGGGGCTAATATATATCACCACAGCCCAGGTTTTAACACATGCCTGGACCAAAAGTCAGGGGGATATGACTCAGGGGAATCCAAACAGTTCTCAGTGAGACCAAGCTGTCCTATTTGGCAAAATACCAAAAGTTCTTGGGAGGTCACATAACGGGCAGGTGTACAGTTTAAAAGGAAGTAGGTAAATGGAAGTGAATCAACTTCTTTCAAAACAGATACTTTCTGGAGAAGCATTTCTTCTTGCTTTGAAAGAAAACTGATTCAGTGCCATTCACCTTTGAAGAAGGTGGCACATTTATTTTTATTTGCATCTATAAAAACCAAGTGTCTTTTCCCTCTACAAAAACCTGAGCACGTGTGTTTGCAGGAGTGAGAAGCAGGGCAAGAGGTGGGGGGAGGGTAAAAGCCCACGCCGTTGTGTTAATGGTCAAAAATACATGACCATACTGGCTGAGGTAGGACCTCCTCCCCAGGCAGGGGGCACTTTCAGTACCACCCAGGAAGACCTCTGTAGAACACAGCATCTTTATTTTAGACCACAGATCCCAGACATGTTTCATGGCTCTATGGATACAAGACTCAGATGCTTCCTGACACCCAATGTTTCAGCTTTGCAATGTGTAAATAAATGAATGCTCAAAGTGAGTAAATGTCTGTATATTGAGTTTACAATCTTGTCTTTTCAGAAATATCGACAGTACATGGCAGGGCTTCTGGCTCCTCCTTATGGTGTTATGGAAACAGGCTCTAACAATGACAGTAAGTGAAAAATGGGAAATCTTGCATTTGAAAATTTGTTGTGTGCTGTGGGTTTTCATGTGACAAAAAAATATGTCCTATGCCAGCTTGACAGAGTAAGTCTCCAGACTCTTCCGTGGATAAACAGACCAGGCAGCTCATACTTGAGTAATTTTTTAAAATTCTTCATACGGTATGATTCTGTGGTCTTAGCTGATAGAGGGAGGTATGCTCAGCATACTTTGAATGCTTTCTCTAAATCTCATTATTTTAGCGTGAAATCCAGGGTTGTTTTTGTGCTCTTTCAGAAATGAGGTTTGTGAACTGTGTTTGTTTTGGTCACACGGAGACTCCTGAAAGCCCCACCTCTTGCTTTACTGATCAAGGAAAGAGGTATCACGAGTCATAATCTATTCTTAAATCCTGGCCTCTTTATATTCCAGGCCTTTTATGAGACCAGTCTCTGTCTCTGGCTGATTGTAACCGAAAGGAATTTTTTTCTCTGCGATCCTCTTTTCTAGCGCGAGCCCACTAGACTCAAAGGAACCCGCATCCTGCATCTGTTTCTGTCTTCATGCAGGCTGGAGGCATCTCTGTAGAGCACATCGCCATCCCTGGGGGCCGGGGCTCTGAGTCCTCTTACCAGCCCTGGTATCTGGCCGTGCAGCAAGGTGCCAAGGACTGGGGTTTTGAAGCTGCATCACTTCAACAACTCGACCTGTGATAGATCAGCAGGGCTCCCACTCCAAGCATCCTCAGAGCCAGAGAGTCACCCTTGAAATCCCCTTTCCAGCTCCTTAAATTCTCACTCTCACTCCCAGACTTGTCCCACTCTATAGGCAACTCTCTCCACAGCTTGACCAAGGTCTGGCATGAGCTTCCTCACTGTCTTGGTTTCCCAATTCCAGGCAGCCTCTGCTCTCTCTCTCTCTCTCTCTCTCTCTTTCTGTTTCTCTCTGTCCTGGGTGGGGGCAGGTCTGTCTTTCCTTTCCTTTCTTCCCCTGTTCTTGATTTTTCTCTCCTGGCTGGTCTAGGGGCGACCAGCTCATGAGGAGTACCTGGGCTGAAATCCCCACCGTGCCGTCTCCTAACTCTGCAAACTTTGGCAAGACACTTAGTCTCTTTGTGCCTCGGTTTCCTCCCAGGATTGTTGTGAAGATTAAATGTGGCAAGACATGTCAGGGGTGTAGAAAGGTGCCAGGCATATAATAAGCACCCAAATGATGTTAACTATTATTTCCTCAGCACCAGTCACTGTTGAACTTCTCGGTCTGGCTTCTGCCCCATACCTCTAGACTCAAGCCATCTGAAGTTTCTAATAACCTACCAACAGCTAGAATTTGTCGTTACTGTCTCCCGTTCTCTCTGACTTGTATAATAAGACTTTGCACGTCCACAGTCCATTCTCCTCTGGTTCCTGGGCTCCACTGCATTATCTTGGGTTTCCCATGTCTTTCTGGACACTAGTATTATTGTCTCTTTTGCAGATACTTCTTCCCCTCAGCCAAAAGCTTAGGTATTGCCCAAGAGTCTAGTCTGGGCTGCTTTTCTCTTTTGCTCTATATTCTTTCGCCTCATCCATCCTTTCTTCCAACTGATACAAATACTTCCCGAGCCAGTTCCTCTGCTTCCTCCGAAGGGCAGCCTAGCTTTCCACGTGACTCCTGGTTCTCTTTCCACCTGGATGTCCTACTGGCTGCTTGAACTCAAAATGTCCTGATTCCCACCGAACCCGCCCCTCCTCCCGAAAGCCACATTTCCTTCCATGACTCTGCTGCTCTCCTCCCAAACAAGGCTCCTGGCCTCAGTCATTTTGGAGTCCCCCGCTCTCACCGCCACCCACCACAGTTCATCACCCAGCACACCCTTCCTGCACTGCTCATGTTCTTCCCTCTCTGTTCCCTCTGCAGCCACCTGGCTGAGGGCCTCGTCGCTCTTGACCTCAGGGCAAAAATTACTCAGCTGGCTCCAAACCTTCAGTATCATTCTTGCTCTACCTATACCTGACTTACACAAAACTTCCTAAATTTGCTTTTTATAGTGAATAATTTCAAACATACAGAATAATAGTTACCACCCATCTCTTCATCACTTAGATTTAATTACTATTAGTATTTTTATACCTAAATATGATGTTTATTACTAATAACAATATGTATTTTAATATTAATATTTTGCCATATTTCCTTCTTCTAATCACATACACACGTTTCACCCCAAATACTGCAGCAGGTATTTTTTGAAAATAAAGACTTTTCCATGCCTAACCACAGAACCATTTTCACACCTAATGACTGGTAGACTTTTCCTTAATAACATCTACTACTTAGTCGAAATTCAAATTTCCCCAACTGAATGTTTATATGGCTGATTGCTCACACTGAACTTCAAGGATCATGCCAGCGCATCTGGTTTTTATGTTTTAAATATCTTTTGATTTCAAACAGTACCTTCCCTCCTTTTTCCTGACGTATCACTCTGTTGCTCAAAGCCTTTTCATGCCTGCCCATGGCCTGCATGAAGGTGGAATTCCAAGGCTGCCAATGGCTTAGCCAACTCTGAGTTTTCTGCATTGCCCCAAATCACTTTTTCAGTGTTGTTTTCCTACATATACCCTAATTTCCAGCCACTCAGATATGGGGATTTATGCAACTGTGCGTTTATTTTATTGAAACTCTTAGAATGTAAGCTTCTGTTATATTCCTTTATCTTCTTCTGCAATCAACTTCAGCCCCTTCAAATAGTTGTTGGGTGGGTGGACGGAGGGGTTCACAGTGCTGCCATTAGTCCGTCCTTGCTCTTTCTGACAGGTGGGGGATGTGAGGGCAGACAGGTTCATTGATACTCTGTTATTCATTAACAGCTCTCTCTGTCCCCTGATTCCTGCCTGAGCTTTTATGTCTTGGTACCATCCCAGTTTGGTGGTTGAAGTTAAATTAGGGAACATTTCTAAAAAGTCTCTTCCATCCTTACCCTTTCTGTGTGCACTACTGCTGCCTATGAAGCTGGACATTCAGTTCTTTTAATGCCAGTGTTGTAAATCCACATGGCCCCTTATAATAAACACAGAATGCATTGTTCACCAGAATTTGCACATATCTTATTTTTACATTGCAAACCACTTCTAACTGCCCCAGTGGTTGAAAGCTAGAGGCAAGCCACACATAAAAATCACTTGTGCTTCTGACCATCAGTGTAATGCCACTTGTGTCCAATGCACTGTGGACATTAGGTTCTGCTGGGGCTGTAGTCCATCCGGTACAGCCACCCTTACCATGTCAGTCAGAGTACAGCACCAGGGGAAGGGCAGAGGACCAGGACCTGCCCGTAGCAGATGCTCATGCAATGTTTGTTAAGCGAATGAACAAATGAGTGAATAAATGGATGATTAACTTTTTCACTAGGGAACTGAGATAGCCCTTGAAACAGCCACTGCTGTGCTAGGACCTGACTTGGTGACAGCAGGAGTTTGCTTTGCCCCAAATGGAAATTGTGTTCTGGTGGTTTTATTTTTTATTTATTTATTTTTCATACAATTTTTTTTGTTAAGGTATTATTGATATACACTCTTATGAAGGTTTCACATGAAAACCAATGTGGTTACTACATTTACCCAAATTATCGAGTCCCCCCCATACCCCATTGCAGTCACTGTCCATCATGTAGTAAGATGCCACAGAGTCACTATTTGTCTTCTCTGAGCTACACTGTCTTCCCCATGATCCTGCCCACACCATATGTGCCAATCATAATACCCCTCAATCCCCTTCTCCCTCCCTCCCCACCCACCCTCCCCCCCCATCCCCTTTGGTAACTTTGAGTCTGCTGTTGTTTTGTTCCTTCAATTTTGCTTCATTGTTTTATCCCACAAATGAGGGAAATCATTCGGTACTTGTCTTTCTCTGCCTGGCTTATTTCACTGAGCATAATACCCTCTAGCTCCATCCATGTTGTTGCAAATGGTAAGATTTGTTTCTTGCTTATGGCTGAATAGTATTTCATTGTGTATATGTACCACATCTTCTTTATCCATTCATCTACTGATGGACACTTAGGTTGCTTCCATATCTTGGCTATTGTAAATGGTGCTGCAATAAACATAGGCATGCAGACATCTTTTTGAATCTGAGAACTTGTATTCTTAGGGTAACTTGCTAAGAGTGGAATTACTGGGTCAAATGGTATTTCTATTTTTAGTTTTTTGAGGAACCTCCATATTGCTTTCCACAATGGTTGAACTAGCTAACATTCCCACCAGCAGTGTAGGAGGGCTCCGTTTCTCCCCATCCTCGCCAGCATTTGCAGTTCTTAGTCTTTTCGATGCTGGCCATCTGAACAGGGGTGAGGTGATATCTCATTGTGGTTTTAATTTGCGTTTCTCTGATGATTAGCGATGTGGAACATCTTTTCATGTGCCTGTTGGCCATCTAAATTTCTCCTTTGGAGAAATGTCTGTTCATATCCTCCCGCTTTATTATGTTGAGGTTCTTGCCCTCTGTACCCATTTGTTGAGAGTTTTTATCATGAATAGATGTTGAATTTTGTTGAATGCTTTTTCAGCATCTATGGAGATGATCATGTGGATTTTGTCCTTCTTTTTGTTGATGTGGTGGATGATGTTGATGGATTTTTGAATGTTGTACCATCCTTGCATCTCTGGGATGAATCCCACTTGATCATGATGGATGATCTTTTTGATGTATTTTTAAATTCAGTTTGCTAATATTTTGTTGAGTATTTTTGCATCTACATTCATCAGGGATATTGGTCTGTAATTTTCTTTTTTGGTGAGGTCTTTACCTGGTTTTGGTATTAGAATGGTGTTGGCCTTGTAGAATGAGTTTGGGAGTATTCCCTCCTCTTCTACTTTTTGGAAAACTTTAAGGAGGATGGGTATTAGGTCTTCACTAAATGTTTGATAAAATTCAGCAGTGAAACCATCTGGGCCAGGTGTTTTGTTCTTAGGTAGTTTTTTGATTACCAATTCAATTTCCTTGCTGGTAATTGGTCTATTCAGATTTTGTTTCTTCCTGGATCAGCCTTGGAAGGTTGTATTTTTCTAGAAAGTTGTCCATTTCTTCTAGGTTATCCAGTTTGTTACCATATAATTTTTCATAGTATTCTCATAATTCTTTGTATTTCTGTGATGTCCATAGTGATTTTTCCTTTCTCATTTCTGATTTTGTTTATGTGTGTAAACTCTCTTTTTTTCTTGATAAGTCTGGCTAGGGGTTTATCTATTTTGTTTATTTTCTCAAAGAACTGGCTCCTGCTTTCACTGATTCTTTCTGTTGTTTTATTCTTCTCAATTTTATTTATTTCTAATCTAATCTTTATTATGTTCCTCCTTCTACTGACTTTGGGCCTCATTTGTTTTTCCTTTTCTAGTTTCATTAATTGTGAGTTTAGACTGTTCATATAGGATTGTTCTTCTTTCCTGAGGTAGGCCTGTATTGCAATATGCACCCTCTTAGCACAGCCTTCACTGTGTCCCACAGACTTTGTGGTATTGAATTATTGTTGTCATTTGTCTCCATATATTCTTTGATATCTGTTTTTATTTGTTCATTGATCCATTGGTTATTTAGGAGCATGTCATTAAGCCTCCATGTGTTTGTGGGCTTTTTCATTTTCTTTGTGTAATTTATTTCTAGTTTCATACCTTTGTGGTATGAGAAGCTGGTTGGTACAATTTCAGTCTTTTTTAATTTAGTGAGGCTCTTTTTGTGGCCTAGTATATGATCTATTCTTGGAAATGTTCCATGTGCACTTGAGAAGAATGTGTATCCTTTTGCTTTTGGGTGGAGTGTTCTGTGATGTGGGTTAGGTCTGTCTGTTCTAGTGTGTTGTTCAATGCCTCTGTCTCCTTACTTATTTTCTGTCTGCTTGATCTGTCCTTTGGAGTGAGTGGTGTGTTGAAGTCTCCTAAAATTAATGCATTGCATTCTATTTCCCCCTTTAATTCTGTTAGTATTTGTTTAATATACGTAGGTGCTCCTGTGTTGGGTGCATAGATATTCGTAATGGTTATATCCTCTTGTTGGACTGACCCCTTTATCATTATGTAATGTCCTTCTTTGTCTCTTGTGACTTTCTTTGTTTTGAAGTCTATTTTGTCTGATACAAGTACTGCAATGCCTCCCTTTTTCTCCCTATTAGTTGCATGAAATATCTTTTTCCATCCCTTCACTTTAGTCTGTGTATGTCTTTGGGTTTGAAGTGAGTGTCTTGTAGGCAGCCTAGAGTTGGGTCTTGCTTTTTTATCCATTCAGTGACTCTATATCTTTTGATTGGTGCATTCAGACCATTTACATTTAGGGTGATTATCGATAGGTATGTAATTATTGCCATCACAGGCTTTGGATTCGTGGTTACCAAAGGTTCAAGTGTAACTTCCTTACTCTCTAACAGTCTAACTTAACTTAGTATGCTGTTACAAACACAATCTAAAGGTTCTTTTTTTCCTCCTTTTTCTTCCTCCTCCATTCTTTATATATTAGGTATCATATTCTGTACTCTTTGTACCTTGACTGATTTTGGGGGTAGTTGATTTAATTTGCTCAGTAATTAATTAGTCTACTTTCTTTACTGTGGTTTTATTTCCTCTAGTGACAGCTATTTAGCCTTAGGAACAATTCCATCTATCGCAGTTCTTCCAAAATACACTGTAGAGATGGTTTGTGGGAGGTAAATTCTCTCAGCTTTTGCTTATCTGGAAATTGTTTAATCCCTCCTTCAAATTTAAGTGATAATCTTGCCAGGTAGAGTATTCTTCATTTAAGAGCCTTCTTCTTCATGCATTAAATATATCCTGCCACTCCCTTCTGGCCGGTAAGGTTTCTGTTGAGAAGTCTCATGATAGCCTGATGGGTTTTCCTTTGTATGTGATCCTTTTTCTCTCTCTGGCTGCTTTTAATAGTCTGTCCTCAACCTTGATCTTTGCCATTTTAATTATTATATGTTTTGATGTTATCTTCCTTGGGTCCCTTGTGTTGGGAGATCTGTATACCTCCATGGCCTGAGAGACTATCTCCTTCCCCAGATTGGGGAAGTTTTCAGCAATTACCTCCTCAATAACACTTTCTATCCCTTTTTCTTTCTTCTTCTTCTGGTACCCTATAATGCGAATATTGTTTGGATTGGTCCCACAGTTCTCTCAATATTCTTTCATTCTTAGAGATTCTTTTTTCTCTCTGTGCCTCAGCTTCTTTGTATTCCTCTTCTCTAATTTCTATTCCATTTACTGTCTCTTCTACTACATCTAATCTGCTTTTAAATCCCTCCATTGTGTGTTTCATTTCAGATATGAAATTTCTTAATGATTGAATCTCCAACTTAAATTCGTTCCTGAGTTCTTGAATATTTTTCTGTACCTCCATGAGTATGTTTATGATTTTTATTTTGAAATCTCTTTCAGGAAGATTGATGAGTTCAGTTTCACTTGACCCTTTTTCTGGTGTTTATGAGATTTTGGTTTGAACCAGGTTCCTTTGACGTTTCATATTTGTATGTGCTGTCCCTTAGTGCCCAGAAGCTCTACTCTCTGGAGCGATGTCGGGGGTCGCAGGGGAGTGGTGGTGGTCCCTGGGGGTAAGAAAGAGCTGTTTCCTGCTTCCCAGCTGCTATTTCTGTCTCCACTGCCAGAACCAGTGGACCAAACACACATGCGTAAGCCTCTGTGCCTTGTGTCTGTAGCTGCCATAGGTGGGGCTTCCCTCTGGCTGGCTGGACGCCAAGTCAGGGGCTGCCGGTTTGTGAGCCATTGCAGGCTGGAGGGGAGGAAGGCGCAGCAGGCTGCGTATCATGGTGGTGGGCTTTGGAGCTGCATACCCAGCCAGGGGAATGGAACGCCTGAAGCTCCTGAAAGTTTCCAACCTGATGGGCAGAGTACACCTGGACAATTTTGTCTACTTTTCCTTTTTCCTGAGCAGTAAGCTCTAGGCAATCTTTGCCCCTTTAACAGCCCTCTCATTGTTAGGAAGTCTCTCAGACTACCTGCCTTTTTTATGTCTCAGACCAGCCGATGTGGATCCCTGTTTTCCACAAGCGGCTGGAATCTCTGTCTCTCCAGGTATTCTGCCTGTCTTAGCTTTCCTACCCCAGTAATCTCCAGAGCACCATGCAATGTATGTTCATGCTCCCATGCAGATCTCCAGGGCTAGGTGTTCAGCAGTCCTAGGCCTCCACTCCGTCCCTGCTCCATTTCTCTTCCTTCCGCCAGTGAGCTGGGGTGGTGGAAGGGCTTGGGTCCCACCAGATAACGGCTTTGGTACATTACCCTGTTCTGTGAGGTGTGTTCTTTTCTCCAGGTGTATGCAATCTGGCACAGCCTTCTTTCCTGTTGCTCTTTCAGGAGTAATTGTATTATATTTTCATATTGTGTGTGGTTTTTTTGGAGGAAGCCTCTGTTTCACCTCTTGTGCCGCCATCTTTAATCTCTCTCTGGTGGTTTTATATACCTCTTGATCTCAGGTTCAAATTCCTGAGGCCATGTGACCTAGTTTGAAATGTAAAAATACAGTATGTGCAATTTATGAATTGATGTGTCTCCAAGAGTCTGAGTATTCTGGTACCCAAAGCAGAGGAATTACACGTGTAAATAAATCAGGGATGGATTTTTACCTCTGGGAGACAAAAGCCTATGGTAGAAAAACAAAATAAGCATGAGATTTTATTGTCTGGCACACAGCCCTACTCCTGATTCACTGATATATTTATGTTACAGATTTTGGTGGGTGCTGCTATTTTTCTAAGCAGCATTATATAAGTGTTTATGGAAACACACGTTGAAAACACCAAAATTTTACTTGGTTTGATTTAGCAAAGGATTTCACTTCCATTTTACATGTTGATATTACAATTTGTGCTCTCTCTTTTTTTCATCTTCTAGGAATTCCTGACAAGGAGAACGTGAGTAGCTTCTCTTTCTGCTTAGCTTCTAAAAACTGTCATAAGGTAAAAAATAATCATGGTAACCCTACCAGCAAAGAGAGCTCTTCATCCACATTCAACAGAGCAATAAGTATTTTTCTAATCTTATTATGGTATCTTCTGTGAGTCACTTTGCAATATAAAGGGGAGAAATTTTATTGCTCCGACATGATCATTACATTTCCTTGATATTAACTAGTCTGAAGAAAGGTTATTCTAGGGGCGAGCAGTACTCTTGCTAAGTGTTTGCTTCTTCCCCAATGCATGCATGGCAGTAGACCAAATCATTAGTTTAACAGCATATAGGAAATTAGTTGTTTTTCCTTCATAGGAATACAAAATGTGAAATTCAGAGTCAGTTGATTTTATAATTGTATCCAAATGCATTAAAGTAAAAACCTCTTCTTGGAAGCCAAAAATAATTAATTGCTCTAATTGTTCAGGGCAAACAGGTAAGAGAGTAGAAACTTTAAGACAAACCTATCACCAAGAACCAGTGCCAGGTAAGCATGCTAAGGATGGTAGTGATGGAGTGGCATTGTCTTTGAATGCTAATAATATTAACTGTATTAACTGTAATCTAAATGTAGGTAACAGCATGAAAAGGTTAATGGTGGAAGTATGTAGTAGTTAATCTGCAGTGTGCTTGGTGGCTCTCAGAGCCATCACCTTGTCACTGCGTGCCATACCCAGGTGACAGTGTTTCAGAATTATAACTTTCTTTCCTTTTCCTGCTTTTGGTTCTGTGTCTGTGAGCAGAGACACCCTCTTAATTATATTCAGATGATTTCTGTATCCCTTTTCAGAGAGCTTACTCTAGCTTTCTTCAGGTCTTCCTCTTCATAAAGGGCTGGTTGGGAATTCTTGCCCACTGCTGTACCACTTCGGATTTGGGTTCAAGACTTAGCGATGTCATTTCAAATACCACACCAAAATTTCACTTGGTTGGTTCAGCAAGGGATTTTAGTTCCTAGCTGTGGGACTTTGCATGAACTACTTGACTTCTCTAAACTTCCTTGCCTCATCTTTAAAATGTGACCACCTTTAAAGGCCATTATGAATGTTGAACGAGGTGATCTGAGGAAAGACCCAGTACAATAGAGCTTGGTAAATATTAGGACTATTATTGTGATTACTATTTTCTCAAGCCTTATATCATTTTCTAGCTATCTTTTGTCCTCTGAAAAATGTCCTACCGTTTATAAAGTAACTGTCTTTTTCCTCTTACGACTCTCCTTAAATGCCTTTCTTCAACAAACCTTTCCATTGAGCTTTTGCTACCAAAAAAGATCTTTGTTTGTTGAGTAAAACTCCAGATAGTCAGGTTCATGGAGGCTCTAAAGAAGTAGCCTTTAGAGTCTAAAGTAACAAACTGATCCTGCCACCATTTTAGACACAAATGTCCCAAAGCACACTTTAACAAATAATATACAGATCACTAGGCAAGTAAAGAGGATAAAAGGGCCTCGTGCTTCCTCATGTGCTTCCCTCAGTGATGTGGGTAGCACACACAGAATGGCCAAACCCTAGGAGGTCGAAGTTGTTCTAAGCTTCAAAAGGAAGCTCTGTTTCTCTTGGGCCCCACAATGACCTTTAGGTCGGACCTCCTTGCAGTGGGACAACAAGCAGAATGTTCTAAGCAGAGAGCCTACCAGCTGTCATCATGTGACAAAATAGGAATTCGAAGTTTGCAGGAAGTTAGATACAATGAGCTGTTATCAGCATGCTGTTCTGAAAGATTTAGGGGGCAGGTAGGCTGTCTCTCCAATACTGGCTGTAATGTATACACTTATTTGTATGTGTGCAGGCCATTCTATGTCAAATTCTCTAGCAAACAGAAAAGCACACTTTTTCTCTATCAGCAAATAGAGTTGATGTAATGTCACCATGTATGGTTAGCAAAGCTCTCCAGTGCCATCAGTCAAAGGAAACCAAATGAGATGAAAGGTATTCATGAATAGAGTTGAAGCTCTAGAAAGATAAAAAGAAGTCTAAGAGCCTTAAAGTTGTGTTAATTAAAATTTTTCCTTTATAAGAGACAAATTGTGTTATGATGATTTCTTTTATCTTTTACCTTCTTTAACTACATGCTGGGCAATATTATATTCCCTTTTTGTTTCAAAATAGCAATCATATGCCTGTGGACTGAAATAAAAGCACTTAGACTATTGTTTCAGTGTCCAAACAGATTCTTTGTGGAAAGAATATATTCTTTCCAGCTCCTACTCTTGATTTTGTTAATCACCATGTTTAACTTTTAATCAAATATGCAGACGTCAGTAAGTGGTGTTTTTAGTTGCTTTGCCAGTTATATTTTATTTCCAAACCGAGCCTTACCTTGCATAAAAAGAACTTTCTTTTCATAAACTGCAGTTTTGTAAAAACAAATGGGCTGGCAGTTAACGTGCTAGATTATTTTGTCTACTACTTAGTGTAATTGTTAGGGACATCATTTAATTTTAGATGACAAGGGATACTGGAGCCTATAAGTTAATTGATAAAGATATTACAAAAATGACCATTGAGTCAATAAAACAAGTAGACTATTTTGGTAGGGTTGTGATCAGTTGGGGCTATTGGTTTTTTAAAGAAATTCCTTGACTTGTTTATGCTGTATTTTTTCCATGTTCCATATGTGCCATAGCTAACTGGCCATGTTTAACAGAAGCTAAAAATCACAATTAAGAAAAAGCTTTATCATTGAATGTTATGGTTGCCTTTTGAAGGAATGAATTTGTCTATAATTTTTGCTATTTATGTAGATTTTGTTGCTTATTGTGGTGCATCCTTTATAGTCAATTGCTGTGTAAGTTTGTAGTTTTAGAAGTTTAAACTTTTATTCCGCAATGTGAAAGGATCCAGAAAACAGACTCAGGAAGATATTACAAAACAATCCCATTTCCTTATTTACAAACATCTTGTTTCCAAAAGGATCTTCTGAGGTCCTCATTTTTTTAGACAATTATAGAATTGATAATGTGATTAGCAAGCTTCTTCTAAATATGGAAGAGTACTTTCTTTCCTAATATAAAATTCTGTCATCAGTTCAAAGCTCAAAGGTTTCCCAAGCCCTAGAACTGATGCTACCAATTAGTAATACACAAGCTTGAGGGTCTTGTAAAACTATTTGGTAGGTCTCATTTTAAGAATACTTAAAGCAGGAGCTTCTCAAACCTTTAAAAATCATGGGTCACTTATATGAAGAATATTTCTTGGAAATTATTATAAAGACATAAGGTTTTAAATGGCAAATAGAAAAAAATAATTTACACTGTGAAAATTCTCATTAAAAAGAGGACAATAGAATAATGATAAGCAAGTGACTATTAGGGTGAAACGGTTAGACATTTTAGGCATTTTTAGGGACTATAATACCACATCTCTATTGCTGGTCTTTTTCAAGATTATAGAAAATGAATTACATTATTTTCCACCTATTAAATGACAACATCTTATTTTACTGTTATAGATTGGCTAAAATTCTGGGTCAGATGAAGGAAAAGGAAATTTTGTTTCCTCGTAAAAACTTAAAATATAAGAAACTTAGGTAACCCCATAAATGCCCTGTAAAACCTTTAAACTCCAGCTTTAGAATATCTACCGAATTCAAATGAATGGCTTTCTGTGAAACAGATTTTAAAATTGTGCTTTAAAGCATGCTTAATACATGTCCAGAGCTTATCAAGACATGTTGGCTAGAGTTCACAGGTTTACCCCTGGCGGCTGCTTCCCTCTGTTCTGCTGTGACCATAGTTTACCTAAAGCTGCCATCACTCTGAAACACATACATGTAACTGGCTGAAGGTGTGAAGCTCTGTCTAGGACAGCAGACCAACCATGTGCGAAAGACAGAAAACCCTGAGCCCCCTCATTTCGATGTTGAAGGACACATTGCTTATCGCCCAAGTGAAGATCAGATATAGCAACGTGCTGGCCCCATCCTGCGAGTCATGTGGTGTGTAAATACTCATTTGTTTAGCTGGCTTATTAGAACGCATAGCTCAGTGAGCCAGCGCTTAACTCTGCCCCACCTCCTGGAAAACAACAGTGAGTTGGTGTCGGAGGTGCAAAGCACTGTTTCAGCTCTCAGTCTCTGAAGAAATATTTGTCTTTGTGTTTGTGAGTTACACAGTTGATGGGGCAGAAACTTGCGGAGTTTCTTCCTGCTTTTCTTTCTGTTTGTTCCTCTATTGTGTTACAAAAGCTGACTGTACTGTCTTCCTCTGTAGCTTCTATAGTGGTATATTGATTGAACTTTTAAAATGGCAGGTAGTTGTCCTTATGTCAATAGTAAATAGTAAATGTGGATAACACTCTAAAATCCTGACCCCTCTGTTGTCAGTTAGGCCCTAAGTTTGTTGCCTTGGACCATTCTCAGCGATGTTCACAGAACCTGTCGACGGTGAGGTTGCCTGGGGAAAGGGTGCACAGTGGGGTATGTTTAGGTGGTGATTTGTGAACATACTTTGAATTATTTCTGTAATACTATGAATTACATTTGCTGATTATTTCAGTGTTCTAATTTTGATTTCTCTACATTTAAAACATTTTTTAATGGAATAGACCTTTTTAATGTTGCTGCCATGCTACTGAGTTATAATCCTGCTTTGAGTATGTTCTCTCAGTCTTTTCCGTAATCAGAATTTGACTTGGGTAGTATTTAATTGTTTAAAATATTAGTAATGAAAGAAACGAGGTTCTCGAATCTCTCTAGCCAACAACTGCTCCCTCTTCTCACTTTAAAAAATGACATGGCCTTGAGGTAAGGCTGCTCGATATGGGCTCTGCTAATGAGAATTAGTTCCACTCTCAGCAGAGGCAAGGAACATAATGTCATGCTGATAGTAATAAAACTCTACGGCTGATTCCAAAGTTATGGGAGAGTATATTGCTGTCTTCAGAAATATTTTATCCTGTGCTGCAGGCAATAACATTTATCACCAGTAACTCTGGGCCACTAACATATTATCTCAGTTGACTGTGAAAATAAAATAGATAGTATCATTTATGTTCAATATATGTAAATTTTTGTTGTTTTGAGAAAGTGAAACCAAATTATTTGCAAAATATGTCTATGTTTAGGAGTGAAAACTGTAGGGTTCTCAGATTAGATAAATTAATATAGTGATTACATGTCATTTGGGATCTGGATTATTTTCTAGTAACAATTCTGTGTTAGGCTCCCCTGAGTCCAGATATTCTAAAATATTCTGTAGTCATTTCTTTACTTTCAGTAAAATTATGTTGAAGATAAATAGATGATAGATGCACATGTAAATATGCTAAGTATACATACATATAAGGCATATACATGTGTATATGTCTATTATATATATATATTTAACTATTTTCATTCTTTAAAATTTCCAGAAAAGGAAATTGTAAAACCACCTTTAATAATATGATCTGACATTGTTCAGAATTCTCACTGCCAGTGTTTATAAATGTTTAAGTTCTCTTCACTTCAACTTAGTTTTATTTTCTCTCCTTTGAAGAATGACTCAGAAATACCCATAGAATATGCCACCTATTTTCTTGAAGACCTTTAATTTAATGAATATGTATTGCTTAATCCCAGGCCTCATGTGGGGCTATGTAAATAAAGCATGGTGTCTCCCTTCTGGGAGCTGCAGCCAGTGCGTGGAGGCAGACGTGTGAGCACGAGTGCAGTGAAGTGTCATGGGTGTATGCGGTCAGCGGAGCGTGGTGTGAGGACCTGGGCTTAGGAGCTCTTTGGGCTCCAGTTGAAGTCCCAGCTCTGCCACGTCCTAACGATGTGATGGTAGACACGTTAGTTAACCTCCTTACTCCTCTGTTTCCTCATATACAGAGTGGGAATAGTAGTAGTGTCTTACCCCAGGGGTCTTCCAGGAGGATCAGAGATGATGCTTGCAGGTGCTTAGCGGTATATTCTCTCAGGAGACACGTGGGGGTCTGCACCTGCAGTTGCCCTGGGGTTGGGAGGGGGTGGTTCAGAGCAGGCCTCACAGAGGAAATGCCTGTGTGCCTTCCAGATGGAAGGTAGAGGTTACCCAGTTGGAAGAGAAGGATAGTGCAGGCCACGAGCAGTGCATGAACATAGAAAGGAACAGATTACTAGAATTTTCTTTTCTGAGGCTAATTTCATCAGACCTAAAATTAAAAAGTTTTCATTATTTTGGACACTCTACTTTCTAGGATCTCTTCCAAACTTATCACAACCTGGCATCTAAGCTTCAGTCATTTCAGGGTCCCAACAAAACACTATATTTTCTTCCCTAAAACCAGATCTATTTTGAATTAGATGGAGAATTAGCTTGCATTTCGTCCCATTTGTAGCCTCCTAATATCGTGCATCTTCCTTAAAATGACACATGTCGATTGCTGATACCCCGAAGCCCATGGCTCAGTCCGACCCCTGGTTCTGCTCTGCCGTGGCGGCCCCGTCAGTGCTCCCTTATTTCTGTGGCTCCCCTATGTTTCCTCCCCACTTCTGAATGAATCACTCTGCAAAGCTTTCTGTTAAATTTTGTCCTTTTGCCTTTACCGTTTGTCAAGGTCACTTTAAATGTTATTCCAGTTCTCCTAAGAACCGGCCACCCCGACCCAATTGGGTATCACTGTCAGATTTAATAAGAATGCTTTTGGTTCCATACTCAAGGCATTAATAGGCATGTTAAATCTAGCAGCATTCAGCAGAGGACCTAACTTTGTGGAATTTGTTTGTGCTAATTTATTTGCACACATGATAAAATTACCCTGTATGGGTGTGAAAAAGAAACCTAGGAAAACATACCTTGAAAATGCTGGGTAGAACAAGTGCTAAGTCATTCCGTTCACTTATGTCATGATTTTTCCCTCATTTGTTATGTGAGGGAAATGGAAGATGGTAATTTTCCTTCTATCTGAGAAGACATTAATATGACTGAACTCAATACTCATTCACTGTTACAGTCCATGTGCCCTAAAGTGCATCAGTTTCTGCCTCTGACACTTAATAGCCAGCAACTCTGAACAAGTCACTTACCTCCCTGAGCTTCCATTTCCTCACCGACAAAACAGTGGCCCAGACCTACCACACACAGTAAGAGGATTGTTGGGAGATCGAATCGGATAAAGCAAGAGTAAGATTCTGAAACTCAGTACTGCTTTCAAATTTAGAACAGTGTCTTAAGCTTCCCAGGACCTTAATTCTAAATAAGATCACGCTTTGTCTGTAACCTCAGGCCCAGGACATTTATCCAGCCTTGGTGGGCGAGAGGTGGTCACTGAGGCAGGCCAGTGGATTCTGTTTTACATGCATACTGGGTCTGGGACACGTTATAGAGGTCCTCTTGAATCCTGTTAGGTCTTGATCCAGTCCTCAGTCCTGGGAAGACTTCAGGTTGCCAAATGGAAAGTCATTCATCTTAATGTCCGTATAATTTGGCTCAGCCAGGAGAATGAAAAATTCCCTGTCACACCAAGTGCTCACGTGACGCTGTAATCGGACAGTTTGATCCCAAACAAAGCGAGGAAACCACACCCAAAGTCGACCACGCAGATGGACCAGGATAGAGAGTAAGAGCAAGCGCAGGAGGAGAGCTGGAGAAGGCTCCTGGCTTGTTGGGGGGGCACAGCAGAGATCCATGGATGTTATCATGACTGTCTACCCTGGACCTTCTAGTTTTAGGGTATGTGAGGTGTTTTAATAGTATGTTTAACCAATTTTCCTCTCTAAAAAGTGCCAAAGCTTGCGATACACAACTGCCTGGTAAAGGTATTGTAACATGACTGCTAAAAATGGCTCTGTCATTCAACAAGATATCCTTTTAAATGACTGAAACAGGTAATAGTACCTCTGCCCCAATTCCTTTACAGTATTTTGTTTGTGGTGGTCTCTTTTTCTTTGCTGTCTGGTGTATTCAGAAAAACACTTGGGCTCCCTCTGGTGGCCCTTCCAGTGTTTCTGCATGTCTAACCTTGAAACTGAAGTTTTGTTACGTGCCACAAAAATGTTTGGATGAAAGTGGAAGTAATAGTAAATGTTATTTTATTTTGTAAAATGCCTAGTGCATGGAAACCTCCAAATTAGCCAAAATATCCAGTTCATTCATTCTTTCATTCATGTACATGTCTTCTAATCTAATGTGTTGTTGGTATTTAGCTTTCCTAAATGAAGGGGTATGTGATCTGCAAGTCCATGGAAAGATACTGAGTTCCAATTCTGTAAGTCAAACAAATTTTTCTAAGAAATGATTCTACTAATTAGAAAGTTTTTACAGCATGTTTATTGTGTATTAGACCAGAGTTAGGCATCGTGGGAAATAATTTGTTACCATTTTTAAACTGTATGAACAAGGTCTTTAACAGTTGGCAGTGTTGTAGCATTTCTTTTTCTCCTTTTAAATAATATTCCTGTTCTATTTACCCCATAGAATTTTATCCTATTAAATTCTTTTTTTCCAGGCAAATTACCTTTTAATTGTGTCAGTAATTAGTTAATATAGAGATTCAGCTACAATAACAAAGACCAAAACATAATAGTATCTTAAAAGAAAATGATTTTTCCTTCATATTAACTGTCTAAATGTGAGCTGTCCAGGGTTAAATGGCACCTTCATATTTTAATGCATTTTATGGTTGAATGTCTCTTATTGAGCACGCATTTATACATTCATGTATCAAAAGAAGTATATAAATTTAAATCTTACTATTTTAATACCTCTTGTCGACATAAGTCTTCATTAAAATTTTTTCTTCTGGATTGAGTTATGACAGTCGTAGTACACAACTGTCAAAGTAAAATAAATATTTTATAGATTTTTAAAATAATTACTAAATATTAAAGTAAATTATTATGGGCGATGCCTCATTGAAGCACTTGAATGCCTTTTAAAAATATATCTGTTGTCTGTATGTAATAGGAATTTAGTATCGATTCTTTTCCTCTTCTTGCTAAGTGCTGGGAAAGTTCACTCACATAAAATATACACACAGATGGGAATGGAGATAGTTTTAAATAGCAAGTTCACTAAATTTTCCGACTCCTAGGGAGCTAGTGTGGTCCCTCATGGGGAGAGAGAGGGAGATGATGGTACTCACAGTGGAGGTTGAGAGAAGTGTTGTGTTGTATTCCGGATGGATTTTGAAAAATCTTGAAAAATGTTTCTGATGGATTAAAGGTGAGGTGAGAGAGAAGAGGAGAGAAGGCTGAGCGCATGCAGGGTTTTGGCCTGACCATGTGGAAGGATGCAGTTGACTAAGAAAGGGAAGGCTGGGAATAAAGAAGTTTGGAGACCTTGTTTGAAGGTCATTGTAATGGGTAGTATCCAGGAATAAGGTGTAGTTAGTCTTTTGTATTGTACCTCTGTCCAGTCAATAGTTGCAATAATGAGATTGAATGTTTGGTTTTATACTGAGTAGCATGTGTCTGGAGCATGAATAAAATTAGAATGTGTCTGAAAGAAATAAAAATGAGACAAAAATCAGCAAGAGTTGTATTTGGTTTGTCTTTCCACCTCTGTTATATTTTGTACATTTTAAGAGAATTTATGTTTGTAAGTCAACTCTATGTATAACTGCAGAAGTCACCTTTTGAATTAATAAAAGGTTGATTTATGGAATATATCAAGTACAAATAATAAATGAATCAAACTAACAAAGTGTTGCTTAATAGATATCCTCAGGGACCTGACTTAATGAATAGAGGGATGTTATTTGTAACTTAGCCCACAAATTATTTCTATATGAATCAGTGATTTTATATGGCTATGGCCTGCTTGAAACAATTTGTTTTAATTATTTTAATCATTCTCCTTATAGTTTCTTATACTACTAAGTGGCTTAATAACCCCTTTTTCTTAAATAAATTAATTTTTCCAGCCTACCTACAAATTTCCAATTAATAAAGTTTGAAGGTATGCAATAATTCCGTAATAGGAGGAAAAATGATCATATCATTTAATCCTTTTAAAATCAACTAACATTTTTTAAGTAACTACTATGTGCCATGTAGTGTGTACTTTGGCTTTAGAGATACAAAGTCCAATAAAACGAATTCTTGACTTCAAAGAACAAACAGTCCAATAGCCTAAACAGTCTAGGAGAGAGAGAGGTAAATGGATAATTATATAGGAATGTGAGAGACATTCGAGGCAGGTGTTAAAATACTTCATGCACTGTTCAGAGCTGCAACACTTGAACACAAAGGATTTCTGAGAAAAGCATGTTTCACCCTTCACCCTGTTCATCACCAGAATGCAGAGTCACAAAGTCACTGTGCAACTCCAGACTATGTAAATTTCAGGTGGCCCAAACCCGTATGAAGCTGCCTCAAAAGTAAACAACAGAGGAAGTTGAGGACTCTCATCCCTCATCCACAGGAAGAGCAGACATGGGGCTTGCCCTCAGCTAATAAAAGCCAAGGGCTTTACTTTTTCCAACTTCTCCCCAAGTCTGGAAACATGGCCACCACCACTCCTGGTTCCTCCCCAGCAGCTACACTTAGAAAACCTTGGGGAAGAGCACTGACTGATAGTATGCTTCATGTGGTCCCTGCACCCCAACTCTGAGCTAGTATGGATGAAATACCACTGTGGGCTCAGCTCTGAACATGGGGAGAAGGCCTGCGCCTAGAAAAAGGGGAAATGGGAACTAGTAGTGGTTCACAGTAAGGTGCATTCAGCTGACTGCTAAAAAAACAGTCTCCTTCCTCTGGTGCACCCAGATAACATCATAATGCAAATCAGTATTTCATTTGAGGTTAGTCTTTATCCCTTGTTTATGAAGAAATAGGACAGAAGCATTTACAAGAATAATGTTGGTATCACATTTTGCAATAGCTTTGACATCGTGTTTTGGAAATTCCATGCCTATTATGCAATCAGAATCATAATTTCTTTTTCACTATCTTCTTAACATGTATGGTGTGTAATTAACAAAATTCGATCTTGTTAAATTAAGTCTTTTGAGCTACTTAGATGTGGGTTCTTAACCAGTAGATGACATAAGCAATACTACTTGTTCTAGAATATTGTAGGAATTCTTTTCATCTATTTAAGTCTTTAAACTCTAGGAGCCAAATTTACATTCAGATGAGTCATTGAAGCTTATATTGTGTGCCTAAAAGAAAATGTTTATGCCAAGAGTCTAAAATGAAGTATAGCGAGACACTGGATTTTTTAAATAATGATTGTTTTTTACTGATCATGTATATAATAGTGCTTATGTTGAATATTTGGAACATGAAAGTATTTTTTAAAATCTCCTATAAATGTCACCACTCAGAGCTCTGTGTGTTTCCTTATTTAACATACAGAAGCAAAATTTAATTCACATTGTATGTATAGCTTCATATCCTGATTTTTTCCATTAGGTTTTTTAAAAGACTTTTTTTTATTATTTAATATTGTCTCAAGCATAGTAGAGAATGAATTTGCTCTGCAATATTTTTTTTCAAATAGCTATCTGTATCTTGTCAAAGGTAGGTTTTACACCATCCCCTTCCCATTTCTAGAATTACTTTTGGTTACATTGCTGTTCTTCGTTCATTTCTGATATTTTAAGTTTCCCGCATTTCCCTTCTGCCTAAAGAACTTCCTTTAGAAATTTTTGTAGAGCAGATCTGCTGTCTATGAATATTCCTAAATTTTCCTTCATTTGAGAATGTCTTTATCTTCATTCCTAAATGATATTTTCACTGGATAAAGAATCATGGATTGACACCTTTATCTCTCAGCATTTTTTAATGAACCAATATTGATACATTGTCATGAACTAAAGCCCATTGTTGATCCAGATTTCCCCTCACATCCCTTTTCTGCCCCAGGCCCCGGCCCAGGCCCCGCCTCACACCCAGTGGCCATGCCTCTCTAGGCTCCTTTGGCTGTCACGGTTCTTCAGGCATCCCTTGTTATGATGACTTTGACAGATTCAAGGGACACTGGTCAGCTATTCTGGAAAATGGCATCCCTCAACTGGGATTTGTCTGATTTTTTTCAAGATTAGACTCAGATAATGGGTTTTGAGGAAAAGACCACAGAGGTAAAGTATGGTTTTCACCACATAATATTAAGAATACATACTATCAATATGACTTATCACTGTTGATGTTGACTTTGAGTCCCTGATTAAGGTGGTACTTGCCAAGTTTCTCCGCCTGTAAAATCATTCTCCCTCACCCCCTTTCCATACTGAATACTTTGGAAGGAAGTTGCTAGGCACAGCCCACACTTCAGCAGGGAGTTATGCTCCCCTCCTCGATAATAAATACCTACATAAATTATTTGGAATTCTTCTGCATAGGAAATTATTTTCTTCTTCCACATTTATTTATTCAATCATTTATTTATATCAGTATGGCCTCATGGTATTTATTTTATACTTTGGGTTTTAATCCAGTACTGTATTTTGTTGCTCAAATTGTTCCAGTGTTGGCCATCGGCAGCTTTTCCGATTGTCTCTTGTTTTCTTTGATGTACTCCGATCACTGTGTTTCATTTTTGGATACTTTCTTACTTTCTGACACAATTAGATGCTTGTAAATTCCCTGTCCCCCTCTTAGCAACAGCCATTTTGCCAAGGATTCCTTGGTTCCTTTTATGAAAGAATGGAAACATAAACCAGTATCTGGGTGGTAGGCGTGCTTGTTGCTACTGGGATGACATTGCTTCTAAGCCTTTTCAATGAGTAACCAAGGAAGCATGTGGGGATACCAACGCATGCACATGTACATATCTATAAATATGTGTGTGTGTGTGTGTGTATTTAGCTAAGTGTGACCTAATACTGGCTTCTCTTACTTTGTTCCATTACCACATGGATCATTCTAGCCTTTTCTCCTTGCAACTTCTCACTCCAACAGGGAGAAATCTGACTCACACTGTCTGCTATCTATTTATTTGCCTAATTTCATTGTATATGTATAGTGGTTGTGAGAAGCAAACTTTATCACTAAGAATAGAGTGCTTGTGTTCAGTGTTTTTGCCTTTAGTCTTATATATTCTACTCATTTCCAAAGTGATTTGGTAACACCTTCCCCAACTCCCTTGCCTCATTCCCTTGAGTGAGGTTAGTTCATGCATTTTTAATATAGTCTAATTCTTTTTTACCCTCTGCATTCCATCCTGAGATTCCTAACCTCCTAAGTGACTTTTTAAAAATCTACATATATTAACTTTCACTTCTAGTGGTATAAAACTTTATGAATTTCGACAAATGCATAATGTCATGTATCCACCTTTGCAGTATCACATAGAATAGTTTCACTGCCCTAAATAACTTCCTGTGCTTCACATATCCATCCCTCCTCCATATATGAAGCCCTGGCAAACACTAATTTGTTTATGCTCTAGAATTTCACCCTTTTCAGAATTTCATATAAATGGCATGATACAGCATGTAGCTTTGTCAGAGTGGCCTCTTTCACTTAGCAATATACATTTAAGATTCAGTGTCTTTGCATGACTTGATAGCTCATTTCTTTTATCACTGAATGTCACTCCATTGTATAGATGTAGCCCAGTTTGTTTATTCATTATCATATTGAAGGACATGTTGGTTGCTTCCATTTTTTGGCAGTTGCAAATTAAACTGTTATAAATATTTGTGGGCAGGTTTTGTGTGAACATGCATTTTCACATCAGTTGGGTAAATACTCAGGAGTACAATTGCTGAATTGTATGGTAAGACTATATTTAGCTTTGTAAGAAACCACCAAACTGTCTTCCAAAGTAGTCATACCATTTGGCGTCCCTATGAACGAGTAATTGTTGCTTTGCTCTACATCTTCACTAGCAATTGGTATTGTCTTTTTCCTGGATTTTAGCCATTCTTATAGGTATGTAGTACTATCTCATTCTTGTTTTGATTTCCATTACGCTACTGACAAATGGTGTTGAGCATCTTTCATATTTTATTTGTCATCTGTTGAGGCAACTGTTAAGATCTTTTGCCCATATTTAATTTTTTTTTATTATTTTGAGGTGTCTGTGCATTTTGCATACAAGTTCTTTATCACATGTTTTGCAGGTATTTTGCTCCTAGTCTGTGGCTATATTTTCATCTTCTTAACAATGTCCTTCTCAGGGCAGAAGTTTTAATTTACATAAAGTTCCCCATCAATATTTTCTTTCACAGATCATGCTTTTGTTATTATATCTAAGAAATCATCACCAAACTAAAGGTCATTTTGATTTCTCCTGTTTTCTTCTAGGAATTTTTTGGATTTGCTCTTACATTTATGATCCATTTTGAGGGGTTTTGTTGTACTGTTTATGAAAGGTGTATCGTCTATGCTTAGGTCCATTTTTTGGCTTCCAGGCATCCAAAATTGGTCCCTTTGTTGAAAAGACTATCTTTGTTCCATTGAATTGCCTTTGTTCCTTTAGAAAATATCAGTTGGCTATATTTATATGGGCCTATTCTGTTTCATTGATCTGTGTGTCCATTCTTTCACTAATAATACACTGTATTAATTACTGTAGTTTTGATGTGACTTTTTAAATTGTGTAGTGTCAGTTTTAATAGTGTTGGCTATTCTGAATCCTCTTCCTTTCCATAAATTGTAGAATCAGTTTTTCAGTATCTGCAAAATAGTTTTCTGGGATTTTGATTGGGATACATTGGATGTATGGATCAAGTTGAGAAGAATTGATGTCTTAACAATATTGAAACTTCGATCCATGAACATGGAATATTTCTCAGTTTATTTAGATCTTTGGTTTTTTTCACCAGTGTTTTGTAGTTTTCTACATATATATCCTGTACATATTTTATTAGATTTATACCTAAGTAGTTCATTTTTTTCTCTTGGTGCTATTGTGAGAGGTATTGCTTTTGAAATTTGAAGTCCAGTTGCTCATTGCCTATATATAGACAAGCAGCTGGTATTTGTATATGACCTTATACCCTATAGCCTGGCTATACTCACTTATTAGTTGTTCCATGAGTTCTTTTACAGATTCTTTAGGATTTTCTACATTGACAATCATGCCACAGTTTCATTTCTTCCTGTCCATTCTATACACATTTTACTTATTTTTCTGGTCTTGTTGCACTTTTAAGATTTCCACTAGGATGGTGAATAGGAGTGGTGAAAAAACTTTACAATACGTTTCTAGTGTAATCATTTTTACTGTGTATTTAAACTCTTCCATGAAACACTACTTATAATGGCTGCAAAATATCCCCTAATTCTGATGTATCATCACTTATTTTTTTACCATATGTATAATGTTGCATATTTTGGTTGCTTCTAATTTCTCTGTTCTTTAGTTTTATTATCTTTTCAATATGCGAGAAAAATATCCACCTCATGAAGTTCCTGTGAAAAGTAAATAAAATAATCCATGGGAAGTTCTTATTGCCATGTCTGACAAAATTTGGTTATAAGTATTATTAACACTTGTGAAAAATAAATGATTAGGGAAGTTGGGATAGAACCTGTGTTTATGGACAGAAATTTATCTTTGCCCTTTTGTGGAAGGTGTATTATGTAGGATTCCATAAGAGAAAATCAGACCTTTGGAGCCAGACTGCTGACTTCAGGTGCTGAATCTGCCACTTCTTAGTTATGTGGCCTTGAGCAAGTTTCTTCAGCTCTTTAAGACTCAGGTTCATCATCTAAAAAATTGATTGATAATAACAGTATCTACCACCTAAGTATGAGGATTAAATAAGAACATGCATATAAAGTTCACATACCATGGTACCTGGCACATAGTGGGCACCAGCAAACATGATATTCTTTTAATTATGAATAAGATAAGGTTGATTTGCCTCATTTATATCTCTGGTAATATATTCTTTAATTCTCTTAGCCCAAACTCATCACTACCATCTCCTTTCTTCCATGCCGACATCAAGACTCAAGGGCCACGTTCACATTTTATGCTAAAGGTGATAGTATTTTTGCTACTTTCCTTTTTCCAACTAACCCCCACCTTTTGTTAGCATCCATTACTTTAATTACTCAGCTAAAGCACGCTGACCCAGCTGCTGTCCTCAGCACTGCAGTACCAGGGGAAATAAAACAGATATGACCCTCTTTCTCAGATCTTATAATCTGATTAAAAAAAGTCAAATAGTAAACAAGTAATTACAACCAAAAGAAGTGCCAGCTCCCTAAAATAGCACTGTCCAGTAGAAATATAGCACTAGCCACATGTAATTAAAAAGTTTCTAGCAGCCACATTTTAAAAAGAATAAACAAGTGAAATTAATTTTAATGTTTTATTTAACCCAGTATTTTCAAAATATTCCCTCTTCAACATGCAATCAATGTCAAACATTATTACCAATGTATTTTTACATCTTGTTCTTTCACTTTGTCTTCAAACTCCAGCGTGTTTTCCATCCTTACAACTGAATTCAGACTAGTTACATTTCAAGTGCTCACATCTATCTAGTGGCTTCCGCGTTGGACCTCACAGTTCTAGAGATGTACAGTAGCGGGCCTCGCATGTTTTCCTGAGACTTGAAGGATGAGGAAGCCAGGAAAATGAATGGTGCATGTTATATAAGCAGAGGGAACAGACTGGACAAAACCTCCAAAACAGAAGTTAGGTGTGTTTGAGGGACTGGAAAACACGCTGAGCAACTGGAGCAATGGGGTAAATGCTGGGAAATAAGGCTGGAGAGGTAGGCAGAGTGAAATTATGAAGAGTCTTTTAAGTAGTGTTAAGAAGTTTGAACTTGTTTCTGGACAAATGGGGAGCCACTGAAGGATTTTCAATAGAAAAGTATCATGATCAAGATTGGTTTTTTTAAAAATCACCCTGGCCTAACCTCAGAGGGAAGAGGGCAAGTTAACTGAAGGATTTATGTGCCGAGCTATTGCCTGCCAGCCATGTGACCCTTAGCCTCATTTCCTTTTCTGTGAAATGGGAACAGTAAGGGTGCCTTCTTCAAAGGGTTGTGGTGAGTATTCAGTAAGATAATTCGTGTGAGGCACACAGCATATGTTTGTTCTTATTCTCTCCTGAGCCTAGAATAGTTTCTTGTAAGATGAATCCACAAACCTTCCTTCTTCCTCTTCTTTACTGAGTTCCTATTCTAAAGCACCCTAAACAGATGAGATAAGAATGGAATAATTGCTTCCCTATCCCATAGCCCAAAATCAGACAAGAAAGCCACATTCACTGTTTTGCCCTTCACCCCAGTTTGTGATTCTGTTTAATATCCTGAGAACATAATATCCTACACCCTCATCTGTATTCTGGAGGGAACCCCTTTATGTAGGAAGAATGAAACTTTCAGTTCTCAAAAATTCTTTTAAGTGGTAAGACAGTAACATATTAAAAGTTAACTATTTACTTGGAAAACAGATTTATTTTAAAATGCCTCCTTCCCTTTCTTTAATTTTAAGCTGCACAAAGCAGGTGTTTGTAATATTCCCAATGCCAGATAGAAGTAGAAACAGAAAAATAGGCAAGCAGTCTTCTCTTACTATCTTGGGGTGGGTGCCCAGAGTGGCCCTGTGTCAGCACTACATCTAGTCGTGACTGCCTTCCCATGCTGACGTGGTTTCTGGCTACAAAACCCAACCCTTTCAGAATTTGGAGCCATTATCCATCTGTGTAATGGGAGCAGATGGGTTGAGTTACTTGCTGATTTTTCTGAAAACAGCCTGTTAGTCCCCCAATCTGATAACAATTAACCCCCATCTGCCTGAAAGCTGTGGTCAAGGGGCTGTCGTAGCCTTGTTATATGCCACCTAACACTTCTCCGTCCTCAAAGAGATGCTGTAAAAATCTCTTCTGAGGGTGAGCTGTAGTCCTCATCTTACTTCCCAAAAAATTATGTTCCACGCTGAAGTTCCTAGTCAATAGAAGAGCACAATAACATTTGATTCCTTCTCATTGTACTTGCAGTTGTTTCAAGTATGTCTAAAGCTTTTCAAATTACTTTGATTTAAAAAAACCGACCCTGAGGTAGAAATGTCAGGTTTCTAAAGTATGCTTAAGCCTCCATCAGCTTATTTCTCCAGTAATGGTAAGGCTTTAAAATGTGGATTTCTTCTTCTTAGGCACACTCTGGAAAATTAGAAAAACATAGAAAGGGAAAGGAAGAAAAATAGGAGTGTTATCAAATTTTAAAAGTTTAATATATCACACTATTATTTCTCTGGCCCTTAAAAATGCACAGTTTGCACATCAAATTTAAAACATCATCTGCACTAATGCAACTTGATGGTTAAGAAGAAAAAAGAAAGAAGCCTGTATTTAGAGAACCTGGTTTATGGGCCAGATGGGAAATAAACGTGCTGTCTTCATGCAGGATGCTACTTTTCTGCCTTGTTTTTTATACTTTCTATGATATGCCTTTTAGGACTTTGATTGTTTTTATTTTGATGAGCTTTGTAAAGGCTTAAAAAGGTTCCTTGAAAACATTAATAGATTTTTGCTATTCCAGGAATTTTGTACAACATAGATCAAATACACTGCTCTTCTCAGGCTCCTGAGTCCTTAAAGGTTATCAAAATCATTTGTATGTTCTTGTGCTGTATTGGTACTAAAATTGTGTTTATTATATAGCTTTAGCCTACTTGGTTGAGACAGAAAAAAAATCTTTTAAAATTTCTAATCAATACAGACAATACACCTACATGTAAAGACTATACAAGTCAATTTAGTGCATGATTTTCAATTCAAGTGTAGGACAAAGAACTCCTTTTTCATGGTAATTATTTTACCTTTCCCAACTGGGAGTTACTATGCTATTAAAATAATGGCTTAGGGCACTTTGCAAAGCATGCATTTAAAAGCTAAGAAAATGTATTTGTGTTTTCCTATTGGAAATTTTTGTCTTAATTGATTAATTTGTTTCACATTAATATTTATTAATCTTAATACACAAACCAATGGCTCTATTTTTACTACCATAAAATATACATAAATCTATTATAAAAAGTTAAAATTTATCAATACTTATACATACACTTACAGACTATACGTGGCACCATTCGCAATTAAGAGAAATATAAACAAATTGTAAATCTCCAAAAAATTGTCCAATGTATTTATTAAAAAAACACCTCCACCACAGTTCAGGGGCCAACAGAAGGCTATTACTAGTTAAGTATTTGGGGAGTCAAAACCCATACTTGGATTTTCAGCTGCAATGGAGTCAGTGCCCAAACCCCCTGTTCAAAAGGCCAGCTGTATTACATTTGTGAGATTTAACTACATGGTTGCATGTAGTTGTAAATTGGTTTCTCTCATTCCATATGGGAATGTACAATTTACTGTCCATTTTGTTGTTGATGGGCTATTGTGAATAGCTCTGCTCTGAACATTCTAGTGTATTTTTTTGGTGAATGTACACACACATTTCTGTTGGGCTTTTATCTAGCAGTGGATTTCTGGGGTGTTAGGAATATACATGTTTAGATTTAGAATATGTGTATGAACTCCTGGAATTGTATTAATACCTGAAATTATAAGCAGAATTTTGGATGTGTGTATGTGCATCTTGAGATTTCCATCACTAGTGTGGAATTCTCAGAAGTATCCAAAAAACACTCAGAAATACTTATCAAACAGTGAAAACTCAAAATAGATCTTGTGTCTCTTGAGGGAATAATGAGAGGCAGTCAAGGTGTTGGAGAGAGATGGTTTCATATCTGTAGGACAGTCTGCTTTCTAGAACTTCCTTGATCTAAAGGAAATACAAATATCAGCTTGAAAGTAGTGTTTTTCCCTCCCAACCTAAAACACCTTACTATAGATTTGAACTGAAGAGAAATGTTGCTCCCAGGAAGGAAGAGGCAAAGGGAAAATAGTCCATAAAGTTATTCCAACACAAAATAAACTTATTCCTTCCATATCTAACTATGAAGAGCAAAACTGGAATTTCAAAAATGAAAAGAGGAAAAAATTCTTTTCTTACTACAGCCAGGTAAAAGCTCCTCAGAGATTTTTTCACATATTAATCAAATAAATATTTAATGAATGATCTCTATGAACAAAGCACTACAAAGATTCCAAGATATCAAAAACACAAGTTCTGATTTTAAGGAGCTCTTGTTGGTACTTGGAGAAAAACCTACATAAATAACTGTGGCATAAGCAGTGAGATATTTGCAGTAATGGGGACTCAGGAAATGCAGAGGGGACTGAAGGTCAACTCAACACACAACTGATGTCTGCAGGAACTGTATTCCATAGATGCCTCAAAATCAAGAAATTCAGGAATACTTTTACCTGATCATTAATCTCCTCAAATGGTTCTTTAAATTGTTTCATCTAATGCATTGATTATGAATCTTCAAAGCACAAAGGATAAGAAAAATAATCTGTAGTGGGCAGATATTTTTTTAAAAACTGATTTCTATAGCTTCTCAATTATAGCAAAGGGTGTGTCTGTAATTGGGCCAAACTCATTTTTAAACATCTTGTCACCCAAATCTGGCATTATGACCCAAACTTAGTATCATTTACCAGAATAATTCCCTTTGAATTCTAATGAATCAGCTTAGCACAGTAAAGAGGACATTCTCAAACATCCATGGAATATCTTGGTATTTACACATTTTTATTATTCAAAATAGAAATGCATAACAGGATAATTCATTATATGTTATATATATAGTATATTATGTGTTGTTATGTTATATAATTTCAGGGGTTAATCTATACTAAATAGGTTTGTAAGAGTTATTGTTTGAAAATACTTACAAGTTCCTAATAGGAAATTTGCCTTTCTTTGAGGATATGTAAGATAACTGTAATATTGAATATAAATTGCATAAATACACATGTTTATATTTATAAAAGAACATTTAGATTTTAACAACCCAGGTTAATAGCCTTTTCTCCTGCTTTTTGGTGGTAAGGGAATGCGAACTTTGGGGTTTCTCAAGTCCAGTTTTTGAAGTCCAATCCCACCGTTAAAGCTCAAGGTTTACCCAGAACAAACTACCAGTCTTCGCAGTGTTTTGGTGAAGGTAGCAGGGGAGGGTGTGGGTTTGGGCATGAGCAGTGGCAGAGTTTCTGGGATCCATCATTTATATTTTGTGAGTCTTGGTGACACCCCATATCTGAGGGAATCTGCGGTGTGGTCTGGGCTTCGTTTCTCAGCCTGTTTCTGTGGCTCTCCCAGAGATTGTCTTGAGTTTTTAATTATCCATTAATTAATTCATTTTCTGCCTCAACCGTCTAGAAAAAGGGTACAGACTGAGATACCTAGCAAATTCTAAAAATACTTCATGCTATTGATATTTAGATTCACATTGTAAACAGCGTCTTTGTTTTCAAATACAAACCTCAGAGTAGCCTGTGATTATTTGCCTTGTTTGTTCCCTGAGTAGGCTCATGTAAGGATTATGTTACATCTATGCTTGGAAACCTTATTAAATGTTTATATAATGAATTTGGTTGAGATGAGTTACTTGTAATTTGAAATTTTGAGGTGTGTTATTTGTGAATATTAGGTATATTATTCAAATACTATTAGAGGCCAAGTGCATTTTCCTTAATAAATTGTAAGCATTTAATTTTCCCATCAGATATTTGGGTATTCAAAATATAAAAATTAAAGTGGTTTGGGAACGATTCCTTAACTTTGAATACATACTGGTTTATTTGGGTAATATGAATGTTGTTACAGTAATGACCTTATAATTTTATCAACTAGACCCAGTCTTTTAGAAAACACTTACACTTTAGTAAGGAATTATGCACTTATAGATCCAGAAGCTGCTACTGGTAGTCACCTAATTCTCTGATGCTCAAAGTGTGGTTCACAGTAAACATCATTTGGCAAGAATGGACTAACAGTTACCAAAGGGAAAGGGACTGGGGAGGATAGGTGGGAAGGGAGGGATAAGGGGGAAAAAGGGGCATTACGATTAGCAGACATAATGTAGTGGTGGTGGGGGGGACACGGGAAAGGCTTTACAGAGAAGACAAGTAATGATTCTATAGCATCCTACTATGCTGATGGACAGTGACTGTAATGGGGCATGTGGGGGGGACTTGATAATAGGGGGTCTAGTAACCATAATGTTGTTCAAGTGATTGTACATTAACGATACCAAAATAAAAAATAAAAAAACATCATTTGGCAGAAATGGAGAATTTCCAGTCATACCCCAGACCAAAGGAATAAAAATCTATATTTCAATGAGATCTCCGAGTACTCATAGAGATATTAAAATTTGAGAAGTACTGATTTTATTCCTCATTTTATACAACATAAAACTCTGTCCATTAAAAAAATGAAAGACATGACTTCATAGCTGTATTAAGAAGTTCCTACTCAATTGCAAGTCATCGACACCACTTCTTCATGCCACAGTGGCAAAGGAAACAGCCAGCCATTTTCTTCTCAGCACTTCTTCATATACTGAACCTCTCCAACTCCTCCCAGACCCTCACCTGAACACATAAGTTATCCCTCACCAACTTCATGAAGAGTTTTCACTCACCCACAAATGAAGTCTGCTATGAATGAATCAGTGAAGAAAAATTTCTGTTCCTTCAGTAAGTCCGTGTTGAGTCACTGCTGTGTGCCAAGCGCTGGGGAGTGGAACGGGGCCAAATCAACCACTCGCCTTCATGGAGCCAGCATCTCAATGGAGAAGACAGGTGAAACAAAGGCATGAGATGTCAAGTGTGATACACGCTACAGGAATGGGATAAAGAGCACTGAATGAGGGGCAGGGACATGTGGGGTGGCAGAGCAGGCCTCCCTGCGAAGGTGTGTCGTGTGTTTGAGCAGAGACCTGAAGGAGTGAGGGTGTGAGCCATGGGGGTACTGGGAAGGGTGTGACCAGGTAGAAGGAAGAATGGGGAGCAGACTGAACAGGGTGGGTGGAGAGGGGAGAGAAGGTCAGAGAGGCCTCACGGAGCCAAACTGATAGCCTGTACACGGTATAGAGCTTAGCTTTCACTCTGAGTGGGAGAAGAGCCAGTGGAGGTTTTTAAGCAGAGTAACATGATCTGACCCATGTTTTTATAGGATCATCCTGGCTATGGGGTTGAGAATGGGGGGGATGGAAGCATGCAGACCTCTTAGGATACTATTATGATCCTAGACAAGAGATGACCGCAGCTTGGACAAGGCACGTGTTGCTATTGGGCAATTGAAACATAGCTAATAAGACCGAGGAATTTTCTTTTATTTTGATTAATTTAAATATAAATGGCTACATGTGTACACCAGTTTGGTGGCTAACATATTGGACAGCTCAGTTCTAGAAATCATAGATAATATCATGTCCTTTTCTCTCCAATATGAGTGTAGAGCTGGGCAGATAGGCTGTGCTTAATAAGTGGATTAATGACAAAGTTATTTCTCTGGCTCCTTCCAGCCCTAAAATACCTATGATTCTATGCACCCAAGATAGTTCTGAGTCCTTTCTGACATGACCCTTGTATTTTTTTTATGGCTTCCTTGCTATCTTGTATGACAAGACAGTCCAGGCTCATCTTATACATGTCTTTCCCCTGGAATCAGCCAAATCTTCTGCCAAGAAGACTTGATTTCAACCCTCAAGATGTTCATTGCTATTGTTTGGTCATTGTTTCGAAGATTTACATACATGTCGTTTCTTCTACAGTGAGAATCCTGGGTTTTCAAAGACACAGAGATGATAAAATTAGATTATTCCACATTTTCTCATTTGCTTTATCCTTCACTGTGCATACCATAGACTCAGGTTAACAATGCTAAATCTCTATCCAAAAATGATTGTTAAATAAATATGGTATATCTATACAATGGCATAGCATGCAGCTACCCAAAAGTGCCTCTAGGAACAAAAGAAGGGTGAGATAGCTCTATTCTGATGTGAAAAGACCTCTAAGATACATAAGTAAAGAAAGCAAGGTCAAGTAAATGTGTATACCATTTGTGTGGGAGAAGAGTTGGGGACAATATATATTTATATTGGCTTGTATGCGCCAGTTAATTTAGCACCTTCAGCACAGGAGATTTTTTTCTAAAATGTGTTATATTTTCTCCTGCCTTTGAAATACACCCAGCAGGAGCCCCATCCCCTGGCTTCAGGAAAAGTAGATTTTCAGTGGTAGCATGTCGACATTCATTCTATTTTAAAGTATTAAATGTTTACTTTGAGTATCCACCATGCCCAGGTTTAACTTTGAGAGTATAAAAGGAAATGTCAGGTGTTCCAGATCTTATATTAACAAGTACTAATCCATAGAAGTTTCAAGAATTGAACTATGTATCTAAATCAAAAGAGACACTTTGTTGCCCAGAAGTGCTCAGCGCACTAGTCCCAAGTCCAGAACAGGCAGCCAGGTGGCTGTCTTTGTTGGTAGTTTCTTGCAGTGGAAGAGAAAGGGCATGATGAGGCCAAGGCTTGGACTTGTAAAAAGAGGAAGGAAAGGGGCTTAATAATCCCTCATGGAGTTGAATTTCCATGAAAGTCACAGTTGTGAGGGTGAGCATGTGACAGTGGACAGTGACCTTTGTGGGATATTTTGGTTGACTTACTTTGCATCTCTTGGCTCCTATTAATAAAATGAAGATTTAACAGTAATGTGTTGGTGTTATTATTGTAAGAAAATCTGGGCCTGTTCAGGCCAATTTATAGGGAAAAAACGAACCACTTTGTATAAGAACTCAGAGAACCATTCTGGCTAGTAAGAGTGGGTGCCTCTCCCAAAAGTTAGCATTTTATTTTTTGGCTCCAGTTATCTGGCTTAGAAGTGTCTAATAGACATAGACACACCTTCTAGAAAGCAAACACTCAGAAGACCCTATGTGTTAAAAGAAAGATTAGTGGCTAATTGAGGCTCTCTCTCTCACTTCTGGAAGAAACCAGAAGTAATCTTTGTTATAGATCACGGCTTGACACAATCATTCAAAAAAGCATACCATCCAGCAGCATTCCATTAGGATATGACGAAGAGAAACTTGAACAGTTTGCTAGCAGCTGCTGGAGAACGTGCTCCCTGACCAGTTAACAGAAGCATCTGGGCAGCATTTTTCCTGAAGGCATTTCTTTGTTCCAGTCTCATGGACTCCCAAGGAACCTTTAGTACACTTAAGTCTCTTCTGATCTCTAAGCCTGACCAAATGGATGGACTACAGCCTGAGACTAGAGACATCAGTTCCCACAATGTAAAAGCCACTTAAAAAAAAACATGAACATGTGTATTTATTTGGTTGGATAGTTCATTTCCTTTTAGTGCTGAATAACATTCCTTTGTATGGATGTACCGCCGTTTATTATCCACTCACACGTTAAAGGATATTTTGGTTCTCTGCAAGTTTTGGCAATTATAAATAAAGCTGCTATAGACATCCACTGCAGGGTTTTTTTTTTGTGGACATAAGCTTTCAACTCCTTTGGGTAAATACCAAGGAGCATGATTGCTAACTCATATGATGAGAGTAGGTTCAGTTTTGTAAGAAACTGCCAAATTGTCTTTCAAACGGCTGCACCATTTTGCCTTCCTACCAGCAATTAATGAGAGCTCCTGTTGTTCCACATCCTTGGCGGCATCTGGTGCCACATTTGGTCATCATTCTAATAGGTATGTAGTGGTCTCTCGTTTTTTAATCTGCATTTTCCTGATGACATATGATGTGGAGCATCTTTCCATATGCTAATTTGCCGTTTGTTGTATCTTCTTTGGTGAGGTGTCTGTTGGGGTCTTTGGCCCTGTTAGGTTGTTTTCTTACTGTGCAGTTTTAAGAGTTCTTTGCATATGTTGGATAACAATTCTTTATCGGACATGTCTTTGCAAATATTTTCTCCCTGTCTGTGGCTTGTTTTCTCATTCTCTTGATACTTCTTTCACAGGCCAGAAGATTTTAATTTTAATGAAATCCAAATTATCAATTATTTCTTTCATTGATCACATCTTTGGTGTTTTATCTATAAGGTCATCACCATACCCAAGGCATTTAGGTTTTCTCCTATGTTGTTCTCTAGGAGTTTTATAATTTTTCACTTTACATTTAGGTCTGTGATCCATTTTGCATTGACTTTTGTGAAGGGTGTAAGGTCTGTGTCCAAATTCATTTTTTTGCATGTGATGCCCAGTTGTTCCAGCACCATTTGTTGCAAAGACTGTCTTTGCTCCATTGTATTGCCTATGCTCCTTGGTCAGACATCAGTTGAGTGTATTCATGTGGGTCTATCTCCAGGCTCTCAATCTGTTCCATTGATCTGTGTCTATTCTTGCGCCAATACCAGACTGTCCTGATCACTGTAGTTTTGTAGGAAGTCTTGAAGTGGAGTAGTGTCAGTCTTCCAACTTTGTTCTCATCTTTCAGTATTGTGTTGGATATTCTAGGCCTTTTGCATCTCTATATAAACTTTAGAATCAGTTGTTAATATACCCAAAATAACTTCTGTATTCATTTTCTAGACTTCTACCTTTTGTTGGATTTGAATCTGTAAGAGACTTGGCTAGAGGCTATAGGGGTGTGGTCTTCCCTCTCTCACCCCCTTTCTGCACCTCCTTCTCTGTTGCTGGTCTGTGGAGAAAGGAGAGAGAAGGAAGACATTTCTTCCTTAGAGCTTCTATATCTCTGCTTACATTACCCAATATATTCTTGCATGTTGTCTATTTTTTCATTAGTATTATTAATGGAATACTATTTCATAGTTAACATATTAATCAGAATTAGTTTAAATTTCCCATCTGACAGTTCCAAAATCTGGGTCATATCTGCATCTGACTTGATGTTTATTTTGTCTCTTCAGACTCAGTTTTCCTTGCCTTTTTAGCATTCCTTGTAATTTTTGGTTGGAAGCCAGACATGATATATTGTGTTATAGAAACTGAGCTGAATAGCTAGCTCTATAGTGTGAGGTTTTATGTTAGTCTGACTAGGACTTGGACAATATTTAATGTTTGTGGTAGCTGTAGAGGTTAGAGGCTTCAGAGGCTTCTAAGGTCCTTGTTTTTGTCGCCTCTGCTGTGTTTGGGCTTCCCTGGAACTCTTCATTAGATAGAGTCTGAATCTTGCAGCTCTTTTGGCTGTAATACACTATTTTTATGCTGGCATGGTGGGGGGAAGGGACATTGGCGGAAGGAAGTATCCCTGCAACCTTCTCATTAAATCTCAGTAATTTGGTGGCTCTATGTCCTTGCTCTGTGACCTTCACACCTGTTTCTCGGTTTCTTTTTCCTCCCTTAGATAAGACAGGAAGGGCTAAAATCAGAGAAATGTCTTTCCCCCAGGTGGTATAAGACTCTAGTAAACTTTTCCCTGGAGGGAAGGCCTTTGTTACAGAGAATGCTTTGCATATATTTCACAGTACTTCTCTTCCCCTCCCCCTGTCAGAGCCACAAAGAGATCTCTCTGGCTCTTCACCAAGAGAACCTAGTGGGGTTCCAGGAGACAAAACTCATAAAAGTGTGGGGGCCCACCGAAGACCACTATCCAGGAGTTTCTCACTCTTAAGCTACTCCACATTCAGCCTCCAGCAATTCATCAAAATTACCATTGTTAAAAGACAAATTGGGGCATAGTGAAAACTTTAAGAGTTCATTTGAGCAAAAGTTGATTTGGATCTGGAAGCATGGAACCAGAAGTGGTTAGGGGTGCTCTACTGATGGGAGCTGAGGGAGACACGTGTATATAGAAAAGGTGGAAGCAATGTAAGGAAATTATTGACTGACTAGCTACAAGCCTAGTTGGCCGTTTGTGGTTGGTTGCTTTAAGTTTAAATTTCATAACCTTGAGGCATTTACAAGCTCAGATTTTGGTTTACTTATGCAGGCCACCAGGGCGTTAGAGCCACATCAGTATAATGACTTCCTCGTTTAATTAATTTAACACCACGTGAGTGTTCCAACCAGTTTGTGGCTTCTGTTCCAGGTAGGAAAATCTCAGCTGTGACTCTGGATTCCCCGTCTCTCCAGATTTCAGGGTAGCAGTTTGCTGTGTAACTGACCCTAGAGAAGTCATTATTTTCACTTTGTTCAGCTTTTTCTTGTTGTAAGGATGGACAGAAGTGACAACTTTCAATCTCTTTACATGTGGAAGCTGAAACTGGAAATCAATAAACCAGTTTTGAACTAGGAAATAGGAAAGACTTTTTTTTTAGCCTACAGATGGAAGCCAAAGAGCTCTGTAGATGAGTTTTCTGTTGTTTAACTAAGGAAAAACTTACATAGCTCTTTCAGAGTGATGAAATGTGTCTATGAATTTGACTTAGTCCTTACTTTAATTACATCTGGTCAACCAAAAAGTGACAACATTAAATTATTACAAGCACAAAACATACATTTCCAAGACCTTAGTTGTATTGTCCCGAAATGCCAAAACAAGGGAGTATAACCCTAAAAGTATACCATCTTCACCAAAATATTGAATATCATTTTTCCTACTTCCTAGAGATTTCCTCACCTGAAAGGAGCATGAGGGAATTTGAAATGCAGAATGTTGTTGCATTTATTTATTGACTCATATTGTCTAATTGTTTAACCCATACAAGTTTGCTTTCCCCAAAACAACTTTTCCCAAAATCAAGAGCTCATTTAGATGAGGTACTGTATCAGACTCTTCTGCTTTAGCCTAACACATTGCTCTGCACACAACACACCTTCATTAAATACTTGAATTAAACTGGATGTGGACATAGATGACTTTTTATTGCACTGGGTTGCCAGCATTCTGCCGTGAGCCTTGTGTCCCAGTCTAGCTTGTCATTCTTATCTCTTGGCTTAAAATGTTACGCCTTGCAAAAGGCTTCTGTTGAGCAAATACTTAAATGAAAAGAATTATGCCCTTTCAAAAGGCCTGAATATGGTTTTTCATGAGGCCCATTGCAGTGCCTTATACTTCATTATAGCCTACTGGGGAGTTAATTGTGCTTCCTGTAATGGAGGTTAAATTCATATTTTTTATCACCTGATTAGTATTTCTAAATTGGCCCTAGTACCAAAAGGAATATTTTCCTTTACTGTTTCTCCTCTTCAGTAGTAATAGAAACATAATAAAAAGCAGTAGAATGCATCCCTTCTCCAGAAACAAACAAAAACCAATTACAGTCAATCCTGAGGGAAGTCTTCAGTGGAGAAAGCCAAGAAAAGCGGAGAGAAAGCTGAATACCTCTGCCTTTATCTGTTCTTTCTGCCTAGCTTTTTGGGATCATGTTTTCACAGCTCATTTTGAATTCTTTCATGCCCAGGTAGGGAGGAAGAGTTTTTATCCTCAACACATGATTGATGTGCTGAAATGTATGAAATTTAATCAGAGAGGGGTCTGCTCCCTTTAGGGCCTGGCTGTGATATGTGTTTTCTGGCTATTGGTCAAAACGTAAGAGCAGCCAGAGCAAACAGGAAGCATTAGTGAAAGCTCACTCTGTGCCAGCTCCTGGCCACCTTCCTTGCCTATAGCCCAGCAGCGGGAATGCTGGGGAGGATTTGGAATGGTAGACATGGGGGAGGGCAGGAAGGTACACGCGTCACCCCTGGTCCGCACTCTGCGGCCACTGCCACCACCCTGCTCTGCAGGTCCTAGGTCTGTTTGCCCTGAGAGCAATTCCTGCCTTTGCTGTGCTCAGCTGTGCATCTGCGAGGAGGCCAGCCTCTGGAGAGCGCGCCTCCCAGCCTCCTCGGGCCTTGGTTTTGCCCTTAGGGCTAGTTTGCTTGCTTTGATAATCTCAATATCACCGTGCTACTTCTTTCCCGCTTCTGTTTAATCTATTCATTTATAAAATGAACTTCTCCTTATTTCTCTGGCTTCTGGCTGAGGGGGAGAGAGGATGTGGAAGGGTCCCGCCTCCCTCTCGCAGGGGGAAGGTGGGCAGCATCTGTAGCCGTGAGTGTACTGCTAGGTCTGGAGCCCTGCCGGCTTCCCACTAACCGCAGAACTCCTGGCTCAGGCTCTGGCAACCCGTCCTCCTCCCTCTGTCCCCTTAGTGAGGGCTTCCTACTTGGCTATCATCTGGGTTACCTCCCAGTTGCCTGTTTGGCTTCTCAGCTCTTCCACTACGCAGAAAGCCCGTTCCTGGCATTCAATTCCCTCTGTGGTTCCACTCTGCTGCTTAGGCTTTGACTGCGATCCACATCCCTGGTATGTTCGTCTTAGCCCTGGTAGGATAGTTCCTCGGTGTCCAGATGTTCTATTGTGACAAAGTTGCTTATTAAAAAGTTAATTCAAACAAAGTATGATGCCTGGTGCTAACAGGTCATCTCAGTAGGTCGCTGGGAATACTTATTGCTGGAAACTCATAAGATCAAGTCTGATACCTGAACCTAGTAGGGCTTAGATGTACTTTTCTTATTGAACTTTAATAAACAGAACATTAACTCTACTAAAGGGTGAAGAAAGATGTGTCTAGAAGAAAAGCAAGGTGGGTTGGGATCATTGTACCTGCTGCATAGACACGGGAATGAGAGAAACCTGGGTTTAACTCTCAGCTCTTCCAATTATTTGCTATGTGAGCTCAGTCTCTATGTGTCTCCGGCCTTAGTTTTCTCAAAAAAAAAATGAGAATAGTAATAAAATAAGCAGTTAACATGCATGAAGCACATATGCAGACAACATGTATAAGGGGGAAATGCTTGGTCTTGCTTTTAGGGCTACTTTTCTTGTTGATTTTAATAGTACATGCTGTTGCTTTCCCTTACCTGTTTAACCTCATCATTTATAAAATGAGACATGTTTTCTCTCATTTCTCTAAACCACAGCTCAAGTGAAATTCTCCAAAGGAACTTTACTTGAAATCCAAGGGAAACCAAAAAGGAAATAAATAAGCAGATGCAAAAGTAATAAAGTCACACTCATAATGCAGGGGGCCCTGGACAAGTGCTGGCCAGTGACTTTCTTTCCCAGAGAGCCGTCCTGCCTGTGACAAACGCTGTCTGTCTCACCGCTTATGGCTGCTAGGCATCAAAGTAGTTCTTAGCACACAGAATCTTGGCTTAATTGAATATAGTGTTCCTTTCAAAGACAAAGTCCCCCAAAATAAAACTTTCCCTGCTTTCACCCTGCCTGTGTTCCTTGTAATTTTTATTTAAATAAAAGGACTGTCCCCTTCTCAAAGAATATGTTCATTGTACTGCCCCTAAACCTAAAATCTTTGAGCCAGGAAAGGTTCTGAGAATGCTGCCTTTCAACAAATTCAACAGCCTCTTGGTCCTGGAACTGGTACTAGGGCTATCTAGCTATAAAACAACCTTGCATACATTTAACCCCTTTAGAAGTTACAAATCAAAGGGACAATTCTGGATGAAGCCTGTTGCTTCCCCTGCTTTCATAATACTTTTCTTTTCAAAGGGTTCCAGGAACCAAAAAGGGAATGACCCAACCAAATTAACTAACCCAGGGACTACTTGTTAGCATTTGGTTAAAATACAGCCATTTCTGTAGAAACAAAAAGGTGCAACCTTCAAATAATGTTTCATTGCACCTAGCAAAGAATAACTATTCATCAGTAAATCTCATATGTGGACCTCTTCTTTACCTCTAGTTCAGCCAGCCTCTCAAAGATGACTACAAAGGAAAACAGATTTTGTCGTAGGAAAAAAAGGTTATCTCAGAAGCTAATCCCACACGCATCTAGACTAGGCCACATATACCTGAACCTCTTTCTTCCAAAACAGAAAGAAGAAATGGGTTTATCGTATTATTTTCAAGAATAACCAGAGGCCTCTATAATTTGCATACATATACATAACCAGGCACTGTCCTAGGCATACACACCAAGCCATGTAATATAAAGAGGAGGCAGCATGACTTCTGAGAACTCACAACTCAGAAATAGCATGCTTTAGTTGCACACATTCCCCTGGCTCTGGTGCATGCTGGTCTTGTGCTTCTGAACATTTTTCTAGGGAAGTTGGCATCACAGAATTTTTTCTGTCATCTTAGAGGAGATGATACAAGCACGGACTCTGTGACCTCATGGCCCCTGTCCTGTCGAAAGGTCTGCCGTGAGGGAGCATGGACTATCTCAGGGCAAAGTCAGTCTCTGTTTAAAGCTGCTATTGAAATGGACCAGATCAATGTTCCCTAGTCTGTGTTGGTTGCAAATAGTATGCTGCTAAAATACTATAGTACTGCTTGACACCTGTGCTCCAGTGATTTAAAGAGGGGGAAAAAGGTCTACTGTATTCCAGAGAAGTGATAAAAAGGTTTAACTAGGTTCAGTGAGATTTCATTCTAAATAAATCTGTATCTCATCTATGCTTTTCTTAAAACTTTGTATTATTTTCTCTTTTTCCTTAATTCTATTAAAATATTAAAAGCAGAAGCCCACCTGAAATTTATTGTTGGTAAAAAAGGAACGTGTATTGTGGGGAAGTTGGGGTTCCTATGGCCAGGATCCTCACTGAACTTAAACCACCTGATGATGTAACTGGCCTGTTGCTAGGCTACCGCTTCTACACCTTTAGGCAATAAGCTATTATTGTGCTATATAGGGAGCTCGGCCGGTGCTCTGGGCGGAGGCAGAGATGCTAGTGTTCAACCTACGGCTAGGTGAACAAGCCAGGTAATAAACCCTTTCACCCCAAAGAACGTTTTGCTGTCAATTTCTTTGGTCACATTGGATCCATAGCGAACTTGCCTGGGGCTGAAACCCAATGGCAAGATATGTATGTTTATACATGTATATTTGTATTTATGTACATAAATTATTTTTAATTAATATTTACTTTTATTTCCCCCATTGATTATATTTTTTCATTAGGACTGGAAGGGAAACCTAACAATTTATCTTTAATGCAATGGCTCCTAATTTGCAAAAAGTAGGATTTTTGCATAAAATATAATAATATCCATATTAGTTCTGTGACTGCTCTAATAAATTACCACAAGCTTAGTGGCTTAAAACAACACAAATGTATAACTTTACAGTGATGTAGTTTAGAAACCTGGAATGGGTCTCACAGGCTAAAATAAAGGTGTTAACAGGTAGTTCTTTCTGGAGGTTCTAGGGGAAAATCCATGCATTATTTTACCTTTTCCGTCTTCTACAGGCTGCCCTCATTTGGTGAACAAAGTCAGGCTGAGGCCTACTCACACCGCTGTCTCTCTGGCTCTTCTTCCTCCCTCTTCCATCTTTTAAGGGCCTGTATGATCGCGGTGGACCCACCTGGAAACACAAGGCTAATCTCCCTGTTTGGATCCTTAACTTAATCATATCTACAGAGTCCCTTTTGCAATGTAATCTAATATAGTCACAGGTTTTGAAGATAAGGATACAGACATCTTTGGGGGGCCAATGTTCTGCCTGCCCCATAAGTACACCTGCCATCCTTGCGCGCCTTCTGGAAGTGGCATGAATAGCACTGTACTGATGGCTGTGCCACCATCTTTGACTGGGTAGATCTTCGTCCTCCATTTGGAAATGCCATCAGCAAACGTTACTGAGAAGTAGAGGAGAGTGGTTTGGGTAGGACTAGGTGACTCAACTGTGTAGGTAGTATAGCAAGTCATTTCCCTGGGATTCTAGTTCAGCACCTTCACCCAAAGAATGTGGGTAATAGGAGTTCCACCGAGATCCTAGAGCTGATCTGACAGTCGGGGAATCCTGACAGCTGTATTCCACTTTGCAAATGAGAAGAGATGATACGTGAGCTGCTCCAGAGGGTTCTAGGAACTTGAGTGCAGGAAACCACCAAGAAGCATCATTTAAAAATGAAAACTTTCTTTCTAAAAACAAAAATCCAGGAAAAGAACATCAACTACATGAGAGAGGATGAAATTGCTCATTTCCATTCTAAATCAATATTTTATCCCTATCCCCTGACCTAGGTCATTTTCATCTCTGTTCATGTTTATCTTGTTTTTCTTTTTCCTCTGCTCTGATGTTTGTTATGCTTTGAGTAGATGATATTGATTCCCTTCTCATTAAGCCTACAAACATCTAATCATTCCTATCTGTTTGTTTTTTTCATTTTTAATAATTCATATTTAAATTTTGGCAAATTGAATGATCTAATTTTGCCTTTTGAATGCGTATGCATTCAAGTTCTTTAGGCAGATTTTATGTCTTGTTTTTTTTAATTCTATTTTGAGTTTCATAAGAATGGATATTTCTTATTATCCCCCAACCCATAATTTTCTTTAGTGAACTTTTTCTTTAATTTTCTTTTGCTTTAACATTTTATTTTTCAGACACCTCTCACTGAACCTCACGTTCCTCTTCGTCCTGCTAACACCATTACCAAGGTAATGGGATGTAGGTGGGTTGATGAGCCATCAGACTTAAGTAACCCCTGGAGGTGGTCGATGTGTCAGAGCATCACATCAGGAAACCTCAGATACATTTTCTAGAGACAATAAATATTCAGTATGTCTCTGGTCTCAAATAAACCAGTGACATGTCACACAGCAAACAATGTGAATGTATGAGTGAGTTGCATTTTTCAAGCCAGAATCAAACTGGAAAGTAATTTAAGGATTCATCTGGTTTGGTTATAAACTCTCCTTTCTTTTCCCCTCCTGCCATCTGATTAAAATCTAGGTACCTTCAGAGAAGATCCTCAGAGCTGGAAAAATTTTACGAAATTCTATTCTCTCTCGAGCACCTCACATGATAAGAGATAGAAAATACCATCTGAAGACATACAGGTATGGTGATAATTCTAAAGGCTGCAGCCCAGTCAGTTTCACTCATATTTCGTGACATTGAAACAAACTTGAATTTCCCTGTTTTCCAACCACAAGCAGCATGTTTTCTAATGCCTCGGGTTCTGGAAGATCTAAGCTTGTCTTGGATCCCTATTTAACTTTAATTATCCTTAGGATTCCCAGCACTTACTCCTAAACTAATTTGCTTGGACATTGGCTTAATTGTGATGAACAAAGAGAAGAAAATGTTTGTATTTCTGTTTGCTAGTGTCTTTTAGAAAAATTATTATATTTATATGGGATTCAGTTAACATTTCCTGAGCATTTGTTTATGCTTGAAGCCCTGTACTAGGCCATTTTCCATATAGTATCTCACTTTATCATCACCACAGCACTGCATGGTAGGTATATGGCCATTTTTCAGATAATAAAACTGAGCCCCAGAGAGATTAAACAGTTTTCCTTGTCCAAGTCACACATCTAGTAAGTGGCAGAGCCAGGATTTAAACCAAGGTTTGGTTGACTCCCAAGTTCAGTGATCTTTTCATTCATTCTGTCATTCATTCATTGTACAAACAGGCACTATTGTGTTCCAAGCCCTAAGGATACAGGAGTGAACAAAATATGCAATGTCCTTTACAGAGTTTACTCTCTAATGCAGGATCTCATTCTAGATTGTATGTGGTAAGATATAGAATCCTATAGCACATCTTTAATCATACAGGATAGGATTCATTATGGCAGTCATTGGAGTTAAGAAATGATAAAGACCAGGGATACATGATTTAGATGAGTTTTCTGGGACTAATGAAACAAACAAACAAACATGGTGGGTCAAATAGGGATTCATGTCTAATCTTTAACTTTTGATTTTATCAGTTCAGCAGGGTTTACAAATGACTTATCTATATATAACACACAAGCCTTCACTCTCTCTCCCCACAGCCATGATTCAAACTCATGGTCCTCTCTCTCAGTCAGGCTCTCTTTCCCATTTAGCCCAGACACGACCTCAGAACACAGAAGATGTGGCATGAGTCAAACCCATTCGATTCACATGAACCAGATTCATAAGGCACAGTGAAAAGCTAGAATACAAATAGTAAAGTTACCATGATGGATGCATATCTTTCTGGGAACTATCGACTATGACAGAACCTGTAAAACTGCACCTGGTTCACCCTATAGCAAACTTTTGCATATATGTGCCTCCAGATGCCCAAAGAGATGGAAAGCATTGCAAATTGTTCCTCTTTGGTTCACTTTTTCTGCATTCCATACAAACTAACACTCTTGCTTGCATTTGTTGTGAATCTTTTTATAAGATCAAACTGAGTTTATTTGCATTGGCCTCTTAATAGAATTTTGGAAATGAGATGGGATTTGAGAAACACTTTAGTTTTATCAGAAGCACATTCTTCTTAAAACACATTCCCTCTCAAGACAGATTGTTCACTGAGCCCTTTCAATGTTGATATTTTCTAGCTAATATTTTGGATGATCGCATTTTGAAGTTTTCTCCAACCCTGGATGTTCATTCTTTTTGGAGTCTGTGGTACCTACACACTGATATAATTTTAAAGGAAGTAAAGGTTAAAAAAAAAAATCACGTGTCACATGTTCCCAGAGGGAGTTGAATCACTTTAACGCATTAATTGGATCTCAAAATCTCATGGCTAAAGGACCTTTTTCTTTTTAAAATTTTATAATTTTTTCCTTTGATTTAAGAAGTGATTATGCTTTCTCAAGTGTTGACTTGCATTAGGGAAATTCCATTAAAATATGTCATCTTTGGTGACAACTAATGGAAACTAGAAGTCAGAAATCATAATATTTCTTGCTCTGTGGTACTAAGGTTTTAAATCCCTGAAATATACATGTTGTGTCTATTCCACACCCTATGACACAAATTAATGGTCTGCTGGTAATGACCCACGGATTCAACTGGAAGCCATGATTTCCTTTTTCTGTAGCACAGTGTGAGTTCTTGCTCTGGATCTTATACCTTCCAGTTCCATCCTCTCTCCCGTGTGCTCCTCAGCCCCTTACATTAGGCATTGAAGTATTCCCAGAGGCAGTACTGTCACCCACCCCCCAGCCCAGCCTGCACGGATCACTACTCCAGAGGTCTGCTGTCAGTTCTAAAGTGTCTATACATCATTCATAGGGAGGAAACCCAGTGATTCCATTAGCTGCAAGTGGCCCAGCTGTGTGTCTTTGTTCCTTATTCTGACTGCAAGATTCTTATACCCTGTACAAGGGTCCGGGTACTCTGAAACCATCTCATTTCCTTTTAGTAAAGGTAATCATTGAATTAAAAGCCACATAAAATTGATTTTTTTATACTTTTATAACACTTTTCTCATTAATAAATTCTCAAATTAGAAGAGGACTATTTTGATAGGTCATGTGTTCATCATGAATAGTAACTAGGTACCTCTTTGCCCACTGAAGCTCTAATGTGTAGGTGTAGCCTGCAATCTGAGCAGTCCTAGAATCCCGTGGCCACCTCAGTACATCCTCCTTGTGAAATATTGTAGGGTCAGACCGGAATCAGGGCATTCCAAAAGTTGTGATAGATTTCAGAGTTCCTAAAATACTAGAATTAGAAATGGCCTTTGTCTTGCCAATGGATTTCAGCCCCGGGCAAGTTCTCTATGGATTCAGTGTGACCAAAGAAATGACAGTAGAACATTCTTGGGGTGAAAGGGTTATACCCAACTTTATTTCCACGGTGGCAGGTCAATCACTAAAACCTTGTTTACTCAGAGCGAGTCTGCCTGCAGCAAGCTGGACTTGGCCTCTGCCCGCACAGCCACAGCCGTCCTCTGGGCCTCTGTCCTCAGTGCTGCCACCACTCCAGCCTCTGCTCTGCTCTCCTGCACCCTTGCAGCCGTGCCACCATATCACCCAGAGCACAGGGCAAGGCTCTTTACATAGAGTCAATAACGACATATTGCCCACATGTGTGTAGTGAACTAGCCAACCAGGGCCAGGTGAGAATCCTGGCCACAGGAACCTTCATTTTATCCAAGCCTTCAATGCCATATTTTCCTCCTCTTTTTTATGAGGAGAAAACTGAGAACCAGAGAGTGGAAACAATATGGCCAAAGTCACAAAGCTCCTAAGTAGCAGACCTGGTGCCGCACCTCATGACTCCTTCCAGGCTAAGCCCTTTCCTAAAGGGACATAGCACCAGAAATCCCCTCCAGTTTGAGCTAGAGAAGAGCTCTCTGCATTTAAGCCGAGAGACGATGCGATCCTTAGCATGGGAGGGGAGACCACCAGTGACCCAGACTCAGCTGCTGTCACTCCCTGCACTGCCCCTTGGGACTCAGCCCTAGGACTTCACCATTCCATTTCCTCCCTTGAACCATCATTCCACGAGCACCTGCCCTTCTGTCTCATGCCACTCAAGGCTTCAATATTTCCTAATGTGTGTGTGTGTGTATAATTACACGTTTCCGAATTAATACATGTACTTTGCTCATCCCAACCAACTCACCACAGAGGGACATCTCAGGGACCATGTGTGACTGCACAAAAAGCACCTGGAGCTCCTCAGACGACAGGCTCCGTAGATGTGCTGTTCCTTATTACATGGAACTTTCTCAGAGATTTGCATCGCTAATTGCTTGTTTCTCCCAACACCCCTCTGAGGAAGATCAGTAGTATTACTTGAAAATATAAAGTGCTATATAATTTTGTACTTACGCAGTGCCTTTCAGGAGCACCTCTGAGTGCCTCACCAACATTAACTCATTCCTCACAAGGCTCAGGTGAAGGAAGTCAGAATTTTGCTTTGCCTTCATTTTATCCTAGGATTTTCTGGGACCAGCTCGAGATGGGAGAGTTTCAGTCCCTGGGATTAGCTTGCCAAATAAAGCTCCCTGTTTAGCAGCCCTTCGGTCTCCCCCGGTGCTGCAGACTCTTTCACTGGGCCAGCCTCACTTTCACTTAGCAGGTGTCTCATGACTGAGTGCTTTTATTGGTTCGTACCAGTTTGAGCGCCTGAGGCCACGCCACGGTACTTCGTTCGCCTTGAGATCTCTTACAGCAGAAAAGCACTCATCTCTTTGGGAGGGTCACTCCAAAGCCGTCTCCCATCTTTCATGTGCATGGGGGTGACCCCCGTCCTCTGTGTCCTGCCTCTCTGTAGACAGTGCTGTGTGGGGACCGAGCTGGTGGACTGGATGCTGCAGCAGACGCCATGTGTTCACTCCCGAACGCAAGCTGTGGGCATGTGGCAAGTCCTGGTAGAAGACAGTGTTCTCAACCATGGTAAGATGAGCCACAGTCCCTGGAAGACCTTCAAGAGATGCTAAGTGCGTTTCCCTGTGTAAGTTGTTGCTGAGCTCCCAAATACGCAAGAAAAAGTTCTGATCCCTTAAGGGACCTGCAGAGCCTGCATCTTCTGTAGCGGTACAAATGCAGCACGTGGTGCTGGGGGGTGCTCTGTTCCACCACTGCGCCTTCCTAACTTGGGAGAATGTATGAAGAGAAAATGAAACTGCAACCCAAGTGCATCAGTTCCAATTATGTTTATTAGTTTGCATTCATGGTTCATTGATAGTGTGATTATACTCTGAGCATTGCGTAGCGACCCTAATGCAAGGGCAGAATGAAGAGCAATGAAAGTGTGGCTAGGCTGATGACATGAAAGGAAGTAATGAACTCAGAAGCTGCCTTTTAACTATTGTGCTGTCTGGGAGAGCCAATTAGTATACCCCTAGGATGACCATATTTAAAATCAGGAATGTGCTCTGTAATTGCAGGCCCTGATATCTGCAGGGCTATAATTGAGTAGAGTAGCTATTCAGGACTGGAGTGTAACTGTGGTTGAACGGCTCATGCCACTGGTTTTAAGTCCACTTTTCCAGACCAACAAACTACTAAAATCATCCATGTAACTTACTAACACCTGGGAATCTAATAATGGTCCTGCCAGCGTTTCTCAGACTTTAATGTGCGTAGAAATCACCTGGGACTCTTGTTAAAATGCAGAATCTGGTTCAGCAGCTTTGGGATGGGTCCTGAGGCTCCGCATTTCCCACAAGCTCCCAGATGCTGCTGCTGTTCGGGGTCCCTTCTGGGCAGCAAGGATCTACTGCTTCTCCTTATCTCTGACAGCACTGATGCTGCATCCTGAAAAGGGGCTTAAGATCTTGAAGACACACAGAGGAGGGATTCTGGGCCTAGTCCACTGACTTTGTCCTACTGGGATCTAAATCTTTTTATTCAAAAAGAACAAGAGAAAAAAAACTTTAAAAAATCAGAACCAGAAGGAAATTACCATAAGATCCTTCTAGGCTTATATGACCTACAAGATTGATCTAGTCAGTTTTGTTCAATTAATTTTATTCTAACTTTTTGAAAGTGCAGACCTGTTTATAAACAGTACATTTAGAAGGAAAAACATGAATTCTGACCTTTACAAAGTAGGGTTTTTTTTTTTAAGTCTGTACTTTCAAAAACCATTACGGAGCATGATCTGGTAGTTGGTTGTTTTCCTGTTTGGGGTGTATGTCCCGCTAGAAAATGTCACCAAGGCAATTTTTGCTGCTCCAAGCTCTCCTGTCAGAGAAGTTGGCAGGGTGTCCTAAGTCAGCATCCAGCGCAGAGCGTCCGAGGCCGCCCGGGAGGTGGGTGGGTCGGAGAGAGCTGTGAGGGGCAGGACTGCGGCCCAGGGCCTGGCCTCCGCCACACAGCCAGGGGCGAGGCAGGGAGCAGGCTGAGGAGTCGCGCTGCTTTGCCGCTACTTGGCCCCCTCAGGGGACACCATCCATTTGCTTCTGGCAGACAGGGCTGTAAGGCGGACGTGCAACAGCTGACACCTGCCCCCATGTTTCCCTTAGTGGACCAGGAACACTATTTCCAAGACAAATATTTGTTTTATCGATTTCTGGACGACGAGCATGAGGATGCCCCTTTGCCCACTGAAGAGGAGAAGAAGGAGTGGGATGAGGAGCTCCAGGACACAATGCTGCTGCTGTCGCAGTTGGGCCCTGACGCCCACCTGAGGATGACCCTGCGCAAGCCGTGAGTAGGGGCACGGCGCCCATGCCCTGCAGGCTGCTGGGCCACGGAGCTCATAGGCCCGCACACCCGGGCCAGGGGGAAGAGGCTCATTACAAAAGTCCTGGCCTTCACCCCAGGCCAAAAGAGAGACCCTGAAGGGTGACACTGCGGTGTTTGTCTCTTCCCTATTTTACTTTATTTGTAAGCCAGGTGACTCCATTTCCCTTCTGCAGGAGTTAAAATTAAAGGGCATTTTAGTGATCGGCTCAGTCTGTCAAAACTGAGTCCACATATTAAATGACCTTTGATCAATGACAAACAGAAACTGCTGTTTCTATGCCAGAGACAACCCCTTTCTTCCTAATGCAATAGGACAGAGATTGTCAGAAGCGCAGACCTCATGCCTATGCTTGCATTCATTCATTCAGCCCGTCCTTTCAACCCATTCTGAACCTTATACTCTTTAGCTGAAAGACGCATCCCTAAGAGAACACCACCGCTCCATTAGCGCTTCGAGGCCTCCATTCACCCAGTGAGGCACTCTCTCCCATCTCAGCTGAAAGCGGATGCTGAGGGTGAAGACTCTGAAGTGTTTGCTCAGATCAATTCAGAAAGCATATACTGAGCTCCTCTTCTAGGCAGGAGCTCTACTAATTGCTGTGGAGCATACAAAGAAGCCTGTGCCACAGTCCCAAACACAGAAAAATCTTTTTAGAATGGTGGTATTTTGAGTTCCTCAAGCCCTAAGGATTGGTGTTCATTTGAGTTCCCCAACCCCCCTCTTCGTATTATAGTCTATTAACACACACTACATTTTCCTTTGTAGCATGTTATGCAGCTGTGATAAAATAGCTGTTTGCATAATTCTTTGTCTCTCTCCTACACCGGACAGAACTAAGGGATGGCTTGCACTTGGTTCTGAAATCACCGCACACACACTTATGTTCCCCTGCTGGAAATGAAGCTGCCCTCCACCCTGCAGCCAGTGCCAGCTAGCTGTGATGTTGGCTCTGACTCACTGGTTTGGCCGGCCTCCACCTGTGAGTGGGTCCCAGCATGTCTGTGTGTTTCCTGGGCACTTTCCGAAGCTGAGTGCCCATCAGACCAGCTTCCCAAGGCCACCCCCTCACACGCCAGCTCACAGCAGCCTCTGAGCGCGCTTTTATTTGTTTCCTTTCCCGAGGATTCTTCTCCTTCACTTCCCCTTCTTCAATGCTGCAAATGCCTTCAACACATTTCATATTTTGTCACACTGTGTCCTTGTGAAAACTTTCCCTTGGGTCTTAAAGTCCCCCACCATGTGTCCCAAAGGGCTTCCTTCATCCCAGCTGGCACCATCATCCTTAACTCTAAGACCATGGATTTCAGCTCCTTTAGCCTCAAAAACCTTTCTTTAAACAAAAATTTTACTGGAAAATCCAAAATATCAGACAGAAAAACCATTTTCACTGACCTAATCATGAGTAGCTCTCAAGAAGCCTACCCAGCCAATTTATGCCCTCTGCTCGGAAGGATTGTAGGGTAGAGGTGGGTGGCCGAAGGGACTCAAGAGAATCCTAGGGCTTGGGGAACTCAAATGAACACCACCGTTCTAAGTCGTGCTTTCCTTCCTGTCACACTGCTTCCCCTCTCTCTTCTCCACACCCCTTTGTCCCACTCTCCATCATTTTTTACTTCATCATTTCTGATCCATCCCCTTCTTGCTGTTCTTGCTGCCACTTTGATTCAAGTCCATACCGTACTTGAATGGTTCAGAATGATTCGGAAGCAGAGGTGGGAGAGCCCCCTTGGGGCATTTGGAATTGGGGAGGATGTCGTGGTCATCTCAGTGTAGGAGAGGGCACACTGCTGGCATTCACTGGGCAGTGGCCAGGGCCAAGGGATGCTAAACATACCCAGTACTGAGAACCCTACAAAATAAGAAGCTGTCCTGCAAATGACACCCCTGTTGACAAACATTGCTGTAAACTGTGAGTTTCCGAAAGGCAAGGACATATCTCATTTTCCTTCATTCATTCATTTATTCACTTAACTAATATTTATTAAACACCTATTTTGTTCTAGATACTGCTTTAGTTGCTAAGACTGCAACATTGAACAAGAGGGTTGCACCTCCTTCCTGGAACTTTCTGTCTGGTGCGGGAGAGAGACAGCTAGTCATGCAAACAGCTATTTTTTCACAGCTGCATTACATGCTACAAAGGAAAATGTAGTGTGTCTTAATAGAATATAATGTGGAGAGCGGGATGTAACCTGGTGTGGAAGTTACAAAAGACCCTACCCTAGCTCTGTGCTTTACACCAAGTAGACCATCAAACAAACCTTTGCTGAATGAATGACTGAACAAATGAATATATAGCCCCACATAATGTTCCCTCAGCTCTTAATTACTTCAAGGGAGGCAGAAATTCCATTCAAGTCACAAAGATTTTTGCACGTGTACCAAAGAGGTTTTTAAAAAGACTAATAAAATGGTTCCTGCCTTTGGGGAGTTTATAATCGGATGGGTGAGGCATTCCCAAATTAGATTCAGATGCAGCAAACATTAAGGGCCTGCTCTGTACCTGGCACCATGCTAAGAACATTCATGCTAGTTGATCCCCCCTCACAAGAGCCTGAGAGCTGGTTTTACAAGCCACCCTCAGGACCAGGAGCCTGTGCCTGGGCTTCTTTTCCCTTCCACAAGGCATTGAATTGCATGATCCTTGGCAGCCCAACGATTCTTCAGAGAAAACTGTATTTCAAAGACCAACCTTTCCCATCCTGTCCCTGGCGGTTGAAGCACAGGTCTCGTCAGTATTCCGAGGCACATCATTTGGGGTGCTCTTGGGATTTTCCCATCTTTCCACATTTTGTGAAATTGCAAACCCTGAAATTGGACTGGTAGTTCTTTTCAGTCAGTACTCTTATATCATCTTTCTGCTGGAATGACAGCCCCTAAGATACAGGGAAGTGAAAGTTTTGTGAGACAGACTTTTCAATTTTACACAAACACACCCTTTTTAAAAAATCTGAGAATAACCTAGAGAGCTTCTATTTTAAGTGGAAAGAAAATATGCTTACTGTTGGTCAAGAATTGTCAGTATCACTGCCATTCTTGCAGGGGCCGGGTGCGCACTTTGCCCTTGGAAACTGGACGGTATGTTCAAAGGTCCCAGAAATGCTGACTCTCTACTGCCCAAACTGCCAAGTCATTAAGAAATGTGGAGGCATGAGATGCACTGGCTCCGTATCGACCAGGGCAGGACCCCCCCAATTTTTTAACTCAGCACAGCTGCATTTTATAATAGTCACCACTGCCAGAGAGGTTGCAGAACTCTGATAATTACTGGGAAAGAAATAACACAATATTCTTTGATGAGAAGATTACTTTGAGAATTTGATTGTATAATGAAGATGTTGCTTTGAAAGGTACTTCCTATTGTTCTGAATCTGAGACTCGCTGGCAAAAAAAAAATGTGTCACTTGTTTTGACAGGCTACTTAGAAAAATTCTCTGTTTATTACATTAACTGCGGCATTTTAACTGTCAAACTATGAAAGAATGTTCTGTAGTTTAAAAAACAGAATAGAGCTTCAGGGGAAATTTTTTGGCACACTCTTGTTGCTATTGGTATTGAAAAAAAACATACATTCTGAATGTGAAATTAGCTTTTTATGTGGTGGCAGGCAGAGTGACTCACAATGCCCATCCTGGTTTCGCAGGTGCAGACCTGGATGGCACTGGGGGGCAAGTGCTGTAAGCAATGACACTTTGACGGCACTGCCGTTGCAGCCCGCAGACAGGGCCATCAAACCTAAAATGAGCTCTTGGAGCTTATTGTTTTGATTTTGCTTTGTTTATAAGTCTAAAAACAAGAGGTTGCCCTACAGCAAATAGACACAATGGAGACCTTACCGGTAGAAATGTGCATTCTGCCTACCTTTGAGCAGATACTTTGGATAGGGGGCCATGGACAAAACGATATGAAGTGGCCAGGTGAACAGAATGTTATGAACGTGAAGCTAGCTGGATGAAAGAAGGCTTCAAGGAGACAAAGAGCTCTTGCCTTAAAAACCTCCTAACCTCTTCTTCCAAGTAAAGTGAGGCATAATGCTCCACTGTAATTTAGAATTTAGAATGGTCTTTCAGAAACCAGCCTAAAGGTGAGAGGGAAATGAAATAGATGCTCTTACCCAAATCTAACTCTAGGTAGGTCTGCAATTCTGAAATTCCCTAAAAGCCTAAAAGCTTAAGTACTTGAAAAAGAGATAAGTTAGTTGGGCCTCAGCAGAAGGAAAAATTGTATATATATGTATGTGTGTGTGTGTGTGTGTGTGTGTGTGTGTGTGTATGTGTGTGTAACATAAGCAAATTGTTGGCAAGTTCTGGAGTTTTTCCAATGGGCCAGAAACTTGAGTTCATTTATTTCATGTGATAAATGAACGTTTTCAACATATATTATGGGGTATGAGGTTGAGAGGAAACCAAACAGGAGTGTTTATCAGTCATTTGGCTGCATTGACAGCCCACCCCTGCTGTTCCATACACTTGCTCTTCAGGGCATTGGAGAAGCCGTATATTGTCTCTCAATTAGTGAGCCTATTTTAAGTAGGGTCTTAATCTGTCCATGCTCTTTTTGGAGGTGTGAGATTTGAAATCCTAATAATTATAGAGAAATTTGCTTCCTCAAAAGAACCCAGATTAGCAAACCTAAAATCAGTGGAGCCTAGGGTTTTGATTTCTGTTGGGTTAGGCCAAGAGAATGTTCAAAGCTGTCAAGTCCATCACCAAATCCAAGTCAGATGAAAAGAGAAACAGGACTAAGAGAGCCTAATCTTCATGAAATAAGAAATTCACTGTGAATCTTTCCCTTCCCTGCCTGGCAAACTTTGCCTTTGTTTTTCCTGGAAATACTGTTATGCCCCAAGTGAGTACTGGAAGAAATGAGTGTGTTAAGTGGGTCATTTCTTGGGTTTGGACTTGTCGCCTCCCTCCCATAAAAGCAGTTTACCACTTACCCTTCGGGTTTATATGCCCCAGACACCAGCCATTGGGCCACTGCCGTTAGGATTCAGACTTGGGAGAGAGGTAGATGGATGCAGCTGCTTGTTTACAGTTTAAGGTTTGTTATAAGATTACCTCAGATTTAATGACTTTTATTATTAAAATCAATCTGTTCATTTTAGAAAATTTGGAAACTACTGAAAAGAGTTAAAGAAGAATAAATAATGCCTGCAATCACATCTCCCAGAAATGATTATTATTAACATTAAACTTAGTCTGTCACAGCATTCTCCCCTTACCTTAAACATATTTTAAGGATGGGATTTTTAATAGGTGCCTAGTAGTCTGTCCTCTCAGTGTTCCTAATGCATTCAGTTGGTCATTGTTGGGTATTTAGGTTGATTCGCAAGCCCTTTCTTCTTATTAGCAGCAGAAAATCAATATTTCAGTGCTCTTCCTCCCAGAACAAAGAAAAAACTCGTAGCCGCAGGGGTGGAGGCGGGGCCAGAAGGATGTCAGGAAGTTCCAGCAGGGAACCGTGAGCTGGTCCATGCTGAAGGAATGCGCAGACCAAAAGCACTAAGAAATGCAGCTGTGTCCTCTGTGCACCTTGGGTGTCATAGCCGCTTGGGACATCACTGAATAACTTTAAAGGGAGCTGTGGTATGGTCAGCTTTCAGTAGGTGAGTTTCTCTGGTCTCTGTAGAAAATGGTTTGGAAGGGCTGAGACTAAAGACAGAATCCAATAAAATGAAGTTTTATGAGATTAAAATTAATTACATTTTGAGAATACTTTGACTGTGTTATGAAATACATGCATGTGACCCAGGCGTCTGCTAAATAAAGTCAAAGTAATACTGAGCACAAGAGCCCTGGAGTCCAGTCTTATCAGTTTACTAATAAGTCACCCAGCATGTCCATTACAAATCTCTTAAGCTATAAAATGAGTTTAATAATACCTGCTTACCCTCTCCCAACTTTACAAGGGGATTGTAAACAGAAAAACAAATGCAGTTGTATGTAATCATAGCCAGCATTTATTGAGCACACGTGTGCTTGGTACTGTGTACAATAATTAGCCAATTCAATTCTTTCAATAGAACTATGAGGTAGTTATTAATTTATCCTATTTTATGAATTAGGAAACAGGCTTGGTTTAAGTCACTTGCCTGTATTTATCCCAAAAAGGCTGGACTCAGAATTCAGTCCACGTCTGTCTGACCCTGTCCTTTACTGTGCTCTACCACTTGTCAGGCCATGAAGGACTCACATGGCCTCCTGGGTTTATTCTTTGAGCATTGGTGAGGAAAGATGTCACAGAAATCTGATTTTAAAAATAATTATTACAGAATAATCTCATCTCATTCAATTATTACCATATAGACCTGGAGTACAAGTATACTATCTACCGTAGAAAAAATTTACATCAATCCACTAGCAGAATTCCAAACAAAATTTAATAGCTAACATATGAATCACACTCTATTGTTTATATAGTGACCTCATGTACATCACCTCTGCTGAGCCTCAGAATTACTCTGTGAGCTCAGTAGGACTTAGGTTATTATCCACAATTTACAGACGAAGAAATTGGGCTTAGTAGATGTTGAGTGCCCTCTGTAACATCGCACAGGAATATACATGCAGCTGAGCCAAGAACTGAGCCCTAGTCGGCTTCCTCCAAATCCAATTCAGTCATTTTTTTTTTCATGGATAGTGTTCTTTCCTCTCTACTATGTGGCCTCAACTTCATCGTCTCTGGTAGATTTACTGAACAAGCAGTGGAATCCAAAGAAATATGGATAATCCATCTATCCTTGATTAAGAATTAATTTTTGCAAGGAAAAAGTAATAATGCATCCACATAGCACCTCCTCAAGAACCATTTGCATTTTCCATCTGACATATATATGCCTTATACACAAAGGCAGGTAGTTATTCCATCCAAATGTGTTTGTTTTTCTCAACTTGCTCCTTAGGTGGTTTAAAGGAAAAATATTTCTGCTTGCACTTTTTAAAAAGCTTAATGTTAAACTTCTTGCACTGTATGTCCATGTAGTAAACACTTTTCCTGGAAGAATGTTGGGATATATTCAGTTTCTAAACATGAAAAACCTCAAATCACAATGTCTTATAAATACTTAACACTCAGGGCCATAGTTATGGAACCCTTACCCTATATCCTAATGGGGATGACATCCTATCTCAACAATATTCATAAAGCATTTGCCCTTTACTGCAGTCATAAACTGTATTCATTTATAACCTTACAAAGAAGGAAAGAATCTTCATGTACACAATCTTTGCTATTAGAACTAAAATATGCCTAATTGCATCTGAAAGCCTTAAGATGTTCTTTCCTGGGTTAAAGATAAGGTGAAGGGGTGGTGGTGTGGCGGGGAGGTGAGCAGACAGAGCTGGGCAGGACACTTTAATTGTCTAGACCAGCCTCCTGAAATGTCTTTAACACTTAAGATCTAATCCGTAAGAAGCAAGAGTCCTAAAAGGTGAAGAAAAGAAAGAAACACATTTTGCTGGTTTGTTAGACAAGGAAGTAGGAAACCACTCCAAATTTTCCTTCAAGGGCAGCAGAAGAGGTGAGCTCTCAGGAAAACTTAAAGAGTGTTGCAAAATGTTCCAAGTTGGAGAAATGACTTGTAAGCAGAAGCACTGGGCTAAGGTGGAGTGTTGCCTAAAAAATAAAGCATTCCTGCCCACCCCACACACACAAAAAAAACAATGAAAGCATTTCCTTTATTTTGAAGCATGACAGTGCTTGCATAGATACTATACCACAGACATTCCTGGGTGCTTTCCCCATGCCCAGGGAATAAGTATACTAGGCGACAAGTCTAGAGTAATGAGGTTATTTGCTTTCTCGCCTGCATGTTTTAGAACTGGCCATGCCAGTGTGCTTCTTGGCAGCTGGACAAATCCCTCATTTTATCCACGTTCCAATAACTGAGGAGCTCTGTCTCTGACCTTGATAAATTCCTTGATGAAACTGTATTTACCAGCAGCTTCCAATATCACCTGAGCCCTCCCACCCTTTAATGTATAAAGTACTTCTCCAACCATCCCCGTTTATTATCTTGTCTGTAACTAGACATCGCTGCCAGAATGCATCCTCTGCAGAAACTAGGCCTTTCCACAGCAGGATCCGGCAAATCCACATCAGTGTGGCACCACGCAGATTTGTAAAGAAGCAGGGATGCCTAATCTCTCTCCCTGGGACATCTGGAGAAGGACAAGTAAGGACCAGGTCCATTCACTGGCTGCCACTCAGAGCAGCCAGAGGGTCAGTTCACTTCCCCAGGCTCGCAGGGTTACTCTGTGCAGGTGCACAGAGCCCCTCCTCCTGCTCGGGCACAGTGTTCCCTGGACTCTTAAAAGCCCAATTGCCTTCAGTCCTTGGGGCTCTTTCATTACTGTTTGAACAGGCTGGGCCCTATTTTGCAGGATCTCTTCCCCATTTTTTCCCTGTCACCCTTAACGTGTAAAGCATGTGTTTAATACCACTGTTAGCCATGAAAAACCTGCTTTTAAAATGCAACTTTGTTCCATGATTGTGGTGGGGAAGGCTCAGTGTTAGATGTTATCGGGAGCTCTTTGAGGGGATGGGTTAGATCAAGATCAAGGTAGAGAGATGTGTCTTTTCTGAGACACTAGGTGGCAGAGAGGCTCTGAGCTGCTGGCCTCAGGAGAGGCTGGCCTTGTTCCCTGTCACTGGTGCCACAGACATGAAGAGCCGCTTGAGGTGGGAGAAGGGCCTGCACTTGCATTCACTTCAGTGGCATGTTGGCCACACTGACCTGTGCTCCATCTGGCCTCCTTGCTGCGACTTCCCTTAACTTTGAATCCCAATGACATGTTCCCAGGGGAATGGTGAGTTTGCTGTGGCCATCCTCACGTGAATGCTTTTGTTGCTTTGCTAACTGTGAATATACTCATTTTTAAAAGTAAGACTCTTCACACACCGCAGTCCTAACTTCCCTCACCTCATTAAAATATGTGATGCAAACAGGACCGAAAAGTTCATTGCTACCTAGGTGCAGTGCCAAATGACAGCAGCCTGTCCTGTGATTACACTGACCACTGTAGACACAGGGTGCATTTTTTTTCTTGCTTGTTTGCTTTTTTTTCTTTCATTTTGAATGTTCTTTAGGACTCAGAGACTCAACTCTTTTTAGGCTTTGTTCCATTCTGTTCCAAACGGCTGCCGTGGTTCTCTCCACAGCACCCCGCAAGTCCCTGTGGAAGCCTTTGTTTCTCTGTAGCAGAGATCCGTCGGGGGCCAGGCAGCAGGGAGGTGTGGTGCAGCAGTCCCCCCTGACAGAGCCAGCCCTGAGGGCGGTGGAGGCCATCTTCCCCGGCACGCTTGTCTTTGGGTGAGGCATGAGCAGGCAGGCTGACGCCCTCCCACCCCCTTCCTCATGCCGGTTGCCAAACTAAAGAGGATTTCCCAGGAGTGGAGACCTTCTGGGCATTGCCTTTCCGGGTGAGCTACCTTTCCTTCTCCTCCTCGTGTCTGGCAGGAGGGCCCAGGGCTCTCCCATGCTCGGCTCTGCTTCTCTGTCAGGCTTCTCCCTGGGCACTGTCTTAGACAGCAGGTCTCAAGTTTTAGCCTGGCAGTGAACTCTGCCCCTGCGTGCTGCTCAGTGTGGGGCGTGGGTGAGGGCACCCTGCTGCCCACTGACCCACGGGTAGCTGTCTTCTGATGAAGCGCTCTCTCCAGCCCTTGTCTTAGCACCAGTGCTATCTTCCTCCTGCGGTGGTTTCTTCTGTGTTGAGCTGTGATGGCTTCCAGTCATTTCACACACATTTTATTCCTATCTGCTTTCTGTCATCCAAGAATGCCTAAAACTCCCTCATCTGCCAACAGTACTAATTTGTGGTTGGTGGTGGTGCTTCTTTTCAATGCTGTTTTGGATTTTAAAATATCTTTCCCATCAGACCTTTAGCATGACAGACAAAACTCTGGCTGCAAAAGGCCCAACAGGGGTTTCTTGGTCTTGGGTGGTGACTTCTATCAAGACCCCAACTGACCTTGACTTAGACTGAGTAACTTCAGCTGGTCCAAGATGGTAATTTCTTCCTCACAACTGGATGAATAAATCTATAATCCTATGGAAAATATACATTTTCTGTATATTTTCTACAAAAATTTGATGGGATTTGGAATAAGAGGAGAGGCCCAACATTTTCGTCCTATCTCCTCCTTCCATTAATAATTAACTATTTGCCATGAGACAAGTATGTGCTGTCCCAAGAGTCAGCCATGTCGTGGGCACCGTATCCTGCTGGACCTTCAGTAGGAAGAATGGCAGAGCCACCCCTCAGGCCACAGAGCAAGAGCTCGTCCCTGACACGGCTACCGCCTCTTCCACGGCTCCCAGATGCATCAGTTGTGAGGGCTCATTCACTGAAGAGCCGTATCGAATATCCACCCTGCCATCCTGCATTTGTGCTACATTTTCAGTGCATTAATGCTTCATGTATATTGACTCCTTGATCTTTTCAACAATCCTGTTTATTATTACATTTTACAGATGCAGAGACCAGGCTTAGACTAATCAGGTACCCAGCAAGTTCATAATTTAGGTCTCAAATCCAGTTTCTGCTTCCAATCCAGTGCTTGTTACACTACCAGATTCTGCTTTTCTTGAGAAGAACAGTCCAGAGTTATGGATATTTAAGCAAATAACATCGTTCATAATATGTTGTAATTACACAGCAGTAGGGCCATAAGCCATGGAGGTATGAAGGTTGAAGAACCGGTTTTACCTCGAAGAGATGACAGCTGAGGTGGACTTAAAGCAGAAATAAAATATCCTAGGCAAAAAGAGGAGCATGTAAAAGCCTCAGATACGTGGGAAAGTATGGCGCATTCGTGGAGTGGAGACATGTCTGATGTGGCTGGAGCAGAGAACAGAGCCACGGGGGAAGGTGTGAAGAGAGGGGAGCTAGGTACATCTGGAAAAGTAAATTGAGATCTGCTTTTAAAGAGTCTCATGTGAGGGTGGGGGAGCATTCCTGGGCAGACTGAGCTCATGGTTCCTGTGGGTTATCTGGGAAGAGATGGTTGGGGAGCTCTTGGAGCTCAGGACAGAGATCTGTTTGGAGCTACAGATTTAGGTCTTGGCATTATGTAGATGAAAGCTGGGAGTTTTCCCAGGGAGAGAAGACAGCACAAAATGAGAACAGAACTGAAGGCAGAGCCTTCGGGCACAGCGCAGTTCAGGAGGTGAACAAAAGAACAATGGACCAAAAGGCGTGAGAAGAAATTCTAGGAAAGCAGAAGAGAGCCAGGAGTGAGGCGGCATCGGGGGGAGGGGAGCTGGAGCACCGCTCAGCGGGGGGTGGCCCCAGAAAACAGTAGGTTTCACCATAGCTTGAATGCTGCCGTCTTGGCCTCTCTCCTCCCACACTTTGGTGCAGGTCTTAGGACTTCTTATAATGGCTCCAAGTACAGTTTTGACCCAGTAGGTCAGATTTTTAGTATGCCACACTGAGGATCTGACAGAGTCCTTCATGTGTTTAACTCTTGGATGAAATATCGTTTTAAAGTAATGGGACTCGTCGTTCTAAAGGCAGCTGTTTAATCTGTAAAGCGTTGATCAGTTTGCATTTCGTACTGATACTGATAGACACTCCTGAACTCATAGAGATCTGCTTGCAGAACGCCAGCTTTGAATCCATCAAGATCTTAGAGCTAAATCCTAACCCTCCTCCCAGCTGAGTTTTTTTCCTCCCTCTTTAACAACCCACCCCATGGAGGTGAGAATGAGATTTGACAACTGTTTTCTCTTTTAGCCAGGCTTCTAGGAGGGTCCATGTTATTCGCAGCCCATGTCAAGTAGCAAGAACAGCAGGCTTCTGCTTGTGCTGAAGAGCCATAATCCTATTATGCCTACCTTGAGGCTTCCACATTAGCTGCCTCTGTCGTAATAGGTGGATCGGGGTGACTCAGTTGACTTTTAAATCCCCGAGGGTCCTAGTTTCAAAATCCCCATGTCTAAGTCAAGTAGTGGATTAGGCCTCTTGCTAGGAAGGCCTGCTCCTTCAGCGCCTCTGTGGCCACAGATTTTTCTTTGGTGTCTTCGGGGCCCATACTTCCTGAGTCCCACCATGAAGCACTGGGTGGGTGCCCACTTGTGTCCTTCAGTGGTGATCCTTGGCAGGGGGTGAGAACCTAAGTCCCTCAGTCGTGGACTTCAGACCTGTCTGCGTAGTCAGGACTAGGACATAGATCCTCCACTGATGGTGTAAGAGAAGACTCACATTCTTTAGTTCATGTCAAATCTGTCCTTGAGGCACGTGCAAGGTATGCAAAGAGTTCTCTTACTCCAGCAGCCCTGCTTGGTCTGTCAGCTCCCCCATGTCATGTTATGGCTGCAAAATTATTTAATCCAATTAACTACTTCAGAATACTTGCAATTCAATTTTGATCGCACAGAGTACTTATATAATAACTAAAGTTTTACGTATAATTTGCTGACCCAAATGTCATACTTTACTTATAAGTTTGTTTGACCTGTTAAGCAAAGGTTTGAGTTTTGAACATCACTTTGCTGGATTACTTTGACAAATAAATATACAGGTACCTTCACGTCCAGTGCTCCCTCTAGCTCTCGCATCTCTCTCAGGAAGGTATGATTCCCAGTTCACAGATGAGACTGCGGCTCCAGTGTCACAGGCTGGTGAGTGACCGTACCGAGGCTAAAACTTGTCCTTCATATTCCCGATCCAGTGCTCGGCTCGGTACACCGACACTCTCCGAATTCATCTGAACAAGGAACACTTCCAAGAATATGATGTAATTAAGGGTGGCACACCATCAGTAGCTCATTAAAATTTGAATGTTTAATATTAGTGACATTTAATAATACCATAAGTTGTTGACATTTTAGGATGAAATGTACAAAACCGACCAATGACTGTATACTAGGTGACATGCATGAGCGTAGCAGTTGGCTGAGAGTGAACGGTGCCTGGCCATCAGGGTGGAGATTGACTTCCTAGCACTTCCAGAATTAATAACCCATTTGTTCGTAAGTTTCAAAGACATATTGGTCAGGGTTCCTAGTGTTGCTGAGAGCAATTGACTGACCAGTCATATCTATTTTCATTGATGTAGAATTAAACACTATTAGTGATTTCAGAATGATTATGGGCATGAAAGATGATGAGGAATACACCTCGTCCCCCCATGCCAAAATGTCCATAACACCCCCATACCCCATCCTTAAAGGCAGATTATTAGTTACTGGTTTTATTATAATGAATTGAAAAAAAACCTTAGATGGTACATGGATTAACATCTGCTTGCACTCTAGTCACCCACGGAAGGGAGTTTGGGAAATAGCCCTGTGTGCCTCCTTTTTCCTTCTCTTCCCGACTCCAAGCGCTGCCGTTGACCTTCTGCTCCTCTCATGCTCTCATCTCCTCAGGGATAGATAAAAAAAAATATTTCGTCTGTATACATCCTTTATTTGAGTCCTGTGGTAGAAACATGTTACATAGCCCAGAACCAGAGTAATAGCAGGATTGTGGTTCTAAGACAGCATTTAGGAACCCAAGGAATTTGGATCCATCATCCAGTCGATGAAACCACTTATTCTTAGCTGTGTCACAGAAGAGTTTTGTCGTTGTTAATTAAAATGGTAATGAAAAGCAGGTTTTTAGAGCAATCACCAGCAAAGTGAGAACTGAGTCAGCCAATAACAACGTGAACGGGGATGTTCTCCCTGAGACAGGAAGGGAAAGGGCTATGCACGTTTTCCCATCAAGGGACACATTCATCTCAAAAAACCCTCTGGAGATTATAATGGCATAAGCCCTCCCTCTGCCAATTATCTTTTTACAGGGATTTCTCCTAGGGAATCCCTGAACAAGGTTACTGGGCCCTGAATCCATTTCTGTAGTTGAAGCTTTAATGAATGTTTCCTCACTGTTTTCTTGTGGCTCCTTTCTCTGCAGACCCGGCCAGAGGACCGTGGATGACCTGGAGATCATCTATGAGGAGCTCCTTCACATCAAAGCTTTATCCCATCTGTCTACCACAGTGAGTTGTCTCGTGAGGGAGCATGGTCGGGGACTTGAAATGCACTGCGAAGACTTGAGGAGAGTATTATGGTATGGGAGGAGGTATAGGAATGCCTGATTCTGCCTCATAAATCACCCCTACTCTCTCTTTGAGATGCTAAGGAAGTTACACCCAAGAACAGTCACTGAAAGGGGATCACTATCCCATTCGTAGTAGTTGTCCTTATGCCCTAAACACCAAAGCAGCGTGCAGTGAGTAGGATTGGAACATGTGCCTCATCCTCAAAACCTGACTCTCGGAACCTGCATACTCCGGCAAGACAACCGAGCCTTAAGAGGGGCTCCAAGGCCCTTCCATGAAATGAAGAACCAGGGGGAAGAAGGAGAGAAATCGACATGTCCTGGCCTGGTCCAAGGAGCCAGCATTGTCCAGGTCTGCTGCCTTATCGAGAAAGGATGCAGAAGGTTCAAGAAAGCAGCACTTGAGCTGTGTTAGGGCACAGAGGCAGTACCCACTGGCGAAAATGGCCCAGTAGCTGTATCTGACTCTGGCCTTTATGTGCCTAGGATATTTAGGAAGGCAAAAGACAGAAATTTGACCTCTGAATGGGAGTAGAAACATTTCATTCCATAGAAGGAACATAGGAATATGATTTCTAGGCAACACTGTCTCCTATATGCTAATAATTCAGCAATAATAATAAAAAGAAGTTGTGTCTGTGCTCCCAGATTATATACTGAGGGCCCTCAGCAATATCCACATGCCTGATTTGCCTTTGGTTCCTAGCTCACCGGGAGGCATACGCTACCACATGGTGGTGGTGCCTGCAGTCCGCTCTGGGCTGACAGCAGGGAGGCATTTGCCACAGCCTCAAGCAGAAGGGCTCCAACCCTTTCCCCTTCAGCGCAGAGCTGCCTTCGACCCCACCCCCCACCACAGTGCTGGGGGTCCGGAAGTGTGCTCACAGACACGGGGTATCCAGGGGTGCGGTGCGGTCCAGCCCAGCCTCCCTTCCTGCTCCCCACTGCCCATGGGGGCCTCAGCTGGGGAGCTCCTGGCACCCCACGAGCTCAGTACAGAGGGGAGTGTGGGAGAACCCCTCTTCCCTCCCTGTGCTGCAGGTCCCCAGCACGGCCCTGTTCTGACTCCCCGGGGCTGGTGGGACTGGGAGAACTGAGGGCAGCCTCCTCTTCCATCTCAAGCCCTAGGTACCCAGGCACTGTGGGAAACCCTCAGGTTACTTAGGTCTTAGGAAGATAGAGCCATAATTTGGGACCATAATTGGGAATTTAAAAAATAGCTATCTAGGAATGTAAATCTGCTCACACATTTAGGCTTACTCATTCACCTTCAAGACATTGAATTTCCCCACATGTGCACAGCGTTGCCTGGTGTGTGACTGAAGGAAGGAAGAGCCTCGGAGGCCGCACAGTCACGGGGCGCTGCGGCTGCGCTGGCCCTCTCAGCCAAGACGAGGCAGCCGGAAAGTGGGCTGCTTCAAACGCGGGAAACCATGTTTTAGATGGTCGCTGGGGAGATTGTCTTGCATGAATTAGCTTATAAAATAGCTTTTGTAAGAGCTTTGAGAATCTGGTGGCAAATCTAGTAAAAGTGATCTAGACAGGACCAGCAGCAAGTGAAATGGGAGAAGGCCCATGGGAGACAGTCTGTGGGAGAGGGCCCCTGGGAGAGGGGCCGTGGGAGAGGGCCCGTGGGAGAGGGGCCGTGGGAGAGGGCCCGTGGAGAGGGTCAGTGGGAGAGGGGCTGTGGGAGAGAGTCAGTCGGAGAGTGCCCATGGGAGAGGGTCCCTGGGAGAGGGCCTGTGGGAGAGGGTCAGTGGGAGAGGGCCTGTGGGAGAGGGTCCATGGGAGAGGGTCCGTGGGAGAGGGTCAGTGGGAGACGGTCCATGGGAGAGGGTCCATGGGAGAGGGTCAGTGGGAGAGGGTCCGTGGGAGAGGGTCCATGGGAGAGGGTCCGTGGGAGAGGGCCCCTGGGAGAGGGGCCGTGGGAGAGGGCCCGTGGAGAGGGTCAGTGGGAGAGGGTCAGTCGGAGAGTGCCCATGGGAGAGGGTCCCTGAGAGAGGGTCCATGGGAGAGGGTCTGTGGGAGAGGGCCTGTGGGAGAGGGTCCATGGGAGAGGGTCAGTGGGAGAGGGTCCGTGGGAGAGGGTCCGTGGGAGAGGGCCGGGGGAGAGGGTCAGTGGGAGAGGGTCCGTGGGAGAGGGTCCATGGGAGAGGGTCAGTGGGAGAGGGGCCGTGGGAGAGGTTCCGTGAGAGAGGGTCCCTGGGAGAGGGTCAGTGGGAGAGGGCCCGTGGGAGAGGGTCCCTGGGACAGAGTCCGTGGGAGAGGGTCAGTGGGAGAGGGCCCGTGGGAGAGGGTCAGTGGGAGAGGGTCCGTGGGAGAGGGTTCCTGGGAGAGGGTCCGTGGGAGAGGGTCCGTGGGAGAGGGTCCGTGGGAGAGGGGCCGTGGGAGAGGGCCCGTGGGAGAGGGTCCCTGGGACAGAGTCCGTGGGACAGAGTCCGTGGGAGAGGGTCAGTGGGAGAGGGTCCGTGGGAGAGGGTCCCTGGGAGAGGGTCCGTGGGAGAAGGTCCCTGGGACAGGGTCAGTGGGAGAGGGTCCCTGGGAGAGGGTCCGTGGGAGAGGGCCCGTGGGAGAAGGCCCGTGGGAGAGGGTCCGTGGGAGAGGGCCCCGTGGGAGAGGGCCCCGTGGGAGAGGGCCCGTGGGAGAGGGCCTGTGGGAGAGGAGTGTAGCCCTGGGAGAGGGCCCTCAGGAGAGGCCTGTGGAGAGGGCCTGTGGGAGAGGGAGGGAGAGGGCCCATGGGAGAGGACCCATGGAGAGGGAGTGGGAGAGGGCCCATGGGAGGGCCCGTGGAGAGGGAGGAGGAGAGGGCCCATGGGAGGGCCCGTGGGAGAGGGAGGTGGGAGAGGCCCATGGGAGAGGGGCCCGTGGGAGAGGGTCCGTGGGAGAGGGGCCCATGGGAGAGGGCCTGTGGGAGAGGGAGTGTAGGAGAGGGCCCATGGGAGAGGACCCATGGGAGAGGGAGTGTGGGAGAGGGCCCATGGGAGAGGGCCCGTGGGAGAGGGAGTGTAGGAGAGGGCCCATGGGAGTGGGCCCGTGGGAGAGGGAGTGTGGGAGAGGGCCCATGGGAGAGGGGCCCGTGGGAGAGGGTCCGTGAGAGAGGGCCCATGGGAGAGGGGCTCATGGGAGAGGGCCCATGGGAGAGGGTCAGTCGGAGAGGGAGTGTGGGAGAGGGCCCGTGGGAGAGGGAGTGTGGGATGAAGGGTACAGGTAGTGCTGGGCAGGAAGAGAACAAGTGGGTTCTGCCCCTGCCTGGCTTTTCCCCATTCTCTCTTTTCTTCTTGTAGGTGAAACGGGAGCTAGCTGGTGTTCTCATTTTTGAGTCTCATGCCAAAGGAGGAACTGTGTGTAAGTGAAAACTATACCTAAACATTGCACCTTGCCAGCCCCTGACCAGCAGAGGCCACAGGAGCCTGAGCACAGATGCTCCCCTTTCTTGGTCCCTGGTCAGACTTGGCAGGATGTCGTGTGTCTGGGGCCCTGTGATTATTCTCAGCATGTGGCCATTTTTCTGTAGCACCAGCGGGGCAGCAGCTTCCTGCCTGGTTCGCCATGTCTCCCTACTTGCTCCAGACAGTGTTTAAAGAGGGCAGAATGAAGTCACTGCTCCTCAGGCAGGATCCTAGGCAAGGCTTTTCACAGTGGCCTCACTTCAGTTTGGCTTTAGAAGAATGATCACTCTTGAGCTTGTTAGTTAAAATGATAAATTACCCAAGCTGCCTTTCCTTCTCTCACTTCCACTATCAGCTCCAAGCCTGAAAGAAGTTCTTTACCCCAAATACTTATGCAGTACTAATATATAGTACCTTTCCAGAACCCAAGCTGTAGTTTAGTTCTCTGATCATATTTGGAAGCAAGAAATTGAAATTGAAATTAATAAATGTGAACAAGATTATTTAGACTGTTCTACAAAATCCTTCTTGACAGACGTGGTTAGTGCGGTCTGTTGGGTCAGGAGATGCCGCCGGCTGTCATCTGTCTTGGAGAATCCTAAGACACATCAGCATGCTAAGGTTCTCCGAAGTTCTGCAATAAAGAAAAATGGTCACTCCATTTAAACTAAAACTGCCTAAACCCCTGTTACCTTTTCAAGAGATGTTCTTTGGAAAATCTGACTCTTTCTTCAGGCTGTGTTAGTCAAATAAGCAGGCAGAATGAAATGTTAAAAGACAAAATTATATTTCAAAATGTTTTGCTTTCAGTCATCAAAAGTGGTATTTCTGATTCTGATGTTACTAGTTTTCATTTTATTATAAAACATTTAAATAGTTCAAATAAAAATAGAGATTATTACAAGCACCTTTTTAACCTTTGTCAAACACTAACATTATGCCACATTTTTCCATATTTTCTAAAGAATAAAATTATAGACACTATTGATAGCCCTTTATCTCATTCTTTCCTTTCCCTCCCCACATGACTCCCATCCTCCGTGTAGTGGTTATTATTCCAACACATTTTTAAAAAATATGTATATATGCATCCATAAACAACCTGTGGTGTTGATTCCCATGTTTTCAAACTTCACATCATTGGTTGGATTACCCTTAAAAACTGTTTTCTGTGGCTTAATAAGTTTTGATGAATTGTGGGGGAAAGTGTATTGCTTTAAGAAGTGGGTTGCTGGTGAACTGATGTCTAGTAAACACCTATCTTTAAGGGCATAGCAAGTAGTGCAGTATTTCTATTTCTTTCATGTTCTATAGAAAAAGAAATCATATTCCATCTGAATAAGTTAGTATTTGCCATTAATTTTTTTCCCTCTGGAATAAATGAGTAATTCTGGGGACTTAAAAATGACAATTTGATAAGCTGTAATTTATATTAATGTGCTTCTGTTCCTGTCATAGCCTTTTTATCTTTTTGTATGTAGTGTTTAACCAGGGGGAAGAGGGTACCTCCTGGTATATTATTCTAAAAGGATCAGTGAACGTAGTCATTTACGGCAAGGTATGTATATCTTTTTCTTTTCAAAACTTTATTATGCTCCATTTACTGTGTGGCTCTGAGTGTTAACAATGCAGTGCTACAGTTAAATTTGGAACAACATTGTTCCTTGATGTAGAAAAGGCACTACAGCATCTCTGATCATAAATTATCTTAATTATAAAACTCGGAGTATCATTGAACTTTCTGGGGCCCATCTCTTTATACATTATAATATATATATATATATATATATATGTTAGGCCATAGCCCATATTCCCCAATGAAAGAAATGTGAGACATTATGATTTAATTATGTAGCTGCTCCTGGCATCCCTGGGTACAGCCCATGTACGACCCAGTGTCTGAGGGGAAGTGGGGCTCCTGGTCTGCAGCGGGCAGGGGTCTGCTGTATTTCGGGGATTGTGTTCATTGAATTTCCTGTCCTCTCCAGGGCGTGGTCTGCACCCTGCACGAAGGAGATGACTTTGGCAAGTTAGCACTAGTCAACGATGCCCCGAGAGCTGCCTCCATTGTCCTGAGAGAAGATAATTGCCATTTCTTAAGAGTAGACAAGGAAGATTTCAACCGGATCCTGAGGGTGTGTCCAGAGCAAAGTGTGGTTGAGGGGCATCCCCTGTTTCCTTTTGCCAGAGAAGCAGAGATTTGACAATAGTGTCAATCGAGCAGTGCTGTGATTAACAAACGCTCTAGAACCAAGAGCCTTAGGCGCAAACCCGGCGTGTTCAGTGTGCCGTGTGAGTTCCGGGGCCCAGAGGTGGTGTTCCAGTAACCCTGCAAGTGTGGCACCCTCTGCTGGACCAAACAGCCCTGCACAAACAGGGACTGGCCCAGGGGAACTGAAGAAAAAGTGGGATTCCCTTGGCAAAACATCAAAGTCTGAGACGTTGCTCTTTGGCAGTTCTATAAGCTTCCTTTTTGTGTCCTTCCCTCCTTCTCTCTGTCTCTGTCTCTCTCTCCTAGACCCTCCTTGTCTCCACCTCCTCTTGCTTCCCAAATCTGAACCTTTGAGGGATTACTTTTAGTGGTAATTAACGTCAGTCATGGTTACCCCAAGAAGCATTTTCATTTCAAGTGCTTTATGTCAAATTGACTCATGCTAAAGGAATTTCAGACTTCAGCAAGTAGGTGAAGCATAATTGGGGTGGTAGAGGGAGCCATGGAATTGCACTTGAAGTTGGTTCTGCAGATGAGCCTCAGGATCTAAGCTTCTTAAGGTATTCGTGAGAGTGGGTGATGTTTGGAAGAGATGGTTCCTGGTCTTTCTCCACCATGCAGTGTCTGGTCCGTTGGGAGGAATGGCCCAGCTTTGGCTGGTAGAGACCTTGACTATGGATTGCTGGGGATGATGAGGGTCACCCATCACCCCAGCCTCTCAGGTGGCCTGTCGCACATGCTGCCCGAGCTGGAGTTCACGCAGGAAGACCATTCCCTCTAGGATCACTAGATCCCCTTTCTGCTTCCCTGCTGCCTCGCAGCACAGACTCCCTCCTCTGCTTTTCCCAGCTTCAGCAGCTCTCCCCCTCCTACCCTAACATCCCAAATGCAGCTTCTGTGCTTTCTGGTACACTTGCCATTATTTACAGATGATTTACAATATCATTTTCCATTCCTTAGATGCAGACACCTATATCTACACAGCCTTAAGCATTTGACTTTGGCTGCAAAATTTCTGACATCGAAGTTTGTCTTAGGAATGCATTTATTCTCTTAGTGCAAAGAAAGTTAAATTAAGAATCACACCATCGAATAATACTAAAAAAATAACACATGCAATTTGACTTGGTTTTTATCTGATCTCTTTTAATGGGTACCAAAGGATAAGAAAAAGCACATTAAACATTTTTAATTGATTATTAAGATGATGTTGAAATTTAGAAGTAAGCTTTACTAATACTTTGAAGTTTACACACATGGAATTTATACTCTGAAAGAATTATTCTTGGAAAGAATCAGATTAGGACCATTATCGTTGATGCGGTTTGTAAAACTATTCAAAACAACTGAAAAATATTTTTGACTCATTTCAAACTGATTTTTTTAAATTAAGTCTTTTTATTAGAGAGAAAGGGTACCACTCCTATGAAAACTGAATACCCTCAGAAGAAAATCAGGATGAGAAAACTTCTCTGAAGCTGAGTGTTATTTGCCACATATATTTATAAAGCATATGTGCATTTGCTCCTCTACTTTCCTGCTATACCACCCTCTCTAAAAGCTTTCTCTGAGCATAACCGCCCTCCTCTCTACTCTGCTGTTTTTCAGAATCTGGGGTAAAAGCGGTTCTAAAATCATATGCCTCAAACCTCATCTGGTCCTGTGTCTGACCGTTCAGGCCCTGACTTTGAAAATGACTTCATTTGTAGATGCAACAATTAGCATCACAAGTGCCAAATGAGTTTCTGAAGCATCTGAAATTTTTTTCATTGTTTGAGAAAAATGGCAGCATCTGTATGTGGTGTAATTTGTATTTGCAGGACGTTGAGGCAAATACAGTCAGACTTAAAGAACATGACCAAGACGTCTTGGTGCTGGAGAAGGTCCCAGCAGGAAACAGGGCTTCTAATCAAGGAAACTCACAGCCTCAGCAAAAGTAGGTTTGCCTCCAACACTGCAATCGCCAGACTATGATTAACCTTTTCACATGGTATCATCATTTCTACAATAGCATGTTCTTCCTTTCTGTGGAAGATGGCAGTGTGGGGGACTTTTTTCTCCCTATTGACTAATCACACATCTTGTGGAGTATAATGTATCCATTTCTGGCACTGCGGTGAGCTTGGTGCTGCCTGGAGTAATTCGGAGGCGGGGGTGGGGGGGGTATGATCCTCTATTCTGAAAATGCTCTCTGTATACATGGTTCAACTGTAATCGCTTTGCGACAGAAGGCATTGGTGAGCACAGTGGATATAGAAATGCCAGGCAGCTCACAGGATGTGGAGGCCCTGGGTGATGAGAGTCTTTGGTATTTGAATTGCATATGTAGAATTTCTCAAGAAGTGTTTTCATCTTATTATCAGAACGAGCATCTTTGACAGAAACATGGACTTCAAATATAGTAGTCTACTGATTGCATCCCAGAAGCATCCATTTGGCCTCATCCACACTTATTCCTGCTGATGTCAAAGGGGCATTTGCTTCACATTTCTCAGGGCCCCATTTTAGCCTGAGTCTTTTTCAGTGTATCTGCGTTCAGTTCCATCTTTTGCTGCAACTTCCCACATTTTCTATCAAGTGTACCAACATTTGAGTAGCAAGACAGGAGAATTAGGAAATGTAGCTCTAAGAAATTGTAGAAAATTACAGAAGCTCATTTTTAAAATAAAGATTAATTTTCAGTCTTAGCATAATGAAAACACAAATTCTGTAGCAAAAAAAAAAAAGGTCACCAAATAATGTGTTGAAAAAGAATACATCCCAAATAATTTTCCTTTGTTTGACACACAAATGGAGTGTTCCCTTTAATCAGGACGCTCACCATGACCATCGAATTTGTATTGTTTAGACTAAAAGCCTAAGTAAGGCTCAGACGTTTTCATCAGTGCGAATCTATATATTTGCAAAGAAGGCAGGAAGAATTGTAATATTATTGAATAGCCGAGGTATATGTTGCCTACTTAATGTAATCTTTATTACAAGCCCTTTTAACAGGTGGAGAAATACAGGCTCAGCAAAAGCAAGTTACTTACCCAAGATTACAAAGCTTGTCATGGTAGAGCTGGGATTAAGTCCAGCTTGACCAATTTATATGCTTTTCCTCCTTCAGACTCACAGTTTACTATGGCAAAATGTATAACTCAATGCTATCCAATAAATATTGCAAACCAATCTGTATTTCCAACAGGCTGACATAAAATGGACTATATGGAGAACTATCCTGTCACTTACAAACCTGTAAAATTGCCATCCAGAGTTCTTTTTTGTGTTTTTGTCTCACTACTATTCATTCTTGAAAATGTTCTTGCTCAAATGGTTTCGACAGTTGTCCTTTCTGCCCACAGAGAAAGATGCGAATGAAAACATTTTTTGTGTGAAGGTTCAGACTACCCTCAGTGATTTTCTTTTGTACTCTTAAATATAACTAGAGCGTTTCATAGTGGTAATCTGCATTCTTTAATAATGTCTCAGATGTGTTAAGAAAACTTTGCTACCTGAAAAAGTAAGCCTTGAAAACTTTCCCTGACCTTGAAACATTTGGCCGCAAAGTCCCCCGGCGGCCTCCTTCCTTCACCTCTTATACCGCGGGGGAAATGATCAAAAGCATTTGCTTGTTGCAACAGCTTCTATTCAGAAAGCCTTCCAAATATAGATTTTTTAATAAATCAAACTGAAGAGAAGAGAAAAGGAGAGGCCACGTGTATTAAATTTATTTTAGGCCTGGATCTGATTTCTGTTATATCTCATGTGTGTTCTGCAGACCAAATCCAGATTCTTATATAATGCAAAAACATGTGCATACTCATAGCAAGCCATTTAAGAAATGTCAGTGAGTATAAAATCATGCACCACAAAAATCAGGTTCTGAAAAGTAAAGAGTCACTCTCTATAGGGGTCACTTTCAATGTTGAGGTTTCCCCAACCAGATCAGAGGTGAAAGGGGGGTGGAATGTGTAAGTGAATTTTGTCCTGATGTTCTGGATAAATTCAATAATATGGCAACAACCGTATTTATAGATAGACTTAAAAGTTTAGGAACTTTTAGGGCCTCTGTCTCCTCAGAAATTATTCTTTTTGAGCTCAGAGAAAGTCATGTTAGTGGTGATAATGTTATTTTTCTAATATACTTTCTCTCTAAGAAATCCAGCATAATTTATGTATACATTTTAAACTTTCAAAACTGCCTGGCTGTGCCCAAGCCACTCAATTCTGAGTGTGATATTAAAACGTAAATAGCCAGACAGTATTTCTTAGGATGGCTCAACTATATGGAGCCCTCAAATATTTACCATTTTGATATTTTCTTCTCTGTGGCTTTGTGGTTTTAGAAGAATTTGAAATGGCTATTCCAGTTCTAGTTACTGTGTTGCTTTTTCCTTAGACTATCAATCACCCCATTGCTCAGCTCCATCCTGTTTGCAGAAAGTCACTTTTCAGGGTCCCCTTCCCCCCAGCTCTTGGGGTACAAAGAGAAGTATCTTCACATCCAGACTTGGTGCTAGGAAAAGATTTTCAGTCACAGGCTTAAAACGTCAGCTTGGATAATGTAACCAGAGGGGTTCTCTTAGAGTAGCTCCTTTGTGCACTGAACTGAAAAGACCATGCTGTCTGGTCTTCAAATCCCTCCTTAAAGCAGAAGTCAAACAGTTGATGCCTCTCAGTGTCCAGCCTGAAACAAAGTAGTCATGCAATGCTTCAGCCAAGCCTGGATCTGCAAGCCGACACACCACTGGGGCCCGAAGCTCCCTGGCCCTGCCTCTTCCGAGTTCTCTGCTCTAAGAGCATGTCACCACCTGAGCAACCTTCTGTGTCGCCAAGAGGAAGGAGAGGGTGGGGTGCGGCAGCCAGGGCAGCTGTACCACTGGAGGGAGACTTTGGGAGCAGAAGAAAGATCTGCTGGTGTCAGAGTGACCTGGTGGGTGGCGTTCAGAGCTGCCACTGCTCTCTGGTCAGGTGACACCCAGGTCTTCATTCTTTTTGACCAGATGTAATACCCCAGCTAAGGGATGTCCAGACCAAGAACACTAGAATGTGAAGCCAACCCCTGTCAGAGTTAAATATTCGACAAGGGAACCAATTTCCAACTGATGAATCAGTTCTGTAGTCCTTTTTGTCCTTTTGAGAGCTTACAGCTTACTAGCATCTCCGTAATGCTGTTACACTCATAGTGAAACAAAACTTGTATTTAGAAGCAAACAAGCAAACAAGCCTTCAGAGGGGGTTTAAATCGCACGATGGACTTCCTGTTCAGATGAGCTCCAGGAACATAAACGCCACCTCCGTGTGGAGTGCCTTGCTGTGCAGGCAGAGTGGCCCCACAAGACACACGCTTGTACTTCCAAGCCAGGCCTGTCTCACAGCAGAGTTCTCACATTTACTAACCTGTGACCATGGGTCTGCTGCCTCCTTTTCCTGAGCACTTTCTCTTTCTGCAAAATAAAGATAGTACTGAGCTAGCAGGAGTAAACATGACAGCATTGTTGGGTGCCCGCCAGGCTGTCCAGGGCATAGTAAACCTTCAACAGATATTGAATGCCCTCTCCAAGCCCAATTCCTTTCTTTGGGTGGGTGCTATCAAAGAGTCCTGTATCTCAGGGACTCCTGAATGAACTCAGCAAATGTTTCCACATAAGTGTGGCAAGTCTTTACAGACATGCCCTCTCCTTTCATCAAATAGTCATTGCCGACAGGAGGAAAAACTCTTCTACCTCATTTACTTTGAGAAAGGGGCATACTTTTGAAATTAAAGTAGAATAATTAATTTTATTCCCTCTCTCCTCCTCTAGGCTCCAAAGCCAGGTTTTTCCTCCAAGATTTAACCCCGCAGCTTCCTTTTGGTCCCGAGTGCGTGCACACACACACACAGGATAGTTCTAGCTAATGGCTACCTCTCCTTCCCACAGGCTTGTGTTTGCTGTACCCCATTCAGTACCCAGGTGGCTTCATTCACTCTCTGTTTTCACCTGCACAGGGTCCTGTGCTGAATTACCTCTTTACTCCCTCAGGCAGGAGGGTAAGACCCTGAGTTTTAATATATCAGAGATATTCTTGGGATCTCAACACATGTCCTGCAAGGTCTCACAGGCAGAAAAGGTGCTGGTGAGGAGACAAAGAAATGGGGAGCTGAGTTATATATACCACTGCTTTCTGAACATAAGAGAATTTCATTTTCATTGTTGCTTTTCTGTCCTATCATTTTTCTTTAAGGGAATTGCCAAGCAGAAGGGCAGAGTCTGAGTTTAGAGTAGGAGCAACCAGATCACCTTAATGTATTTTGCCTATAGTTTTCATTCACTGTTTTGTTAGTATCTTCAATACAACTTTGAAATAACCCATTTCAATTTAAAAAATAAATCCTCCCTTGTTGATTGAAGAACCCAATAGATGGGTCTTCTGAAATAATGACTAACCATCTCCCCAACACACACACACTCCAAATAATGTGTATTTGACAGTGAGATACATTACATTGGTTTCCACTGATTTTTCTTTCCTGTTCAGATGTTCCTGTAGTGTGTTTGCTCCTTGGTGTTTGGCGTTTTGTTTTCTTTCCTCTTGTTTTATTCTTAGCTGCATTTCCAGAGCACATACCAATGTACAATTGGGAAGACAGAGCATTCCAGAAATAGGCAGGGAAATCCTATGTGGGACTGAAATTTTGCTACAAGTAACCCATATATGGATAACCTAGTTTACTGTCACTTCCCCTCTCGCCGGTTCCCTCTGCCTGACCTGAACCGCCCTGGGATTTACATGTTGCTTTTCATTCCCCTAAACAAGGTTGAACCTGCTAGTTCTCAGCCTGCCAGAGCCACTCTCCAAGAAGTTTACTTCAGTTCCATGTAGGGAAAAAAAGATTAACATTTTAGTCACTACTTCAGTTTGTGGATTTTACATTGTCTTCCTGTGGGACTTTGGCAAAGTAAATGGTCTCTGTTACCTTAAGGAGAATATGAATATTGGCTATAAATTAAGTCAGTATGGTTCCCTGGAATCTCAAAAAAAAAACACCCAGAAACAAAAAAATTAGACGTATGAAAAGTTACTTATTAATACTTTGCCCCTTTTGAAAAACTAATGATGTTTTTATTTCTTATCCAGGTATACTGTGATGTCAGGAACACCTGAAAAAATTTTAGAGCATTTTCTAGAAACAATACGTCTTGAGCCAGCTTTAAATGAAGCAACAGGTAAACACCTAGAAGAGTTTCGTGTGCCCATTAAATTCATCCTGAGCTGATTTTCAGTGTGTAGCCAAAACTGACTTAGAAGGGGGTTGTGTTTATTAACAGAAGAGCACGTCTGTGTGGCCCAGTACGGAGCAGTCCTTCCAACCCTCTTCTGCCCACTCCAGTCCTGGCTGTCTTTTGTAGATGGCTCAGACTTACTCATAATAGGACTAGCCTTCCTTAGGCATCTCTTAGGTTATCATTTAAATCCCACCCTCCATTGACATCTGTTGGCTTATACTTTAAATTCTACCTATGCCCATAAAGGATTTAAAGCTGACTACATAAAAGGTACAGCTTTGCCCCAACTGGAAATCAGAAGTGGTTCTGTTTCTGCGGGTACATTCTTGGGCTGTCCCAGAGTATGACTAAATGGTACCTATACGAGTTGCCTAGGGCTGCCATAACAAAGTTCCACAGACCGAGGGCTTAGACAACAGAAAGTCATTGTCTCACAGTTCTGGAGGCTAGAAGTCCAAGATCAAGGGGACAGCAGGGTTGGTCCCTTGTGAGGGCTGTGAGGGAGAATCTGTTCCATGTCTCTAGCCCCCGGCTGCTGCTGGATTACTGACACTCTCTAGCACTCCTTGGTTTACAGATGCATCATTCCTGTCTCTGCCTTCACGTGCACATGGCATTCTCTCTGGGGCCTTCTGTATGTTTGCCTCAGTGTCCAAGTTTTCCCTTTGTGCAAGGACACCAGTCACTGGATTAGGGCCCACCCTAATGACCTCTTCTTAACGATATCTACAAAGACCCAGTTTCTGCATAAGGACACATTCTAAGGTGCTAGAGGCTAGGACTTCAATATATCTTTTGGGGGGAACAAAATTCAACGCATAATACCCTTATAGTGAACCAGTCCTATTATTACTAAGACAGAGATTTGAGGATGAACGAGGTGAATCTCACAGGTGAACTAAGAATTCAGAGTGACGACACTCTCCTCTCCAGTTACCATCCGTCCATGCGTTTGGAGCTGCCTACATTGTACTTTTTCTTAATCCTATGCTCCTGGCCTATCTCAGAACAATCAGTTAATATTTTAAGTACACGGAGATCATAGGACAATTCTCACTGAAAGAAGTTCAAAATTTTATCTCAAAAACTTAATGATAATTCAAAGCCCACTTCTATGATGTTTACAATATACTCAAGGTAAAGCTATTATTGTTATATGTATTACATCGCTGATTCACTTATTTTATCTCCTCATTCCAGTCTCTCATTTTGTAAATAGATTCCCTGAGTTTTTTTTATGTAGTCAATTCACTGGGGAGTAGTAGACAGAGAAGCCAGGATATCTTGCTCCAGGGGAGTTATTTTCCATTCAATATTTGTTGAGTATCTTGTTGGGCAGGCACTAAGCTGGTTGCTTTGGACTAGGCGATGTGAACAAGAAATCATCCTCCTGTCCTCAGGAAGTCTATAACCCACCAGAGGACCTAAAAGAATGTGCCAACCACCCGAGCATAGGCAGAACGTGGTCAGTGCTTCAGGAGTACTGACTGGCTAAGGGGACCCAGCAGTGCCATGGAGAAGTAGCATTTGAATGGTCCTGAAGGAAGGCTGGTGACTAGTAGCTAGAGGTTGTGGACAAAGCCTTCCATACCGAGACACAACAGCAGTACTGACCCAGAAGTGGGCAAGGAAGGTCAAGTGGCCTCGTTTTGTTAGACCATCATATACGTAAGTGGGAGAAGGAAGGTGAGGTCTAAGAATTTGGCCACAGATCTTGGAGGGTCCTCAGTGCAAAGCTAAGCATTGGGAGATGGTTGAAGGCATCTGAGCAAGGAGAATGTGGTAAGAGCTCTTGTTGAGAAAGGGAACATTTAAGGGACCCATGAAGAAGGGATTACTTGCTTCCAAGGGGCAAATACAACCTCAAATAAACCAGGTTTCTAGAAGCTAAGGTCAGGAAAAATTCAGCAGATTTTCCTCATCTGATTAATTATTTGCACAGAATTGTGTGATTGTACAATTTGAGAAACTGCATCTTCTCTGAATTGAATGCTGCCTGAAAGGAAGATGCTGGTACATTGGGGACAGTGGCATCTAAGGAAGATCTGTGAGGTGTTTACAACCCATGGAAGACAAATATGTCCTTCCTTTCAAGCATCCTCTGAGGTGGGGACTACATTATTGCTTCTTAAAAAATTGAAGCTAGAAATTAGTGTGTTCTGTAGTTGGCACATGGGATATGATTCCTGACCCTTCCATCTTTGATGTTAGGACTAGGTTAACATCTTGATTTATTATCAAACAACAAACCTCACAGTCTTTCTGATTTTTATTTCTTACAAGTAATGTTCATGTCTTGGAGATAAAGAATAAGTGAGTATTTTTCTCACAGTCAAAAAATATGAATGTGCCCCATAGTCATACTGGACACTAAAAATAATCCCATGAAACTCATGAATGAGGAGTTGGATACCCATTACACATTTATGGATGTACCATCCAGTGGGAACTGTCAGAGTGGACAGTGAACCTGGTTTATATCATAGAAATGACCATGCCTGGCTTTGACAGTACATTGTCTTAATTTACCAAAACATCTATTTTCTGCCTAAGACCTATTAGTTTCCTAGACTTTTTACTTCTATGACTAGCATTTAGTCATTGAGTGACTTGGAAAATATTTCTAGTAGGAAATGAGTTTTTGAATCAGTTCTCAAGAATTACTGCCTATGAATAGAGAACAAGAAAGCCACACTGAAATGTGAATGCTGGCTGGTTACCATCCTAAGTGCCCAGTTTGCCAGCCTCAAATCTCTGCTTAAACAAAATTTAAACTACTATTTGGGAGCCTGGCAAGTATTGTGTCCCTATCCTCAGAGAATAAGTATCTAAAACAGATAACGGGGACCCTAGGTGTTTAACTTAGGCCAAAGTCCTTTTGAACTTAAGGAGACAAGTTTCATATAACTTCTGTCTGGCACCTTCTCTGTTTCTTCTCTGGGACTGAAAAATGGGATTGAAATGACTGGTAACACCTAGTGGTGTTACACTCATCACTGGTATTTAAATGAGTACAATGGTATTATGTGATGTAATAGAGGTGTTAGCTAACACTATGATGGTAGTCATATTGCAATATGTAAAAGTATCATATCAACACATAGTACACCTTAAAATTACACAGAGAAATATGTCAATTATATCTCACTTTCTAAAATTGGGTGTAAGGGTCAAACCTTTCATCATGATTCCAACTTTACCAATTTAAATGCATTAAAAAAAGGACATTGGAAATCTAATTTATATAGGTAAAATTTTTCACATTTCTTACCATTTTCTATTATGTGGTAAGTTTCTACTATGAAAAGTTATGTAAGTTTCACAAATCTCAGCCAACTTAGTTCATTTTGTCATTGAAAATCCCCTTACGGTTAGATTCCAAGTTTCAACGGAGTATTCCTCAGGCTTTTAGATCTGTCTTCCTGTGCTCTCCCACCAAGGCTGACTCCATAGTGCTGTCTTTGCAATGAAGAACCAGCACTGAATTCAAAATGAAGCAAGTAATGCTAATCTTTGGCACTGGCCCTATCTCCCTTGCCATCTTCCTGCTTTCCTGCCTACAAAGTAGCTTTGGGCACTGGACATTCACTGTTTTGATCTACCAGAGGGCTTTTGTTTTGCTTCAGGCATAGTCTTTATCCTGTCTTTTTTTTTTTTTCCTGCTTTTGTTTCTTTCACCAATTCTCTGCTCTTACCACCAGCTTTTTCTATAATTCTTTTGTCTCCTAATGCTTCATTGTTCCCTCTGAAAATAGGAGGTGAAAAAGAAATAAGAGAAAACAAATATTGACAAAAGACAAAATGTAAAGTAGACAAAGAAATGCCCATGTGTTAATTTTGCATGCATGGTGCTGTCCTGGATGGTTCTTTAATTATATGTATTTTTTTAATACATTGCAGCTAAGATGGCCTTCGGCTTCTTTTAAAAATACTATGCTTTTTGTCCACTGTCCAGAGAAACCGAGTTTTGGTCTCAAGGTCTGTCAACATTATTATTTTTATATGCAGTGCTTCTACATACAGTAAAACCAAAATACTCCAAGCCAACATATAAGAACCATTGACCAAGAACAAATGAATAGACACTCTTGCTTTCCTAAAGAGTTCTACAAGAACCTAATTTCCTTTTTTTTACTCTTTGCCCCCTGCAGATTCAGTTTTAAATGACTTTGTTATGATGCACTGTGTTTTTATGCCAAATACCCAGCTTTGTCCAGCCCTGGTGGCCCAATATCCTTTTGCTGTGAAAGGTCCCTATTCCTTTGAAGACACCCCACATGTATAAGACCATTATCTCATCTCATTCTCTGGAGGTAAGTCGTGGCCCAGGCAGAGCTGTGCTTTCCACCTTGTCTAACCCCGAAACATCAGCAGTTCTGCTGTAGCTCTCTCTGGCTGCTTTGGCCATGCCGTCTTCGAGGATTTCCTCCTCAGTACCCGGAGTAGAGGAGTGAGCCAGGTTGCCTCGGGAAGGTGATGCTGGTGAGAAATGTCTATGCCTGCATGGTCGGCCAGAACAGGTTATGGAGAAGAGTATTATTAGGGAATACTATTAGGGGTGGTTCCCTAACCTTGGAGACAGCTATTCCTGAAGCATACCTGGCAATATGGACTGTGTGTTCTTCCTCTCAGCTATAGTATGAATCAGACCAGTAACCTGCTGAGACATATACAACTTATCATTGTGGGGTAGCTTTTTTTTCACATTCATTGTAGGCTATCCTCTCCTCTGGATACAAAGTGTATTCCTCATTGCTGTTTTTATTGTCATCACACTGACTTAAATCAAAGACACAAAACTTGAAATTCTACTGGCAGTTCCCCTAGGCCGCTTGAACGCTGAGTTTGTCTGGGGCAGCTTCTCAGCAGTCTGTTGAACTGGCCGATGGCCGCAGTGTCTGGCACAGAGGGAGCATTCAGAAAATGTAAGCTGAATTTTTTTTTTACACTAATATAAAGGTAATTTTATTAGACTTTAAAATAAATGGTTCAGCATAAATAAATGTTCCAAACCTCACTTTACAGGCCTGAGAAAAGATAATTATTTGTTAAATTACTTTTTTTTAATATAATTTATTTTATTATCATTAATTTACAATTACATGTGCAATATTACGATTATTAAACTACGCCTTCATCAGGTCCCCCCCACCAACCCCATTACAGTCACTGTCCATCAGCGTAGGGAGATGCTATAGAATCACTACTTGTCTTCTCTGAGTTCAACTGCCCTCCCCATGACCCCCAACATTACATCTGCTAATCGTAATGCCCCTTTTTCCCTCTTATCCCTCCCTTCCCGCCCATTTTCCCCAGTCCCTTTCCCTTTGGTAACTATTAGTCCATTCTTGGGTTCTGTGAGTCTGCTGCTGTTTTGTTCCTTCAGTATTTTTCTTTGTTCTTATACTCCACATATGAGTGAAATCATTTGATACTTGTCTTTTCGGCTTGGCTTATTTCACTGAGCATAATACCCTCTAGCTCCATCCATGTTGTTGCAAATGGTAGGATTTGTTTTCTTCTTATGGCTGAATAATATTCCATTGTGTATATGTACCACCTCTTCTTTATCCATTCATCTACTGATGGACACTTAGGTTGCTTCCATTTCTTGGCTATTGTAAATAGTGCTGCAATAAACATAGGGGTGCATCTGTCCTTTCAAATTGGGCTGCTGCATTCTTAGGGTAAATTCCTAGGAGTGGAATTCCTGGGTCAAATGGTATTTCTATTTTGAGTTTTTTGAGGAACCTCCATACTGCTTTCCACAATGGTTGAACTAATTTGCATTCCCACCAGCAGTGTAGGAGGGTTCCCTTTTCTCCACATCCTCGCCAACATTTGTTGTTGTTTGTGTTTTGGATGTTGGCCATCCTAACTGGTGTGAGGTGATATCTCATTGTGGTTTTAATCTGCATTTCTCTGATGATTAGCGATGTGGAGCATCTTTTCATGTGCCTGTTGGCCATCTGAATTTCTTCTATGGAGAAGTGTCTATTCATGTCCTCTGCCATTTCTTAATTGGATTATTTGCTTTCTGTTTGTTAAGGTGCATGAGTTCTTTATATATTTTGGATGTCAACCCTTTATCAGATACGTTTTTTATGAATATATTCTCCCATACTGTAGAATGTCTTTTTGTTCTACTGATGGTGTCCTTTGCTGTACAGAAGCTTTTCAGCTTGATATAGTCCCACTTGTTCATTTTTGCTTTTGTTTCCCTTGCCCAGGGAGATATGTTCAAGAAGAAGTTGCTCATGTTTATGTCCAAGAGAATTTTGCCTATGTTTTTTTCTAAGAGTTTTATGATTTCATGACTTAGATTCAAGTCTTTGATCCACCTAGAGTTTACCTTTGTGTATGGGGCTAGACAGTAGTCCAGTTTCATTCTCTTACATGTAGCTGTCCAGTTTTTCCAACACCAGCTGCTGAAGAGGCTGTCATCTCCCCATTGTATATCCAAGGCTCCTTTATCAAATATTAATTGACTGTATATGTTTGGGTTAATGTTTGGATTTTCTATTCTGTTCCACTGGTCTGTGGGTCTGTTTTTGTGCCAATACCAAATTGTCTTGATTACTGTGGCTTTGTAGTAGAGCTTGAAGTCAGGGAGCGTAATTCCCCCTGTTTTATTCCTCCTTCTCAGGATTGCTTTGGCTATTCGGGGTCTTTTGTGGTTCCATATGAATTTTAGAATTATTTGTTCCAGTTCATTGAAGAAAGCTGTTGGTAGTTTGATAGGGATTGCATTGAATCTGTAGATTGCTTTAGGTAGTATAGCCATTTTGACAATATTTATTCTTCCTAGCCAAGAGCATGGGATGCATTTCCATTTGTTAGTGTCCTCTTTAATTTCTCTTAGGAGTGTCTTGTAGTTTTCAGAGTACAGGTCTTTCACTTCCTTCGTTAGGTTTATTCCTAGGTATTTTATTCTTTTTGATGCAATTGTGAATGGAATTGTTTTTCTGATTTCTCTTTCTGTTAGTTCATCATTAGTGTATAGGAAAGCAACAGATTTCTGTGTGTTAATTTTGTATCCTGCAACTTTGCTGAATTCAGATATTAGTTCTAGTAGTTTTGGAAGAATCTTTAGGGTTTTTGTGTACAGTATCATGTCATCTGCAAATAGTGACAATTTGACTTCTTCTTTACCAATCTGGATGCCTTGTATGTCTTTGTTTTGTCTGATTGCTGTGGCTAGGACCTCCAGTACTATGTTGAATAACAGTGGAGAGAGTGGGCATCCCTGTCTTGTTCCCGATCTTAGATGAAAAGCTTTCAGCGTCTCGCCGTTAAGTATGATGTTAGCTGTGGGTTTGTCATATATAGCCTTTATGATGTTGAGGTACTTGCCTCTATACCCATTTTGTTGAGAGTTTTAATCAGGAATGGATGCTGAATTTTGTCAAATGCTTTTTCAGCATCTATGGAGATGATCATGTGGTTTTTGTTCTTCTTTTTGTTGATGTGGTGGATGATGTTGATGGATTTTCGAATGTTGTACCATCCTTGCATCCCTGGGATGAATCCCACTTGATCATGGTGTATGATCCTCTTGATGTATTTTTGAATTCGGTTTGCTAATATTTTGTTGAGTATTTTTGCATCTACGTTCATCAGGGATATTGGTCTGTAATTTTCTTTTTTGGTGAGGTCTTTGCCCGGTTTTGGTATTAGAGTGATGCTGGCTTCATAGAATGAGTTTGGAAGTATTCCCTCCTCTTCTATTTTTTGGAAAACTTTAAGGAGAATCGGTGTTATTTCTTCTCTATATGTCTGGTAGAATTCAGAGGTGAATCCATCAGGCCCAGGGGTTTTGTTCTTGGGTAGTTTTTTGATTACCAATTCGATTTCGTCACTGGTGATTGGTCTGTTTAGTTTTTCTGTTTCTTGCTTGGTCAGTCTTGGAAGGTTGTATTTTTCTAAGAAGTTGTCCATTTCTTCTATGTTTTCCAGCTTGTTAGCATATAGATTCTCATAATATTCTCTTATGATTCTTTGTATTTCTGTGGGGTCCGTCGTGATTTTTCCTTTCTCATTTCTGATTGTGTTTATGTGTGTAGATTCTCTTTTTCTCTTAATGAGTCTGGCTAGGGGTTTATCTATTTTGTTTATTTTTTCAAAGAACCAGCTCTTGGTTTATTGATTTTTTCTATTGTTTTATTCTTCTCAATTTTATTTATTTCTTCTCTAATCTTTATTATGTCCCTCCTTCTGGTGACTTTGGGCCTCATTTGTTCTTCTTTTTCCAATTTCAGTAATTGTGTCTTTAGACTATTCATTTGGGAATGTTCTTCCTTCTTTAAATAGGCCTGGATTGCAATATACTTTCCTCTTAGAACTGCCTTTGCTGCGTCCCACATAAGTTGTGGCTTTGTGTTGTTGTTGTCATTAGTCTCCATATATTCTTTGATTTCTGTTTTGATTTGGTCGTTAACCCATTGATTAATTAGGAGAATATTGTTAAGTCTCCATGTATTTGTGAGCCTTTTTGATTTCTTTCTAAAATTAATTTCTAGTTTTATATCTTGGTGATCTGAGAAGTTGGTTGGTAGGATTTCAATATTTTTGAAATTACTGAGGTTCTTTTTGTGGCCTAGTATGTGGTCTGTTCTGGAAAATGTTCCATGTGCACTTGAGAAGAATGTGTATCCTGTTGCTTTTGGGTGTAGAGTTCTGTAGATGTCTGTTAGGTCCATCTGTTCTAGTGTGTTGTTCAGTGCCTCTGTGTCTTTACTTATTTTCTGTCTGGTTGATCTGTCCTCTGGAGTGAGTGGTGTGTTGAAGTCTCCTAAGATGAATGCATTGCTGTCTATTTCCTCCTTTAATTCTGTTAGTATTTGTCTCACATATGCTGGCGCTCCTGTGTTGGGTGCATATATATTTATAATGGTTATATCTTCTTGTTGGACTGACCCCTTTATCATTATGTAATGTCCTTCTTTATCTTTTGCTACTTTCTTCGTTTTGAAGTCTATTTTGTCTGATACAAGTACTGCAACACCTGCTTTTTTCTCTTTGTTGTTTGCATGAAATATCTTTTTCCATCTCTTCACTTTTAGTCTGTGTATATCTTTGGATTTGAGGTGAGTTTCTTGTAGGCAGCATATAGATGGGTCTTGCTTTTTTATCCATTCTGTTACTCTGTGTCTTTTGATTGGTGCATTCAGTCCATTTACATTTAGGGTGATTATTGATAGGTATGTACTTATTGCCATTGCTGGCTGTAAGCTGAATTTTAAAAGTGTGTATCATTGATTTATACCCTCAACTTTGGAGGACATGTGAAAGTGTATTTTCCAATTCCAGGTTATTTTTAAAGCCACAAAAATTTAGACCCCTAAACACTCTGGCTTTTTTAAGCAGTTAAATTATTGAAGGAGAATGGCTTTCTTTTTTCTGAGCAATCCAATCAATGTTGGCATGTTTTCCTTTTTCAGAATTATAATTGCCCTACCTGATTCTCATTTTCTTGTTCATCCATAATTCTCTTTGAAGTCAACAGAATGTGTGAGGTTAGGAGATTTGAGTTGAATGTGTTATTCAGAAGGAGCTGCAAGAGTGAGATTTGGGTGTTTATTTGCCTGGAACTATCTTTCCAAGTAATGACAGCTTAATGAGACTTACATATATTATATATTCTTTCTGGCTTATATTCAGTTTTTCTCAAAACTAAAATTAACACATTCAGGTTCTCTCTGTGTTCTTTTAACACCATACATGGTAATCACTATTAGATCTTTAAAATTTGTTGGAAGGATAAAAAAAGACCACCTTTGAATTTAGACCAATTTTTTAAAACAGATGGGCTGTTGACAAGCTTAAGGCAAATGAAACCAAAAGAAGAGTGAGAGAGTATAGAGGGCCAAGCATGTCATCTTTAAAACTCAAAACCACGAACACTAAGCTTGCATTTCTTTTTAAATTCTGGTTTCTTAATGTATTCACTTGTTGTCCTTCACAGTTGATTGAGAACATTCATTTCACTGGCCTGTGTTTTTAAAATAGAAGCTCTTAGAGGGAAAGTCCAGGTCATGCCGGGTAGGGAGGCATGGGGACAGTGTGACTGGGGGAAGGGGGGGTGTCATATCTGATTCTAATTCTTTTCACAGTAGCTGGAGGGGATCCAGGAGGGCTGGGCATCGCGTACACGCCCAGGTCCCCTCAGACCACCCCCTACATACCTGGCCCTGTGACAGCTTAGATTCTCTTCATTGTTCCATTTTGAATCAACTCTCTATGTGTCAGGCACAATGCTAAGAGCATTGACCCATATTATACCACTTTGTCTGTACAGGAGTCCATTGGGTTAGTATTAACTTTTTAAAATGAGGATCCTGAGACTCAAAAACAGTGGAGTGACATGCCCAAGGCAAGTGGCAGAGCCAAGATCCATCCAGGTCTTGGGATTCCAAGCCTGAGGTATGTCACTTTTTTTCTTCACAGTTTATTTCTTTAAAAGCTTGTCCTTTAGAGTCTAAGAACAATTCTTGACAACATATTGCATGATACACGTTCATCTGTGCTTCAGTTGGCTAAAATCAGTGTAGGCCTAATTGTTTCAACCAAATAAATAAAGTATCCAGTAGAACTTTTTGCGATCATGGAAATATTCTGTATTTGTGCTAGCCCAATGGCCACTAACTAGCCTTGAAGTTGGTTATTGTGACTGAGGAACTGAATTTTTTATTTTATTTAATTTTCATTCATTTAAATTTAAAAAGCCAGGTGTGGCTCATGCTCCCACATTGGACAGTATAATCTAGTCCTTAGATACTGGAAAGAAGAGCCTCCAACCAGAATCGCTGTTCTGTAATGCCGAGGGAGGGTGTCCAGGGCAGACAGGAGCTCGTCCTGCTGCAAGCAAGCTGATGGAAAGGGTCCTCTCTGAAGGTCATAAGCGCGTAAGTGCCCCTGCACCATGCTGAGTATTTCAGGCTGCCCTAGTTGTTATGTGGGCTCCTTACATAAGCTATGTTTTTTTTGGTCAAGGGGTAATTCAGAGAATTGGAGAACCCTTGAAGAGCCCAGGCCTTCGAAAGGGGCCTCTGGGGCAACAACTAAAGACCCTGCTGTTGGGTAGCCCTGCTCCACATCCTGGGCCCGCACCTCATTCCCACATCCATGGGAAGGAGCGTCTGGTCGGCCTGGCTCGGGTCAGTGTTGACATCTTGGTCAAAGGAAGACATGCACTTTACAGAGATTGCCTTTAAAGAAAAACAGGGAAAGTAGAGAGAGAGCTGATACCCAGGCAAAAACAACAAATACACATAAACAGCTTAACACCACATCCACAAGCACAGGGAGATACAATGTAAGACTGAACAAGTGTGTTGCCCCCACGTTGTTGAGGTGGGTTATGGGAAGAGTAAAATACTTAACTACGTTCCATTAAAGCACTCATGTTAAAACGAGTTGCTTTAGCTGAGTGTTTCCAAAGTACTTAATATCTGTGACTTTTCCTAGGAGCCCTATGAAGAAGTCAGTATTTTGCTCCTCTTTTTCCAAATCAATAAACTAGGATAATGAAAAATTATGATTTGCTCAAAGAAAGGTAATTACTAGTGCAGAAAAGATTTGAGCCCTGAGCCACTGACACCTATTTCTGTCCTTAGTCCACATTGTATGTCTCCTCCAATTTTGCTTTTAGCACAGAAGAAGATGGTAAAACTCTGTTTAACATTAATATTTCAGGCCTTTTATGTGCTAATGAGAGAGGCTCTCTATTCATTAGATATGCTTGGAACATGATCTGACCTGATGAATACGAGTGCTTTATAATGAATTTTTTAAATTCTATTTTTCAGTTTCTGTACTTTTCATCTCTAGTTTCTTCAGTCTTTTTTAAATCTGCACTTAAAATTCAGTTCAATTTTCCAATAGCCTTTAAAAAGAAGATTAAAACAACCGAAAACCCTACCAGGTATTACTATTGTTAACCTCTAGATATGTAGCCTTCCAGTCTTTCTTCTTTACATATAGATATATACTTTTAAATATGACTGTGGGATCATACTATAAGTAATTTTATAGGTTTTATCACTAAACAATATTTTATGAGTGCCTTTCTCTGCTATTAAATACTTTTCCACACCATTTTTCTAAATATAATAGAAAATGTTCACATAACAGTATGTTGCAGATATCTTTTCAAACCAATCTATATATAAATAAAACTACAGTTTTTTTCAGATAATTCTACAAATATTATTAAATAAAATGTGTCATACAGTGCTAGGCAACAAGGTAACAAAGATGCATGAGAAAAAACATGTATTAGAATGTATTATACGGTAGATATGTCGTAATTAATTTTCTTAGCCTCTTCCTACTGGATCTTTAGATTACTTCCACATTTTTCCAATAACAAATAGAACGGGAGGATTTGGCACCATTCTAGTTCAATCTTTGCCTGTGTACATGATAATTTCCTTACTTTCAGTTTCTAGAAGTAGGCAAAGAATATGTAATATTTTAATGCTTTTGATGTTTATTGCCGAATTGCTCTCCTGTTGGCTTAATTTTATGTTTTGTGATTAAACTCTGCCATATTTTTCTTTGTACAAATCAGACGGGCCTTCAATTCAGTAAGTGATCATAACTAAGTTAATATTATTTTAAATTTAAATAATTGAATCTTTGTTTCAGAGCATTTCACATCACTTATTTCATCTTTCTAATGCCCAGTTCCCTCATATGAGGCAAAAAAAAGAACTGTATGATATTTATTTCATTTTACATGTAGGAGAAATCAAGACACCTGGAAGCCAAATACCCCCCTAAGATTCCCTATGTGCCGGCAGACATTTGCAGAAACTCCATGTAGCACTAGCATAACTAGTTGCAGTGGACATTGCAGTTGACTTCCGATGTCGTTGCCGTCTCTGTGGGTCAGTCTGGCTACTCAGAGTAATTGGCTGCCTTTGACCTGATTGATTCACAAATTACAGGCCAGTGAAATTCAAAGAGAAGCTTCCAGGGGCTTTGGGATGAAAAGCTCTCCCCACATTTAAGAGAGAGAACAGGAGAGCTGTAGCCCCAGTGGCAAGTGATACCATTCTTCAGCCATTAGGGGCATGAACCCTCTGACAAAGCTGTAATGAGTGAGAGTCAGGAAAACAATGGAGTCTATGATGATATTGTTGTACCTGGACCAATCCTGAAGCTTACTCAACCAAGAGCTATCTCTTATATCAACAAATGCAAGCCTTTGCTTGTCTAGGACAGATTGTTACTATAGCTGAAAGAATGTTAGGTGATAAATTGCTTATATTTAAATGTGTAAAAATTTAAATGCAGCAATAATTTTGGTCAAATATTTTCTCTTGGTATCCTAATTTCTTTAGGCTTAGTAGACAACATAAATTCTATGATTTTGGCATGGAAATTGTTTAGTTTCTTGATTTAAAAAGAAAAAATAGAATACAGATTTGCCACTAAGTTTTAACCAGAACTGCCTTATATGCATTATGTCTCTTATACAGAAACAAATTAGGAACGGTTTCCCTTGCTGAGAAGACAGGGTCACCGTCATTTATTTCTCTGTGAAATTAATCTGGGAATGTCTTATCTCATCCTTAACAGCAGTCCTCTGAAGTTTATTGATGAATAGACTGAGGCTCTAAGTTGTCAGTTAACTTACCAAGGGTCTCACAGCTTGTAAGTGGAGAAGGCAGAGTGTGAACACAGGTGGTCTGATTCCAGAACTTCCATTCCCACACACATGTCGCATCCAGGGAAGAATAGACTTGGTTCTCCTTATAGGTTGACTTGGGTCTCTAAGAGGAACTTTTACCAAAATTAGCTTTTCTTATTGATGAAAGAGTTAACAAAACAGCATCAGGTTCTTATTCTCGAGATGAAGCCAAGTCTTTAGGAGTATTCTTTAACTTTCTAAGAAAATTTGTAAGCTTAAATTTTGTTGAAGCCAGGTTTTACCATTGTAGTCCTCCAATTAGTTCTGAAAAGTGTGTGGTCCATATGTCACTATGACAGCAGTTTACTTGTGCGGATATGCAATATCAGAGTTCATTTCCAATAAGGACAATTTGTTTGATGATATAAACATGGTATCCTCTTTTGAAGAACATAACTATATTATCAGCTATTCTACCAAGTATTTCATATACATCTTCCCAGTTTCATATCAACACTGTGGGATATGTACTCCTTTTACGTTAAGGAAGTGAGACTGAGCAGGTAAGTAATTTGCTCCAGGTTATATAGCTAGGAAGTGTTACACAGTGTTTGCCAGCAGTGTGTTGCATTATGCCACGTCCTAACTGCTTTGCCATACAAGCAACTGATTTAAGATTAAAAAGAATATCCAAGAAGTAGAGGCTTCTAAAAACAGAGGATTCTAAAAATCAGTGAGAAAAAAAATATTCTGAGCAAGAAATAGGAGGCACATAAAGATGACGGTACAGAAAATGTTCCTGTGAGCTCACAGTGAATAAACACCCATGAATATAGGAGCAGCTCTGTCAGTAGGAAGAGCATCACAGAGTTAAATCCAGAAATGCCAGGCCTTATGAAAAAAATTCCAAAACTGTCCATTTAAAAGATTCAAAATTATTTCCAGAGGTGGATTGATAATGATGGCGTTAGCTAAGTTTTACTTAGAACCTAATAGTCTCAAATACTGTACTACTTGGTTTACCAGTACTGTCTTATCTCATCCTTAACAGCAGTCCTCTGAAGTTTACTGATGAAGAGACTGAGGCTCTAAGTTGTCAGTTAACTTACCAAGGGTGTCACAGCTTGTAAGTGGAGAAGGCAGAGTGTGAGCACCGGTGGTCTGATTCCAGAACTTCCATTCCCACACACATGTCGCATCCAGGGAAGAATAGACTTGGTACTCGGGATGCTGGGATGCTCCACAAAGGAAGCAGGGTAGTAAGGAGGCCCCATAACAGAGTGTGGGAAAAGCAAGGGCTCTGAAGTCAGAAGACCTGTGTTTAAGATCTACATCTCACAAGCTGTATTACTCAGCCATTATCCCTAGCCCCTCTGAACCTTGTCTGTATAATAGAGATAATTATACCTGCTTTATCCACATCACCAGGTTGTTGTGAAGATCAAATGAGACTACGTGTGTGAAAGTAACATTATAAATCTTAAAGCCCCATATAAATATTGCCTCATATATAAATTATTGTACCATCACGAGAGGAATATGGTAAGTGCCAGGAATATACAAAAGCTTTGTCTAGTCATTGGGCGGATGACCCCCAAAGTTTGTTTTCCGCTGCAAGCAGAGATCTTGTATGCAAAGCAGGGTTTTAAAAAACAACAACATTGAAGAGCATCAGTTTGAATGTTGATAAGTGTTTTATAAATAGCTGCATAATTAGCATGTACTTACTGCAAAAAGTATACATAATATTTTAGTCCCTGTTGTAGGCTGTAATGAATCTGCTGCTTCTGCATCCTAGGAGGTTTTCACTTACTTTCCCCGTGATAATTTTAATACATGGAACCATTATTAGCTGAATTAAGAATAAGTAAATGAGCAGTAAAAAAAAATACAGAAAAATTACAGGTGCCTGTGGTGAGTAAGATAATAACTAGGTAAAAGTATATGAAATAATTACAGTGTTTGAACGGCAGAGCCGGCATGAGGAAAATGACTCAATGGAATATTAAGCCTGCTGTTGGCAGGGTAGAAAGGCTGTAGCCTACACTGGCCTTCACCTCTTCTGATTCTCAGTCCTAGCACATCACTGAAAACAGATCTAATTTGTCCTCAGCTATGTTCATGTGATGCCAAAGCAGCTGGTCCAATTCACTGACAATTTAGCCATTTTGAAACTCTGTGATCCTGTAGATTAAATGCCCTGTAACTAAAAGGTTCTGCTTAAAAGAAGTGCCAGACATTTGACATCTGTGTAGATTTTGTCAACCTTGTGACACTGAATCTGAACTTCCTAGAGTGTATCTATGATCTGTATTTGACATCTCCTCAACAAAAGGGACTTTCAAGTAATATAGGTAAAGTATTTTAAACAACTGTGATTTTTTTTAATTGTGTTATAGATAGAACTCCAGTGTTCTTGAGTTGTTTAAGGTGGAGTCCGTCAGTACTCATTTGAGGCTTATTGTTTCCCTGTGCCCAGTCCTTGACCAGAAAATGAATATTCACAGTGAATTCAAGACATGGTTCCTGCTGTTAAGGATTCTGATTCATGCTTCCATAGGGTGAAAATCTTATGGCCATAACAAGAAAAGCCTCAAGTTAGGATCTGAATGGTCAGTCGATTTAAGAATATTTGGTTAGTAGTGGTGAGCCATAGCTTTCTAAATTGATCAACGTTGGACAGGAGAACTTGTTGAAACTATAGCAGAAAGAGTCTAGCTCAGACACGAGAAATCCTGTATCTCCCTTGCTATCAGATTGTCAAGGCTGCACCAGTGAACTCTTGGTTTTCTATAAGTGCTTTGTCTTTTTGAGGATTTGGGGGGAATCAATTTCTGTATCTCAGATGGATTTCCCTGTTAACCAACAAACTTCTAAGTCACCTACTTCTGCTGCATAACATACGTAAGCATAAATAAATCTTAACATCAGACAAAATACAACCACATGGGTAAGCAGAGTACTGGGGAGGGAAATAACAGAATTGAGTTCTAGTCCTAAGAATTCTATTGATCACTTAGCCTCATTCTACCTCAGTTTCCTTACCTCTGAAATAGTGGAGCTGATTGCAACTCACAGATTTATGATTCTGTGAATCATCTAAAATCAGCTCAGTGTGTTAGTGATGAATTTGGCCACTTCAACAATTATGGTCTTTTCTTAATTGGGTTTAAAATAACAATTCTAAATTCTCTTTCAACTAGCCCTTTATGAGTTACCACAACCATGTTATCTTCCTGTGTCTTTTCTACCCATAAAAATTCAAGCATAGCCATATTGCTTCTTACCTGAACCCAACTGTCATGTTATCAGGAGTCATGGCCTTATTTATTACAAGTGTGTCCTGATCATTTGACAGTCATTGGATTATTATGTATTTGATTTTCTAAGCTAATCTGCTCTTCACATAGACATTAGCCGATATGTATTTCAGATACTGTACTTCAGATGTTAAAAGTGTTTTCTGTATGTGGTATGCATTGCTAATCCTTTCTAAATTGTTATTCATCCTGGAGAAGAGTTAGATTTTTATTCTATGTATGACTTTCTCTATCAAGTGGTTAATGCATTACTCCAGTTTTAGCCAGAAAAGGTAGTGGTTGCTGCAGTCTTCCTGAGGCATTTGAATTTGCGAACATAACGATATTTGAAATGTTATTCCTTTTGGTTGCATTTCTGACATCATGCTGAGACCAGGAAGCTAGTGGGATGTTCTTATTCTTTGGCTGCTATCTAAAGGGAATATGATTTTTTCTCTCTCCCTGCATTTTTTATAGGAGTTAAATAAAATTTGAAAAATTACATTAATCTTCTAAAGCTGGGAATATTGTCGTGGGAACAAATAGAAGCCCCAGCCTCTCACCAAGTCCAAGTCAAGATAACCTGAAAGTAACCATTTCAGGTATAATCAATTCCATAAAGCCTGTTCTGTGTCCCTTAAAAATCTGATTCAATAGACTGTTCAGGAATAGAACACTGTGTTCCCTGTGAAGGGCAGAATCCTTGAGCACATGCCTGGATTCAGATATAAAAGTAGTATTACCCCTACCTTCAGAAACATCTGTAAAGGGAAAAGCAAGACTTTGTGAAACAGGTCAGTGCCCGCTTTTGTTTTTCCAGAGGCAAAAATGATTAACTTTCATGAGAAAAGAAAGCAGCCCTCTTCCTGGTCCCTCTGGATTAGGTCAGTTCTAGCTCCCAGGAGGCTGTGAAGTTGCTCATGAATAGCAGAGGGCATCCAGCCCTGGTTTAGGTACTGGTCAGCTCTCAGCTCTGGGAAACTTAGAACTTTGGGGGGGAAAAAAAACATCTCTTCCAGTGGGATTTTTGCTTTTCAGATGTAATTATTCCTACAATTTCATAAATTCAACCACTTATGTCTAAGTCACTGTGGCTATGGTTTGGGGTCATGGGGTAGTGATAATGGAGAGAGCCCTGTCTGGATTTGTAAGCCCTGCCATTACTCACTGAACAACCTTGAACAGACTTCTTCTCTCTGACCTCAGTTTCCTCATCTGTAAGTATTTCCCTTCAGGTTTAGAGAGACCATTAAATGATCATGTGAGCACATTGAGCATATTTATTATAAAGCTACAAACATTTGAACTGTTATCCTGTTCCTCCCAATCACATATTCTATCTTTTATTACAGACAAAAAACAGCTTTCCCCAGCAGGAAAGAGGTCAAGAAAAATTTTTGTCCCACCCCACAGAGATAATGTAGATTCAGTTATTCTATCCTATGGCCTTGCAGACTGGCCACACTGTGCTGTTGATATCACTGTGTCCAACACAATCATTTGCATTGCTTCCTTGAGGCCAAGTAAAGATAACCTGGAAAGTTAGAATGATATCCACTTGATATCAACACAATACATCAAACCATTGCAATCTCATACAAGTAGGAAAGAATCAACCAATCTCTCTCCCACTCCCTCTCTCTGACTCTTGGGTAAACTAGTATATATTGTTTAGTTAAGAATTATTCATTTGGTATTGCCATGTGCCTGACTATGCTGGTACGTACCTTAGAAGATAGTGCTAAAATGTCGTGCCCAACATTGTAATTCTTTGGAAAGAAAAACTGAGTTAATGAGTGCATACAACCAAGAGAACAAAGAGTTAATCTGACAAGAAATAATTTTCCCATAATGTGATCTTTCTTCCCTTTTTTTTATTGTAAGCTCAGAGAGAATTGTGGCAATACAGGTTGAGCAATTTTCTTTTTTATGAATCCCGTATTCAATTTATGACAGCCATTTTGCAACCCATTTACATGCAGTAAACCTTTGCTTTAAGGTTCTTGTCATTTACCTTGACTGTGCTTATTTATAGTCCCTTTAGAAAAGGCCCTTTACTGGTTTAGCTCTCACGCACAGCACTGTCACAAGGCAGTTTTCTACAGTGACTTTTAAGTCATGGTCATGAGCTAAGGCACAGTCAGTCTTAGACCAGCCATGAAGCATGGGGGTGCTGTGTAATGGAAAGAAAACTAGTTGGAATTAGGAGTCTTGGATTTGAAACCAACTCTGCACTCTTGCTATGTATTCCTGGCCATTTATGTTTCTTTATTGTCAGTTTGCTCACCTGTAGAAAGGGAATGATACTTTCATTACAAGACTATATATAAAGTATAGCTCAACAGAGATACTCTATATGCAAGTTACAATGTAATTTATAAGGAGGGAATTGCTCTGTGAGTTAATTGTCTATCATATGAATTACTATAAATCACTGAAAAAGGAATGGTATATTTAAGATCTTTCTTGATATCTCTACTGTAATCCACATGAGAATGTAAATGAGAACAGGAACTTTTCCCTGACACATAGTAGGCACTCAACTGTTATATTAATGGATAAATAAAATTTCTAGGTGAAAATCACTGTGTGCTTGACATGGTACAGGATACAAAGACAAATAAATCATCCCAAGCCTCAAGGAGCTTGTAGTTTGCTTAAGATGGCTAGCCATAATTCACAGAAAGCCCTTATGAGTTAAGTTTGTGGTTCTAGACAACATAAGAAGTTATGGTATAAAAAGTGTGTCCGAGTTTCCTACCAGAAGATCAATGGAGCAGGAACCTTTCCTCTTCCAAACACAGGATGAGCTTATCTTCCTCTAGCCTCGCTACCCCCCACCCCGCCTCCGACCCCATGCACTCTTTGTTTCAGGCATGGTTCCAGCAGGACTAGATCCTACTAGATCCCATTCAAAAGGATTTAACTGAAATGTATGTAATGAAGGGGTTATAAAGATGTGTGCAGAATTACGGAAACCAGCCGGAGATGGCAAGGCACAAGCAACAACAGGAAGCACCCCCCCTAGCGGCGAAGGGCGGGAGGGAAGGCCGGCAGGGAATGCAATGAGAGCTAGAGCTTCGCTCAGTCAGAACCCTCGTCAGCCCACAAGTCCAAGCGGAGCCCTGTTGAGTCATAATTCCTTAGGCTACTGTCAAGTTAGAGTTAGCAGCTGTTAACAAGGATTGTATTTGGTCCAGAAGCTTTTTGTGGGTGGGGCTTTTCTTGAGGGTCTTCCATAGTCCAAAAGACTGGCTTTCTGAAGCTGGAGTCTGTCACTTTCTGCCTTTGCAAGCAGCACTGTGAAATGAGTGTGAAATGGCTAAATGTCTTCCTTGACTCCTGGCACTTACCATGCACAGCCTTCACAAGGTACAGAACAGGAGAAAATGGATTATGCCCTCAACAATAAGAGGCGAGTCATCCGCCTGGTTTTGCAGTGGGCCGCCATGTATGGAGACGTCTTACAAGAGGATGACGTGGCTGTGGCTTTCCTAGAGGTAAGTGGGAGGAGTCACCCCTTCCAAGAGTATATCTTCGTCTTACAACACAGGGACTTCCCACGGCCCCGCAGCTTTCCTGGAGACACTGTAATTGCAAATCTAGACTTTGTTAACATGTTCATTCATTGGAAAGGTGCTATAAGGGAAGTAAAGAAAAACATTATCCATTATCCTGCCATTCTGATTCAAGAACTAATAGCATTTTAATGTGTTTTCATTTGGTCTCTTTCTCTTTGTATTTTTTCTGTAGTTGCAATCACATAGTATCCATCATTTTGCAGGCTGCTTTTTCCACTTCTTATAAGGATTTTTCTGTGTCAGTAGTCTTTCTAACAAACCTTTGAGTAGCTGTGCCACAGATATATTTATTTGTTCCTGTATTGTTGAATATTTACATCATTTCCAGTTTTTATCTTCCTAGAATGATAATACAGTGAGCATTTTTGTGTATGTAGGTCTGTCCTTGGTTACATTCCTAAAAGTGGGATTACTAGATCAAATAGTAAAATATTTTTGAGCTGAGGACAACAGATTAATTCGACTGACGAACCACTAGGATCATGAGGTAGTTCTGAAGGGCCATGATTTATTTCATAAACACTGCTTTAAGCTGAACTTCCCTTTTCCTTCCCATGGCTCCAGCCCACATTGCAGCACTGACCCTTACATTTAATCCTTAATGACTCACTCTGTCCTCCAAAACTTAGATGAGGACCTTACCTCTATGCAGCCAAATGTAATGTGGCTTGTACTTCAAACTTTACTAGTCTGTAGGTTCAAGAATGAAATATCCAAAAGAAACGTACCCTCTCTTCCTTTTTTAATCATACTGCTTGGCAGGCAGAGAGGTGAGGAAGGGAGGAAAGGTGGACTGTGAGTGTCCCTCCAGACTGTGGGATGTAATACTCTGACAATATAAAGGAGTAATAGCTTGGGTCATATGCTGCTGACTCACAGACTCTACCCCTTAGAAAGGGACCATTGGCTGATGAACCGAAGTGGTTGGTGGTTAAGCTGGTAGTGCCCCAGCTCTCCTCTCCTGCCAGGGGGCCCCTGCTGCAGGACAAAGCGTGCACAGCTATTGCTGATGCTTGGTGGTCAGGGCAGCAGCAAAGAGTCCTGAGCTGGTGGCACAAACTCCGTGTAGCTTCAGTACAGTGCTGGGGACCAGGCCTGCATGTTTACCAACAACAATTAACCACAGCTTGTGGTAAATGTTAAATAAACAACAAATACTAAAATAATATGCAAAATAAATATTAAAATTTCCCTGAAAAAAAATAATGAGTTGAAAAAAGTGCTCTTAACACATAGACTATAAAATTACTTGTTCCAAAACATTGCATTACATGCCATTCATTATAAGTGGTATATAAATGATTTATTTTCAGTTAAAAAATTTTTTTTGAATTTTTCTATTGCGGTAAAACATATCAAATATAAAATCTGTCATTTTAAGCATTCTTAAATGTACAATTCAGTGTGCACTTCATTAATTACATTCACAATGTTATGCAGCCATCACCATGTATTTCCAAAACCTTTCTCATTTGCAATTTTGAATTTAGACATATTGTAATGTTTTTCTTTTTCATCTCTAGTCCCTGAAACCATGGTCTAGAGATGCTAGTGAAGCAGATGATATAGGGACACATCTTTGTTGCTCTTTACAGAATTGTGTATCTTTTGCATTCTTGTTAAAAGTCTGTGACCTTTGCCAATTACAGGAGTTTTATGTGTCTGTATCAGATGATGCCCGGATGATTGCTGCCCTCAAGGAGCAACTGCCGGAGTTGGAGAAGATTGTCAAGCAAATGTAAGGAAGGAAGGGCTTGGCTTTGGGGTGTGTTTTCCTCAAGTAAGTGCCTGCTTACAGTCAAAACATCTTCTATAAAGTCCTTTGCCCTCAAAAAGGTGAAAGCTGGTTTTTCAGCAGTATAAGTGTTCTGATTTGAGTGTCCTGGGCCTCTGCACAGGTGATGTGATATGGCCAGATGAACAAAGGGGCTGAGATTCTGCTCAGATGCCTTCTGTGCTGGACAGCTGCCAAGAGAAAGTCTAAGGAGGCACAGACTGTCCTCTGGAATGTCTGACTCAATAAGCTCGGGTCCGTTTGGTTCGAGGCAGTGAATCCAGTAATAAAACGGTCATTAGCATTTAAAGAAAGTTTGAGGGGAATTACTTATGGAAAATTCAGTTTCTGCTGTCAAAGCTGTTGATGGTGAATATTTGTGTCCTCTCAGTTAAAAATGGAAGATTTTCAAATGCTGTTCTTTGAGCCATTGATTAAATACTGACAAGAATGTATGCTACTAGATAGACTTTGAAAGCTGGAAATCCTGGCTTTTGACATCAGTTCCTCTTGCCTGTGACAGGAGCTCATCTCTTTGCTGTTTCCTCCACACTTTGGTCACTTGGTATTAAAATGAGGAGGTTCATATTGCCTCCTGAAAGGATGCTGTGGTTTCATTTTCTAACATAAGAGTAAAGTTATATGTGAATGAAGACATTTAAAATAATGGTACTCATGGTAATAAATAATGTGCTTTCTCTATTTCTTGCAGTTCAGAAGATGCAAAGGCTCCACAAAAGAAAGTAAGTGGCAACGGATTAGGATTCTCTAATTATCTGTGTCCAATGGAATGACAATTCTCCATAAGTATTATATTGCAATGAATAAAAGTGATGTTTTTGCAAATGCAAAACATGTTTTCTTCATTTCTTGATTGCTTCTTGGGTTTGTTTCCTCCTAGTTGCAAGTGTGCATTGATCATTCTCCCCTTATGGTAGTTGCTGTTCTTTATATTTTTACAGCACAAAGTTCTTTTGCAACAGTTCAACACAGGTGATGAGAGAGCTCAGAAGCGCCAGGCTATCCGAGGCTCTGATGAAGGTGAGAATTCCCTTCCAATTCATGGTTGTGTGATTAAAGTCAGTATAAAATCTTCCCCCTGGGAGTCATCACTGTAGACCCACAGAAGAACTTTCGTTTGCAGTCCAAATAGTTTGTTTGGACGTGCCCTTTTGCATCCCAATTATTTATGCTCTTGACCTCTGTGCGTAGAGCTGAGGAGCTTATCCACATCTCCCTGGCTCTGCCTGTCCCCTGCTACCACCATGCCTTGAAGAAAAGAAAGGTTATCATAGGAACCAGCTGTCCGATTTGCCCACCTCTGGGGAGAGCTGGCACGAAGCTGGCTAGTGCTCTGCAATGCCTTGCAGGGGTGGAGGGCCAGGGTCACCTGCAAAGCAGGACTCCTGCCTCGGGAGAGTGCTCTGGTCCTCAGCACATCCTCACCAGTGGCCATCAGGGAGGTACAGGTGCTGGCTATTAGTGGTTGGTTGGTTAAGAGTTAGTTCTCCAAGTATTACAACCAACATAAAATGAATGATAGAATTTTCATCTTAAGCCACAAATGAATCTTGTAATTTAGGAGTACCTCTAAACCCAAGAATTACAGTAGCTGGAATTGCTTCCAGGATTTCTGTGTTCAGAGGTAAGCGTGTGGGTGCCATATACTGGTCTACTGAGCTAAATACCACCCAAGTATATGGCCCAGCGCCAAAGTATAGAAACCCAGGAACAAGCGAGCAGGAATGCCAGCGTAGTTCCCGGCCCCAGGCGGAAGCACTTCTGTTTGCAGAGGTGTTAATATTGGCTCCACACCACCACACCAGACAGCAGTAATCCACTAATCAGCCCACAACACAGCACTTCCTGTATTGTGGAAAAGAAAAGCTTGCAGACAAGGGCAGTCCCAGAAAATTGGGCTAAACATACTTTGTCTTTTTTCCATTACCTGTTTATAGGTTTTTTCAAAAATATCCATTGTTTTTTTAACTGGGGATGTCAGCCCTGTGCGAACCTATCCTTAGACCAGCACTGAAGTGAGGAGTTTTAGGAGGGCACAGACCCAGACAGGTGCAAATAAATACAGTAGCGAGGATGGCAAGATGAAGCAAATTTTCGAGGATGTCTAAACATTTTGCATAGTTTATGACTTTTTTAAGAATTCCCAAGACCAACTTACCATATTGTTCTGCCTTCCCAATAGTTCTGTTTAAAGTCTATTGCATGGACCACACCTACACAACCATTCGGGTGCCAGTAGCCGCCTCGGTGAAGGAAGTCAACAGTGCTGTTGCTGACAAACTAGGCTCTGGGGAAGGCCTGATCATTGTCAAGATGAGTTCCGGAGGAGGTAACCGCCTTAACTAGTACTCTGGGCTTCTATGAAATGGAATATCCCATCCAGAAACCCCACCAGTAGTTAGTATGGCCCTTCCAAACTGATCTGCAGGGACAAATTGGTGCTGTGTGCTCCCACAAATAACAGAAATAATATAGTTATTGGTGAGCTGGATAAGTGTCTAATATGCCCTATCTTAGGTACCCAGTTTAAAACAGAAAGAGGTGAAATGATCGCTCTGAGGCAGCTAGAACTGAGGGCTCGGTACGGATGTGAGTCTGGAGTTCTTTCCATATAAACCCTAAGCACAAAAGCTGCAGGCCTTGGGGCTCTGAAAAGCCTGGACCCTTAGAGGGCATCTGGCTTGACAAGCTAAAGGCCAGAGGTTTCCACAAGTCAGAAGTCAGAGGTAGTCACAGGCTATTTCTTTTCAACTGGTGATGTTCTCCTCCTTACCTGGTACAGAGGGCAGGAATCCAGGTCATGGAATGAAATGAGGACTGTTTTTACTCCATGGGATCACTCAGTTACTCTGTGCTTTCCTGAGATGTCATTTACTCATTCACCATGTATTTACTGGTCACTGAGTATGACTGTGACAAGAGAGGATGTGTTAGACACAGCCTATGCCCCCAAGTTACTCCCAGTCTGGTGAGGAAGTAGACAGTAAATAAACAATTAACAATCCGTGCTAGCAAGAGTTTTGGAAAATGTTGCAGTGAGAGCCTAACGGGATGGAGCAATACAGTTAAATTATCCAGGAATGATTCAATAGCCATTGGGGGATCCACTAGGATCAGGTGAGCCATTTCTGCCATGTTTATAGGCAAATGGTTCCACTGATGTAGGATTTTAAATGCATCTTGGGTTCCTAATATCTCCCCTTTGATTTCTGCCCAAGTCGCACAGGATGCAGGATGTCTGCCCCTACTCATCTCTCTGGCCCATTCTTCCCAGAGCTATCCCATGTCCTTCCTCACTTTCTTCAGGGCTTCACCCACATGTCAGTGTCTCACTGAGACCCCCTCCTTCTTTTCTTTGACTCCCTTTCTGAATTCATAACTTCTCCCGCTTATATATGCTGCTTCCCTGCTATATTTTTTCTCCTTGTCAGTGCTCACTCTCTAATCTATTATCTTGTCCACATCCCTCGCTATGATGTAAACTCTTTTGGGACTGGGATTTTTTTTTTCTGTCTTCTTTACTATATCCTCAATGCCTAGAGCAGTGTCCAGCATGTAATAAATGCTAAGTAGATATCTATGAACTGAATTAATTTTTTAAATATAGGAGGCTTAATCTAGGTAATTCAGTTGCTCTGTAAATTAGGGAATAAGTGAAAAAAAATAATAAACTTTACATCTAAAGTCATGTGGTATCTCAGAAACCCCCTCAGTTTTCTAAAAGTGATCTTTCCACCTCCAAAGTGCTGAGCATTTTTACCACCTGGAAAAATAACTTGTTATATAAATAGAAAGTGTGGTTTTTGTATATAATTACGGTGGCAGCACAGAACTGGGTGAATTAACCCTTGGATATTTCCATTCCTGTTTTGCGGTCATTTCTGATGACATCCTGAGTGTCGTGTGCCTGCATGAATCCTGTGTCTTTTTTATTCAGTGGGTCCTCTCAGTACTATATTCTATGCAGTCTCTCTGTGTGTCCCAGTAATTCACCAAGCTGGCAATTTGTTGGTGTGATTAGAGAAGTGCAGCAAATCTCAGATGCATTTAATAGGCAATCTCATGCTTTTTATGTTCACAGAAAAGGTGGTGCTCAAACCTAATGATGTTTCAGTATTTACGACGCTCACCATTAATGGACGCCTATTTGCTTGCCCGCGAGAGCAGTTCGATTCACTGGTAGGTGTGGATGGCCTCCTCAGAGCAGTGTCTGCAATCAAAATAACTTGTCTGGAGCTTAATTTTGCAGTTACGTTGAACCTGTTGCAAAAATTTTCTGGAATGCTACTTGGCTTTTTCTTTTCCTGTGGTCTATTAGGTGAGCCTCAGGTGTTCATTTGATGTGCTCTGAGCTTGAGATTTTCTTTTGTGGAAATTAGCCAAGTAGCACCACTATCAGGGCATAATTCAGCTTTCAGAACTCTTTGTAAATCACCTCTTTGCAATGTCCCCAATTTAAATATTAATATTAAAAATCTGAATACTTAGACCAGAATAGAAATTTTTTTTTAAGACAAGATACTGCAATTTATCCTACTCCTTAGGAGACTGTAGAAATGTACTGTAGCAAAGCCACTCTCTAGTTTAAGAAAAGTGCTGTTTCCTGAAAGCACTCCAGCTTGTGTAGGAAATGTCAGAGAACAGCAGTATTCCCTAAGGCTCCGAAACACTTGTTCCCAGCCTCACAGAGCTCTCTGTGGATAAAGGATTAATCGGCCCATGCTAATACTTGAGTAGCCTACTCTTCTATGCAAGGGATAGGCTTCATTTCTATTTATCCTATAAAAATTAGACACAGGCATAAGCAGTTATTCAAGTATCTTTGAAAGCCTGTGGGGCCCATTCAGAGGATAGAGGACTCATTTTTTCCATCTTTGGACATGCAGAGCCTCTTTAGTAAGAAAAATGCAACGCAAGAGCTGGTGGTAAACCGCATCGCATTTTGGGGTGAGAGTTTACCTACATAGGTGATGCATGAATGTGTTCAAGTTTAGTCAGTTCAGGCCTCATAAGTAAATCAAAATTCTTCTCCTTGAACTTGTTAGAGTTTGTTTTAGTCTCATGGTAGTTTTGATTTTCTGGTTTTGCGTCATTTTGTGCACTCCAGTGCAGTCAAGCCGATGTTTGCACCATCGTGAATTCATCTGGAGGGGGCTTAGCGAAGGTGGTATCGGCGCTTTTATCCTTCATCTGTTGCTGCCCATGACACCCTTGCCTCTCCTCAACTATTACTGCTGCAAGAGCTGAGTCTGCTCACAGTTCTTTTCATATATTTTTTAGTCATTTGTATTCATTCTTTTCTAAAAAATCAGTATTTCCCAGCATGGAAAGAGTGGGGGGTAGGGGCGGGGGAAGGTCATAAATGAGTGGTGCCGCCTGTCTTGGAAAGAATCGCCACCCAAAGCCAGCTCAGCTGGAGCCCTGTTGAAGGTGGTGCGTGATGTGCTTGCCGCCCGGCGCACAGGCCTGTCTCACCGGCTTGCTCACAGCTACAGTGCCAACAACACGGTGTGTCAGCGGATCGTATGGACTGTCTCCAGCTCTGAGTGGGGCAGATACTAACTTTTTAAGCCTCTGTTTATTTGTATGTCATCCTGCAGCCTTACAAATTCTTAGTCCTTGCTACTCTTCCATTTTAAGACCTGAGAAATTGAAGGGAACTCACTTGCAACAAATAGCTAGGATATGAACCTGTTTCCCGTCGTCCATGTGAATGCTTTGTCACCCACTGGGCTGTGAGTCGTGTCGTCTACTGAGGAATGGGCAAACCCTACCTGCCTCTTATAATGACAGACACAGGGCTCCGTTCCTGGCTTCCTGAGATTTCTTTGAGGACAGTCCATCTGGGAAGAGTTGGACATAGGAGGATTCTGCAGTCCAGAATGTTGGCCAAGCCCTTTGATCCATCAGCACATACTTATGAAATATGCTTTGTGCTCGGTGCTGTGCTGTCTTCTATGTGAACTACACCAGTGTCTGGGAGCCTCTGTCCTTATGACAGTTATGGTCAAGTTAGGGAAATGAGGCTAACACGAACAGCCTGGAACAGGACACGTTATAGTGCTAAATTGTGTTGTCTGGAATTACTAGAATGCCAGCGGTTTATCCTCTTTGGTTAAAGGCTTGGATTCTGGAGCTTTACTCTCTTGACATTTTGTTTAAATATGTTAGTACAGAGCAAATTAAAATAAAATCCCATTGTACTGTAATTTGGTTCTACTTTTATCCATTCACTAGCTCCTTAGACTTTTATTTAGGGCCTACTGTATCGTTCCAGGCATTGTAGTGTTTCTGGCTCTGGGATGGTCTTGAAGATAAATCCATCAAGGTCCTTGTGTCCCAAGTTGCTCACAGCATAGTGAGGGACACCGTGGTGTAATGAGAACCCAGTGGGACAAATGCCACTGAGAGCCAGGCAAGAGGGTGTGGGAGCACGTGGAAGGAAGGCTGCAGGGCTGGCAGCTTCCTTTAGCCATCTTTTCGTCATTGACAATCAGTACATCCTTTTTATGTCTTTGTTTCCTCATCAGGAAAAAGGGAGGTAACAATGCTATTCTCCCAATCACAGCAATCTAGGCTTTACAAAGAAGCCTGCTCTCAGAAAGAGATGAGAGTCTGTGACAGTTCTGGGCCTCTGTGTCGGCAGCGCATGAGCTCTGCCATGCCTCATCTGTAGGAAATTTCCAGAGATATCTGTGAGAAAGTAGAGGAAGGAGATGCTTCCTATGGGACCCAGGGTCAGCATGTAAATCCCTATTTCAGACAGAGGAGAACCCTTGGCTGCTCAGACTGCCTGTTCGGTGGTTCATGGAGGAAGGGGTCAGCCTGCCCATGGTCAAGGAGGGGGACGGCTTGGTGAGCCCTGCCCACTCAGACAAAGTAAAGATTCCATAGGGCCTTCTGTTATTTCCTCAAAAGGGATGCAGCCAGGACAGATTGCATCTGTGATTAAAAGAATTTTGTGTATTTCTTAAAATTGGCATTTTCCCTGTAGTTGGCTAATTTCTTCATTGAAAAGCCATAAGGCGTCAATGAGAAGAGGTGGGGAGCGAGGTAGATTGAGGAGAGAGCAAATCCGAGGAATGGAGTGGGAGGCAGTTCCACAGCAGTAGCTGCAAGGCAGAGGGGAGAATGTGGAGAGCCAGTCTTGAGTCCTCAGCCCTAGCATTTAAAAGCTCCCCCAACTTTACTACCTAAGACCTACCCTGCTTGAAGCTATTCTCCTTACTTGCTTCCATAAGCTCCTTGCCTATCCATTTTAGGTTGGTTCCCTAAGCTTCAAAACGTTGAAATGATTATGACTCTTCCCTGCCCTCTGTCCCTTGCATAGAATGAGTCCGAATACAGTGAACAGTAGTTAGCTCACACGTCCCAGGGCTGTATTGATCTCACTCCTGTGCAATTGCATGGCTGCACCATATCTAGGGAGGGAGCTAATTTGGAAGAGGGTGGGAATGGAGGCCTCCTCTGTGCCTGCTATGGTGCCTACATGCTGTGCTTAAACTATTCCCATCTAATCTTCGTAACAAGCCTGGGTACCAGGTACTGTCACACCACTTACCAAAGCTAGAAACAGACATTCAAAAGATTAGGGAATCGATCTAAGTCTGTGTAGTTAGAGTGGGGTTTACATTTAGAGTCTGTTGCTCTCTAAAGCTGGCATTAACCTGGTCTCTTACTAAACCCCAACTCCTCATCCAATACTCAAAGACGTTCTAAAGCTGTCCAAGCTGTCGCTTTTGTTCCCCTAAGCTCTCTCTTCCTGCCAAGCCGGTCTCATCACAGCTTCCCCATCTCCATGCCTCCTGTCCTGCCATCCTTCAGCCTACAACAAGCTATCCTGAACACCCAGGGAAGCCTCATTGTTCTAACCCATACAAGGCTGCCTGTTTATGTATTAAAGCCCAGCTTCTTTCTCCAAACCTCTTCAGGCCACACATTTATTCCAAATGCCCACTAACTCTCAGAAAGCCCTTTTTGTTCTGCCACCTATTTGTCTGTGTATCTGGGAACCAGGTGTGTGTTGATGCTCCTGTCTGCCCTTGTATAGTCACCCAGGAACGCCGGCAGCCCGCTCTCAGTTAATGTGCAGTACAATGCCTGGTGGTCGGGGTCGGCTCCTCTCTCCGACTGTAAACTTGCAGGGACCACCTACATCCTGAACGTGTGACTTCTTCAGTGCCCAGAATGCAGTGGGCATCTATAGAATGTAATTGGCTATGGGTGATGATGACAATAATGGAGATGATAGAACTTGTACAGTATTAGTACTTCCACCCTAAATAGTGAATATCCATGTATGGTTAGCATGAAATTATGGCAATTCTCTTTCATGTGACTTGTGTAACTTCGTACATATATTATAGATCCATAGGTATTAATGCATATGTTTCCAATGTATGTGGTGTGTCATGCATCTTACTAAGTAAAAGCACTCTAGATTATTTCTCATAAATAAAAATGAGGTAAGTAAGCTGGACAGAACGTTTTGTCTAGGGGTCTTTCAGAAAGTAAAAGTGTTTGGTTTTCCGATGCCTAGCCCGAAACACCATACCGCATGAGGACCATTCCAGCTCGGCACCTCCCAGAGAGCAGAAGGACCAGACGTGGTCTGTGCTCTCAGTGCACAGAGCCCTCTGTCACCTAGTAACCCCAGGCAATGTGTGGTGAAAGATGGGGGGGCAGCAGCTTTCCCAGCCACCAGCTGCTACAGTAGTCAGTAGCCGGACCCTGTGGCTATCCACCCCCCACTGCCACGCCAGTGTGTGCTTTGGAATGGCGTCAGTGGGAAATGGAAGGAAAAAGTCTCCGGAACTCCTTGTATCTTTACCAGAGAAAAGAAATCATTTCCAGGAATGTGGCAGGCCCAAGCAGAAGAGAAACCTCCAGGGGTCACTAGTCAGTGAATCTTACTTGCCACAGTCCCCTTTTTCAGTCCGTGGAACTGATGGTAGTGACAATGACTTACATAAAGATGGCACTGAAGCGAGTGAGCATTAAGAGCAAAGGCATCTTTCTCTTCTGGGTAAAAAAAATGTTTTGGGATATTTCCAAAAGCATTTCCAGATCCTTTCCTCTCAGAAATCCCTTAAAACATTCAGCTCTAAGTACTTGTCTCTTTTGAGATTCTGATGTCTTTTTGCACTATTGTTCATAGACTCCCTTGCCAGAACAGGAAGGCCCAACTGTTGGAACAGTGGGAACTTTTGAACTGATGAGCTCCAAGGATTTAGCATACCAGATGACAGTTTATGACTGGGAACTCTTCAACTGTGTGCATGAGGTAAGGTGCTCTTCGGAGAGCCTCAGGAGGCGCCAGAGCAGTTCTGGATGAAGCCTGCTGGCATTGTCCGACTGCAAACGTTAATATGCGCTGCCGTATAGAAACTACATGATAATTTTTTTAAATATTGAGCTTATTAATAAAGCCATTTATAAAGTGTTTAGTGTTAAAGAAAAATCTTTATGATTCATAGTAAGCTGTGTCTTCCTAAGTATGTTAAGTTAGTAGCACCTAGTTTATAGTTACAAAATGACCAAGCCTCAGAGAACCTCTTCAGACCTGCGGTACAGCCTGTCCAGGGACTGTATTCACATTTGCAGCTTGTCTTGACAGAGAAGCCTAGCTGATATTTTGATGGCAACACAAAGAAGTGAAATTGTTTTCCTTTCTTTTCTAGCTGGAGCTAATCTATCACACATTTGGAAGGCATAATTTTAAGAAGACCACAGCAAACTTGGATTTGTTCCTGAGGAGATTTAATGAAATTCAGTTTTGGGTTGTCACTGAGATTTGCCTTTGTTCCCAGCCCAGCAAGCGTGTTCAGCTCTTAAAAAAATTCATTAAGATAGCAGCCCAGTAAGTATCGTTACCTTGGGAGGAGAAAAACATTTGAGCGGCATTTTCATTTTGATCCCTTAGGCTATACCCTAAAAAGAAAAATAAGGTAGAGGATCTCCTTATGCACAAGGACCAGCCACAGGGACTTAAGAATAACCAAGCTCTTGTAAAACATTAATTTCATCTAGCTTTTGTAATATTGGGCATCAATATGCAGATTAATGTCTTACAGCACAGATTCTGGAATCAAAATTGTGACCTCTTTTTGCTCTGAAACTACTCTGACTTTATGCTTCCTCTGCTTCAGAGTCCTTCAGCAAACAAAGTTGTGCTTTAGAAAGTTGTAGAAAGCAAGCTGCAGCCCATGTCCAACGTGACACATTCTCGCCAGTAGAGGGCAGTGGGAACATGCATGTGCCCCCGTACACCCAACTCAGCCAAAGTAAAATCGGTAAAATGCATCAAGGCGAGCTAACCTGGAACATAAAAATCATCTCCATAAACATCAGAAAAAGCAAGCATCTCATAAACATTCTATTTAACAGCACTTCATGGGGAACAATTTATTTACTGCAAGGGCCAGTTAGATTTCTCCCTGGCATGAGCTTAATCTTCTCCTGCTATTTAGATATGTCTGACAACCTCCTGTTTACTTCCATGTTTTTGGTATCACCACAGTGCTAAAAATAAAATGCTAAATGCGGCCTGTGGCTGGGAGACTTCTTCCCTTTCTAAATGCAGAATACTCTAGCCCAGGAAGGTGGGGAGCATCGTGACCCCAGCTAGGCAATTTTCTTGAGCCAAGTAGTTTCGATCCCATACAGAGTCTAATTTCCAGAGCTAAACAAAGGAGTAAATGTTGCTTGACATTCTATACCTACCAGCTTGCCAAATGCTTTGAATGATTTTGCCAAAAATTTGAGGATTCAATGGGACATCCAAATCGTGTGGCTTAAAAATCTGGTATCTCTTAATTTGGAAAAGCTGCCTTTTTAAAGAAAGATTGGGTAAAATGTTGCTCATGAATTTCTTCTGGTTCAGAGTGTAGCCAACTTTCCATAGGAGCTTGAACAGCCTTGTTACAAGATGCCTTCACATATTTGGAAGGACATGATTATGGAAACTATGACAATATGTGCTTTCCTGCTGTAAGGAGCACATTCTCCCTTCACCTTAGGCTGGCAGTGCCAAGTGCGACAAGGAAAAGGGGAAATCTGCACAAGATTATGGGAGATCAGAAGACCATTTGGGGCTTAATCCTGCTATTTTACTGCGTCAATGTAGGAGAGCCTTTCAAACACTCAGGAATTATTTTGAGGGTTTTTGCCTTATCTCTCATCCTTGTGATTATGGGAATGAGTAGGTGGGTTAGGCCTTCAGCACAAACTGGTTTATATTATTTAATCATTATTAAGCTATACTGGCCTATAGTGGAGCTAGATACATAGCCCAGCCAGAGAAGATTGTAGACTTTCAAACCAAGATGTACAAGAATGAGATCTAAACCCATTGGCGATAGCATGTTTGCCTGAGATCTTTAGGGAATTTCAACATAGTCTGTTTTAGGTCTTTGACCTGCCCAGAACTTTGTGAAATTGGGGATCCAGGTATTATCATCCCCTCTTACAGGTGAGCAGACTGAAGTGTGGAGAAATTTCATGACTTACCTAGGGTGATAGAGGTCGTTATTAATAGTGACCGGAAAGGTGGGCCTGCAGTCCTGCAGGGCCTTTCAAGATCGTGCAGATAGGGCAGAGGCAAACTGTGTATGCACTATCCGACTTTGCGTTCAGCGCCTAATCTGAGAGCCGCCACCACAGCCCAGCGAAGGCCTCGCTTGCTTCCTCACCAGAGGGCGAGACGCACCATAGCTTCTCTGAAATCTGTTCTCCCATTTCTACACGGACCATTTACCTCTGCAAAGAGAACATGGGCAGCAGATGCAACAATTTAATTCACTTTTTGCAAAAATGTTAATCCAAACAGAATTTAATTATGATGTAGTCAATTTAGATGGCTATATTGATTTGGGTGAAGGATTTAGGCTTGTTGCAAAATGAATTCTTTCCCTTTTCAAGGGGTCAGACTGAAGAAATTGAGGATTCCTTTTTTTTTTTAAGTTAAACCAAGTACCTGGGCTAAATATTGCCATTCTAATAAGAATCTTTGATCCTGTTACACAGTATTCTTATTCCAAAATACATATTCATGCAAGCTAATAGTGGCATAAGTACAAATTCAAAATGATCAGCTTCATCCACATCCGTAAAACAGAAAAAATAAGGTTATTTTCAGTCAATATTTTCAGTTATTTCTCAGCTTTATAGGGATCATGACTTGCAAATTCATATTTTCAACAGATTAGAAGCGTGTGCATGGCAGTAGAAGCCACAGTGGCTGCAACAGTATGATTTCCTAAGTTGCCTCTCAGGCTGCCACAGGAGGTGCCCTGCTCAGGCTGAAAGTCTAGGAGTCTTCAAGGGCATTTTGCTTTCTTCCTATCCCATGAGATGTGTCCCTCTGGGTCCTGCAAGGCTTTTTGCAACGACTGGAATTATAATAACAATCCCTAAGATAGGTGTCCACATTCCTTCTCAAAACCTGAACCTAGATGGTCAAAGCCAACCCCTTTCTAAAATCACAATGAGAAATCAAACAGCAGAACATGTTCACCCAAGTGGAACTTACCCAGTGCGTTAAATCTAATCCATCAGTGCCTATTCTCATAAAGGAGTCCTGACGAATATTAATGACTATCAAAAAATAGAACTCTATTTTTTTTTATCTCACTCAGAAGTGACATTTTACTCAAACACGCACCTCTTATGTTTCAGCTGTAAGGAGTATAAAAATCTGAATTCCTTTTTTGCCATCGTCATGGGACTAAGTAATGTTGCTGTGAGCCGCTTGGTACTCACGTGGGAGGTAAGCTTCAGCTGAGATCCAGCTGTGACTTTTGCCTTAAGAATAAAAACACAAGCTCTCTAGTCACTTTTTTAATAGAAATATCACTCACACTCCTATAACAATGGAAAAGGTAGGACACTTTGAGGGAGGTGACCTGTATCCTTTTTCCAGTTGCTTCAGTGTGAATTCAAAAAGGTGTTGTCCTTTTGTGGATGAGGGAATGAGGGGAGTCGAGTTTCTCAGTCTACACGACACAAATAGTAGTGAGACTTGTTCCTAGGTATGAAGTGAATCAACGATATTGCACGGATGACTTCAAAGACTTTGCCCATAAATTTCTATTGTTCTCTTGAATGTCCGCCTATTGTTTTTGCAATGAACCTTATCTATAATTAAGAGAGAACATAAGATCCATTTTCATCCAAGTAGTCATTTTGCTCCAGGGAGAATTAGCCAGAAGACCAACTGTTTGGCCCAGCTGAGTACTAAGTATCTCTTAGCTGCCTGGCAGACCTCTCTGTGTATGGAGGAACAACAGTTGGCTAGTATTCAGTGTGGGGCAAAATATATGCAAGTGTGTTGTGAATTGATGTAGCAAATATGATTAGTGGTTTTTTGACAGTTGGCTATTTGTGCTAGGGAACGTCTTCATGTTCCATTAGCAAAATACTCAAAATGTGCCTGACCCCTTAAATGTGGTATTATAGTCAAAGAAATACTAGTCTCTAATAGAACATACACACAGAAATAGTCTCTTACTAAAAATAAAAAAGTATGTGTAAATGGGACACAAAAGAGGTCAAGAAGTAGAGGAGAGAGACTTAGTTTGCAAGGTGCCTTAAAAAGGCACCAAAAGCAGCAGTTTGCATCTCTAAATGTTTTCCTTAAAACATTTCCTTCCCCACTTCCCTCTTGAAACTGTTTTATTACCCAGTCCCTCCTAAGTGTTTCATTGTTTATAGGACAGGTCCTCACAAGTTCGGTCTTGGGTTTCTTTTAAAATTCCAGCAGATGCAGCATGCAGCAGCTCATCCCTGAATATAGGAATGAGGGAACTGGTGAGGCCTGCAGCCACTGGCTGTATCATCTTCCAGCCAGTAGAGGGTGGAGTTGGTGCCGTGATGCCACAGTACCGGCTCCCCTGTCTTGTAGCCCCAGGCTCTTGGGGTCTCTGGGGACTTACGGTTCCCTTTCAGATAGTCTATTTTCCCCAAACTTTTCCAGATTCTAATCCTCCCATTGACTTGGAGCCCAAATGACTTGGTTGGCAAAATAAGAGAAGGTATAATGGCTCACAGAGGTCTGGAAAGGCCAGTTGTAGGGACCACATAGCAGCCAGACATTAAGGCCACAGCACAGTCCCCTTTCCTGGTGTAAAGCGAAAAAGAGGACCGCTTGGTGGGGGACGCATCAGCAGAGGGAGAGAGTTCGTTGGCCAGAGCTTCAGCTTCACGGGGGCTAGAGAAGTACGTCAGTCTGGGAGCTTCCAGTCTCACCCTTGCATGTGGCTGAAAAGAGAAGATTGACCTTTCATCATTTATAAACTTTTACTTTTTAAGTTGAAATGTAATTCCATCATTCTGTAGGAAGAGTTTACATTCATAAGCATCTTCACTTTTGGTTCACCCACCTGTACTTGCTGAAAAACCACCCCAGGGCTTCCCACACCTCACCAGGGAGGAGCACGAGGGCCGCGCGAGCGGAGCGGGAAGCAGTGCCTGCATCGGGGACTGCAGGACAGTGGAGGGCTGCACAGTCAAGCTGCACGGCAAAAGGGATGGTTCAGGACAGAGGGGAAAGGCCGGTCTGAGATGGAGCAGATGCGAGTGAAGACCGGGGGCAGAGTGTCTGGCTCCCCGCAGCATTGGCATCTGGGGCAGGACACTCCTTGCTGGGGGAGCCGTCCGGAGATGTAGGGTGCTTGCAGCCTCCCTGGCCTTAACCTGCTCTGTAACACCTCTCACTCCAGCCCACCCCAGCTGTGCCTGCAGAAAGTGTCTGCAGATATTACAGAATGTCCCCTCGGTGGGGAGGGCAAGGGGGCTGCGAAATTGCGCCCGACTGAAGCCACTGCTCTGAACGTAGGTAGATGATAGTATTAAGTCCCACAGAATATTTTATTACCATATGCCTTCCTGCCTTTGACCCAAAGCCAGCTAAGTAAAGAAAGAGAACCAGATCTAATGAAAAAGTGAGACAGATCTCACTCCTGATTTTTAAAATGGTCTGTGTTCATGGCAAGTCAAAACCTAGTGGTGACTTGGGTTCTCCATGTGGGAGGAGATCCTGGCATCCCTTGATGCCCAGCCCAGCTTTCATCCCTTTGGACATTCCCTCCGAGCAAGGTTATCAGGCTTCCCTGAAACCTAACTGGAAAAGAGGTAGTAGGAAAATGAGTTTGGAGGCTATGTAGGAGACTGGTTCCTAGAAACAAAATAAGACTTTTTATAAATGTTTCAATGAGAGTATGACAAACTGATTCAGATAAGAGAAAGAAGAGAGCGCCGTTTCTGTGATTACAGAGGCCTGATTGGTTCATCAGTCGCTGACGGTAGACTTCACTGCGCAGAGCAGACGGGGAGTCTGTGAGGTTCAGGACCTGGTTGGTGCTAATGGGCTTAAGAGAAAAGTTCCGCTTTACTAAAAGCTCAGGACCGAAGCAAAATGAGATTAAAGATGATTCAGTATTGATCTACTTGTGCAGATATATGGGGAACAGTCAGTAGTGTTGAAGCATGTGCCAAAATAGAAATAGGAACTATCAATTTTTGTATTATGGCCGGGCAGAGGAATTATGTGAGAGACATGCTTGTGTAGAAAAACAGCATTTAAGAGGCAGTAGAAGAGAAGGCAGGTGGTGTGAATTACAGAGGCTCTAACTGTCATCAGCTGTGTGCCTGTGCATGTCATTTAAACTGTGAGACTTCTTCCTTCTATAAAGTATAGGTTTGATCTATTCAAACAAGTGTTTTTTGAACACTGTTTAAGTACATGACACTCTTTTCTGTGCTGAGGATATAGCAATAAATGAAACTGATAACAAAAAAATCCCTGTTCTCATATAGCCTTACATTGTAAGGGCGAAGGAGGGTTGAAAAAATAATAACAAATAGTTTCTCAAACTTCTAATCCTAATATTTTCTGGTTTAAATTCCTAATTGTGGGAATCAGAGAGTTTAAAGAAGGTGTTGGGAAGGATAATTCCAAACCACTTGTAGGCTGAGAATGCAGCCCTCTTTATGAATAATCCGTCTCAGGAAACCTTATGAAAGCGTGAAGACCAAAGCATCCGTGCTTACTTTTGGTTCAACGAGGTGAAGACCTAAACACAGGTTCTCTGTATTCCAGAAGATTATCCTCAAATGACAAGCCAGATTAGTGTGGCCTATTTTATAGATGTTTGATTAAGAGCCAAAAGAAATACATTTCCCCTAGAAATGGTAACACGTAATACATATCTAGATATTGCATCTGACATTTGAGTGTGGCATTTTCATTTCATTAACAGAAACTGCCAAGCAAGTTCAAGAAGTTCTATGCAGAGTTTGAAAGTTTAATGGTAAGTGACAGGGGCTTCTTTATTCTGTTCACTGTCTGCATTAATCCAATTTCTGATTAGCTGAATTGAAGTTCTCATTTCAGAAATTTTATCTGTCCTTGTATGACTTTAAGAAGTTTATGATCCCATTTTAGTGCTGCTAAAACAAGCATGTCTGACTAATAAATGGCACCCTCAGGAAATAACTTAAAGAGGACTTATGTCCCACATAAGGTCAATTTGTGTAACTTAGAAAAGCAGTGTAATAGGATCCTCTCCATCTAGCACAGGTTGGCTATGGGTTGGAAGCTGCATTTTCCTTGGCTTGCCAAAATTATTTTTCCCCATTGGCTAGGAGGTGTTCCTGGATGGAAAAGGGGTGAGTGGGACTCGACCAGAGGGATGGGATGGTTTCAGAGAAGGCAAGTCCGGACTGGCTGCGCATAGCCACGGAGGGTGAAGTGGACTCCCCGGAAGGAGGCCTTTCCTCCAGAGAAGGGGAAGCTTGTGGAAGGGGTTCACCTTCCATGTTTCATGTGTGCCCTCAGAGGGACTCTCTCCCCTTTGATCCCTGTAAGCAAACCCTAAGAAACACTTTTAAACAAGAAAGAAAACAAAAAGCAAATTATTTCCACGTCAAATGGGAAGTTGTTTTAAAACACAAAGCACTTTGTTTAACTAAGTCTGCCTTTCTTTTGTAGCTATACTTGATTCAAAACTACCTTATGGGACGAGGAGGCTGGGTGTTGGGGATGGCGGCGGGGGGGGGGATGAGCCGTGTATGTCACCAGTCATTAACCAGGAACTCTTTGTTTCTCTAAAGGATCCTTCGAGAAACCACAGGGCCTACAGGCTGACAGTAGCCAAGCTAGATCCTCCTATCATCCCCTTCATGCCTTTGCTCATTAAAGGTAATTCTAAGGAAATGACAGGCCAGGCCAGTGATGAGTATGTGGGGAAGAAAATTAACGAGAGACTAGCCAGACTGATCTCCCTGGAAGAATGATCCCATCCTTACATCTTCTTTATCATCTCCTCTCAGTCCTGACTTTTCTGGAAGGGTTGGGAAGATTATTGGAGGAGTAAGGATCCATGATTTGGAAGCCTTGATAGTGAAACAGAGGGTTAGTTTGGCAGTTTTACTAATCTCAGGTAAAGCACTTTAGAAAGTTAAACACTTAACATAAAAGGAACTATTATCAGCTTTTTTCAACTGCAGTGTTATGCAAATCCTCCAGCATAATCTAATGGTGCTATTGTGGTTTCTTTGTATGACATATTTCTGTTAATGATTAGAATGTGACTTTTATTTCTCTGCAGATATGACATTTACTCATGAGGGGAACAAGACATTCACTGACAATCTAGTAAACTTTGAAAAAATGGTACGTATAGTATTACAACCTTAAACACAATGTTTTTTAAAAACGAAATTTGCATTTGCACTAATAAAGGAAATAATTTCCATGTATGCTGCCGTGTTAAAAAAGGCAGTTACACATAAAGGAATTTTGAAATATTTGGTTCAAATCGGCTACCTATTTTAATCTGCCAGGTCTCTTTTGTGGAATGAGCAGTACTTGTGCAGTGGCTCACAGCAGCAGCTAGCTGTCATGCTGTGTGCTTCGTCCTTCGCCTGCCTGTTGCTCAAATGCACAAACGTTCCAGAGTGACTTCCACGTTGTTGTTTTGTTGTAAGGTTTGTGGAGCTAGACTTCCCCAGGTTGCTTTTGAAATGTTTATCTGCTGAGCCTATGACATTAGTGCATGTAGGTAAAAGGTAACTCTACAGCAGATCTTTATTATGGAGTATGAATCTAAATGTGTAAATAAATGAAGCTCACCCAAGTTCAGAGAGAGACCTTGAAAATCTTCATAACCAAAACCAAAATCTTTTTTTGAATAACAGATATGGAACTGGCACATATTCGGTATTTCTAAACTGCTGCTCTCCGCCCCCCACCCCCCAAAAAAGCTGTGTTATCTGGTACTAGTTACTTTGGAGTTTATTTTCTTATCTTCTGTGAAGTGATAAAGCAGATCATGCCAAAACCTATCTTTAGCTGCATAGTGCATGTTAATGGAATGCTTCATTGTCTCCTAACTCCTCTAGCTACAGCCCGGATAGGTGGGCTGTCACAGTGTTATCTCTGTGGGCGAGCATCTGCCTGGGATTTGGTGTGCAGTGGTGAATGTAAAAGCTCAGGACTTGGGAGTTCAGCAGACCGGTTTGATTCTCAGCTTCATCACTTTGTAGCTGTCCCTTAACTTCTCTGTGGGTCAGTTTCTCCAGATGAAAATGGTGATCATGCCTGCAGCATCTCTCTCAGGAAGTTGCTGGTGGGTCCAGGGTACATAAGTACTCTTGAAAGCCATACAGTACTATGGAATTCTTACCGGAAAACTGTTCTTCTAGCTGTTTCTTGATATCCAGCTAGTGAGTATGATGACAGGAGAATTTGAAACATCTTGCAGTGATCCTGTAAGGGTCACACCATTCGCTTTGGGAATGCAACCAGCCTGGTAAAGAAGGGTAGCAACTGCTGGGCAATAGGTTCCCAGGTCTTAAGCTTGTTAGGAAATAGCACATGAGTCCACACTCTTCAAAGACATTCTCTACTAGAGGGCAAATATTTTCTCAAAAATCTTCCCCTCTTCCCCCGACCCGACACCAAAGGCAGGGTAAGAACATCTCTATTACTGTGCCAATTTAATAATTCTTTGATCAAAGTGAAAAACATTCTTTGCTCACTTATTAGTATGGAGAATTAAACATATTTCTCTAATTTCTCAAAAGAAAACCTATTTTCCAGAAATGAGAGAGCCGGCAAATCAAACAGGTAAAGAACCTTCTGGTTCACTAACGCAGAAGTGCAGGCTAAGGGGTAGCTAAGCCAACTATTTGACTATTAAAATATACATGTGCACAGATGCGTAAGTCAGGGTTTCGTAAGAAGCTTTAGAACTTTTGATCATTAGACTTAACTAAACAGAATAAATAAGAACAGCAAAAATATCTGTCAAGGAGGATGAAAGTTGTTTCTTCTGGATTTCTAGATGCTGGTGTTACATCCATAACCTACAAAGGAAGAGTGAAGCTCATACTCAATGGTTATTAAGAGAGACCCCTTTCCTATTTCTCCATTTCATGCCCACAGCTAGGATTCTTGTGCCTAGCAGTGAGGAAAGAGGTCCTTTACTCCTTGCTCTCCAGGGAGGGTGTCCAGTTTTACTTAAAAGCAACTGAGTAGCTGGGATAGCAGTTCAGCTGCAGTTACAGAAACCTAAACTAATGATGGCTTAAGAAAGATAAGTTTCTTTCTCACTTAAAGGTCCAAGTGAATATGGTAGCTCTGTTCCAGGAAGTGGTCAAGGTTCCAGGCTTCTCTCTTGCCGTTTCACTGTCCACATGGTCCATGGTGGTGGGCCCATGACCCCATTCTAGCTGGAGGGACAGGGAAGGTGAGCTTCTCCCCTGTAAGCATATGACCTGGAGTTGTACACACCTCTGGGCTCATATTTTATTGGCCAGAAACTTCATTACATGAAAGGAAAGTTAGAATATATAGCCTTTAGTTTGGGTATCCATGTGCCCCACTAAAAATTCGGGGGTTCTATAACTCTGAAAGAGAAGGGGAGAAAGGATGCTCAAAGAGGAAAGAGTATTAGGTCTCTGCTCCAGCAACTATAAATTTGATTTAATTTGATAAATCATACCATAAGAAAGTTTAATTTTACAGTTGCCCTTCCATGAGTTAGGTGTTACTGGAAAATGAACTGGGAATTCAGAGAGATTTTATCACATTTTTTAAACCTGGCTTTGACCAACTTGGCACCTGCTGCCACCTTCCAACCTTTTTTCCCCCTGCCACTGCCTCTTAAAACCCCCACTGGTGGCCACTGTCATTACTGTGCACCTGAAGGATACAGCTCCCTTTTTAACATGACGTCCCTGCTGTTCCCAGTCATTCATCAGCAAGGCCGAGGTGGTGAGCAGAGCTGGCAGCCTTTGTGGGGCTGGTAGGCTGTGGCTCCAGAGGGAGCCTGGCAGGGCCAAGTCACCAGAGTAGCCAGGGACACAGGTGCATTTTCTTGGTGGCAGCATCACACAGTCCCAGCAAACTGCTCTGCCAACCCTAAGTATTTTTCCTTTGAACCCCTTTACCCTTGAGGTATGAAATGGGGATTAGAGAATTTGTTGCATATTGGTTTTCAGGATTTATGAGTATGAACAAAAGAGAATTCACACTCTGATCCTTACGCAAAAAAAGGGCAGATGCTCTTGCATTTGGGGAGAACATAAAGGAGTATTCAAAAAACTGCTTGAATAAAGCCCTTTGTAGCTTTCTATGGCATACATGAATATTTATAACATTTAGGAGGTAGAGTGGCAATGGATTAGAGGATAATATGCTGGCTGGCTGCCACTATCCCAGGCTGCATAAAGCATGCTGATAGCCACAGTTGTTACTGTATTAGGAGGTTGATTCTATTTCAGACATACCCATATTTAGGTATATTTATTTATGAATATTATTTTAAGATAGTCATTTTATTTGGACTGAGAAGCACAGGGCAAGCTTCTACATTTCTTTCTGAAAGCATTAACAGAAGCTAATTCATTAAAGAAGAAAAATGTTTGAATCCTTTTATTTTTGTATCACTAATCATACCATTACACACTTAGCCTCAGTATGTTTTCTATCGCCAATAATATTAATACAAGATTCTTAGAGAGTACTGGACTTGTATTAAGCTTTGGAAAAAAGAATGTCCAAGCAAAAATCTAAATGTTTAAATTCATCCAGTTCCCATACCTGTACAACACAATGGAAATCTGTAAGAGAACTTTGAAAGTTTACTTCTTTATATAGAATTCACAAACTGAGCTAAATGCATATTTTACAAAGCAGTATGATATGTATAGAGTGTCCAGGCAAAGAATTTTCCTGGGAAATGTAAAGAAATCCAAAAAGTACTCCTTGGCCTTTAGGAGATTTTGTGCAATTGAAAAGATAAAACATAAACACATGAAATATTACAAATCAACAAAAGATATAAAAACAAGTTCATAATAATAATAAAAGAGATGTCAAAAAGCAAACTGCCAAGAGAGATAACTTCATGCAGCCATATCAGAGGAAAACAAAGCCATATTAAATACAAAAGCATAATGTAATCAAATCCAGACTTGTTACCATGAGCATATCCAGCCTCCTCTCATACTTCATCTTCTCTGCACCCAGTCCAAGTTGGTAAGACCAACATTTCTTTTCCTGCCTGCCTCAGGGCCTTTGCACTAGCTGTTACCTTTGCCTAAAATTGTCTTCCCCCTAGTCTTTACCTGTCTGGCTTCTTATCATTCAGATCTCCGTTCATGTGTCCCTGCTCCGGGTGGTCTTCTCTGACCACCTTTGAAACATTCTTCTACCCTACATATCCAGTCCTCTCAGATGGATTACCTTGCCTTGATAGCTGCTTTCACAATCTGAGATGATCTGTACTTGCCTCTTCATTGTCTGTCTTCCCCACTAGACCAGGTAGCTTATCTGTTTTGTTCACTGATACTTCTCCAGCGCCCAAAAAGGTTTCTGGCACATAGTAAGTATGCAAGAAGTATTTGTAGAATAAAAGAATAACCTAATCATATTCCAGTGTTGGACTTGGCAAGATAGGACAGTACATGAAAGCACTTCTAAAGGATTTTATGTAACAAAGATTTAATCCATAAGTATTTTCTATTTTATTAGAAAATTTGATTATGCAGAATGTACCAAGCATTTTGCATTCCTGATACTTTATGCAAAATGACTCCCTTAGCTTTCTGTTCCCAACTGGACATTAGTCTATCTCCCCTCCTCCCTGTGGTGCTAACTATGTCTGTCCTTCATGTCCTTCCCTGGGTGCAGAGATGCATAATACCATGCATGTTCCTGGACAGGCACCTGAACTGCCATGTCCCATAGCCCTAGCACGTACAGTATACCCTGAGCATCAGGTGTGCATGTCACACACCTCCTGGATGTCACAGACCCAGAGCCAGGGGCCAGCGCTCAGGGTCCTTCCTCAGTGATGCATACAGCAAAGGCTGGATCAGCTCCTGGGCCTTTTTCTCTTTTCTCTCTTGTCCGTACTATGTACTTAATTCCACTTGGTTGCTATCATGGGCACAATCTTTGTAGGTGAGAGACTATATAATTTCTAGATCATGTTGTGGAAAAAAATCCTTGTCCCACATATATGAGGGTTTGAGTGAAATATTCAAGGCAATCAGGCAAAGCAAGGTTGGCAAAGATCTCAAGAGGCAGCGGCCGCAAAGACAAAACCGCTCAGGGCAGGCACCGAGGCAGGCCTGAAGCCCAGGAGCTGCTCCACAAGGGTCCTGGCACAGAGGGGCAGTGCCGTGACGCGGAGGGCATGCTCTGGCAGCTGTCTGTGGGTGGGCAGCCAAGGTCACGGGCGACGTGGCGCTGCGGGGATGGCATGGCCTGCAAGTCTGAACTTGAAAGACATAAAAGTTCATTTCTCTTCAACCAACCATGGAAGAGCCGAGGAGAGCTTGGACAGGGGGACGAGAGCCAGTACAGATCTGGCCAGAAAAGCTGAAGACAGCTGTAAAGGCCTGGTGAGTTGCTGACTGCCTGGGTAGGAGTGAAGATGTTAGCTCCCAGCCCGCTCCTGCGGGGGGCGCCACCGGAAGGCAGACAGCACGCCCATCGCCAAGGGCCTGACCTGAGAAGAGGCCCCTGGGATGCCTCAGTGGATGCAAGGGCAAGTACTTGCCTCAGAGCTTGAGGGAACTTGTGTTTGGGGCTGCAGCCTTGGGTCCTCTGGCCTGTGCGGGGCGGGAGGGCGGATGGCTGGCTGCCCTTCCCCTGGACGACACCTTCGTACTGGCCCCTGCGCAGCTCCGGCCCCGGAAGGCCATCTGCTTCTGACGTGCTCTGTTTTCAGCTCGATACAGAAGGACATCCGCGAGGGTAGCCACAGAGGCCTTTGCCTGCTACCTTGTGTTTTCTTTCTTGACCTTCTGAAGTTATGTCTTAAGGGAAATTCGTCAGCTTTCGGTTGGCCCCATTCTCAGCCCTGTAGGTGAGAAACTGTTTGAACATAGTACTTTTTGCAAATAAGGTCTGAAGACCTACATTTAGATTTTTTCTCAAGAAAAATGGTGGCTGTGTAAAATTTGAAATGTGGAATCCCGAGGGGAACCCCCGCATGCTAACTGTAGATTGTTCTCTTGGTCAGAAGTCAACAGCACATTTACAGGGAAGGAAGCTGCTTCCACACGGCAGCCAGCTCAGTGAAACAGGCTTATTGGCTTAATTCGCTCTTACGCTGAATGCCAGTCTGGGGAGCAGACTCCAAGGTGGTGATTCTCAACAGGGGCTGGGAGCCTCTCGGGACCAGTCCAGGCGGGGTCACCCTGTTCACCCACACTGATTCAGAGCACCTCATAAAGGATCATTTCTCCTCACTTTGCTCCTAAATTACAACACACTCTTTGAATAAGCCGGTTGCTGAGAGCAGTGTGTCATAAACCTCAGGTTTGCTGGGATGGAACAAAAACAAGAAGCTCTGCTTTAGAGTAATCAGGTACTTTCCCACTGGCCTGGCATTATAGGGCAGTGGCCTGGCCGCTCCAGGCAGGCCGACCTGCTCTGGCAGGACCGTGAAGCCTAGGGTATAATTTTTGGTTCCATCTCTGCTGCGGCAGTTGGATAATAAAGCCTATGTCTCTTTCACCTTAGTTTCTGCCAACCTTAGCTGAGAACACCAATAAATAAATGGCTCTGTACCATCAAAATTACTGTGTGAGGCTTAAGCCTGTGGAAGGATAGGAAGACTCTAACTAGGTGACTTTTTGTGGAGATAAATGCAAAATCCTCCAGTTTGGTCCAAGAAATCAAGTTCACATCTAAACAATGGGAAGCCAATGCTTAAAGGCAGACTTGGAACCCAGTGGGCATCTTGGAGACAGCTGAAGGAGGTGACGTCTGAAGCCTCTTTCACAAGCCAGGAAAGGGCCTTGTCGTTGGGTGGTGGTGTTAGTAGGTTTAAATATGGCCTGTATCAATGGGTGCAGCAAGGGCGGAGTTAAAATATCAAGTTGACCCTCCCTTGGCCTAGCGACAGTGTTCTCTGACTCTGCGCCGACCAGCAGCGCTAGAGGGGTTCCCACGCGGCGCTCCCAGGGTCTGTAGCACGGCGCGGTTATGAAGACCTCACACACGAAAAGGATGGATCTCGTTGCAAAGCCAGATTTGGATTTCAAAGTTAAACTGAAGTTATCTTTGAGTGCAATTAAAAAGGATATATCAAAATTAAAACCATTGTTAAAATTAATCAAAGATTTAGAAAGGTAGAATGAACTCCAGAGCTGGAAATTACTGATTTAAACGATTGTTCTCACATTTTAAACTACATAATGAGCTAAAAATTATGAAGCCTCAGAGTATAGCTGTAAAGAGTAGTCTACAACCAAAGTCAGAATGAAAATGTTTTAGCTTTCAAAACTAAAAAGCAGAACAATTACTCCCTACAAAATGGTATAGGAAGAGGTTTCTGACCCCTGCTAATTGTTTTATTATTCTTCAGAGGGGCATACTGGCAGCATTTCCCAGGGTTTTCAGTAATTACACTCCATTCAATATCTGAAGAATTACAATAATTCTACACGGAATATACTTGTGCCCTTCAGATGCAAAGCCTTTAGAGAAGTGAAAAAAACAACTTAAAGTAAATTAGCAGGAAAATTATCATAGTTACTGTTTATTTCAGGGCTCCATATATCAGAGGCTAATTATACATTGTATGTTATATTTTCTTGGAGGTATTTGTAATATATTTCTCATGCTGATCAACAGATGTGCTGGTTTTTAAGATCCTTTATGAAAGTGAGGTTCAAACTTTTCCGATTACCTCTTTGTGTTTGAGAAGTTATCTGGTGCGGACACATGTCACTGAATGCTCACTAGAATCCTTCAAAGCAGTAGTATTCAGGGAGGTTTTATGAATGTTCACATGTATATACTTATAAAGCTTTAACTCATCTAAGTTTTTTCCTGCCAAATAAGTTGATTCTTTTTTAACAGTACACAAGCTTTCTCAAAGTCATTTTCTATACTTTGGCAAGCCACGGGTCCCTGAAAGGCACAAGCAAGGGGTGGAGTTACATGGTCATTGCAAGATTCAGAAAGACTTGCTTCCCAGCTAGGGCCTTACCGGTTTTCTGCTCCTGTGAGGGCTGATCCTCCATCTCCACAGGACCCCCTTTAGAGTCTGAGCCACAAAGGCAGTGCGGAACGGTGCACGGAGAGTGGAGGGCCCGGCTGTTGCCAAAAGTGCCGCGAGCAAGAAATGTACGTCCTGGCAAAAAATGGTGCTTAGGTCTCACTGATGTTTTTCCTCATGTTCTCTGTCTTTTTTTTCCTTTTCTTTTCTTCTTTTGTTTTTAATTAAGTTGAGTGCAACACAAAAGAGTCCCTTAAAATTCTTTATGGCAACCAAAACCTCACAAAGAAATTAAGATCACTTAACACAATGAACAAATGTTCAATAAATTATAGTCCATCCATGTGATTGAATACCAACACATTTTTAAATGTTTTAGAATGCAGATAGCATGGAAAATAGTCACAATTCCATGTGAAAATCTTAATCAAAACAAAAATGTGTATGTTAAGTATGCCTTCAGTTTTTTGAAAAGTATGCTTTTATGTATTTATCTTTAAAGCATTAGAAAGAAATGTACCAAAATATTAATGAAGTTACTCTGTGAAGTGATATTCTAAGTGATTTTTACTTGACTTTTAACATTTTCAGTATTTTCTGATTTTCTGAATTGTGTGTGTGTTAGGGTAATAATCAGAAAGGAAGAAAAGGGAAGGAATAAGGAAGGAGAGGAGAAATCAAATAATTAAGATGAACATCAGAACACTTTTGTTGGAAGACTGGAAAGGTCAGGAATGCATATAGTAGAGAAATGTGTGTAGGTAGAATATTTTGGCTATGATTGTTCAGTCAGTGTAATCGAATGCCCCATTACCAAGCCATGTTTACTGCTGGGAACTTGACAAGCTAATGCTTCTCCAAATATAGGGTAGTTACAAAATCTCACAAATTCCCAGTGACCTCAAGAAGGGATAGTGAAAACTAGTGCTGAGGAGTAAAGTACAACTTCAGGAACAACAGACTGCTTTTTATGTCCTGAAGATCAAGCAAACAATTAGACTGGAGTTAGGCCATTAGCATTCCTCCCTGAAAAATGCCTTGTATGTGTGAGTGTGTGTGCCTCTTTCAAGCAGTTAAACCGGTTATACATCAGTCAGTGCCTCCAGATAGTCAGCCTCTCAGAACGGGCTGTTTTTCGTGGTCCTGGGTGTTGCTGAAATAAGTAATGGTTTGTTTTCCTTCTTGGATTATATACTAAGCTTTCTTGCATTTCAGCCTTTTCTTTTTTATTTATTCTCTTTAGCGCATGATTGCAAATACTGCCAGAACAGTGAGATACTGCAGGAGCCAGCCCTTCAGTAAGTGAAATGCTGCTGTACGCTGCACTATGGGTCTTGGGGATTAAGTTCTTTTTAATGAGGCTACTGAGACATTCTCGAAGTCTGGAAAATATTTGATTGTGTCAGAGACACTTTGGACTGTGGATTCCATGGGATAGGGGCCTTGAGTTTTAGGACTTTCAAGTTGTAAAACTAGAAAATAACCATAGGAATATTATTTTATGAATGAACTTAAAGAGACTTAATTTGCTCTCTCCAGTGTGGCTAGAGACAATTAAGGCATGATTGCCAACAAATCCTGCCTCAGACCAGCTCTCTTTATGACTCACTGCTTGATGCTGAGAAATTCACATCAACTCTTAATGACTCAGGTCTGTCACTTAGAATTGGGAAAGATAATATTTGTTGTGTCTTGGGGTGTTGCAAGAGTGCATTCATGTGTGCAGCACATTCGTAAAAGGTCCCATAGCAGGAATTCTTATCATATCTCTAGTATTCCTGGGTGGATTTAAGGGTCTCTTCTTCAGCCTGAACATACAGCGCAATGACTGACATACTGCAGTGCTTCAGTGTGAAACTACTAGTGATCATAAATAGCAATTTTAAGCTGGTGAGAGTTAATTGCATCAGAGTACCAGATCGCCAAGCTAGGCCAGTCCTGCTGTCCCCTCTCACTGGGATTTTGGGTCAGGTGTGGAGCTTCGGCCCCTCAAGCCGGGCTGGAAGAAGGAGGCCCCTGGAAAGTTTTTCGCTAACTTCATTGTATGAGTCACTTCAAGTCGTTTGGCTCATTAAGTCAACATGACAGTTTGATGTGGACGTGACTGTGAGGCTACCAGTCCCACTCTCTCCAGTAAACCTAGTGCCAAGAGACTAAAAGATTCTCATCTAATTAATTGGATCTGCCGTTGTTCTTCCTGGCACAGGACTGGCCCGAAGTGAGGGTTTTCTGACCTGGAATGCTGGAACTGATTTTGGTTCATTTTGAAGGTACAAGGGGAAAATCTAGGGAAAATAATCTTAACTTGGGGAGCAAGTAGACCTCTAAAAAATTGACTCAAATGATTGGGCCTCCTCTTCCTTCCAAAGCACAATAGTCTTGCACATCATCAGCCATTCCCCCCACGTGGATGTGCTAGGATGACAGTGTCTCGTATCACTTCCTCTAGTGACTCACTGTATGTGTAAAGGCCTGGTCATAAAGCAGTTATACAAGTGAACAGGAGACAATGTAAGTGATGTCAGTCTACAACAGGGTTTATTATCTAGAATCCGTGGCCCTTCAGGGAGGTCCAGGAAATTGCTGATATTAAACAAAATTTGGTGTCCCTGAGAGGCTTATAGCTTTGAGAAGGTTTTCAGTGAGGGCCAGGAACCAAAGAAGGACCGTGATAGAAAACGTGTTGCTCCATAAGCCACTTTGGAAGTAAATCCTACATTCTCCTACATCTTCTCCCAGAGAAGTGGGGGGGGGGGGGGAATATATATATATATATATAAAATCTCCCCAGCATTTGTTGAAGTTATCAGTAACTGCTGGTAAACAACAGCTGCTCGGCTCTGAAGTCAACAATCTATAGATAAAGCTATAGGAATAGATTCATAAACATTGTGGGGGAATATGTACAATGTAATTACAGTATATTGTACATGTAGAGTACACTGCCAGTGAGAAGCGAGGAAATTAAACACTGGTATTATTTATATGTGATAATTATACTGATGAGTTTCTTCTTAGAGCAAGTGGGGGCCTTTGTATCTTCTCTCTGCTTGTCTGTGTTCAGACCTGCAACACTCCCCTTCACCCTTCATGCAGATGGCATTTGAATTGTCTTTAGAGTGGCTTATGGGTCTAAGAAGAGCAAATGGGCTGCAAGGAGCAGTGCGCTGCAGTGGAAAGAGCACTGGTGCCGAGTCCAGACTCAGGCTTGGCCACTCCCAGCGTCCTACTGGTCTCGAGCCCCTCACCAGTAGTCCACAGAGCCACAGCAGAGGGACTGGGTCTAAACAGAGCATTTTTTTTCCCCCGTTTATTTTGAAAGAATGTCACCATTTAAAGACTGGGAGAATTCATGGGAAGAAATCTGGATTTCTCATTTCTCTAGAAAAAGAGGAAGATCTGGCAATTCTGGGTGCAGGTTCTGAGTGGCAGCAGCATGCGGAAGCTGAGCAGTCAGGCCCAAAGGCACCTATTTCCAGTTCACCACTGTCAAATTTGGCCTTCCTCATTCATGTACATTCCCTGGGTAGGCCTCTGGGCATTTGATTCTCCTTTCAGCCTGTCTTCAGGGAACTGTTCCAATAGCTCTGTTGCTCACATGCTTGGGGAGTGGCTGAGAGCAGAGTGGTAACTGAGATTACAGAACAAGTAGCAGCAGAGCATGGGAGGTCTAGCAGAAGTCATGACTTCAGCCCGTGAGTCGGGTTTCTTCCTGACTGGGCAGTCTCTAAGAACACACCGTCTGTGCAATAACGCTGTGTCTTGTGTGCTGGTAGCAAGAGGAGTCAGACTTGCTAGTCTCACTGGCGTGCTTCAGTTCATCCCAGGTGTTAATTGCTTTTGCCAGGAGCTAATGAAAACTGTGTCTTTTGCGTTCAGACAAACATCTGGATCAAAGGGGCTGAGAGCAGAGTGTGAGACACAGGTGGGATTGTTAAGGGGAAACGATTTTAATGTACAACCAGGGGCCATCAGGAGATGCTTTCACTTTTATTTGGGGCCTTTTTTTTTTTTTTAACACAACATGCAGTCAAAGGAAAATGATCCAAATAGACCATTCCAAGGAAGGAAAGGGTAGAAGGGAGAATGGGACATCCGAGTGGCAACATCTCAGTGAAAATGGTGTGTTGAAAGGCCTTGAAAGAACCCAGGGATCTATGATAGATGTAATACGTAGTTGGAGAAAATAAAGCCGCATCTTACACGCATGTATCACACAATGCCAATCCTGCTTTCTTCTCTTTTGACAGATCCTGATGCAGCTCAAGCTAATAAGAACCACCAGGACGTCCGGAGCTATGTACGGCAATTAAATGTGATTGACAACCAGAGAACTTTATCGCAGATGTCGCACAGATTAGAGCCTCGTCGGCCATAGACATTTAAAGCGCCCAGAACGATGTCCGCCTCCGGTCCACCATCTTTCAGAAATGCCATTAATACTACTACTGACTGATTGTCTCTAGAGATTTCTCCGAAACAAGCAAAAACACATCCTGAGACATCTCAGGACTAACATTCAGCTTACCAGCATCATGACAAAAGAGGAAATGATTTGACATGCATAAAGCTCGCACACTCTAGTTTAGGGATAGCCAGTTGGCAGTCACTCTGCTTTATTTCCAGTTGTGCCATCTTCTTTGCTGAAACATAAGACCCACAGGAAGAGTTTGGCAGAAATATCATAGTCAAGAGAAGTATCAAGCCCCTGACATTTTTTTCTAAGTGTTTACAGGGTGAGATGTGTTGCAAATGGTATTTATTTGGATATATCAGTGGTGGTATAGCTTAATATTTTTTAATTCAGCATCTTGATTTGGAGCATGGGGTTTTGGAAAGGTATTGAAGAATCCACTAAGTCCAGATTTTAGGCTGCATTTTTCCATCTGCACAGTGTCTGCCTCTGCAGGAACTGAACCTGACCACATTACTGTAAAACACTATGGTTATTTAGTAATTTTCAAAGGACTGGTCTGTAATTTCTGAAGGATATATAGAATACTGTTTCTGTTTACAATGTATTTTTTTAACTTACAGGTCAGGATTACGTACATAGGAATTCCACTAAGAAACTCCAAGGTTCTTAAAGTTGCCAGCATAAAGTTAAGAAAATAACATTTCAAAAGAGCACAAAATGCACAAAAAATTTTTCAAAATTAAAATATTTTCCTGGGCATTAAAAACCTTTATTATTGGCTAATTGTTGTTACTGATAAAAAAAGACACTCATATTTTCTGGACTTAAATGTTATTACAAACATCTTAATTTTCAGCAATTGTTTTGCACTTTCAAATAGATTGTAAATAATTCATTCAATCAATGATACAGAGTTATTTATTTGCTACATATGAGATATTGTGCCAAATGATTACTTTTTATTTATTTTATTTAGTATGTAATTTTGGAGTAAATTTTTTCCTGTTTTCACAATTAGGCTACATTTAATGTGTAGGAATTGTATGTATGTATATCTTCTGTAAATAACAGCTGGTATCTTCATTAAATATAATTGTTGACAAGAAAAGGTTATGTTGTTCTCAAATGCTATATAATATGGGAGGGATAACCACTGATGTGATAGGGTCCTGGATGTTTTTTAATTGAATAGAATTCACATCCTCTAAAAGTCATCCTTTTAAAGTATACAGTTCAGTGGTTTTTAGTGTATTCACAAAGTTGTACAACCATCATCACTATTAATTCCAGAATATTCTCATCACTAAAAGGAACCCCATACCCATTAGCAGTCACTCTTCATTCTCCTCTCCACACCAGTTCCTAGAAACCACTAACCTGCTTTCTGTCTCCATGGACTTACCTATTCTGGACATTTCATATAAATGGAATCGTATAATGTGTAGCCTTTTATGTCTGGTCTCTTTCTCTTAGCATAATGTTTTCAAGGTTCATCCATGTCACAGCCTGTATCAGTGCCTCGTTCCCTTTTATGGTTGAATGACATCCCATCATATGGCTATACCTTCTGTTTGCTCACCCATCATTTGATGAACACTTGGGTTGTTTTCAATTTTTGGCTATAGAATATTTAGGAATATTGCTGCTATGATGGGGCACTAATATTAGAGCTGCCTGGTATGGGGCCTCATAACATTTCTCAGTGATTTAAGCATTTGATAAATATTTGATGAAGAGATTTCCAAAATTTTTAAAATTCCAGACATGTATCTTTTTTTCAGTTTCTTCATTTTGTTCATTTTATTTACGTTTTTATTGAAATATAGTTGATAAACAATCTTATATTGATTTCAAGTGTTCAATACAGTGGTTCAACAGTTATTCATATTATTAAATCCTCACCCTGACTAGTGGCAGTTGACATGTACCTTTTTTAATGTCAGAATTTTCCAGAGTGTGTTCCAGGCCATAGTAGTCCCACAGGATCACCGAATGTTCCTCCAAAACCAGACATAGAGCTGCAAAGCAAAAATGAAAACCAAGGTAGTGTCTTCAAATAAGTTCAGAACCACTGCATAATATACCCCGTTCTTTGAAGTGATTCCCAGGATTCATTCACATCTTAAGGGCTCTGAGAAGTCCTGCTATCGCCCCTTTTAGCATCCCGCAGCCAAGCCTACTTTGAGAAGTGCTACAGCAGGCTAGCGCCTTTCTGTGTTCTACTGTGTAATACTTCCAAGTTCCCAGGACCAGGGGTGTTGTTTATGCGGTGTTATGACTCCTACTCTGACTTGAACACAATGCCTAAAATTTACTAGAGACTTTTTTTTTTTAAGTCACTGAATGAATTTTCTTGAAATCATCGTTCAGCATTCCTCTATCTGGTAGACCTTAATATCAGCTGCAAAGTTTTCACCATTATATAGTTTTCCTTTTTTAGATAATTTTAAAAGCTGGCAAATGAAGCTGATAGTCTATCCCTTAGGCAGCCTTGCTCTTGTTTACTGTTTATTCCTACCTTGCCTAAAAGCTGGTATCCTGTGTCTGACAGCTTCTTTTCCCCAATTCCATGGTGACTGACATCTTATGATCTTATTTTAATTTAGTTTCATCATTATTCAAAATTAATACGTATTCCCCCAGGTATATTCCCCTTGGTCTTCCAAATGAGATTTACTATTGCTATACTTTATAATAAAGATGAGATTTTAAAATTATCTCTGGCTTCTTTGAAAATGCATTAAACTCCATTATTCAAGGTAGCACTGGTGAGTAAAAGAATTCACACTCTGGAAATGGAGAGCAGTAGCCAGGCAACCGTTCCTGAGGCAGGAGACACAGTTAATATTTTAAAACTTGCTGGAAGATGTGAAGAAGAAAAAAGAGTGTTTTTAACCAAAAACGCCTGTAGAAAATTACACATTTAAGTGTTTAACATACCTGCTTAGCAAGGTCACTGGCACGGTGTACAGGAGCTAAGCTTTTCCAGCAATTTTGGAACACCGTGCAGGTTAAATAGATTTCTCCTGAATTCAGTGTCATTTCCTCTTAAATATGTATGCAGATCAATGACTACCAGTGTGAGAAAATTAAATGCCATTCTGGTTTCAGTCTCTGTTTATATATTTTTTAATCAATATAGAATACACACTGTGGTAAAAATGAACCTCTCTTCCTTTTACTGGCAACTTACAATATAGTACTCTCTTGCTTCAGAATCATCTTAATTTTCTCTATTTGTCCTGCATGGAGAAGAGTGTGGTATTAGATGGGCAAGTTAGGGCACCATTGACTTACAAACTGGAGAAGAACCTTCACTGTAATTAGATATTGTTAGTTACCTTTTTGTTCATTTCATAGCAAATAATGGTTGAGGGGCTTACTAAGTGCCAGGCCGTCTCTGAGCTCAGGATGCAAAGGTGAGAAAAACTAGACAGTCCTGCCATTTCAGAGCCGGAGGCCGCCACCAGGGCCTGGCCGGGCCGTTAAACTTCCGAGGTGCTTGCTTCACGTGGCTAACACGCTATAAATAAACACGGCTGAGCCTGGAGACATCGGAAGGTCTTCTCATTAAAGAAATAAAAAACCAACATCCTAAAACAAAACAAAACTAGACAGTCCTATCTTAGAATGGGGGAGAGAGAAGAGTAATCAAATAATATAAAACAAAGAAGGAATGTGGTGTCGTAAAAACATGTAGTAAGGGGATGCACGCTGATCCGAGGTGAGGGCCGGTTTCCCATGGCAGCCGCAGTTGACCTGAAGGCTGAAGGCTGAGCGCGCTCGCTAGGCGGGGAGGGAAGGACGTCTAAGCAGGAAATGACCTTGGCGTGAAGCGCCGGAAGCTGAGAGAACGCCCGCGAGCGTGCTGCCCCCTGTGCTGCAGGCCTTTCTAAGGGGCTTCACCTTCCATCCCAAAGCGGAGGGCCGCCGTGAAAGTGCCTGAGGCAGGGGGCTGCATTCCCAATGGCAGAGCAGGGCAATTGCTTTGTGTCACCACACTACAGATGAGGCCTGGCGTCATCCCTAATCCCTTAATTATTTTATTATGCAGGCTTAGAGGTGGGGCCGAGGGAATCGTGGATATGGCAAATATTAAAAAGCATTGGCGGACCCAGATCCCAGCACGGAGCCAAGCACCATCCTCCGCCTGACAGTCCACACTGGGCCAATTTTTAATTTTCTGTTGTGGTAAAATACACATATCATTAAATTTATCATTTTAACCATTTTTAAGGGTACAGTTCAATGGCGTGAAGTTATACAACTTTCACCGCTGTCCATCTCCTGGGCTTTTCATCAACCCAGACAAAAACTACGCATCACACAGTGACTCCCCACCTCCTGGCAACCACATGCCACCTCCGGCTCTGGCAACGGTGTTTGTCCTTTTGTGTCTGGCTGGTTCCAGCGCATTTCAAGGTTTATCCATGTTATATAGCATGTGTCAGAATTTCCTTCATTTTTAAGGTGGAAAAATATTGCATTTCATGGATGTACTGCATTTTATTTATCCATTCATCCATCATTTGGGTTGTTTCCACCTTCTGGCATTGTGAATAATGCTGCTATGAACATGGGTGTACAAATATCCGTTGGAGTCTCAGCTTTCAGTTCTTTGGATACACACCTAGAAGAACTGCTGAATTGTATGGTATACTGTGTTTAATTTTTTGAGTAACTGCCATACTATCTTCCACAGTTGCTGTCTCATTTTACGGGCTGTATTTGACATAGCCCACGCTTACCTACATCATCTCCTTGGAGACAGAGGCTGTCGATATTTGGCATAGCTGCTGGGAAAAGCAGTGGCCAGGGAACCCAAGATTCAGTATGTGAATGTGCAAGCACGGAGCAGGAGCTGCCCCTTGCAACTGTGCCCTCCTTTAAGCCATGGCAGCCCACGAGGCAGTCACAGTCCCAGACCTTTGATTAGCCTTGCTGCCCTGTTGGTTGTTATATCAGACCACTGTTGCCTGTAGTCTGACACTAAAGGAGGGGAGGACTGTTGGAAATGTTGTGTGAGCCAATTCCTCATAATAAATATCCTTCAATATAGACACACATTCTATTGATGCTGTTTCTCCAGAGAACAGTATCCAATGCACACAATGATAGATACACTTACTAATATGGTTTTTCTTTCCACTGAATCACCTCTTCCTTCACCCTCCTAAAGCTGCTGCATCTTGGCTGGAGCAGGACGGTGGTCTGATATAACAACCAAGAGAGTAAGGGCATGGGAATGGGGAAATTTCCTGTCTCACTTCAGTTCCTTTGCACAGCTTGTCTGGCAGCTAAGTAAATTCAAGGGTGATGTTCCAGGAAGCCATGATCTTTGTTCTTGGGGCAATTTAAATTTGGAAAGATTGGGGCCTGCTCTAAAGGCAAGTGATCACCAGGCACTCTGAGCTCATGGGCGTTGGCATAGGTGCAGCTGGGGAAGACAGAGAGGCTGGGGCTGGAGTACTACAGAGCTGCCCTGTTCTGCAATAGTCTCCTGTCCTCAGCACTTGCAGTGAGGAGTCAGACTTCTTAGGCAAGGAGAGTCGAGAAAAGTGGAATTCTACCGTAGCAGGACCAGCATAGGAGAATAATTGGAGAAATGTCAGCATAAAATTCTTTAGAACAGATTTTTGCAGCTCCTGGGAATAAAGATGATTGGAAGACCCTTATGAGGCCTCCATTCACTTAGCCAAGGACAGGTGGCAAGAATCTCTAGCATAACAATAGGGACCTGGCAAGAATGGAGGAGAACTGATGGTTCCAGGAGTAGTCCTGACATTTTAGGATACAGAGACAGCCTCGGTGATTCAGCCTCCCCAGAGGAGAGGAAGGCTCCAGGCGAGGAGACACAGCAGCTCTGGGGATAGGCTCGTCCTGCTCCAGCCAAGATGCAGCAGCTTTAGGAGGGTGAAGGAAGAGGTGATTCAGTGGAAAGAAAAACCATATTAGTAAGTGTATCTATCATTGTGTGCATTGGATACTGTTCTCTGGAGAAACAGCATCAATAGAATGTGTGTCTATATTGAAGGATATTTATTATGAGGAATTGGCTCACACAATTATGGATGCTAGAGAGTCCGAAATCAGCAGAGTGGGCCAGCAGTCTGGAGACATAGGGGAGCCAATGGTGCAGATGAAATTCACATCAGTCAGCTTGAGAGTTCCCTCCTCGTAGGGAGGCCAGTCTTTTTGCTTCATTCAGGTTCAGCTGATTGGATAAGGCCCACCCAATCATGGAGAGTAATCTGCTTACTCAAATTTCACCAATTAAAATGTTAATCTCATTAAAAAACACCCTCTAAGTTAACACAGAAAATTAACCATCACACTGTGTAACAAAACACCCTGAAATTAGTGCCTTAGAACCACAGCAGTGACTCTGTGGGTCAGTCAACTGGGCAGCCCTGTCAGTCTGAGCCGGGCTTGGTGGCTCAGGGCTGGGCTCGGTCATGGTCTGCCGTCAGGTAGAGCATGGCTTCAGGTGCAGTAGTCCGTCTGTGCTCCGCATACTCCCCCACCCTCCAGTAGGCTGGCCGGGGCTTGACTGGGAAGGGTTCCAAAGGAGCGAGCGTGTAAGCAAGAGCTCTTGAGGCCCAAGCCCTCCCATAGCACTGTGCTGGCCAGAGTGGGTCCAGAGGCCAGCAAGACTCACCGGGTAGAGAAATGATTCTGTCTCTTGATGTGCAGAGCTTCAAAGTTGCATTGCCAGGATTGTGGATACAGGGAAAGGAAAATTACTGCCATTTCCCCAAACGGTCTACTAGAGGGTAATACATAATGTGCATGGCTGAAAGGTGAACTTCTTTTGTTTGGGGAGAGTTTTCCCAGGCTTGGTGTTTCCCCGTGTTTAAAGTGCTTCCCTGAATCTAGTAGCACAGGGGGAAGGGACGTGGAACTGCAGAAAGATTATGGGCTTTGCAGAAAGATTATGGGCTTTAACATCAGACAGATCTGGATTTGACTCAATCGGGTCACCTCCAGTATACAGACCAGTTCGTGTGTATTGGGAAAAAAGGCCACCCTTCACTCCAACTGGCACTGCCCTCCAGAGAGTGCCCCCTTCAGCCAGGCTTCCTGCAGCACTATGCCAGAGCCCTCGGCTGTGCATACTGGCCAATGTACTCAACTTCTGAGCTTCAATGTCCACTCTGCTGATGGGAATTATAAGACCTCCCGCACTAAGGCTGTGTGCGGATTCAGTGAGTGGAGGTATATAAAGTGCCTAGCACACGGAGGGCTTGGCGCTCAGGAAGCACTAGTGCCATCCCTGCCTCTCTGCTATAATGAAAGGCCTGAGTAAAGGGTACTTTAGAACATTCAAGGACGCTGGGGAGTCTTCAGCCAAACCAATTCTGAAAGAATGGAAAAGTAAAAAAACTTATATGGGGGCTTTGTCATTGAAACTGACTTGGGTTGGAGAAGCAATTGGAAAGGCCTGTCCTTTACCCTCATCCTTTGTACCCCAAAATTACACCAGTTTTGCAAAGTTCCTGCTGCAATAATTGAAACTGGATACCATTATCTTGTGTAGGTACAACTTAAAAGTCATTGGCAGTGGAATAGAAAGCATTTCAAATTATTCAGTGAGAGAGGGGAGAGGTGAAAACAGAACTAAAAGACTCTTGCCTCTTACCCATAGATAAAATGTCCACACATGAAAGAGTAGGTCAGAAATGAGACCAAGGAGAAACACAAGCCCCACATACACAGATCCCCTGCAAGTCAGATTTTAACCTAACCTGAATGTTCATTTACATGTTTCGTCTATGTAGCCTGGAAACAATCATGCAATGTTATGAGAGTCCCTCTAAGAAAGTATCTCTTCATCAGTAGTTCTAATCTTCTCTCACCTGGTGCTCACAGACCATTATAAAAGCCATTTATATTTCTGGCTCCAGAAATTAAATTGAATGTAGGAGAGCCAAGGTGTACATTACATTAAGGATTATTGTTTGTGGCCCTCTATGTGAGCCAGGTGATGCTGGGCCGTTTTAATTAAGAAATCATTTTCAATAACAGCACAAGCAAATGAATAACATTAAGTCAACATTGAAACAGTTGTTGGTGGGGTATTGTGGGAATAACTTAGATACGTGGTTGTATTACAGGCTTACTGTACAGAGTTCACTTATGCAGTAGGAAAAAACATCTTTGGAGCAACCGAATAAATCTGTAATATAGATCATGGAAATATTTCAAGCACCAAGTGGAGATGATTGCTAGGGGAGAAAAAGGAAATTCTGTTATTTCTATTTAAAATTAGAAGAAAAACAAAACCTCTAAGGACCACAGAGCCTTATGTACAGAGTTTTCTGAATGTTGACTTTGGAAGGGAGTTCTTTGGGATAGATTGGTCCAATAATTGTGCTTTCTGCCTGTCAGTTCACCTGCCACTTATAGAACACCTACTATGTGCTAGGTATACAAACACACAGTACTTGAGTATTCTAAATAACAAAGGGATGAACAGTCTCACTCTTGATGCCCAAGGAACCCCCGAGAGAAATCATCTTGCTCAAGGTCACATGCTTAGACTGCAGCAGAGTTGGGGTTTCCAACTAAGTATATATGATTCCAAAGCATATGTTGTTAACTATCAGGCTACACTCTCTGCTTCTCTTTTTTATCCCCAAGAAGACTGATTTTTCAGGCTTTTGAGGCCAGAAACTAAAAATAAGAGAAAGGATTTTGGGAACCAAAGCATGAGATTAATATTGCCAAAATATTGGCAGTTAAGTTTAGACAAGAGATATGGAGGTATTTTTCCCTAAAGTTTGTCTTTAAAATAGAAGTATGTGTGAATGTGTCCCTTCTTTAATATCCCATGTATCATATATGCCATGCAAAGTCTTTATTTTCATAGGCTATACCATTTCTCTGCACTCAGCATAAAAAATCTACACATATTCAAGGAGCTTCCTTGTATTTGAAATGATTTATCTCTTAAGCTGAGTGGTTGTTTTCAAATATACTCTATGCTTTATTTCACTAAAAATTGACTGCTGAAATCAAAGCATTTTTGAACTATGTAGATTTACTACTTTCTAGAAAAGATGGAGACTTGGGGTTTCATTACACAACCCCACAGTATTTCATTTTTAAAAATCCTCATGGGACATATCTTTGAAATCTTTCTTTTTTGCAGCCCATCAGATGGTCTTCTCTTTCTACCCCCAATTCTCTCCACCTCCTTGGGTTTGCAGATCATCCTTGGGGACCCTAAGTCATGTTTTCTTTTTTATGTAAATCAACTTAATTTTCTTATAGCTCTAGCTCCACACTTGAAAATCTCCATTCTGACTGAAGAGGTAGATAATATTTGTCTTGAGCAAACAGAAGACCCTCTTGTTTCTAGAGTCCCGCTCTTTAGAAGGGTAGCATAAATGACCAAAAATAGTAAAAATTGTAATAATAGGGAAAAGAGTCATTTAAAACCCAAATTGTCTGCAGCTCCTTCTGCCTCCTAAGGGTGGGTTCATACTTCTTATCTGGGGAAAGTAAACCTCTCTCTTCCTTTTCATTTCAGAAACAAGCAAGGAAGAAAGAAGGAAGGACTGAGACTTCAAAACCTTGCCCAACCCCACAGCGCCTGGCGCACTGCCAGTGGGGGGGGGGGGGCGTGCATGCAGCCAGGAGCCTGGCCTTTCTGTGCCAGGATAAACTCCCTGAATGCACGCGCACATCAGGCTTCCTTTCCCTTAAAATCCCTGAAGTCATAATAAACTTAGGGGATAGTTCTTTCCCTGCTGTTTTTGACAGATCCTCAGAGGGTGCAATGATATTTTTGATCCCCTTCATAATATCAAAGGATTTCCACCAGTTCCTAATTTTTGCCTGATCTTTACCTTCTTGATCACCGACCTCTCAAGCTGTAGCAGAACTTTCCCTTAACTACCCAGTGGGCTACTCCTCCTGGGTACTTTTGGTCACCTCCAGCACTACCCGTCCCATGTTTCATTTAGCTGCTGTGGGTTATAACTTCACAAAATGAGAAAGAAACAACCCGAGGTAGAGAACACTAGTTCTGCTGTACGGGCCGAGCCACCCGGGAACACGTGTGTAAGTTACCTGCGTCGGAAAGCCAGCCTGGAGCTATCATGTACTCCGGTTTCTGTAGAACCTTCCTACTCAGGGAAGTGTCATAAAGGAGAAAAACCTACTTCACAACAGCAGAGGAAATCCATGCCAGCTACCTAAAACAGCACAATCCTTCGTTCTTTAATATAAACTGTAACTAATGATCACCAGAGATGCCCGAGAAAGCTAGTACCATAAAAAGAACAATAAAAAGAAATAAAGAGAAAAATTGACTCCAGATGAAACAAATAATTCGGGTAACTAAATGATAATAGTAACAATGAATGATACTAATCTAGAAAATGTTAGCATGTGAAACATGACCACCACCAACAATAATAATATGTATCATTACTGAACACTAACTCTGAGCCAGGTCCTGTTTTAAACACTATACATATACTGACTCATTTAATCCAAATAAAACCCCTATTATGATCCCTATTTTACAGATGGAGAACTGAACCTCAGGGAGGCTGAGTTAAATACCCAAGGTCACATACTTCATAAGAAGCAGACCTCCATATAGGTCTAAGTCCAAAGCCCAAGTTCTTACTACCTATGACTTTGAAGTCCTCATTAACATTTGTCCCAAGGGATTCATCAAATTATGTATAAGACCACTCAAGTTCCAGCCTGACTTGCATAAAGTCTAGGAAAGGGTGAAAGCTTGAATTAGGTCCTTATCTACATATGCCCAAATAGGCCTATGACTTCAATACTCAGGAGCCTCATTCTATAACAGGATGTCAACACTAACACTTGCTGCATCCAGATCCTTCAGGACCAGAATCTGATCCATCTGGAGATGTAACTTCCTCCAGAGACTGGGGATATTGGTCATAGATATCAAGCTGTGCAGTCTAACACTTGGAAACTTGTTACAAAGGTTGATGCAATTCATTTGCATGGCAAAATGATGCAGAAAAACTGGTTGTCTTGACAGGCCAATGTTGGTTAAGTGAGGTGAATTTTGATCACTCAACTGAAATAATTCAGTAAGATTTTGCAAACCTGACTTACAATTATTTTGAAATGTCTACCACAAAAATTCACTAAGGCTTACTTTATATTAATGAAGTAAAACACTAAGACAAATATCCAGTTATTTCAACTCTTATTTTTTCCTGATATCCAGTATAAGAAGAGTTTTGATAAAGATATTTAAATAATTGAGCAAAAATTTTGTCTGCAAAATGTTTGTATGCGTATGGATCAGGGGGGTGGGGTTGCCCATTGCATGACCATGCTAGATAATCTCTGCCCTCCACCTCACTCTGACAGAACACTGTTTCCATTGAAGTACTTCCATATTAGTCAGCTTGGGCTGCCGTAACACAGTACCACAGACTCAGTGGCTTAAACAACAGAAGTTAATTGTCTCACAGTTGTGGAGGCTGGCGGTCTGAGATCAGGAGGCCAGTATGATTGGGTTTGATGAAGCCTCTCTTCCTGGCTTGCAGACTGCCACCTCCTGCCTGTGTCCTCTCATGGCCTTTCCTCAGTACACACGGGTGGAGATAGACAGAGATAGAGCTCCCCATTCCTGTTCTTATAAGGCCACCCATGCTACAGGAGTAGGTCCAGCCCTTATGACCTTATTTAATCGTAATTACTTTCTAAAAGCCCAAATACAGTCACATTGGGGGCTATGGATTCATTAAATTTTAGGGGGAACACAATTCAGTGCACAGCGACTTCATACCTTGTACTTTTGTGTCTACCCCTCTGATAATACATTCCCTCCACTGAAATACTTCTTTTCATGTACCTACAGGTCTTTGTTTTTTCACTCCCTGTCAGGGAAAAGCCCACCGTATCATTATTAGATATTTTTACAGAAAAATATTGGATCATTTCTACAGAAAAAGTTGAAAGTGGAATTATGTGGAGATTTATCATTAAACATGATTGGTAATGGAAAGAGGGTAAGTGGTAAGAGACTGAATTAGTGAGAGGAGCGACTGGTAGCATCCTTCTCAAGAATCAACTCTCACAGAAGCTCCAGAAATTTGCATACAACTAATTGCCCTGGGTGGAAAATTAAATTAATAAATAACCAAATTAATGTTTTCAGACAAAGTTTAAGACTTCTAAAGACGAAAGAATGAAATACAGTTTCCCATAGGAAAATGAATTTTACTTGGTTTTTTTTTTTTTGATGTCTTGCCTTTTTTAACTCAAAGGTTTACTCTGGAATTATTTATGAACCTGGAATATAAAATTGTATATTGTTTAGTTAGGGAAATTCTACAATGCAGATATTTTTCTCTTAAAATCTTAGATTCAATTGCATTGAAAGTCAGTTTTGGAAGGAGAGCATGTCTTTTCCCATAAAATGGACATTTACTAAAAGTTCAACATGGAAAATCTGGAAAAAAAAATACAAATTTCATTTCTTAGTGAAAGCAACATCTTGTACTTGCCTTTATGATGTTTCAATAAAAACAATATCTTTTGTTCTTATATCACATATAAAACAGTTTGCATAAACTATCTCACTTGAACTTGACAGTGACACTGAGATGAATAGGCAAGTCATGAAGGACTCCTCATGGAGGGGGAAACAGATTTAAAAGTCAAACAAATTTCTCAGTGTGGAAAATTAAAGAGATTATCATGTATTATATTCAGTTACAACTCAGGGACAAAAGAGGGACTGAGAGGGAGAGGAAAGAAAATATCTCCTGAAAATATTATGTGGAAACATGAAAACTAACCTCATGCATAATGATTCAAAATTGCAATTCGCGAACATAAGTACTGAAATAAGTGGCATGTGGGAAGCCTCATCTCACTGGAAAAGAAAACTGACACTGGAGAAGGCCTAATAAGTAGGATGATGTGTGACACAAAGTGAAGCAAAAGCTTAATGAATCTCATTCTTGAATTTGAAGGTGGCATGTCTAAGTCTACTATGAAAAACCAAGTCACCCCAGATTCTTTAGGAGTCAGGGAGTCAGGGAGCATATTTATAAGAAAATAAAATATATGCATATACACATACCCCTAATATATATATTATAAATGTATTAACTATGTATTTATATAACATAAATGTGATATATATATATATATATGTCTAGAATCTACATTACTTTGGAACCTTGGTACCATGTATAGAAAATCAAATATTACGGTTATAAAATAATTTTTAATGTAGAATTTTTTTATATCAGTGGAAGAATATCCACTGAGAAAAAAGACTTAATTTCCTTTTATAGATAGCTGTGGTAACAACAGTAGTTCTAACTCTGCTATTCCTGTGCATTTAAAGCCAAGATGATGACTGTATTGAAAAAGAGGGAAGAGAAAAATCAATAGATTATTGCTTCAATGGAGCTCACAACAGTACTGATTAGAGAACACAAATGGATTGCATAATAGTAAAATAACTATCAACTGGGTATGGATTTAGGCCTATGTTAAGACCATTCTTAACTTCATTGTATCTTTAGAAAACATGCATTGAAATTACAACAGCAAATTAAATCTCTTCAACCGCAAAATTTAATACATAAGAAATAGCATTTATTAATGATCTGGAAGAGGGAGTAAATAGCATGTTAATGAAATTTGCAGCTGATACTAAATTGGAAGGTGTTAGAACAACAATGTGGACAGGGGCTTAATACACATGGACCTTAAAAAGTTAAGGAAAAGCCAATGGTGGCAAAAAGAAAAAAAAAACGTAGAACTTATAAAAATATTCACTGAGAAATTTCAACTTGAGGAACAATAATATAATAGGAATATGGGTGGAAAAGTGACTGAATTTTGATCAGGATTTTGTTTGAAAGTCTCCGGCCACCTATTGGGAAGTAGTCGTTCTTTTACTCCCCTGTCCCCTCTCCCGGCAGACCAGGGTTGTAGAGTTCAGAGACAAGCAAAACGTAGAAAACAGAGACCAGGCATGTCAGTTAAAAAACCCTCATATTGAAGAGAAAAGAATGATGAGTGGAGACACATGATTCTGTATTGGTAGAAACATTATCTAACGGTGTTTATCATGAGGAGGGGCCCATGAAAAGTCTACAGATAACCTGAAAATCTTATATAAAAGATGGTTGATGCCGCTTGTTGTTTATGAGCACTTACTAATTGGAACTAATGGCTACTTTATGAAATATAATTCTTGCTTTTCCAGATTTTAGCACATAGAAGAATTCTCCTTCCTAACCACATGTGCCTAAATCCAAGAAATTGGTAATACTCTGAATGTCATATGGGATGACATTGTGGGCCACCTTAGACTGTCTGGACATTTAGGTCTGAGAATTTTGTTTATCCAGAACAACGGCAAGATGTGTCTCCTGGAAGCTCTAGAGAATCTAAGAAACTAATGTATGTATAATGTTTTACCAGCTCACCTGGGGTAAGATGTAGTTTTCTGGGGATAAAAGCTCATCTTCGTTTATTGGATCTGGTAAAGCAGAAACCTCAATTTCAGAAACTTGACTATGTTCATAACGTTTTATGTTTCCCTTAGATTTCAGTAACATTCTCTGTGAGTGACGGAGGAAGAGTGTGGTGTGCAGGTGGCCAGGCGTGATGATGAGACTGCGAAGGAGGTGAAGGTGCTGGAGGAGAGCAGCATGAGGCCCGTGAAGATGCAAGACAACTCTGGGGAAGGACGTTTGGGTAAATAATGGAGGGTGTTGAATGTGCCCTCAGGACCTGGAACTTCATTTAGTAGACAGTAAGGTGTCAACAAAGGTTTGGGAGTTTTGATAAGATTATTCTATTTAATATGTTAGATATTCCTTCCAAATGTATTTTATTTCCTAATTAGATGGACACGCCACCTAGGTCTTCTTCCACGTTACAGAAATGTTGAACAGGAGAGAAGAGAGCCCAGCAACATACCACCTCTGTCGGGGAAGCTGCCCCCGAAGCAACGGCGGCACTTGGGGTGTATAACATTCTAGGATATTTTCAGTCTAACAACAGTTGGCTACATTGTACTCTCATCAGTTAAAACCCTTTCTGATTTATAAAGTTATCATGAGAAGCTTGTCATGTTTACTGTCTCCCCCATGATCCTGGTAGAGAAAACCAGGTTTGTCTGGTACATCTTGATTTCAGTGAATCCACACTGGCTTCTAGCATCCACATTCAAAGCGATTACCAGCTCTTCATTTAATAATAACTCTAGGATCTTCCCAGAAAGTCGTATCAACGGTCACATCTTTTGCGAAGCAAATGAGGTTCTTGCAATGAAGTAGGGCTAAGGGCAAACAGGGAGCATGGCAATGCTTGGTGCTCCAAGGCTGTGACAGACTCGGCTTTGATTCCGTCCAGATGCAGAGCTAGGACTGTAAAGAATAGCATGGCAAACAAGAACAAAGGGTAAGCAGTGCCTAGGACCCAAGGCTCTGGGACATAGGCCTTTATCATCCCACACGACCATTAGGCAGTATGGTCCCAACTGGCAGCTAGTTAGGGACAGGGCTGGTACATCCAGATTTTGTGATATCTAGCAAAGTGCCTTCCCCTGCTTCACGCAGCCAGCCTGTGATGCTGCTTCCTGAGGTAGAGTGCAAGGCCACTGACTGCCTGCAGCTCAAGGAGCGCCTTTGAGTCCTTAAAACAGCACGTCTCAAAATGCAGTCTGGGAACCCTTTCAGGAGGTCTGCAAGGTCAAAAGTCTCATAAAAATACTAAGATGTTATTTTCATTGTGCTGTCTTACGGGTGTACAGTGGAATCTCCCAGAGGACACATGTAGTGTGCTACTGGAGTAGAGGAAATGCAGAAGCAGATGTGAGAGGCCAGCTGTCTTCTATCACGCCAGACATTAAAGATACGTGCAAAAATACAAAACAACAACACTCTTCTCATTTAAAAAATTTTGGACAGTAGTTATTTAGTTATTTTGCTTTGCAATATGTTGTCCATGCGAACATAAATGTGTTTACTGTCACTTTTAAATTAAATAAGTATAAGAGTTCAGTTTTAATTTCTAATATGGTAAGTTTCGATAGGTATAACCTACATAAACAAAAGCTATTTGGTTTTCTCAAGGTCTTTTTTAGAGTATAAAGGAGTCCTGAGACCAAAATGTTGGAAAACTGTTTATTCTAAAAGAACAAGCCCAGAAGTCTACCTTCTGTTCCTAGAAAGAAGACAACTTGCTAAATCTTTCTAAGACTTTCCCCTGCCCTACAGCATAGGGCAGTGATTTGAATTAGATGGAAAGAGTCTAGTAGAACTCTCAGCTCAGCACATGGCACATGAGCGCTCAGTAAATATTAGCCTGGTTATTATTATTATTCTTACTACTGCTCCTACCTTTAATAACATCTTGAGGATTATTACTCCTTCCTCCCAATGTCTTTACTCAGATATCTAAGGGATTTATTCCTTGAATTTGTTGAATGCTCTTGGGCCTTTGTGCTTGTGCCTTTTGCCTGTAATACCAGTCCCTCTTTTATCCAGCAAATTTCTCGTATGGTCTTAGCGGTTCTTTGCCTTGGAAGCCTTCACCGACCTCCCCAAATGGTGTTAGGTGTCCTGCTGTAAACTCCCACATTTGCCCCCTTAAGAGCATACTGCAGTATAATTGCTTTGTCTTCTCTGGCTTTTCCATGGCACTCTGAAACCTGTGAGAGCAGGGACAGGTCCTGGTCACTGTTAGAAGCACAAAGCTTAGCATAGAGCCTGCCATTCAGTAGATGCTTATTGAATACATTTTGCAGAAGTCTCCAGTTTCTTTTCTTGCCCTACTGTTCCTCTCATGCCCTGACACCCTAAGCTGATTTTGTACCCAAAATATGCTTGGGAATTCTTTGGTCCTCAAGTTAGATGTGAAAACTAAGCTCAAACAATGAATGACCTGGGCTTCATTGGTGATTTTTAAGTTCATGGCTACTTATCCTAAAGGATGTTTGTGTGTCTTAATTTACCATGGATTTAGAGTTGTGAAGGAAGTAAAGCATATCTTTGTATAAAAGCTAGTTCTTACTTATGATCTAGACACAGACTACTCACAATATAAAGGGAGAACTGAGATAGCTAGGAAAAGGCTCTTGAGTACAGCTTTGCACTATGGCTCTCATCACTATAAAGGGAGGGAAGGATAATTGTAGAATGCTTCTTCCTTTTAAGTTGCATTTCTTTCTATCCTTAATAGAATTCATGTCTGCACTTCTCTGATCCACTGATAGCTGGTGGCAGTGCCAGAATTTCTATTTAAAAAGAAGTTAGGGACAACAATCTGATTGACTGGGGGGGCTAGGAGACTTGTTCTTTAAGCCATATTTGCATAGCAAATGCACTCTTTTTACTTACATTGCATGTTTATTTTGGAGGGTGTTCTTGGATATAAGAGGGTGTTAAGGACTCCCAATCCACCCCACTGCTGAAAGTACATCTATTTTTAGTGTGAAGACATTTGAAGTAAAGGAATAGGAAGGCTTGATAAGAGAGGTTTGACTAGGTTTCTTTTGCTATTGCTATTTACATTTGTAAACCTATACCAATGAGAATTAACCAATATGCTTTCAAAAACCTGAAAGTTTGAAAAAGCAGTCAGCCATAGGAACAAGCACTGGACTATATTTATTAGGTTTGGGGCCTAAAGAGATCATTACAGGAATAAGGGAACAGGCCCGTTGACCAAAGAAGAGTCAGGTTACAGCAATCAGTTTACCACACAACTATATGTCTATCACACAATTTATCAGCTTAGTCAGTTTATCACCCAATTCAGCTATGGACAGAAATAATAGAATATAAGATATGACTTTAAGGAGCTTGCAACATAATCGGGAAGATATGAGAATGCCTACCAGATTATCATTTAAGCTTGTCTGTGAGACTGCTCTTTAGTGTTCACTGTCCCTGCTGGTTATTCTTCTAGCCTACTTATGTGGAGTAAATAGAATGAAGGAGAAATGGATGGGAAGGATGGGGAATGTGGCTAAAAACATTAAGACTCTTAAGGCATGTGCTCCAAATTTAGAGCAATACAGTTACAATTGTAAAGCTGAAACCTCTAGTGAACATCTAATTGGGCCTTCTTATTTTTGCAGAGGAGGAAACTCAGGCCTGTCTAGTCTAGCAAAGTACCCTAGCTGAGAAGCGGCAGGACTAAGACAAGAAGCCAGGTTCTCTGACTGTCAGCCTAGTGTTCCATCCACCACAGTGTAGTGCTTTTGAAGGTAAGGTAAAGTGACTGGAGTCACCTTATACCTGGGTCTATGCTAAAGAGCCTTAGTGTTTCCCTTTGATGTTTAGATTTTTTAAGAATGTGATTTGATTACCTAAATTAGGATTTTTTTTTTACCTTGACAGTTTTCATCAATCCTAATTTCTCACTTACTAAAACAGAATCCATCAATGATAAATTCCTAGTCCTTGTCAAAGGGAAAATTAAATAATCTGAATAACAGACTTGGAAGTTGTTCTTTAACCTTTATTTACCCATCCCTCCACTTTCATATCTTTAACTATCTGAATGATTTACAATTGTATTTCCCTCCTGACCTCTTCTGAATTTGTTTCACTATTTCAACTGTTGCATCTCAACCTGTTTTTCCACCCATGACCTCAAACTCAACAGGAAGCAGCTTCTCTTCCACACACCCCTATTTCTGTAAGTGACACCATCGTTCTTCCAGTCACCCAGGTCTGCAATCTTGGCATCATCTCTGACTCTCTCCTTCTCCTCTACATCTGCTGGGTCATCAATTTCTGTGGTCCCTTCCTGAAACATGCCTCTAAACTCCATTCTTTCTTTTCTAATCGCATTTGTACACCCTAACTCAACTCCTCACAATCCCATTTCCAGGTAGTGACAATAATTACCACTCATGCTGCTTCCCATTTGTGCCGTAGCAACCCATCCTACAACCATGTGGACCATTCTCTCTATAAATCACCATTAAAACAAAGACACGAACCCTACTTTATCCCTTTGATTCCAACTTTCCACAGTTCCCCAGTGTCCACAGATGACAGAATCCAAATGCAACCCCTCGGTAATGTTGCAACCTCATTTCACTTTGCCCGCAAGATCCATCCTTCCCAGCCAACAATTACTTTTCTCCCCACTGCTTATCTCCACCTTTTGCTCACACTTGGGATGGATTCTAGCCTCCTCATCTGAACTCAGCTTTGTTAAAGTCACCAACCAGGGCAGCAAACCATGACCTCTCCCTCAAACTTGCGTAGATATCTACTGATAGTTCCACCCAGGCAGCCTTCAGCTCTGTCTCCTTAGAAATAACCTTACAGGTCTGTCCTCTTCCCAGCTAGATAAATAACTCCCGTAGGGAAGGAAGCAGCCTTCCATCTCTGTATTCCACAGGACATGTTTGTTGGTAAGGGCTGAGTTGAGGAAACAGGTGGTGTTAACTTGTTCAAAAGATGTTAAGGCACACAGGGCACAGAGCCACACCGGCCGGGCCCCCACGCCAGGGCAGGTGCCCCCGGAGGGCAGGCGCACCCGGACAGCCCCGGGGAGGCCTGGGCGCCTTCCCCACGCCCCGCGCGCCGGCTCGGCCCGCGGGCGTCCCGGGAGCGGACGGGGAGGCCCGGCCGTTCCGCGCTCGGACGCAGGTGGTGCTGTTGCGGGCACTGTCTCCCTCATTGGCGCTGGGCGGAGAGGCGGAATGTTCAACTCCTGACTCGGGCGGAAGCGTGGGAGCCGCGCGGGCAGCCGTCCTCCCGACCCCCGTCGCCGCCCGCGGCTGCTGCTCGCGACCGGCCCGGGAGCCAGGTAAGGGCCCGGCGCGGGGGCCGCGGGGCGAGAAGGCGGGAGGCGGCCCGCAGCGCTCGC